>CM056050.1:182109785-183309785 GCA_029574335.1 Rana kukunoris | reverse complement strand
TTGTTTATTCTCCTTCATTCCTCTCACCACCATAAACTAACACACATCTACCCAGCAAACAACAAACACATGCTGAAGAATCTGTGAAAGCTATGGATCTCCTTCTACACATACTGTATGGTGGAACTGCCCTACACTCACTCTATACTGGTCCATTCTAACTAAGCTCATCCTTTGTATTACTCCAACCTCTCTCTCCCTATCACCACAAATGTTTATTTTTTTGGGGGTCTAGATATCGACACTTGGCACCAGAGATCCCATACGATCATCTCCCATATTTTCATAGGCGCCGGCCTAGCCTTTGCTAGAAAGTGGAAATCCCCACAACCCCTATCCATTTCGGAAGTGATCACACTCAACAACAACTGCCTGATGGAATACATGTATGCCAAAGCTCATTTACAACTCCCAAAATCTCATGACCAATGGAAACTTTGGCTTAAGCACCCTAATTGCCTAATCCTCACATGACCTATAGATAAAAAAACACTAAATAAACTGCTGGACTTTAATGAAAAGATAGCATAAAAGCACTCACATAATAGTTGAAGTACACAGGCATAAGGTAGAGGTCTTCATGAAACATCCGAACACACGGCACTTGCATTGAAACGCGTCGTATCATCGAGGCTCTACGTGATGACGTCATTCCCCCCTCTAAGCCGTAGCGCCCCAACGTGCGTTCCAGAGTGCGCTCCAGCTTCCATTGCTGACACGCTCGTTCACAACACCTGCACGCCCCCGGAACTCAGCGCTGTTTGTTTTTCCTGCATAGCAGACATCAGTACTCTCGGCTGGTTCGGATGTTTCATGAAGACCTCTACCTTATGCCTATGTACTTCAACTATTATGTGAGTGCTTTTATGCTATCTTTTCATTAAAGTCCAGCAGTTTATTTAGTGGCGCCTGTCTTTTTGTTTTTTTATCTACATGTCCTTGGAGCATTGCTTCGGCTTCCCATACAAGGTTGCCTTTTACCAAAGAACTGTGACTCACTTCAAAGCATTCTATAGCTTACAGGACTTGTACTGAGGACAATTTAAATTACAGTGGTTCCTGTGTGCGCCAGCATTGTGTCTAGTTGTGTCTCACATGACCTATACCTGTTTAATCGCCTTCATGCCTCATCTGAACACCCCCATCTGACATAATAATTTATCTTACTTTTAAGCTAACCTCAAATTTCTCCCCCCTAATTAATGCAGGAGTTTCTCGCCTGTTGAACTCTTTATCATATAGTTCAATTCTATCTTTTGTATACTGTGCCGATACAACATGTTCACCCTCTATATCATTATGTTTTACACTGTATATGACAAACATTTATGTCTGTATTTTGCATTCTCTTTTTGAAATCTCAATAAATATCAAGTTAAACAAAAGTTCAATGTTTGAGTTTTGACTATAATGTGAAGTAAATGTACAATGTGGTGCAATTCTAGCGGTAGATACCACTTGCCATAATTTAAGTTGAATCAATGTCAGGTCTATGCTGCCTCTACTTGGCTCGTTTTAATAATATGATGATATTATGGAACGTATAGTACATACTGCCATTAATGGCTTGAATTTTGAGACATGGGTGCCCCTGTCAGCAGTATCTGGCTCAACAAAAGTTGATTTTTCATTTTTTATCTTATTTTATTAAGGTTTTCAGATATAAAAACAAGACTTAAATGTATGATAAACAAACAGATTCCATTGTAACAAGCAAATGCATATATTCAGATTGATTTTTCATTCGACTTTTGTCAAAGGAGTTGGATGAAAAAATGTCATCTGAACTTGACAACATCCAATCAGATGCACTCAGTGTTCAGGTATTCTGACAGCTGTGAGTGCCACATGTTGTAACACAATACCCGGCAAGGGAGATTCCTTTATACATGCAGTTTAGTATGGATGGAGGAATCTATTATAAATCTTTATGTGTAGTCTATTACAAATCTTTACATGTATGGCTAGCCTAAGCCATAATAAACAAACAGATTTCTGGTTGGACTGCTGAAAGAATAATTATTTTTGTTTTGTGTTAGAATAAAATATCCTTAGAGATTTTAATTAAACCTGAATATGTTTGTTTAGTTTAATTCCTGTGAGGGCTTGTTATCAATTTTGCTTATGAGCTGCAGGTTATAACCTGCTCAAATGTACCCATATTCTCTGTGGATTGAAGTAACTATATGTATGCTTTTTGTTACCCGTGGGCACAGAAAAAAATAGCATTAGTTTCACACATACATCACATTGCTTAAGTGATAAAAAAAATTGTCACCTGGATACTTCATTTAATCACATTCTATTTATTGGAGCAAGTCAGCTTAATATTAAGTGATATGGTAATCAACCATTTTTCAGTGTTAAATGCTTACATTCTCAAACTAGGGCTATAATACGTACATTAATACAGAAATGCCCTATAATGTTTTCCCATTAACGCTGATTGTTACACATTTATGTAAATATGTTTATGCAAATAGGCCATCTTCAATTGTAAATGGATTTGCTCTTCTTTCCTAATTTTGTTACAATTAACAAAGTTACAACCTCCTCATTGCTTAGCAGTGGATTAGTGAGCAGTTGTTCTAAACCACAGCTTCTTCAATAGCAATTAATTAAGCTAAAGTGGTATATTTAGATAGTGTAAACAACTAGAAAATAATTAATCCATAGTTATGTTTAGCACACAATAAAAGCAATAAATTCATAACTGCAACCAAGTGCTTTGGGGTATAATATATACTAGAGCGATTCTTACTACTGATCTCATAAAGTACTTATGGTACCTCTGGGAGAGTACGTTTTCAACTTGACCTTCTTCTGATCTCTAAGATAGTAACACCACAGCTAAGTGGGAAAAATCCTTGGTGATTTTCTTTCTCTGTGCTTCGATGTGCTTTTCCTATAAGCTAGGTCGTGTGCGGTGTGTCAGTCAGCATCTAAATGTTCTTGGCATAATTGTGGCTTTCACTCCCTTCACATTTAGCCCCTTTGTCTTATTATTACTTGCGATCAGTTGAGGTTAGGCCATAGGTGACCCTGCACATTCCATCATTTCATTCTTTGACACAAGTCTGTATGTTTAGTATTATTTGTGGGAATTCATAAACCACAAAAGAAACTATTTTCCTTGATGAAAATTCTGCAAACTTGTGGAATTGAAAGAATTGGTCTGTGTATATGAAGAGATTGCATGTTGTTGTTTTTATGACAAGGTTTAAAGTGGTTGTTTGCTTTTTTTGTAAGATTGCATTATACAAAAACAGGTTGTATCAAAAAGAAAAAAAAAAAAAACTAGGCTTCACAGTGACAATCTGACAGTTAAGCTGCCCACACACACACATCACAATTGTATTGCCTATTCATTGAACTTTATCTTTTAAATGTACAATATCTATGAAGTTCAAGGGGCCCTCAAATCAGTTAATTTGATTTGTATAAATCAGATTTTCCTCTTACTACAGAGTTGATGGCAAGACTAAATGAGATTGTCCCTGATAGTCCATCAGTTTGTAATGTGTGTAGGCAGATATGTATGTTATTTTCAAACATATTTACAAAAATGTATGCATGGTTGCCTCTGTATGTCTGGCCTCTGAACTAATAACCAGTTCTATTATAGCTATTGGCAGCTCCCAATAGGCTAATATGAGAGAATGTGTTTCTATGAAAAAAAAATATTGGGTGTTTTCAGAACATTATGCAAAATACTGCATGCATGCTTACTCCAGTTATAAAAAATTACACTATATAATATTATTATTATTATTATTATTATTATTATACAGGATTTATATAGTGCCAACAGTTTGCGCAGCACTTTACATCAGGGAAGACAGTACATTCACAATACAAATCAATACAGGAGGGATCAGAGGGCCCTGCTCGTAAGAGATTACAATTTAGAAGGGATATATAGAAGGCATAATATACCGTCTTTAGTTATACAGTGCCTTGAAAAAGTATCCATACCTCTTGACATTTTCCACATTTTGTTATGTTACAACCAAAAACATAAATGTATTTTATCAGGATTGTATATGATAGACCAAAACAAAATGGCACATAACTGTAAAGTGGAAGGGAAATTATAAAATGTTTTTTTTTTTTTATTTAATATGTGAAAAGTGTGCCGTGCATTTGTATTCAGCTTCCTGAATCAATACATTGCAGAATCACCTTCCCCTGCAATTACAGCTGCAAGTCTTTTTTGGTATGTCTCGACTGCCTTTGCACATCTAGAGAATGACATTTTTTGTCCATTCGTCTTTGAAAAATAGCTCAAGCTCTGTCAGATTGGATGGAGAGCATCTGTGAACAGCAATTTTGAAGTCTTGCCACAGATTCTCAATTGGATTATGGTCTGCACTCTGACCAGGCCATTCTAACATATAAAAATGCTTTGATCTAAACCAGAGATCTCCAAACTATGACCCTCCAGCTATGGCAGAACTACACATCCCATGGGGCATTGTAACACTCTGACATTCAAAGACATGACTAAGCATGATGGGAATGTAGTTCTACAACTGGAGGGCCATAGTTTGGCGTTACCTAATCTAAACTGTTCCATTGTAGTTCTGACTGTATGTTTAGGGTAGTTGTCCTGCTGGAAGGTGAACCTCCGCCCAAGTCTTTTGCAGATTCTAACAGGTTTTCTTCTAAGATTTCCCTGTATTTGGCCCTGTCCATCTTCCCATCAACTCTGATGCTGCCACCACCAAAGGCATCCCCACAACATGATGCTGCCACGACCATGTTTCACATTGGGATTGGTGTGTTCAGGGTGATGTGCAGTGTTTAATTTCTGCCACACATAGCGTTTTGCTTTTAGGCCAAAAAGTTACATTTAGTCCTCATCTGACCAGAGCACCTTCTTCCACGTTTGCTGTGTCCCTCACAGCCGTACATTATTATTAATAAATTCAAAGGATCAATAGTCCCCAACGAATACTGGGGATACTGAATGTAGTAGATCTTGACGTGGTCCTCTACATGTTTTGCGGTGTGTTCTGCTTCCCCAGGAGGACTCAATCATTGTTAACTACAAAATATTAAGTCATAGTAATAATCATATTGGCGATCCGCTGTACCATAGAGTGTGAGCTATGAAAAATAGCAAACGTAGAGAAGAAAAAGAATAAAAATAAATGGTAATTAGCATGTAAATTGTTTTATTTTTTATTTTTTAGGGCCATCCATTGCTTACCTGGATTAACCAGTGAGTGTTAAAGGCAGCATGACAGAGGCACCCGGAGGTAGTCTCCCCCCACATGCTGCCTTTACCACTCACTGGTTTATACTGGGTAAGCAATCTATGGCCCTAAAAAAACAGAATTTCCATGCTACCCACCATTTATTTTTGTTCTTTTTGTTCTCTACCTTTGCTACTTTGCATTTCTTACACTCTGTTACAGCTGATAAGCTATAAGATTATTACTATGACTTATTATTTTGTAGATAGCAATGGTTGACTTCTCTTGAGGAAGCTGTCAAGATCTACTACATTCGGTATCCCCTGTGTTCATTGGGGACTATTGATCCTTTGAATTTATTAATAATGATGCACGGCTGTAACCATTGATTTTATATAGTGTTTTGAGTCTGAATGTTTTTTTTTTGTTTCTACTAATAAAATGTTAATTTTTATCTGAACTACCGTATTTATCGGCGTATAACACACATTTTTTCACCCTGAAAACAGATTAAAAATAGCATGTGCGTGTTATACACTGATTTTATTAAAACATCCAATGGTACTTGCTGCATAGTGTCTTGGGGGGTGCAATTTCAACCAAGCAAACACCACCAGAGACAGCCCAGGGGACCTGGGAGTCCCGGAACACTCAGACCCGGCATTGCAGACCTCCGCGGCAGACATCCTCCTGTTGCACTGCACACAGAAGCCACAATCTAACTCTTGTGGCTATAAGAGGATAACCATGTTAACGTTCTGCACTGCTCGCGAGAGTTGAGGCTGACAGGAATCTGACGTGTGGATGACAGAGCTTGGACACGGCAGGTACAAATTCTTTGAAAAAAACTGATTGAAAAAAGCAGTCTGCCCAGGGGGGATAGCAATAATATGTAATGCCAGCGGGGGGGGGGGGGCAATGAATTACACTGCCTGGGGGGAGGGGGAGCTAAGACACACACACAACACACACTGTCTGACAGACCCCCCTCCCTGCAGAGTTTGTGTCTCTTTGCCCTTCCTTGTCAGGCATCAGTGTGTGCACTGGTCTTAACCACTTCAGCCCCAGAAGGATTTACCCACTTTCTTTGTTAAAACAGTTGCTTTTATTTTAAAATTATGTTATTTAAATATTTACCTTATAAGTGGTATGCATGTTAATAAAAAAAAACGGTTTTGAGCTACCATTATTTTGCTTCAAAGTTCTATATTTTTTTGTCCTGAAACTTCCCTCTTAAATTGGGGTGTGTGTTATACACTGACACGTGTTATACGCCGATAAATATGGTATTTTTACCAAGATAGCCCTAGGCTTCTATTTCCATTATTGACTATTTGTGGATGATGGTACCCTCCCCTTTAGAAGATTACCACATTTAAGGCACACCTTCAAGTGTTGGTCTATCACATGCAATCCCAATAAAATATTTTTTTTGGTTGTAACAAGACAAAATTTGGAAAATTTCAAGAGGTATAAATACTTTTTAAGGCACTGTAAATTGTAAATGCAAAGAGCAAAGCTGGATTTATTCTGGTGAATTCAGTGAAGCAATAATGACAATGTTCTGTGGTAGTTCACTTACGGTAATTGAACTTATTTCCAGCAAGCATTTGTGCTAGATTCAATAATATTTTAAACATGTGTGACAAAATTCATGTAGTCCTTCACACCTTCACTTTATGAATCTGTCACTATTTCAGCAACAGATTCTTAAAGTATTATCACCAATTTGTCAATTAAGAAACTGGCAGTAATTTAGATCAGTTCTGAACTAACGTACAAAGGTTTACCAGGGTTCAGTCTGTGCTGGCAAGTTGTCATAAATGTGGTAGCTTCCCACACAATGATTATATTTTCAACCCCAATTAGCTGTTGGCTTGGAGATTCAACACCAAAAGCTTAATGTAAACAAATAGGCCAAGGATACTGATGATGTCATTACCAATATAGAACAATGCCCATATTTGGGAAGTGATGAAATCACAGGCAAAGTCTAACCTGACAGCGAACTAGTCCCAACTGCTGCAGCCCTTGTTGGGTGGCAGGAGCATGAATGGGAATGGAGAGACTAGTTCTCCATAAGGTCCACTTTGCTTTTGAATGACAGAAGTTTAGTTTTATGAAGTGTATTTAAAGTATATGTTCACATTTGGCAACATGTTACATGTTGCACCCATTTTTAGGGTAGAATATGTAACATGTTCCCGATGCTGCAGCTGCTGTCCGATCCCCCCCCCCCCAATGTGACAGCAGTAGGGGGGAGAAGTTCCCCGTACTAGCTTTTTTCAAAATACAAGGCTCTCAACAGGTTGCCAGAGACTAAAAATGATTTAAATATGCATCATTACTGACTCAAGACATAATGCAAAAGACTACTAGAGACCACAGACATGCTGAAAGAGATGACTAAATACCACAAACATGCCAATAGGCTAACGGCTACTAACAGGCTACAAAAGACTACTATTGAGTATTTACATTCTACAAAGGACTTTTAAAGACCAATGTTATGCTGCAATGAACTACTAGAGGCCACCAACATGCTGCAAGACTTCTAGAGACCACTGATGTCCTGGAAAAGTTTGCTAGAGGCCACTAGAATGCTTATACTAGACATGCTGCAAGGGACTAGTTTAAGAAAATATATGTTCTGCAAGGGACCAATGATGATATTGATACTTATATACATATGAGGATTGGGTGGTCACAACTAAGGAGGGGCCAACCCGTCCAGGATTGGCTTTCATCCATGCCCTAAAGAATACCCAAACACCAAAACAAAAAATTGTAATGTATTGCAGCTTACCAGTCCTTATGTTTGCTTCATTAGTTTTTATTTATTCAGGCTAATAACATATCTTAGTAAGTACAGAAAATAGTAGTCATAATTTGTTTCAATATACGGCAAGACATATGTTTTGTAGCTTGTAGAAATGCACAGCAACCCACCAGTGCTGTGTGGTGCATTGTGTTAGATATTTTGTGGCACAACCAATTTTAGGGCACTCCATTCATTTTATTTCACTTTTAAACCATTGCTTGTTAATATCTAAATTTTGATTATTTTGATACATTGGCAGCTCATTCATTTCAATTGTGCACCTTAACACAACATACTATGCATTAACGCACCTCAATATTATAAATGGGCCCTCAAAGTAAAGAATACAACCACAAATTATTCCAGTCATGATGGATATCAACTGGCAAAATAACCTGGATCTAATATTCCCTGCTTAGTAACACCCTGTCTTGTATAGGAAAGGGCAACCCTGTATTCTGGTCAATTTCCTTCACATCACTAAGTGTTGTATATTGAAGACTGAAGACCTTCTGACATGACAGGAGGAAGAAGTAATGACCATATTAGTGCACTGCAGCTCTTTCATTGTCCAGGCAAAGGTTGTTGAAGATTTTGTGACTGCTATGTAAAAATGTAATATGCCAAAAGGAAGGGGGGGTGCTGTATTACAAAACTAGCTAAGCAAAATAATTTAAAAAAGGCCACTTTTTATAGCTATCATGTGACTATTTCATTTTTTTCTGGTGTTCATTTTTATTTGCACTATACAGAAGTAGAGATTATTGTAGGATAAACTTTTCAGTATATTGCAGTGATCTACTTGCATATGGAACAGGAATGATATGATTGGCAGACCACAGGAAACTGTTCTTAGCATCAAGAGTGACAGTGGGAGATAGAAAGTTTTGTTTGATATTCTTTACCTTTTTTTTCTGAAGCAGAGATAAAGAGAGATAGCCTGGCTCTCCAGATTACTACTTCATAGGAATAGAAGACATGCATAGCAGGTGTAAAGTAGCACATCTGAAGGTCCGGTCGTTAAGTGCCAAAAGATTTATCTGTGTATGGTCTTCTTTACCTTCTATCCTGCCTGCTCAGTTGACCCAGTAAGAGTTCAAGAATCCTATTTGAAGCTAATGTCCGCAATTGGATTTGTCCTGAATAATCACTTAAAGCCGTGGAAAAAATGCTTTCTGTAGCACTGTACAATACCTATGCTGTGCTTTGTATAAAAAGTATCTAATCCTTTCTGGAAGCAATTAATAGTACAATTGCTAGGGCATAGTCTGTTCTATTTGCTCTAAGTAAATGTTTCCCAAGGACATTCTAAATCACGTATAAATGTGTATAGACCTTTGCTGGTTATTTTCATCATAGCTGAATAAGTGGTATATTGAAAATCACATTTAGAAAAGTGGACATCTGTGACTAGAATATATTTAATAGCTGACCATGTTTCCCTTCATTTACTTTATTGTACAGAAAGGAAAATATATTCCCCACGCTTCATTGTCATTTGTATATTGGAAATATAGCAAGAGCTAAAACCCTTTAGCAAATGTTAAATTACTGAAAGAAAAAGAAAACTATTAGAAATGCACACCTGCAATACTGTGTTAGTGTTTCATAATGGGTATTGTTGTAAGCTTGGAGTTTTAGAATTGATTACTGATGTCCATGATTAATAAAGCTCCAGGGACTCAGAGCATTGTAAAAATGTTACTGGGTTTATATATATATATATATATATATATATATATATATATATATATAAACTCAAGGCCAAAATGAAGAGGAGCCTTGCCCATTAGAGACAGAAACAAGTGGGATTTAAGTGAAGTCAGAGCGTCTGAGTTTGAAATGAGGACCACTTTTTTTTCTGAAATTCACCTGCTTATTGAATTCTTATGCTGGCCACACAATTTTGAACTTTCATTCAGATTTGGTCTTTCTGATAAAAAAAAGTGCCAGCAAATAGGGTGGTTCAGTCTGTTTCCTTGACTGTCTGAGTCAGTTTTCTCCAGCAATGTAAGGTCTGACAGCTCTCCTTGAATCCAGCCTAGCTATTGGCTATAATTGGGGTCTCCAAACTTTCTATACAAAGGGCCAGTTTACTGTCATTCAGACTTTGGGGAGGGGCAGGCAAAATGTCCCAGCAACAGTGGGAGTAAACAATGCCCCATCTTTGCTGTCAGTGAGAGAAACTGTAGAGATTCTGGATAAGCCTTTTTTTACACTGTTATTCAGATTTGTAAACATGTCTTTACACCCCCTTAGTACCTGGTAGATTATATTCATGTACAAGCTATTGGGATTTGAGCACAGGTATATCTTAATTCTAGTCTAGGAACTGTACCCCACCACTGGTGTCAGTGAGAGAAATTGTGCCCCTGTTTGATGTCATTGAGAGGAATCGTGCCCCATCATTAGTGACAGAGGAATTGTGCCCCCATCATTGGTTTCATTGGGCCCCATTGTTGGTGTTATTTTAAGGAACTGTGCATCATCATTGGTGTCATTAGGAGAAATTGTGCCCTTTAATTGGTGTCAATGGGAGAATTATACCACATTGTTGGTGTCAGTGGATAAAAAAAGTGCTTCAAGGGCCAGATAAAACCAAGCAAAGGGCCTCATCCACCCCTGGGCGACAGTTTGGAAACCACTGAGCTATTAAAATAAGTCAGTAGAATCTCCAAATGGTAGCAAGCAAGAGCTGATCATTTGAGATTAGTGTGTGGAAAATAGAGTACATAAGGCTGGATTTAAACACATAGGATTAAGTTGTGCTGTCAAAAACTGACAAGATGTATTGAAGTTGTAAATACACTAACAAGTTAAAGTACCGTATTTATCGGGCTATATCGGCTTTGGGTGTCCTCCTCGTCGCGCCGATTTCGAATAATGCGCCGGAATATACCGAGCGCAGTACACTCGGGTATAGTCGGGCAGACTCGGCTCCGCTCGCGCTGACGTCCTGGACGTACAGGACGTGAGCGCGAAAGGAGCCGAGCCTGCCCGACTATACGTGAGTGTACTGCGCTCGGTATATGCAGGCGCAGTACACTCGTGAATAGTCGGGCAGGCTCGGCTCCTTTCGCGCTCACGTCCTGTACGTCCAGGACGTCAGCGCGAGAGGAGCCGAGTCTGCCCGACTATACCCGAGTGTACTGCGCTCGGTATATGCCGGCGCAGTATTCGAAATAGACGCGGGAAAGCGGCTATCGGCGTATACCGCGCACCCACGATTTTGCCCTGATTTTCAGGGCAAAAAAGTGCGCGGTATACGTCGATAAATACGGTATCTCTATGGTCAAAATGTAAAATCATGTATTTATTTCCGCATTGTATTTAAATTATTTCGAGCCAACTCTTATTATTCTGAACCATCCTGAAGTTTGTAAACATACTTTGTGAAAATCCCATACATTTACAGACACATTCTGTAATATATTTTCACTATGCACAATGAGTAGGCTATGCTGCATCACAAAATTCACAGAGCCTGCCTCCTGAACTACAGTGGCGCTGAGAGGAGGAGTTTCAGGAGGTGGAGTCAGTACTTTGTGCAAGCAGCAAGGTACCATGGGATATGTGGTCCTTAGAGATTGAAAATAAAGAGCAGAGGAGAAGCTGTGGAAAGAGATTGGCAGCAGCACAGCCAAAACTCACAACTTAAAAAGAAAGCTTTCAAGTAAGCTTATATCGGATTGGCAAAAATAACTCATGTTTGTATTACTATTACAGTGTTGATTTTATAAAATGAAAGGGTGTGCTGCGACTATAGAACCCAATTATATAATTTAAATCATTAACTAAATGTAACTAAAGAACAATAATGTAGTTGCAATGTTTTACACCGTGCCACTAAAATATGTCCAAAATCTGTGCCCTGTATCAGGGCTGCTGCTAAAGCACAGAGTCTGAATAATTTCATAATGATTTGTAAAAAAAATATGTCAGCTTTTGACAAGTCTGAAAACATGTAATTCATTTTTTCCAAAATACTGTTTAGGTGACATAAACAAAATGGAGTGCTGTCACGCCGACTTGTTATATACAGTTTTCACACATGTAGAGATTTAAAACAACGTTCACACATTTTATATATTCGCATCCCAAAACTCATATTAAGAAGATTTGAAATGAATACTGTCTGTTACTTTCTGGCAGAAAAGTAAACAGAACTTTCCCAGGCTGGCCATATACGCTATAGCAGAAGCAGCGGTACTAGGAAAGCTAGCCAGCTAACTTCACTGCAGTATCCATTGTTATTGTTATATTTGGACTATAATGGAATGGTTAGAGTCGGTTCACACTGGGGCGACTTGGGATCAGACTTGAAGTCGTCTCAAGTCGTCTCAAGTCGTGCTGTCCAGAAAAGCAATGTAAGTGAATGGGAGCGGTGTTAATACACACTACTCATGTTGCTCCGACTTCAGAAGAGGTTCCTGTACTACTTCAATCAGACTTCTAGGCGATTTGTACCCATTGATTTCAATGGAAGTCGCTTCCAAGTCTGATCACTGTCTTAACTGAAGCGACTTTCAAGCAAGATAACATACATTTCTCAGGCAAACCCCTCCCTCCCCTTCCCTCTCCCAGAGCTGATTGTTGTTTTATTGGCCACTGGAATGTCTCCTGACCTGAAAAGGACTTCAAGTCGTGTTGTAAATCGCCCCAGATCGCCCTGTGGTTCATGCTCAAGTAGTGTTGAAGTTGCTTCTGAAAGTTGTGCTGGAAGTCGTGTCGCCCCAGTGTGAACCGACTCTTATCACCTTTGTTATCAAAAATGTTATCTATTGAAACTTACCAATCCTTGGACATTTGTTTTTAGGCTTTTCCCCCCCCTTAATTTTAACCTAATGAGCCGGGAAGTAATACAATTGTGTTCCCAGGATGACCATGCTCAACAAAGCTGCCCATAGATTAATTTTTTTTCCAGCTGTAAAGTGATTGTAAAGACTATGGGCCAGATTCAGGTAGATGGGCGAATCTTTATTTTGGAGTAACGTTTCTCATTTACGTTACTCCGCCGAAACTTTAGGAGCAAGTACTGTTATTCACATAGCACTTGCTCCTAAAGTTGCGGCGGCGTAGCAAAAATGATCCGGCGGAATTCAAATTGGGCGGGTAGGGGGCGTGTATTATTTAAACTAGGCGCGATCCCGCGGCGAACGTACTGCTCATGCGTCGACTGTCAGTGTGCATGCTCCAAATTCTGTCAGTGAACGTCAATGACATCAATCCCCATTCACGGATGTTTTACGCAAACGACGCAAATTTTTTTAAATTTGACGCGATGACAACGGCCATACTTAACATAGGATACTCCACCTAGGGGGCATGTTTTTCTTTACGCCGCTTACAGAAACGTCGGAAAGTTACTGCGTCGGGCCCGAGTACGATCGTGAATTTCCGATTCTCGCTGATTAACATTCTCGGCGTTAATCAGCGGGAACGCCCCGAGCGCCATTTTTTAAATTGCAGTTCCGATACGATGGCGCAATACAATTACGCCGCTCGTATAGGAACTCCAACCCGGCGTTTCTTGTTTTCTGCTTACAGAAAACAGAAACGCCAGCTCAAAGTGAGAATTATGCTGGCGTATCACTGATACTCCAGCCTAACTCTACCTGAATCTGGCCCTATTTTTTTGGTTAATAATAAACATGTCATACTTACCTGCTCTGTGTAATGGTTTTGCACAGAGCAGCCCAGATCCTCCTATTCTCTGGTCCCTCCTCAGTGCTCCTGGCCCCTCCCTCCTGACAAGTGCCCCCACAGCAAGCAGCTTGCTATGGGGCACCCGAGCCGAGCTGCAGCTCTGTGTATCCATTCAGACACAGAGCTGCAGCCTGGCCCCCTTTCCCTCCTCATTGGCTAACTGAATTTGACAGCAGCAGGAGCCAATGGCACCACACTGCTGTTTCAGCCAATAAAAAAAAAAAAATCTGACTATACAAGCACTTTAAGGCTGAAATAAAGGGATTTTTAAATACAGCTTACCTGTAAAATCCTTTTCTTGGAGTACATCATGGGACACAGAGCGGCATATTCATTACTATATGGGTTATATGGAGTACCTTCAGGTGTGGACACTGGCAATCTCAAACAAACAGGAAGTCCCTCCCTATATAACCCCCTCCCCTAGAGGGAGTCCCTCAGTTTTGTAGCAAGCAGTATGCCTCCCAAAATGTTCCCAAAAAGAGGGGTGGGAGCTCTGTGTCCCGTGATGTACTCCAAGAAAAGGATTTTACAGGTAAGCTGTATTTAAAAATCCCTTTTTCTTTCTCGTACATCACGGGACACAGAGCGGCATATTCATTACTATATGGGATGTCCGAAAGCAATGCTTTAATGAGGGGAGGGAGACATCTTCCAAAGAAGGATTTAATTTAGAGGTATACTCAAATACTAGTAAATCCAACTTAAACGAGAAATGTAAATCTCAAATCAAATCAAGGGAGCCCCCTCAGATCCTGAGAAGCTTGAATCGCGGCCTGTAGTACTGACTGCCCAAAGGCTGTATCCGCCTTCCTTCTTACGTCCATTTGATAACATTTTGTAAACATGTGGACTGACGACCACGTTGCTGCCTTGCATATTCGAGCCATAGAGATCTGATGATGATGTGCTGCCCAGGAGGTGCCCATGGCCCTGGTAGAATGGGCCTTTGCCGACAAAGGAGGAGGCAACCTCTTCAAACCGCAGGCCTGAACGATTAATTGTTTAATCCATCTTGCGATGGTGGATCAAGCAGCTGCCTGACCCATCTTGGGCCCTTCCGGTAAAACGAACACCACATCTGTTTTCCGAACCTTCTCTGTAGCTTTAAGATAGGCCTTTATGGCCCTGACAATATCCAACGTATGCAGCAACCCCTCTTTTCTAGAGGTGGGTTTTGGAAGAAGGATGGAAGTACCACATCCTGGTTCAGGTGGAAACTGGATATAACCTTTGGTAGAAAGGAAGAATGAGGACGGAACCCCGCCCTATCCTTATGTAAAATGAGATATGGTTCCTTACAAGATAAGGCTGCCAATTCCGATACTCTCCTGGCCGAAACTATGGTGATCAGAAATACCGACTTTCTAGTCAGTAAAACCAAAGGTACCTCAGCCAACGGCTCAAGGGGTTGTTTCTGTAGAGTTGACAGAACAAGATTTAAGTCCCATGGACAAAGTGGTGATTTGACCGGAGGATTAACACGTAAGACTCCCTGTACGAAGATCTTAACCAGCGAGTGGGCGGCCAGCGGCCTCTGAAACCACACTGATAAGGCTGAAATCTGTCCCTAGATCGTGCTTAATGCCAGGCCTTTATCCACTCCTAGCTGGAGGAAACGTAATACTCTATCAATGGTATACTTGCGGGAAACCCATCTCTTAGCCTCACACCAGCCTACGTAGGCCCTCCAAACCCTGTAACAAAATTACCCTGGAGGCCGGCTTTCTAGCCTCAATGAGGGTAGGGATTACCTGCCTAGACAGACCTCTACCCCTGAGAATCAGGGATTCAGCCGCCAGGCCGTCAAATTTAGACGCCGTAATGCAGGGTGGAGGATCGGGCCTTGTGAGAGTAGGTCTGGCCCTAGAGGAAGAGTCCAAGGGCCTCCCGCTGCCAATTTCAGGACTAGTGAGTACCATGCCCTCCGGTACCAAGCTGGGGCTACCAGGATACCAGCCTGTGCTATGATCCTGCGCCGCAGGCGGGGTAGTAACTGCAGTGGGGGAAATGCATATAGAAGTTATGATTGATGCCAAGGGCAAACCAACACATCGGTTCCGCAGGCCATAGGGTCCCTCGTTCGAGACATGAACCTGTCTAGCTTCTTGTTGAATCCTGATGCCATGACCTCCACGTCTGGCACTCCCCACTTCTGGCAGATTGTCTGACAAAAACTTGTGGATGCAGAGACCACTCCCCCGGCGACAGGGTTTGGCGACTTAGGAAGTGCGCCTGCAGGTTGTCCACCTCGGGAATGAATGTCGCCGATATGCAGGGTACATAAACCTCTGCCCACCGAAAAACCAAGCTCCTCTCACTCTGAGTGGCTTGACTCTTGGTTCCCCCTTGGTGGTTCACCTATATGCCACCGCTGTGGCCTTGTCTGATTGACTTCTCACAGAGGACCCCTGTAATCTGGATGTCTATGCCAGGAGGCCTAGCTGAGCCACTCAGAACTCCCAGACCTTGATGGGCAGCTGCCTCTCCGCCTCTGCCCAAGTTCCTTGGCGAGTGAACTTGTTCAAGACCGCTCTCCAGCCTTCCAGACCACTGGGCAGAACCAAGCTGCTAGAATTGCTGCCTGTAGGACACGAGTGTGGAAGCGTGTGGTATTGCCTCGAACATGGCCATCGCATACATAGGCGAATAGTTGGCTCTTTTTTGCTTAGAACCAACTGAATCAATCTTTTGATAGCCTCGACCTTTACCAGGGGCAGGAACATCCATCTTCTGTTCTGTGTCTAATCTCGTGCCGAGATATTCCAACTGCTTTGTAGGTTGAAATGCTGATCCTTCCCCGGTTTAGGACTCAGCCGAACCTCTCGAGGTACTGAACCATGAGGGCTACTACGCATTCCACCAAGGAAGCGAGTGATCTTATGATTAAGAGGTCGTCCAGGTATGCTAGGACCGAGATCCCTTGGATCCTTTGGACTGACTAGAATAGGAGCTAGGACCTTCGTGAATACCCGGGGGCCATAGCCAGCCCGAAGGGGGGGCGCCACAAATTGGAAGTGACGCTGTATCACTGCGAAGCGTAAAAACAAAAATATTTGATGTGGCTGAAAGACCTGGTACATGAAGGTAACCCTCCTTTATGTCTATAGAAGCCCGATCCTTCTGGAGTGTGGCGGCTGCTGGCCAAACGGATTCTATCCGGAAAGAGCGAACCCTTAGGTAAGCTTTTAAACCTTTTAGGTCGAAAATTGGTCTGACATTGCCGATGAGCCTTGGCATGACAAACAGATTGGAATAGAAACCTAGCCCCTGTTCTTGGGCTGGTACCTCTACCATTATGCCCTGGTAAAGCAGGTGATCCAATGCTGCCCGCATTGAGGCCTTCCTTGTGGAGGAAATTTTAGAAATTCTAATCTGTAGCCTGCGGCCACAGATGATCGGACCCCCTCTGTCGGGGACCGATCCCCAGAGGCCTGTCCTTGCGATCCATTGTTAAAAGTTTGATCGCGCAGGAGGACCGTACTGCCTGAAATTTGAGGGCCCTGGAACCGGGGGGAGCTGCCCTTTTAAACGCAGGACCCCGGAACTTCCTTTGACTGGTAAAAGGGTACTTTTGCCACTTGAAACAGTCTGAATGTATTTATCCAGATCTTTCCATGGAAGGGCAAACCTGCCAGCAGTCTTTTACATGGGACTCGGCCGCCCAGTTCTTCAACCATAAGAGCCTTCTCATATGCACTAAAAATAGTGACAACGAGACGCCTGCTGGATGGAGTCTTTTTATATAGCCTCTACCGCAAAGCACAGAGCTCTGGGAATATCCAATAACTCCTCTGCCTATTGGGCAGGGATGTCTAAGCATCTGTTTTGTCTGGTTCCTTAATGCCTGAAAAAAAAAAAAAAACTCAAATTGCAGCCACTGCTGGCTGTAGCCAGGGATGCTGGAAAAAGTGTCTCTTAAACGTTTATCGACCGGGACCTTAAACATTTGTATGTTTCCCCTTAGGCCAGTTAATGATTTATTCACCCATGAGATGGCTGCGTCCACCGTTGGGAGCGCCCCCTTTCTTTAGAAAAATGTCTTTTCCATAGGGTAAATAACAGAAAACCTTCCAGGTGGTCTCCCATCCAGGCACTAACCAGGCCCTACCCTGCTTAGCCTCCGAGATCAGACGAGATCGGGCTCTTTCCGGGAGATGCGGCCTCAAGGACCTCACGGGTAGTTGAAAAGCAGTGCCCGAACCGGGACCTGAACCCTGGACCCTCAGATCAAAAGTCCGATGCTCTACCAACTGAGCCATCCGGGCCCCCTTTTAAAGAGCACTTGGTCAGGGGAAAGAGTGCCTGCAAGCACAAATATTTCCTGGCAGACGTGCATAAAGACTACCCTCTCGTCAGCTTTAGGCGGCAGAAAAAATTCTGTCCGGTCGTCCCAATCCTGGAAAAACCAATTCCTCTAACAGAGGATGGACCAGAAAAGCTGCGTTGCTTAAAGGCGCTTTTAAAAGAACCCAAAGAGGATACCGCAGGAACCTGAGGCTCTGGAAATGGCAAATTGAATGCCAAGCGGACTATGTCTGTCAAAGACTGGACCCACAGACTCTCCGCCTGGGAGGCTGAAAACGATTCTTCAGTGGTAGATCCTCTAGGTTCTGTCCCTTTTGGCGATGGGGATCTAGTCCGCTTCTTGCCAGAAAAAGAGCCAGCGATCATAGCTGTTAACCTCTTTTCTCTAGCCCCCCCCTAGGGTGACAGCTAGCATCTCCTCTGTGATAACACAGGGTTGGGCCGACCTGGGCCAGCCTCAGCACCAGACCCCCTTAATGGCTTATCCAGGGTGACCCCTATAGGAATAACCTGTGGGGAAAGTATTGGCATATTATCAGAACCAGAGGAGGAACCCCTTTGTCTTTGCCTTTTCTCTTTATTTTTTTTATTTTTTTGTGTCTTGATCCTGAACCCTTGGAAGCCATAATACAAAACCGAAGGACTCCGCTTACAACAACAGACTGTTATAGCCAGGAGTACAAAAAAATAAGGTTTAGGGGACAATAGGATCACTAATGCCCCAAAAACGGTGGGGCTCAGTATGTTTTCTTTTATATATTATTCACCACATACAGCCCCACCCCAACATGTTTGCCAGCATTCAACCTGTTGCCAAGGGGATTTTGGCTTAACAAAAAGTATTGGAGCTGACTCCAGCATGTAGTACCCCTTCTCGCCACCGGGAGTCACTGTGCTGCCAGCTCTACGTCCTCTCTCCCAGCTCAGCTCTGAACTGAGCTAAGAACGCGCCTGCTGTGTATAACAGTAATTAAAGGCACGCCCACTCTACACTGCAGTCACACTCCCCGCCCCCCCCCCCCCCCCCGAACGGCACGAACATTTTCTATATGCATGCGCGCGACTGTCGGGGGAGGAGAGCCCAGGAGGAGACGCACTCTGGAGCCCAGGAATGCAGGTTGGAGGACGCATCAGGCGGCAGATTTGAATCCCGGCAAGGTAAGGCTAACACAGGCCCCTAAGGAGTCCCTTTAGCCTAGAGACAGATCTGTTTTTTTTTTTTGTTTTTTTAAAGATCTTCAACCAGCGAGCAGCAGGTAGCTAGCAAACATACCTAGATAGGTAGGGGGATCAAGTTATGGGGGGAAACATTTCAGGGCATCCTGTCTATCAGACATAGTGACCATGGTGCCAATGCAGAGCATACTCAGGCTACCCCCCTTAAGATCTCCCCTGGAGAGCCTGCTGTCGAACCAAGTCCCGCAGGCTCCCCTCTTACCTGCTCCATGCCGCAGGACGTTTTGCAAAACGGTCCAATCTTCTCCCATCTCCGTGGGTAGCGTAGTAGACCTTCAGGCCCTGGGGTCCTATGAAGGTACCCACTGTCCTGGACCTATATAGCACCCTGGCAAACAGGAACTTATGGTCTTTACAAACTCCAAGTCCTGGGCCCAGGGTCCAGCCCTCCAAAGAGGAGCATTATAGGCAAAACCCCACGGTTTGGGGCCCGGGTACTGTCCACTTTGGCACTGAGGCTCCTTGGACAGATCCGGTTAGCCCGCCCTTAATCCCAAGGATGTGGAGCAAAGCTATTCCGTGACCAACACCTAAGACACTGGCGAAAAAACTGAGGGACTCCCTCTAGGGGAGGGGGTTATATAGGGAGGGACTTCCTGTTTGTTTGAGATTGCCAGTGTCCACACCTGAAGGTACTCCATATAACCCATATAGTAATGAATATGCCGCTCTGTGTCCCGTGATGTACGAGAAAGAAAAATCCACACATGGATGGAGGAATCCTCCCCTCTGAGCCATTGTATTCTGACAGCGGGACTCCTTCACTGTCAGAATACACCAACCAACATTCCTATTCCACAGAAACCAAATTGTTTGAGATAATTTCTTGAGATTTTGGTTCATTGTGTAAGAAGTTACCTTGGCACAGGGTTTATGGCAGGATCAAGAAGTACATGCATGTACATGCAAAACATCTAATGCAACCACCACATCTGAGGACTGGTTATCTGCAATATAGTACATTTTTTGTTCTTGGATTAAGTTATACTTCAGGAACCTCCAGTTCTAACAAATGGTTAAAGGTTTAGAGGCTATGCTTCTTGCTTTGTATGTTAAGGAGGACAGACTTATGCCGCGTACACACGATCATTTTTTGTGATGAAAAAAAACGACGTTTTCTGTGAATTAAAAAACGATGTTTTTGAAACGTCACTTTTCAAAGACGATGTTGCATACACACCATAGTTTTTTCACAAAAAGCGAGGTTACGTTCACCACTCATTTCCATTGAAGCTCGCTTCATAACTAGCTTCTGGGCATGCGCGGGTTGAAAAACGTTGTTTTAAACGACGTTTTTGCTACACACGGTGACTTTTTGTGAAACAAAAAATGACGTTTTGAAAAATGACACAAAAAATTCAAGCATGTTGGAATTTTTTTTTTGGTCGTTTTTTTAAAGACAAAAAACGACGTTTTGCCCACACACGATCAATTTAAATGACGTTTTAAAAAATGACGTTTTTTTTCATCGCAAAAAACGACCGTGTGTACGCGGCATTAGTATATCACTCTGACATTGTTTAACACTCCTTACAGTCAGCCATGACAACACCTTCTGAGAAACATGTACGCAGGCAATAATTGCATGTGATAGACCACCATGCTAGTTAAAATCAGCCTGCCCATAGATGGTTCAAATCTCAGGGACTGGCCAAGATTTGAACGATCTATGGATTTATCGCCAGCTTAAAAGTAGCATAACAATACATTAAACTATGTTCTTACTAGGCATTAATCTAATAAGGAGATATAGTTCTTTCTAATTAGGAAAGTGATGTCACATAAGAAGGTTCCTGTGGCAGCACTGCTTAAATAGGATCAGAACCTTCTAAAAAAAAAAAAAAAAAACCAGAGCTTCCTGTTTTTAGAGGTTAGCTGCCATTCATTTGAATCAATTCACCAGTAATTGAGTGAATCAGTTTTGCCAGCAAAGTAAATTGTCACTAACTAGTGAACCCACATTTGAAGAAAACTAAATAGATTTGGTACAGGTTTTCTGACTTGGTAAATTATTTTAATCATCCCTAAATGCTGGTTCACAGAGGGCATGCAGTGCAGAAAACCTGCCTTCCGTCTGCGTTTTTTCCCCACACCAAGTTTAAAATGTGATGCATCTAGGATCTGCATCATGTGCCAATGTAAAGTTAACAACTCCCCAGATACAGATAGCAAATGCAGTGCATTTGCATTTGCTAGATTGCAAGGTAACAGAGTGCAATGCATTCCGGTTGCAGTGCCTTTTCAAAATTAGTGCATGCATCAACATAAGTGTAGGACTCTATAAAGATAAGGAATAGAGGGTGCACCAGCCTAGTGTATTACCTTTAAAACATGTATTGTTAAAGTATGTATACAAATATACTCACAACGTTATGAATCAAGCAAAATGCAGTCCACAATGTGCCCCATCCAGCTTGGTCTACTGACACGTGGTGAATGTGGGATGAAACGTCAAAAAACTGCTGCGTTTCGAAGGGGGTCCCCTCTTCTTCAGAACAAAGTTTGGAGTACAAGTAGCTGGTCTTTATATACTGTAGTATGTGGTCTGGCAGGGTCCCATGTGACATCAAGGACATACTCTTCCCCTCAATGGGCAAGAATATAGTATGAATCAAGTGTATCTGCTTTTAGACTTTTAGGCCGCGTACACACGATCGAACATGTCTGCTGAAACTGGTCCGCTTTCCAGCGGACCAAAGTTTTAAAACATGCTTGAAAACCTGTCTGCTGGAAACCTGTCCGTCGGACAGGTTCGATGCTTAGTACACAAAATCATCAGACCAAAAACCTGCGCATGCTCAGAATCAAGTCGACGCATGCTTGGAAGCATTGAACTTCGTTTTTTCATCACGTCGTTGTGTTCTACGTCACCGCGTTCTGGTCCGATGGGATTTTGGTCCGATGGTGTGTACGCACATCAGACAAGTTCAGCGTGGTCCGATGAAAACGGTCCGTCGGACAAGTTTCATCGGACATGTCTGATCGTGTGTACGCGGCCTTAGTTTCAGAAAGAGTGGACAAAAGTATCATCGACCAGAAGAGAAACATGTGCCATGCCGTACCATCATGGAGCGCATGTGCAGCAAACATTACCTCTTTTATCAATAATTTAGGCTCAACATGTTTCAACGTGTAGGCCTTTTAGCACAAGACCCTCTGGGATCCCCTGCCATAGATAGAGCAACAGTAAGCAGGTTAAACTTCTTAGGGAATCCTAGGTTAACTCAGCCTGGCATAAACATAGTACAGTTCCATCCAGTGACCAAATCTTCCCCTTCTTGTGCCAGCTTCACTAATTTCCAGAGTAGATCCATGCTAAAGAGTAGTTCCCCAGTGAGGGAGATTAAATAGAGTTCACACTAAGGATTTCCCAATATAGGTTATATCTATAATAACTTAAAGGGGTTGTAAAGTCTAATAATGTTTTAACTTAATGCATTACTTGCATTAAGGTAAAAAATGTTTAGGTGTCACCCCCTCAGCCCCCTTTACTTACCTGAGACCCCTTTCAATTCAGTACTGTGCACATCTGCAGATCTATTCTCTCCTCACTTTTGGGTCTCGCTGGCTTTTCTGGGGCACTGGGTGCCATTGGCGGGGCTGACGAATACCGCTATGTGTCAATAGACGCGGCAGAGGGACTCGGGTGTGAGAATGCATGAGTGCCCCCAAGCGGAAACCAAAAAAGAGGAGGTCCTCCCAATCTGTGTGATTCTATTGCACACAGTAGGTAAGTATAGACATGTTTGTTATTTTTTTTTTATTTACCTTTACAATACCGAATGAAGAGAATTCACTATGACTTTACCTAAACTCCAACATTTCTGAATTAATAGATGCTAACCTGCTGTAATTATGCTAGTAAACTATTGAGGTCAAAACATTACCATGACAGCCAAGCAACAAGCATTGTCAGGAGAGGTAAGCAGTGGAAACCTACACATTACACGCTTAACAGGTTTCCTTAACCACTTCATTACTGGGCACTGATGCATTTTGAATGACACGGTCATACAACACTGTACCCAAATTATATTTTTATAATTTTTTCCCCACAAATAGAGCTTTCTTTTGGTGGTATTTGATCATCTCTGCGATTTTTATAAACAGAAAAAGACAGAAAATTTTGAAAAAAAAACACAATATTTTTTACTTTTTGTTATAATAATATCCCAATTTTTTTAAAAAATATATTTTTCCCTCCCTGTTTACACACAGAGCTCCACGTCCCTGCTGTCACCTGCTGGGACTGCCGATCACATGTACCCACGGACATCGCGGCTGCCAGGCACACGCATCGGCTTCCCAGCGATGCGACGGCACAGTGTTTACCCGCTGCGCCCCCCCCCAGCAGCGCGCGCGGGTGATGCAAACAAAAGACATCCAAAGACGTCCACCTGGCACCTCAGGTCGGCGCCGTAGACGTCTTTTGACGATAGTGCCGGCCTGAAGTGGTTAAAATATGACTTGTTATGTCACAAAAATCTTATTACAGTGAAAAATATTTTGTATACTGTCAAGGTACTATTGGATGTATGTTTTATTTTTGTTTCTTAGACTCTAGCTCTCTAATATATTTTAGTTAAATGATAATAGTATCATTATAGCTAATAGTATCATTATGGCAAATAGGCGAAAGACCAATATTCCTCTAGGGATTTTCATGTTTGACTACAGGGGCTGATTTATAAAAAGAAGAGTTGCGCACATTAATTAAGGTAGAGCCACACCTTATATAAATTTGTCAATCATCTCCCTCTACTATCACTAACTGGGCCTCAGACATATAATGCAAATTGAAATCAGATGTTTTGCTATAGATAGAATCAGTATCAACACGGTAGGTGACTCAATGAAAAGAATAGTGGGAAGCAATTGTCCCTTAAACAGCTACCACTTACTCAATAATAGCCTTTATAAATTACCTCTTTGAAACTGAATGTGAATATAGCTAGTTTAAAAATGTGAAGAAGTGACAAATGACATTTACCTATTGACCCATTGTATGAAATCTAGAAGTTAATGATATAATAATTGTGCTCTCTATGGGTTGGTTGTATTTCGAGCCCTTGTTGCTGTGTTAATTTGCTGACGAACCATTGTAAGATTTTCTCAGACAATTATAGCTGTTTTCAGAAAAGATTTTACCTTCACTCATTTGAAAAAAAAAATGGCTTATCTGACATTTATTATACATACTGATTATTTACTATTATCCAGTTTAAAGAACTCTCACACATAGACATATAGCAATTGGTCTCATTCTGATTGGTGAGTGGAACTAAACCGACAAGTGTAATGCTTTCTCAAAACAAGAAATAAATAAGGATCCTTTTTATCACTTTATGCTATGTAGTGGGTTGTACTAAAAACAAAATTGGATGTTGGGATTGTGTATTTGGAAATGATGGGAAATGCTTCAAAAGTGCTCAATATATATATATATATATATATATATATATATATATATATATATATATATATATATATATATATATATATATATATATATATATATATATATTTTAGTAGGAAGTGCTTAAAGGGGAAGAGATAAATAGGAAATTATCTAATTTGATTTAGTATATATTACAATAACTATATAAAAAGAAAAACAGCAGCCATGTATGATACTATTGCTGTTCTAGTTCCTAAGGAACAGTTTTTCCCAGTCTAATGATAATAGTCCCTTGGTGATAATACTACCTTGTATGTATCACAATAACTTGGGATACTTGGGTCATTAATAGTTTATTAAAAATAGCATATTAATATACCACATTTTTCACTCTATAAGACACACCTGACCATAAAACGCACCTATGTTTTAGAGGAGGAAAACAAGACAAAAAATATTCTGAACCAAATGGCTGTAGTTCCTGCTGGGAGCTGGCCGTGGACCTGTGGCTCCTGCTGGCTGCTGGCCTGTAGGTCCTGCTGGGAGCTGCCCATGGCTTGTGTGAACACAGACATCGCTTGTGATTCACACCAAATTACTGTGCAGATCACATGCAATATCTGTGTGATGCGAATTTAGCCAAACAGTTTGTGTGCCTGAATTCTCATTGCATTCAGACCAAAATGGTACAGGAACCTTTTATTGGTTTACACTGGAATTGGATCGCATGGTTGTTCACACCCATGCAATCCAATTCCTGAACTTTTTTACAGTTTTCACTGCGATCTGCGGACTGATCTGGGTGTGTCATTAACTTTACATTGACACCCTCAGCTGTTCGCAGAGGACAGAGGGAACTGCTTGACAGTGACGTGCGATGCAGGAAACCTGCACTGGAATCACGCTGGTTTCACATTGCATGAGTTTAAACCCAGGCTCAGACCTGAACTGAGATCTGGAGCACAGCAGGCCATACTCTAAAGGTCTTTCTAGCTGCTTGCTGGACACCACAGTGCTAATAATGTTGTACAACTATAGCCCCACCAGGCATAGCATTCATTATATTTTACACAGATATGAATCCTTTTGTCAATATAAAAAAAAATGATCAGTAGCATACAATGCTAATTGTAAGTTTTTCTTACCTGGAAAAACACAGGTTCTAATCCCTTTCACTTTTCATTTGTAAATGTACTTGTTCGTGGCTGCAATGGATTTGTAAAGAGCACATCAGTTACTTAGAACAATGATTTTAAACGGAAGCCATTCTCTAACATCTCCTTTCAAATATTGGAAAGAAAAACAATTAACAGTAACATTCTCACATCCAGCATCTGCAATCAATACAAAAGTGCAAAATTGTAAAGTTCATTGAAGTCTAATAGAAAGTTACCAGCTATTCTTCCCAACTCTTGATTGAAAAAAATCTATTTGTAAATGACTTTTGAAAGCGTTCATGTGCATAGATCAGAAATGAATGTTATGTGTTAGACAAGGTAACAAAGCACAATAGCTAGGTTATCCTGTGTTTTGATATCGTTTTGATGTATTCTGATAGATTATATTAAAACCCAACAAATGACAGCTAAGCTGTCTATGAGTAAAATAGTTACCACAACATTGTAATTGAAACCTCTTTTCGCTATTTCAGAATTATTATACTTAAAAAAGCAATTGTATTCATTGATCGATATATATACTGTATACATACTGGATCTGTTGAACCTGTGACAGGTGATTGTATGTGTAACAGGTGAAAAAAAGACAAAGCCCAATTGTTATTTATGGCCTATCTTGCAGCCCATCTCCCCCATTTAAAAACTCTACATTGAAGCAATAAAAAAAAGTTGGAATAAAAAGAAATAATCGGTTTCCTATGCACTTGTCTAAGTGACATTAGCAGGCCTCACTTTGGGAAACCTGATAGTCCTAAAACCCATGAAAATGTGCTCTTGCACAGTGTTGGTGATGTCAGCAGTGCCTACAGGAAAATGGTCGACACTGGAGAGCATAGTAAGTATTGTGGCTGTGTCTGTTAAAGGTAGCCACCATTTAACCACTACAATAGTTTCCCTAAGGGACTCTTCCTCTCGTCCTCTCGTCCCTTTTAATTATTTTGGGGATACTTTTACAGCAGCAGTTTCTAGTAGATCCCACAGGAAAGAAGGAGGGGCGAAACAAGTAAGTGTAAAATTTTGTGAGGGTGCTGAGGAGAGAGGGATCCCCACTCAAGGGTAAAATTATTTCCCCTAACCCCTCCTAGTAGTTTTTTTCCTCTTACTTTTTGAAGCCGATATAGTCACCTAAGTCTTCCCTCCAAGTCCCTATCTGCTGATGGTTCTGGGTGTAGGGCACTGCAAATCAGTGGTGCAATGGAGCATGAGATCGCCGGTCACTCATCATTCCCTGTGACTGCTTCAGTCCTCTTTTGGATCCTGAGAGAACTCCACCACTGGACATTCATTAGGGTCTGCTAACGTCATGCAAGCACTAACGTGGACCCAAGTAGGAGGTAAACAGAAGAGGCTTTATGTGGCGTTAAGGTAAGTAAAAAGGGGCACTTTGATAGGGATTTTTTGACCCAGTAATCAGATAAAGGAGGATGCGTGAAATGTATATCTGAGAAGAGCTTTAAATGAAAACAGAAATACAGGGAGAATGTATACATTTATAAAACAGTGTTAAGTGGTGCTCATAATTCCAGTGTTGCAAGATAAGCATGTTTACTACTTAATCATCACATTGAACAAATAGCTATCAAATATACTTACCATCTATTAGCATTCTTGTCATATAGGGTGGAGATACAATACATTTAATTCAGAAGACAATAAAAGTATATTACCTAAAAACATGGTTTTGTATTATCTCTAAAATATGAAATGCTGCTTCTAGCACAATCTCTTATACTTCCGACAAAATGTCTAGACTTGATGAGTAATGCATTGTGTTCTGTGCAGAGGAACATTAATGAGATAATAGCGTTGTTTTTGGAATAATGCCTGTTCTCACACTTCTATAATGCAATTGTCATTATGTATTGATGCTCCTCAGCAGTCTTTTGATAATGGATATTGTTTCACTTATTTCAACATCTAAAAAGCTAGAGGGTTATTTTGACCCATGGGCCAATAAAGTGTTGTGCTACTGACAACACAAAATGTATAGATTTTTTTTTTCAGCCTCTGGTACTAATTTCCTTTATCCATTTTGTAGCATCCAAAGATAGACTGAAATTCATTTATCAAAGGTCATGGCTCACATAAAGAGCATACCTAAATCTTTTACATATACTGGATTAATTAAAGTAGACCACGTGCTAAACACACACTTTTTTTTTTTTTTTTTTTACATAGCAGCCACCTGCGCTCAATCACAAAGTACTAGAAGAAAGCAGTAAATATTACAAATAAAAAAAAAAAACAGAAGATAATCACCTTTCTCCCTATGTTCCAGCTGGATCCTAACGTTGACAGGATGCAATTGAGTGGAAGTGAGATATTTTCCGCGCCAAGTGATACATAATCGTGAAATTCACTCTTGTGAATCTAGATAAATATATAAATAAATATATAAAGAAAAATATAAGGATAGCTGCTCCTCAAATGGCAGGTGTGACCTGTGAATCGAGTGATAAGAGTGGCAATGAGGGCGCTTGGGCTAGTAAAGAACTGATGTGTGACACAGTACTTGAATGTGCACCTGTGAGGGTGATACATACATAAAAATGGATGAATAAATTATAAACATAAAACAGCTCATATATGATTATGTATAACACATGCAATAAAGGAAAGGCTCCCACCAAAGGTGGTAAGTGAAGAGATACTATCCTGATAAGTCTACATGACCCACTTTACTTTAAGGGGTCCAATCAGTTTGGCAAGCGCATTTTGTTTCTCTGAGCACTCCAGGTGGAATTAGATGGTGAAGGCTGTTACATCACTGGGACATCAATTGCATGAGTACATTGAAGATTGTCCTCACAAGATCCAATTTTTCTTGTTGTGAACTCACGTTAGGAAGGACTGCTTTATGAACTCTAACTATCACACCTAGAGTGTTGGACTTATCCTAATACACTTGCCAAGTGTATCTCTTCACTTACCACCTTTGGTGGGAATCTTTCCTTTATTGCATGTGTTATACATAATCATATATGAGCTGTTTTATGTTTATAATTTATTCATCCATTTTTATGTATGTATCACCCTCACAGGTTCACATTCAAGTACTGTGTCACACATTAGTTCTTTACTAGCCCAAGCGCCCTCATCCCCACTCTTATCACTTGACAGGATGCAATACCTTGCAGGTAGATGTCCTAGCACTAGCAGAAGTGCGTTCTAGTGAGTGAGATTTGGGATCCTCAGCTTTCCCAGGTTCCCACATGGAGACCAAGGATTACAGTCACCTAGGTGAGCTTACAGGAATTCATACTTTAATGCTTTTATTTTCGTGTTTCTTTTTTTGCCGCTTGCCTCCAGAATTTTGTAATTAGGAGATGGGCTTGCCATATAAGACAGCTTTGTGCTTTAGCGATAAGTAGAGGTCACGTTTTGACAAACAAGATACCTAAATAGCCTGTTCATCTGCCTTCCAAAGCCAACCTCTGGTTGCTGACGGAAGTAAAAAATGGTGGTAGCATTTCTACTGTCTGCCTCACCCTTTAGTTGCTGGGACTCTGGTGACTTCCTGCAGCCAACAACCTAGGTGATGTGTGGACCACCTGCCTCTGTCTCAATAACAAATGACATCTGTGGCTGCTAGGACACCAGTGTCCACCCAGTTATTGGAAGGGTATGGTGCAACATAACAACCAATGAGTCTGTGTAATAAAAAAAAACACATTTAAAAAGGGACCCCAAGCTAAAAACAAACATACAAACCCTGACCCTGAGCTTTAGCCAGGCTGAATGGCTGCACCAGACCCTCAACATGTGGAGTAGATTTCCTCAACACTGTGTTGATGTCATCGCCTGTTATACCTGTCCCCTTTGTTTGCATTTATCAATTGGGACAGGAAATGTCATTATGGCTAGTATCAATTGGGAGTGCATTGTGTTGGCAATTAGGAAACTTTGTTTCAACAGGTCCGCAAGAATTGTTCATTGTAATTGCTGTGGATCTACATCACTCAGCCACATGATGAGCAAAGTATTTACATCATGGGGCTTTTTTTTTTAAATTAAAGGACTTTATCAAATACATTATGTGTCTATTTACTCTTTTCTATTTTTCTAAATAAGTAACAAGGGGTACGCATGTGGGGGGGGTGGATATGTGGGTGGCACATCATTTTAAAAGAGGCTTTAGGATTACAAAGCATTCCCCCTTACAGTCCTCCACATCAACTAAACCAACCATGAGGGGAAGAGGCCATTGTCCCCATCAACTCAAATAAAGATCGTGCTTAGATTATGAGGGGCACCATTTTTTGGGGTGTTTTTGTGGGGTACATCCTTAAATTACAAAACAGACATAAAGGGTCTATTACAGTATTTTTTTATGTTTTGCTTGGAGCCCCCCTAAAATGAAATCAAGGTCTGGTATGGATTTCAAGGAGAGGAGGAGGAGGAGGAGATTGTTCACTTTGAAAGGGAGGTTGCATTTTGGAGGGGAATTTTCCCCAGAGCTTAGTGAATGAAGTGAAGCTCTGCTGACCAGAGGAAGACTGACAACTCATGGGGCCCCCGGGGCTTACAGATGGCCACCATGCCAGGAGGCATTGCAGAGGCGGGGCAGCAAAAATGTCGGGATTTTCACATCAGAAGCATGTTGGTTTCAGACATATCAGGGACAGGTGTAAAAAGACCACAGATTTTTACATACTGTCCCTGGTTTTATTGATCCTGGCAACCCTGATGGGGCCCCCTAGTGACATGGGGCCCTCGAGCAGTGCCCGAGTGACTTAATTGACAGTCCACCCCTGCTGCTGACTATCATCAGCCAATCATGTGTAAGTAAAAATTATTTTATTTGCTGTATGCATAATTGAGTATACTTTGCAGAGTGAAACTTAACCCCTTTCACTAAGCCCCGAAGCAAATCAACCCTGTTGTTAACAAACAGAGAAAACTTCCCAGGAATAGTAATTTAGTTAGAATTTAATTGGTGTTTTATTTGTAGTATTTCCTAAAGGTACACCACCTTACGTCTTAAATACAGGCATAAGGCACGCCCCCTAAGAATGTTATTTAAAGGAATTCATGTTTTTATTGTTTCACTTTAAACATTGTAAAAAGAGTCACTCCTCACTGAAGAGTTTTTTTTTTTATTATTATTTTCTTTTTATATATTGGTAAATGATCCCCCGGCAGTTCCCAGCTCCCCAATGCCCTTTATTTGACCATGAGGTACTTAATATGCACATCTGTGTGTTAAGCTAAACTATAATGTATGTGCATTTCTTACTTTCTGTACATGTGCATTGGAGCATCAATGAAAATAATAGGCAGCACACCAAAATATTGTAAATTCTGGTAATTCAAAATATGCATTTTTCCATCTGTTGCCCTAACACACAGGTGTGAATGTGTTATTATTTATACAGTATATAAACATACACATGTAGAAGGAAATGTGTGTCTGTTTTGGGGCTCATGTACACAGGCTTTTGTATGAGCCCAGGCTGCTGTTCTTTCCCTTACTAGTCAATAAAAATGTAAAAACAGTTAAAGGGAACATGAAGCAGCTCAATGCAACTCAGAATAAGCTTGAAGCAACTAATTTAACAACAGACATTTATAGCAAATCAGAAGCACCTGGAAACGCATAATGCATATGATATTTTTTTTTCTGATTCTAATGTTTATGTGTATGGCCTATTAGATCTGCTAATGGGGCAAGCATGTCTCACACTTAATAAATATGTAATAGTATATAAAATATTTGGGAGGGAAGTGCATGCATGTGCATTATGAACACACATGCCTGCATGCAGTGACTACTTCTATCCCCATGATAATTCATAACATTTGTATTTGGTGTGAGGGATTAACTCGGTTGCGGGTGTGTGTGACCCCCTCTGTGGGTTCACTACACGCTGAACTGTACAAAAAAGGCACTTGAGGATGACTGAAAACAAATGATATGGTTTATTTTTCCATCTTGTGGGATACATGTGCAAGCATCAAAATAGCATGAACAAAACAAAACATAAAATAAACCCTTTCCACTTGGGGCGTCTACCGTCCCAACACAGGAACCTACCTATTGAGTCTGGCACAGCCTACTGCTGGGCAGACACTGCTGGTCCTACAGCAGAAAACAACAAAAAAGTCTCTTTGATATTTCTCACACAGAAATATCCATCAGCACCTCACCTCTTCAGAAGTGCTTCTGACTGCTCCTTCACTCACACAACCTTCAGCATGCAGCAATCAGTCGTTATCTTTAGGCTTTATTTATAGTGGGCTTTAATTGCTTCATTTTGAACAGCTGAAGGCTTCTAACTCCCCAAACCTCTCTGGCCTTATCTACAGCCGACGCCCAATAGTAATTGGTGTATTGTCTACACAAGGCAGGAAAGTATCTTCCATCTGGGACAACACACACAGATTTACCTGACTTCCTGTCACATTGGCCATAAGCATACATATGCATATCTCAAGTTCCTCTTATGCCCCATACTGTCAGGGGAGGTTTTTTGTTTTTATTTACTGACGCAGTGCTCAATCTGAAAAGCAAAGGAGGAATTATGAATCAAGTTTGGGTATTAAAATATGCTTGCCTCAGTGCTCCTGTTTTTCATTACTTTGTTTTGTAGCACAGTTGATAACTCTTTCAAATGACTCATGGACTGATGTTGACAGGTCTGATTTTCGACCTGTAAAATGGCAAGATTATGCACACTTTTATCCATGTATCTTACAATAAAAAATAAATAAAATCAATCTCTGAATATGCAGGTAAATAGGGTCATATTAAACATGTATCTGGTAAAGAAAACAAGGCCAAGTCTTCACTATTTTCCATTTGACTATATTTGCTTACTACAGGATAACTAGCTTGTACAAACAGAAAATAAACAACATTTTTCTACACAGGTAGGGCCAGATCAATTTAATAGTATCTTATGACACCTTTGGGTACTATGAAGCACCAATGGTTCATCTGCTTTCTAGGGCAAAGCAGTAACATGGCAAATGGTTACTTAGTAAATGTTCCACTTGTAACATTCTACTGCCTTTACTTTAAGAAATTAACTATCCAAGTGCAGATATTCAATACTAACACTACACATTTGTTTGCATTGCACCTATACATTGCTATATTTTGTTGTTCCCATTAATAATTACTTTTTGAAAGATTAGACAAAATATTATCCCGCTCTTACATTTACTATTAAAGAAAATAACATTATCAACAAGGTAAATGAAATATAAAATAGGTTTAATGCTCTATTATTATTCTTTATTGTGTACTGGTATTGTATAATGTAATATTCTGTACTTAAAATGGAGGTCTGCCCGTCCCTTCACAAATTAAAAGCCAGCATCTAAACATACTGCAGCTGCTAACTTTTAATAATAAAACACTTAACTGTCCTTAAGTCCAGCAATGTCGGCACCTCAGATGATGATTCTATCAGCTGTCGGGTGCTACCGCCGGCATTGTGGGTGAGGGAACCAGGCAGTTTAGCCTTTACAGCTTCATGCCGGAAACTCTACTGTGCATGTGCGAGGCATGTGCGAGTCTCTCCTACTGGCCCCAGGTATTTGCCCCCCCCCAAAGGTGCCAAATGTGCACTGGAGGGGGGAGGTAACAAACGAGTGGAAGTACCACTTTTGGGTGGAAATATGCTTTACATTTAAATTAAAAATTTGGGGCAATTTACTTACACCTCAAGTGAGCATACTGCCATCCCTTTTGTGAACAGGTCTGGGAATTGCACTGGGCACTTTATATATTAACCACATCTAAGAAAAGATTAAATTTTTTTTGTAAATGTTTAACTGTTTAAAATGTTATTTAGAGGTGGTCAAAAAAATCACCCCAAACTCTTTTGACCATTTTGTGGAAAAGGTTTCATGATTCTTATAGGGTAACCCCTTCTATGAAAAAAACAGCATCAAACTATAGTATTACTGAATCTAAAAATAATTTGGTTAAGTTAATATAAGAAGGGTTATGAGATAATATAATAGTGTACTCCACCATTAGATTTAAAAATAATGTAAAAAGAAAATTTAGCTTCGCTATCAATAGATACCAATTAGGCATTTTGAATTATAAATAAGATACCAACAAAGTCTTAAGCATAAATCTTTAACAAATGTGTCTCATTCAAGATTTGGTTCTAAAGTTTATATTCCTCATATGAACTATGAGTTCTGATTTACCAAAGCCCTTAGGTGACCTTAATGAGAAACATCTACTATTAAATATTTCTGTACATCTCAGCAGTTTACAATTTGTGGTGTACAACAAAGTTACAGAGATGTACTGCAATGTCATCCATAATTATCTGCCATAATAGTAATGATTCCAAGTTTATTTGATCTAAGGCTAGAACTGTTTGGCTCAAAGAAAAAAAAACAAGATAGTGCTGCTTTTTATGTTTTCCCTGTACAGTAATTGTGTGGCGTAATATTTTTTAGTAATATTTTCTCCCTTTGTACTGTAGCTAGGACAAAACTGGGAAGAGATATGATGGGAGTCTAGCATTGAGAAAAGGGTGCAACATTCTTTGGTGGCAACAGAACAGAACATTAAGGCCCCGTACACACGAGCAAATAGATCTGTTCAAATCGGTCGGACAGACCGATTTGAACAGATCTGTCTGCTGGGAGGTATTGGTTTGATCGTGTACACAAAATCAAACAAAAATTCCCGCCGGAAGACAGCGCGCTGACGTGTCGGTGACGTGGCGGTGACGTTGACGCCGCCACGTCACAGCACCAGGAAGTAAAACACTTCCGCGCATGCGTCAAATCCATTCGACGCATGTGCGAGCAGATATGTCTGCTGGTTAGCGTACTAACCAGCAGACATATCGGTCCGACGGGTTCCCAGCCGACAGATTTCAAAGCATGCTTTGAAATATGTCGGGTGGCCAAATCCGTCTGTTTGCCCGTAAACACGATCGAATCTGTCTGCTGAAACGGTCTGGCAGACCGTTTCCAGCAGACAGATTTGATCGTGTGTACGCAGCCTAATAGACACAGGACAAAAGGTGTGGGTGTAGTGGTGAGCAGAGAGATTAGGAAATACAGATGATGGTGTTGGGAACAGAACAGGAGGTGGAAAAGCAAACTGCTGTCACAGGGAAAACATATGGGTATTTCATGGTGCAGAGGTGTGGGAAATTTTACAACTATTTGATGACAAAAATGGAAGATGAAGATGATGGCATCAAGACAGTAAACAGAGGTCAAAGAAATTTCAGATTCTCATTTCATGAGAATTGCTCCGAGATATCTGCTGGTGGCTACAATTGGGAGGTAATGTTTGGCGCCCTGTGTCAGCTGAGCACCCTCACCACTGATATACAGGAAGGTCACCGCTTCACATCTACTATGAAGAATTTGAGAGTGAGCTGATTACGACAATTGGTGATTATAGGAATATCTGGAATATACCTGGATTCAGATCTAGCAAGTAAGTTTTTTTTTTCATGTGTGTTTGTACTATTGTATGCTCACATTACTGTACCTGTTTAATAGATATCATCTTATAATGTCTGTTTCATTGACCTGGATTTTACTTATTTTTGTTGTCTTATGTCTATAGATATTGCATCAAAAAAAGGTCCTGCCAGAGATCCAACTGAATCAGAAGAAAAGTATGACACTTTGCAAAGAAAAATTCCAGGTAAAAACTATATACAAATACATCACCCACATTCATGTATCCTTCCTCCCTTAATTTATTTGTTCACATTTACCTTCACATACCCTCCCCTCTAGATATTCTTCACTCCATTGTATCATGTCTTATCTATCCTTCAATTCATCCATCCGTGAATCTATCCATCTTTATCTCTTGCCCGAGAACCAACATACAATTTTAGCAATTAAAAAATGAATGATATTTTTAATAATTTTAAATTTTTACTTTAAAATAAATGTTTGTTAAATAAGAAGTATGCCAAGAACAGAACCATGCATATGCATTCAGCAAGGTAGTTCCTGTAGTTTAAAAATAAACATAAAGTAAACACAGGTTGTAATAAATGGCCAAGAAAAGTCCACCTTGGAGAAACAACTGCACTGCCCATCCTCTTGTTAAAACAAAAACAGCTATGACTGCTAAAATTCTTTATTTCTCTGGCACCATCCATCGCAGACCCACTGACCAAGAACTACCCATTTTCTGGGTTGAATGATGACAAGAAGTCATTTAAGTCACTTCCTGTAAGCCCTACAGTGGAGCCACAGAAGGTCACTGTAGCAACATTTAGGTATTGATTTGCTAAAACTGGGGAGTGCAAAATCTGGTGCAGCTGTGCATGGGAGCCAATCAGCTTCTGACTTCAGCTTGGTCAATTAAATTGCAGAACAAGGAGAGAAAAATGTTAGCCACTGCCCACCGTACAAGCCCAGTGTGTAATAGGTGATAACAGCCTCAGCCTAATGCCGCGTACACACGATTAGTGTTGAGCAGAATATGCCATATTCGATTTCGCGATATATCTCGAATATATAGTCGAATATTCGAGATATATTCGCTAAATACGAATATTCGTGATATTTTTTGGAAATGAAATGATTGCGAAATTTCGCTATTGCGAATGCGAATGCGAATTGCGAATGCGAATGAAATTTCGAGAAATGCGGAAGGATCACTCTGATTGGCTCAGAATATTCGTGATATTTTATAATACAAAATAATTGCGAAATTTCGAGAAATGCGGAATGAAGCACTCTGATTGGCTCAGAATATTCGTGATATATTACAATACAAAATAATTGCGAATATTCGGCAAATGCGGAAGGAGCACTCTGATTGGCTCAGAATATTCGTGATATATTACAATACCAAATAATTGCGAAATTTCGAGAAATGCGGAATGGAGCACTTTGATTGGCTCAGAATATTCGTGATATATTACAATACAAAAAAATTGCGAATATACGGCAAATGCGGAAGGAGCACTCTGATTGGCTCAGAATATCCGTGATATATTACAATACAAAATAATTGCGAATATTCGGCATATGCGGAAGGAGCACTCTGATTGGCTCAGAATATTCGTGATATTTTATAATACAAAATAATTGCGAAATTTCGAGAAATGCGGAATGGAGCACTCTGATTGGCTCAGAATATTCTTGATATTTTATCGTAATTTCGCAAAAATGCGAATGAGAAATTGATTGCGGAATTTCGACAGTAACACTCTGAAATCGAATATATGTGTTATTTTAGCTAAAAACAATATTGCGAATTTCTCGAAAATAATCGCGCGATATCGCTATTGCCGAATAATCGCATTGCGATTTTTCGCCAATATAAAATGATCGCTGCAGCTACTCGGCCCAAGGTCTCTAATCATACCAGCAATGCTTTTAGACGTCGATGGGGATCTCTAGGATGTGATCTGTTCTAAAAAATTTTTTTAAAAATACGAATATTCGAAATAGCGAATATTCACCGCGAAATTCGGAATATATCGCGAATACTCGAATATGCCATATTCGAGCCGAATATTTGCAATACGAATATTTGTGAGCAACACTACACACGATCACTTTTTGTGATGAGAAAAAAAATGAAATTTTTTGAAAAATTTCATTTGAAATTATCGTGTGTGGGCTTTCCATCATTTTTTGTCTTGTGAAAAATGACCAAAAAATGAAAATTCGAACATGCTTCAATTTTTTATGTCAAAGCAGCCTCAAGGCGAATAGAACTTCCCCTTTAGAGTGCTGTCGCTTTGTTCATCATTTTTCCAAAACGATGGTGTGTGGGCAACATCATTTTTAATGACGAAGTTGGAAAAATGTTGTTTTTTTCATGATGAAAAATTAAATTTTTGTTCAAGACAAAAAGTGATCATGTGTACAGGGCATAACTCCATCCAGGCCATGCCCTCTAACATGATGTCGCCCTAACCATGGGGTCTAGTCATTGAGGTTTATGTCCTTGTTCTGTGGATTAGATAGAGTCATGATGGACTCCTAGCCTGAAATGCACCCAGAGTGGAATACACTGAATAGGGGACATAAATTCAAGAGCGGACACCCTAGTAAATGTTTGTTCAAATAATCTTTGCCAAAAAAATGGAAGCTGGTTGGTTTTTATGCAGAGCTGCACTCTCCAGTTTTAGTAAACCAACCCCTAAATGTTCAATCACCAGGAGAGGAAGAAAAGGGTGAAGAGAACCTTTGGTGTCACTGGACCAAAGACTTAAAAAAGGTAAGTATAAAGTTATTTTTTTAAGTGTTTGGAAATGGGGGTGATCTTATGAGGGGGGTCTTGAGCTTTGGTAGGGCTTTTAAATAACAAAATAGACCTGCTATAAAGAACAGATACAATTAACATATTAAAACGGTGATAATCCTGACTACCATGTGATAATCACTTACGCTTATGACTCAAGAAAAACTCAAGCTTTACAATGGTGTATGGTGTGACTCTTTCCTATCCTTAAATACATGAATGTATCAGTGGTTTTCATAGTAAATTTGTTTTTGATTCTACAGATAGAGAGTGCAATACAAATTGTGTATGCTTTGTTTCCTTTCCTGCACATTTTGATAGTGGTCAGCCAAGACTGACTTTAGAATAAATACTCCTTTTGAAACCTCAAGCTCCTCCCTGATAAAGTGTGACTATGTTCTGTTCTGGGGAAATGCCTTGCATGTTATGCTTTTTAATTTGCTTAAGTGTTACTTTGTTTATATGCAAGTATTATTAACTTTATGTTTTATTTTTTCACAGGAAGCCCATGATCTAAAGACATTCATGAAGACCCATGTAAAAATGAGAACATCCTCCCTTTTCAGCCTGCCAACAAAAGTAGATAAGATGCAGCCCTTACAAGTACAGGATCTGTGGTGGGTGAAAGCTCCACTCCTACCTAAGGATTATGAACACCTTTTCCGATCTTCACTTCAACAGTAGAATTCCTAGCAATGAATGTTACAGTAATATATAAGCTTCTCTCTATTGAGCACAGCAACACCTCAATACAGAAGAATATGTAAGTGCTGTTATTGTACTGTTAAGCACAGCCCTGAAAAGCATTTGAAAAAAAAAAAAGAAAAAACAAGAACAGGACATTAAGAACTTTCATTAAAAAATGACCTTACTACACAGAGTTTTCTTTTATATCTACATAAACATAAAACCAATTCAAACAAATATAAAGTTACAATTGTTCAACATTCCATTGTGTTATGCAAAATGAAAACACCCATTCATAGCAGGAAGCTGAACTATATTGCCAATTTATGGCCAAGTGTGATAACGTTATTCAACTCCTATTCTCTATAGATAGAAAAACTCCTCTTGTCATGTTGGTCTACTTCCTCAAGATATTCTCCAAGGAAAGATTATGAAGGATGTACAGATTTGCATGTGATTATAAAGCTTGCCCCTGAAGAGTGTAAAAAACACAGTAGAACAGTGTTAATATTTATAATATTTATATATGTCTTATATTACTTCCAGAATTTTCCACAACATGTCTGCACTGCACAAGAATGTATTGACTTGTAATTCACTTTTGTCTATTTTGGGATTACTGACTGACATTTATTTACTCTGTTACAATCTGATGTAAAATACAGATCAGTAATTGTATGTTGTAAAAATGTAACCTTACAGAAAGAAATTGTATCGCTAAATAAAAATGCAACGGCATTTTTGTTACTCTCTCTAAAAAAATAGAATAACAATAACAAAAAAACAGGTAACAATGAAAAAAGATTTTGTTTGAAACATTATTTGTGTTGTATTTTTGTGTTTTTACTTAATAAACATTTTACACAAAAACAAGTAAAAGTGCCATTTGAAAAGAATCATTTGTGTTTTTTGTTTTATCTTTTCTATTACTTACAACTTAGAGATGAATTCCAGGCAGACATACAGTAAAAGACACAAAATGAATGCAGACAGGGATCTACAGATTAATTAAGAGGGACGAACTGTGTGAAATTATGGAGGCATCATCATTTTAGAACTTAAATGTTTTTTTAATAGGCTTCTTATAGATACACAATTTTCCATTATGCAAAAGTGCAGTAAGAGACCCATGCAGTCCTTAACCACTTAAGACCCGGACCTTTAGGCAGCTAAAGGACCCAGACAGGTTTTGCGATTCGGCACTGCGTCGCTTTAATAGATAATTGCGCAGTCGTGCAACGTGGCTCCCAAACAAAATTGGCGTCTTTTTTTTCCACAAATAGCGCTTTCTTTTGGTGGTATTTGATCATCTCTGCTGTTTTTATTTTTTGCGCTATAAACAAAAATATAGCGACAATTTTGAAAAAAAATCTATATTTTTTACTTTTTGCTATAATAAATATCCCCCAAAAATATATATAAAAAATATATTTTTCCTCAGTTTAGGCCAATACATATTCTTCTACCTATTTTTAGTAAAAAAAAATTGCAATAAGCGTTTATCGGTTGGTTTGCGCAAAATTTATAGCGTTTACAAAATAGGGGATAGTTTTATTGCATTTTTATTAATCTTTTTTTTTTAGCTACTGGTGGCGATCAGCAATTGTTTTCATGACTGCGACATTATGGCGGACACTTCTGACAATTTTGACAAATTTTGGGGACCATTGTCATTTTCACAACAAAAAATGCATTTAAAATGCATTGTTTATTGTGAAAATGACAATTGCAGTTTGGGAGTTAACCACAAGGGGGTGCTGAAGGGGTTATGTGTGACCTTATATGTGTTTACAACTGTAGGGGGGTGTGGCTGTAAGTGTGACGTCATCAATTCTGTATCCTTATAAAAGGGATCACATGATCGATGACGCCACCACAGTGAAGAACGGGGAAGCTGTGTTTGCACACAGCTCTCCCCATTCTTCAACTCCGGGGACCGATCCCGGTCATGGAGCTTCGGACCAGATCGCTGACGCTGCGGCGCGCGCCCGCAACCCAAGGCTGGGCACTAGCACAGGACGTACCTGTACGTGCATGTACCCAGCCATGCCATTCTGCTGACGTAAATGTGCAGGAGGCGGTCCTTAAGCGGTTAAACACATAGGGCCGGATTCATAAAGAATGGCGTAATTTTTGGCGGGCGTAGCGTATCTCATAAACACTACTCTGCCATAATTTAGAGAGGCAGGTACCATATTCAGAAAGTACTTGTGCCGTAAGTTACGGCGGCATAGTGTAAATGGGCCGGCGTAAGCCCGCATAATTCAAATTAGGCTGGTAGTGGGCGTGTTGTATGGAAATGAATCGTGACCCCATATAAATGAAGCGTCTAACGAACAGCGCATGCTCAGAATGCTCAGTGCGTATGCTCAGAATAACATCGCAAATACTCAATGCTTTCGACATGAACATAACTTACGCACAGCCCTATTCGCGTACGACGTACACAAATGACGTAAACGACGGAAAATTTTACGCTGTTCCGACGTCCATACTTAACATTGCCTGCGCCTCATATATCAGGGGTAACTTTACGCCGGGTATACGCCTTACGTAAATGACGTATATCAATGCGCCAGGTGCAAGTACATTTGTGAATCGGCGTATCTAGCTCATTTGCATATTCTACGTGTAAATTTACGGAAGCGCCTCTAGCGGCCAGCGTAAATATGCAACTAAGTTATGACAGCTGAAGCCATTTTTTAGGCGTATCTAGGTTCCTGAATACAGGGCATAGATACGACGGCGCATCTTTTAACTTATGCGGCGTATCAATAGATACGCCGGTGTAAAGTGTTTGTGAATCCGGGCCAGAAAGTGTAACTTTAGTCAGAAAATTAAGTCTTGCTAGATCACTTCATGCTGGCTCCTTTTGCAGGTATAGCTATTTAAAACTTTCAAAAATAAGTTTAAAATCCAGTAATATATTCTCTCATCCTGCTCTGCACATGCTCAGTTACTCTCTATTTTTTGGTACCATGCAGAAAATCCGAGCTAGAAGTCAATCTGCTAACAGCCAAAAAATGTACTGCTGCCTAGGGGCTCTGGGCTTCAGCAAAATGGCAGCCTCCAGCAAGAAGAAACAGTAGCAATGCTGGAGCCAATTGACACTGCATTTCTGGTAGCATAATTATTAACATGGAATGCATGCTCCTTACTAAAGAACATTCATTTTTTATTAAGTTGTTATGGGTAAAGTTCTATTTTAACCACTTAAGACCCGGACCAATACGCTGGTAAATGACCCAAGGTGTTTTTGCGATTCGGCACTGCGTCGCTTTAACAGACAATTGCGCGGTCGTGCGACGTGGCTCCCAAACAAAATTTGCGTCCTTTTCTTCCCACAAATAGAGCTTTCTTTTGGTGGTATTTGATCACCTCTGCGATTTTTATTTTTTGCGCTATATACAAAAATAGAGCGACATTTTTGAAAAAAAAACACTATTTTTTACTTTTTGTTAAAAAAAAATCAAATAAACTAAATTTTAGTCAAACATTTAGGCCAACATTTATTTAGCCACATGTCTTTAGTAAAAAAAAAAATCACAATAAAAAAAAATAGCTACCTAGCGGGAACAGCGACACTAATACAGCGATCAGAAAAATGATCGCTTAGTGACGCTGGCAATAGGGAGTGAAAGGGTTAACTAGGGCGGTTATCAGGGGGTTAAAACTTTATTGGGGGGGTGGGGGGCCTATCCTGGACCTAACACTAACTGTTTTTTACACTGCCTGTCACACTGACACTAAATGCAGTGATTAGATCACTGCATTCAGTGACACTGTGACAGGGGGGTGGGGGGGGGGCGATCACAAGGGGTTAATATGCCTATGTGAGTGTGTGTCAGTGTTGTGTTGGTGCACACTTACTTGTGATGTCTTCTCTCATCAGCAGCGCTGGGAAACAGCGCTGCGATGAGAGGTGACATCATTTCCTCCTTCCTGTGTAAACACAGGAGGAGGAACTGACAGGATGGGAGCGCGCTCCCATTGGCTGGGAGCGATCGCGGGGGGGCGGGTAAGAGCCGACATCCGCCCGCTGATCCCGGATCGCTCCCGGAGCCAGGGGGACCCCCGCACGCCGCGGAGGGGGTCCCGATGGGACCCCCGAACCGCACTTAGGCGGGGACGTAAATTTACGCCCTTGTGCCTGTACGTGCCATTCTGTGGCCGTATATGTGCGTGCGGGGGTCCTTAAGTGGTTAAGAAGTATTAACAAGTGCAGAGCAGTAAATTACTTTATGACAGTGTCTCCTGTGGTGCCTATATTATAAATAAGATATCCTAAAATAAATTGCTCATGAGAAGATTTTTCTTTACATCTTAAAATCCTAGTTGCCCAAATGTGCTGCTGACACATTTGCTTCTTTACTTTGGCATTGCCCTTTGAGTCACCAGGACAGGAACTCTTTTGAATAGGGATTCAGATATCCATAAATACCTAAAAGAGGTTCTAATCCTGTGCTACAATTAAAATAAATAAGACTAGAAATCCACTTTATTTACTTGATTTTCTAGACCAGGGGTCTCCAAAGTACGGCCCGCGGGCCACATCTGGCCCGCTAGGCTGTTTTTACCGGCCCGCAGCTACAGTCATTAGACTCACCGCAGGGACGGTCTTTGTGCCAAAGCATTGTGGTGTTGCAAAACCTGTGGTGCATACTCAGCCCCGGCAGTATGCAGCACAGATTCCACAACCACTCCCCGCTCTCTGCCTCGACCAATCCTGGCGCTCGCTCTGCCTCGACCAATCCGGGCGCTCGCTCTGCCTCGACCAATCCCGGCGCTCGCTCGGCCAATCCCAGCGCTCGCTCGGCCTCGACCAATCCTAGCGCTCGCTCGGCCTCGACCAATCCCAGCGCTCGCTCGGCCTCGGCCAGTCTCGGCACTCGGCCTCAACCAATGAAATGTAACAGCGGGGCGGAGGCCAAGATGGGGAAGTGCAGAAGGTCTGCACTTGAGGCACAGTGAGTAGGAAACAAATGTGCAGAATGGGGATGAAGTGGCTATGTTGGGGGCACAGTTGTTAGTGTGGTGGGGGTGGAGTTAATTGCTCTGAAGGGGACACAGTTGTGGAAGGGTATGACAGTGAGGGGGACACAGTTGTGGGGGGTTATGGCACTGAATGGGACACAATTTGGGGGGGTTTGACACTTAAGGGACAAAACTGTGGGGGGGTGGTTATGGCACTGAAGGGGACACAGTTATATGGGGGATCTGATGATCTGAGGGTGACACAAATGTGCAGAGGGGCTCTGATGGAGACATCAGTTGGACAGGGATTCTCTGATGAGTGATGGAGAGACAAATGTGTGGGGAAACTCTGATGGGGACACAGATTTAATGCACACTGGAAGTCTAACCCCCTGTATTTTGCTACAGGAGTAGGACACAGGTGCACCATCTAGCCCCTCTTCCAGAAGCCTGGTACATTTTATTCTATTCCGCTGCTGCGGATTTAATAATATTTTTTTTTTCTCGGGCCCCGAGTATGTGTAAAATTTATGATGTGGCCCTCGAAATGAAAAGTTTGGAGACCCCTGTTCTAGACATACCCACACATTTCACTTATTTCTGTTTCAGAGCATTTTTTATTTTATTTTTTGAGATTCGCTCCTCCTGTTCTCCTGTGCATCAAATTAAAACATACCCATTATATTAAGCCCAGCAACCTACAGTGTATGTGCTTAAAATAAAAATCTAAATATATATATACTGTACATCTTAGCTGTTCCAGTAAAAGACCACCAATTCTCATGTTGATTTGTGAAGTCTAGGTCAGAACTGTCAGAAAATCCCGTCAGTTAATGACCGTGATCTACATGATTAAGAAGGCAAAAGTCTCTGCATTAAGTGAGCATTATCTGCTTGCTCACCCCAGGCCTTGTCTGTCTAATGTAGTGGCAAACGTTTAGCTACATGAGACATAATTCCAGTCAATGAGTTCTCAAGCCGAGTGTTTGGCTTTTTTCCATGTATAGGTAGTTCTTCCAGTAAGGTTTCCTGCACATCAGGCAATTGCTATAGTGATTGTTGGGTCACATGTGCATTAATTCATATAATTATACAGAGATTATAACACAACAATAACAATCTATAACATTTACTGTATATACTTTCCATATGACTGTTGTTTAAGCATGTCATTGCAAACAAAAATAAAAGGAAAATGCACGCAACAACTGTAGAATGTACATTTTGCAGCTGAACTTTCCTTGAAGAATAACCAGTTATTGATCTTTCAATGTAATCAATAAAACATTGGCTCATTTATGGTCAGTATAAAGGCAATTTGCCATTATTTTATCTGTTTGTGAATTCCATCTGACATTTAATTTCCCTGTCAATTATCTCTCATATCCTATGCACCTATGCTGTTCAATAAAAATGTCAACACTGCAACCCAGAAATGCATTGCTTGGACATACAGTCAGTTTTTGCACTGTGGGAAGTGGGAAGATACCTACTGCACTGTCCAGGCTCTAGCTGCTCTCTGTGGAGAGCCTTGGCATGGAATGCTGTCCAGAAATTGATGTGCACCATCTTTTCAGTCTGGTCTGTCAGCAAAATGGTGATGGAGGAGAAAAGATTGAATTAAATCCACTGGCCCCAGTCTTAGCCGTTCTCCTTTGGCCGCGTACACACGATCGAACATGTCCGCTGAAACTGGTCCGCAGACCAGTTTCAGCGGACACGTTCGATCATGTGTACGGCCTATCGGACCATTTTCCAGTGGACCAAAGTTTTAAAACATGCTTTAAAACCTGTCCGATGGAAACCTGTCCGTCGGACAGGTTCGATGGTTAGTACACAAAATCATCGGACCAAAAACCTACGCGTGCTCAGAATCAAGTCGACGCATGCTTGGAAGCATTGAACTTAGTTTTTTCATCACATTGTTGTGTTCTACGTCACTGCGTTCTGGTCTGATTGGATTTTGGTCCGATGGTGTGTACGCACTTTAGACCAACAGACCACTTCAGAATGGTCTGATGAAAACGGTCCGTCGGACAAGTTTCAGTGGACCGTTCCGATCGCTTGTACAGGGCCTTTGGTTTCAGTGGCTGGGTACAAAGCAACTTATCCTGTGGAAATTCACAAGTGCATATTGCTACTGATTTTTAACATAATAAAGCATTTTTTATGTGCAAGATCTGCACACTTCCAATTTTTCTGATTTTTATCTATCTTGTGCATCTGGTGAAGCATATGGTAAAGCTGCAAGTTGACCTAGGAACATAATGTAGCAATAAAAACACACAAGAAAATTGAAAAATGGTCTGGTGTCACCTGAAAAAAGCACCTCCATCCCAATATATACAACACAACACACTTTAAATGACGTGAATGCGATTAGCCAGTCCCATGACACAAGTAAATACAGTATCACAGTTTATTAAAAATTGTCATGCATACATGAACAACAAAAAAAGGCCAAACCGGTCAGCTGATACATACAGTGTAAAACAGTATCATTACATGTATAGCAGTATAAATGTACATAGTGATATACACAGGCATAGAAAAATGTTCATACTTTTTTTACAGATGTAATACACACGCATGGTCTTTGCGAAATACGTAGGTTCACTTTTTATGCCTGTGTATATTGCTATGAACATTAGGGCCCCATACACACGAGCAGACAGATTTGTTCAAATCGGTCGGGCCGACCGATTTGAACAAATCTGTCTGCTGGGGACATATTGGTTTGATCGTGTACACATGATCAAACCAAAATCCCCGCCGCCAGACGGCACGGTGACATGGCAGGGACATTGACGCCGCCACGTCACCGCACCAGGAAGTAAAATACTTCCGCGCATGCGTCGAAACCATTCGGCGCGTGTGCGAGAAGACATGTCTGCTGGTTAGCGTACTAACCAGCAGACATGTCGGGCGCACGGGTTCCCAGCCGACAGATTGGTAAGCATGCTTTCCAATCTGTCGGGTGGCCAAATCCGTCTGTTTGCCCGTACACTCGATCGAATCTGTCTGCTGAAACGGTCTAGCAGAGTACGAGGCCTTATACTGCTATACATGTAATGATACTGTTTAATACTGTATGTATAAGCTGACCTGCTTGGCAATTTTTGGTTCTTCATGAATGAATGACAATTTTTAATAAACTTTGATACTGTATTTACTGGTGTCATGTTACTTGCTAATCACACTTACCTCATTTAAAGTCCCGGGGCAACTTTTTGAATGTTGTTAAAAAGACACAAGGGGATGCCAACTACTGTAGTGCAGTATTAAGGATAGCTTTAATGCAGGAGTCAAATGCAAACTCACATAAATCCTCAGAAAAGCGTTTGTCAGTGTACAGCAATAGCAGCTGTTACAGGGATCATTCCCCAACAGAGACACATAAGCGATAGCAGTTGGATTTGTTGGGAAAACCAGGGAGTCACTTGTCAGCCGAGCCAGGAAGGCATCGGGAACCACCATGGAGCACGGAACCAGAAGTGATTTCACACCAGGGGATGGGCTGTTACCAAGGTATATAGCAATATAGGAAAGACTTGTGTGAATATTTGGACTATGCTCAGAAGATAAGGACTATTACAGAACATAATTTATCTGTGTTTTCTTAAAGCCCAATATTTTCTTATTATAAGACTCATCTGAGCATCGCTTGTGCCTGTATGTCAGCCATTAACTTCCATGCATTTACAAACACTTTAAGGGCAGTGTTTGCATATGGTTAAAGAGAGTTAAGAAGTGCAACTATTTGCAGATAAGTGAACTGATCTGTCAAGGTCAATATTGCACCCATATTGGGTCAGTTTGCAGTACGTGGAGTTGTATAAACATAGCCCACTGTGCTGTTGATTTGCCATCATTTAACCCAATAACAATCCATAATCACCTTCTACTGTACATATGCCAGTATGAGACATGAGACAGTAATTGCCAGACCATTGTTCCCAATTTTTACGGACAGTCTACTGACTGGAATGGTACCAGCTGATTGGAGAACAGCTAAATGTAGCACCAATATTTAAAATGGGCCCAAAATACATCCCTGGGAATTACAGACCATATAGCCTAACATCAATAGTATGCAAGCTCTAGGAGGGGGTGATAATGGACAATATATATGATTTTAGTAATGAGAAGGGTATCATTAGCAGCAATCAGCATGGACTGCTAAACCAATCTATCAACCTTTTATGAGGAGGTGAGTTGCTATCTAGATAAAGGAAGGCCCGTAGACATGGTATATCTGGATTTTGCAAAATAATTTGACACAGTTCCTCTATAAACATTTACTGTACAAAATAAGGTCCATTGGCATATGGATTAAAAATTGGCTACAAGGGCGAGTTCAGAAGGTGGTGATAAATAGGGAGTACTCAGAACGGTCAGGGGTGGGTAGTGGGGTCCCCCAGGGTTCTGTACTGGGACCAATCCTATTTAATTTGTTTAGAAATGACCTGGAGGATGGGGTAAACAGTTCAATCTCTGTATTTGCGGACAATACTAAGCTAAGCAGGGAAATAACTTATCCGCAGGATGTGGAAACCTTGCAAAAAGATCTGAACAAATTAATGGGGTGGGCAACTACATGTTAAATGAGGTTTAATGTAGAAAAATTTAAAATAATGCATTTGGGTGGCAAAAATACGAATGCAATCTTTAACTGGAGGGAGAACCTCTGGGGGAATCTAGGATGGAAATTTACTTGGGGGTCCTAAAAGATGATAGGCTCAGCAATGGCATGCAATGCCAAGTTGCTGCTAACAAAGCAGAATATTGGCATGCATTAAAAAGGGGATCAACTCCAGAGATAAAGACATAATTCCTCCACTCTACAAGACTCTGGTCTGGCCGCACCATGAGTATGCTGTCCAGTTCTGGGCACCAGTCCTCAAGAAGGATGCACTGGAAATGGAGCGAGTACAAAGAAGGGCAACAAAGCTAATAAAGGGTCTGAAGGATGTTAAATATAAGGAAAGGTTGCGAGCACTGAACTTATTCTCTCTGGAGAAGAGACTTTGAGAAGGGATATGATTTCAATTTCCAAATACCGCACTGGTGTTAACAGCGCTTTTTCGCTGTATTGCACTCCGAGCTGGAATGCATATGGCGACCGCGCGATGATGTCATCACCCGGCGCTGCGTGCGTTCCAGCTTGGAACGCTTAAGTGCCGATTGCCATTAGCGCTCTAATCGACACACATGCCTCTCAGCCTTAAATAGAACAGCGTGTAATATCCACGCTGTTCTATTATTGTCAGCCGTAGCTGGCCACGGTACAGTTCATTGCTACCAGCAATCTCTGGACTGCAAGGCATACCATGCTGGATCCCTAAGACCATCAAGCTTATATCCTAGCCAGACCCATGCTGGCATGCATACTGGCATTGCTGCTACATCATAACTGATCCTTCCTCCAGGAGAGCCTGCACTACTACTACTAGCTAACTGCAATTACTCAAGCCTGCAAGGGGATAAGGAATATTACTCCTTTACAGTTACTCATACATACCCTTTACAGAATGTACTAAGTGGATCTGCTATAATTAATATTAGCCTGCTGTTTGAATTAACTTAGGGTGTCTCAGCTAATAGCTCTGTAATATCTTAAAGGGACATTCACACTAGCTGAGCTATACTTGCCTCTCATATGCAAATATTACTTGCATACAGTATTCTTATATGCTACGTGCTTGACATGTGTTGTTAAATGTATACGGGCTTCTGCCCTAAAGTATTGAACATGTTCGCCTTAACCTTTTTATGCTAAGAGTAGAAGGTATTTCATATACCTGCACCCTTCGTGGCCTAATGCATTCCTTTATGTGAGGTGATATGATGTAGAGAACCCCCAAACTCCTGTTCTCAGATTGGAGTGACGCCTGGGGTCCCATACTGATAATCACCTACATAGTGAAGTGCATTAGAATCTTTTTGTGCATTGTAATCTTTCCACGCTAGGCGTTGGAGGCATGTTGTAAATACCTCCACATCTAGTAGCTCAACGCATCCCTATATGTGAGAGAGATGATGTAGTGAACCCCCAAACTCCTGTTCTCAGATTGGAGTGACGCCTTGGGTCCAATACTGAAATCTCACATAACATAGAGCAGTGTTTTTCAACTCCAGTCCTTAAGGCACACCAACAGGTCAAGTTTTCAGAATTTCCCTCAGATGAAATGGCTGTGGTGATTACTAAGGCAGTGAAACTGATCAAATCACCTGTGCAAAATAATGGAAAGCCTGAAAACATGACCTGTTGGTGTGCCTTGAGGACTGGAGTTGAAAAACACTGACATAGAGAGCTGCATTGAAATCTTTGAAATTGAAATTGAGAGCTGAAATTGAAATCTAACCACAGTTGTTGTTCACTCCCATTCACCATAGTTTGTGACAACTGGTGACCCCACAATAGGGATACAACTTTTTTGCGGAAAGGAGTTTAACAAGCTGCGGTATCCAAAGCAAGCAAAGTCCTTTCTTGTATCAAGAGAGGCATGGACTCCAGAGATAGAGATATCATTTTGCCCCTGTACAAATCATTAGTAAGACCTCATCTGGAATATGCAGTCCAGTTTTGGGCACCATTTCTCAAAAAGGATATCGGAGAACTGGAGAAAGTGCAGAGAAGGGCAACCAAACTGATAAGAGGCATGGAGGAGCTCAGCTATGAGGAAAGATTAGAAGAACTGAATTTATTCACTCTTGAGAAGAGGAGAATAAGGGGGATATGATCAACATGTACAAATATATAAGAGGTCCATATAGTGAACTTGGTGTTGAGTTATTCACTTTAAGGTCAACACTGAGGACAAGGGGGCACTCTTTACGTCTGGAGGAAAAGAAATTTCACCTCCAAATACGGAAAGGACTCCCTCCAGAGATTGCTTTAAGAGAGGCCTGAATTTTTTCCTAAATGCACGTAATATAACTGAGTACTAAGATTTGTAGGTAAAGTTGATACAGGGTAAATCCGATTGCCTCTCGGGGGATCAGGGAGGAATTTTTTCCCCTCCTGTAGCAAATTGGATCATTGCTCTGCTGGGGTTTTTTGCCTTCCTCTGGATCAACTGTGGGTATGGAGTTGGGTGTATGGGATTGTACTGTGTTTTATTTTGTTTGTTTATTTATTTATTTTTTATGGTTGAACTGGATGGACTTGTGTCTTTTTTTACCTAGCTAACTATGTAACTATGTAACAAGACATGTGGCCACTCATTAAAATTAGAAGAAAAGATGTTTAACCTTAAACTACCTAGCGGGTTCTTTACTCTAAGAGCAGCAGGGATGTAGAATTTTCTTCCACCACAGGCGATGGTATCAGTGGGGAGCATCAATATTTTCAAAAAACCTGAACAACCACAACATACAGGGATATACAATGTAATACTTATTTCAACCTCATCTACTATTTAACTATGTAACATCAGGTATAAGGGTTGATGTCTCCATAGAAGATAGGCCATTAGTATGTTGATAATCTTGTTCTTTTCTGTACCATGTGGAATCTTTAATGTCCTTTTGACTCTCCTCCTAAGGACCAGGCCAGTGCCGATGGGTATCGGCTTCTTCCAAACCCCATTTTCCACAAGAAGTTATACAGGTAGTTTAGCGTTTACGTGAAACTCTTAACAATCTCTAAAAAAGCTGTCTTTAACCTATATCTGATTTTTTTTTTCAAGAAATGTCATAGTGGTGATGAAATTCCCTCACTGGAAAGGAGTTAACAACTCACCTACCCTCCAGTTTAAGCAAGAGCAGGGTCTTACATAAGCACCCACATCCTGCACCATCAGTGATTAAGTGTATGTCTACACTAGACTGGTAGTTAAAGAGGAGGGCTTTTAAGAGAAAAAAATAACATACATGATAACTTTGGTGTTTGGTAGATTCTTTTTATATGATTAACTCCTTTAGGACAAATCACTAAATGATTTATAGCTATTCACCCATTTCTTGTCAGCAGCCTTTTGTGCACTCGTAAAGGAATATAGTGCTTCACCACATGTATTTGGATCATATTGGGGAGAAAATTGTGGTGCATCCAGGAAATATGCCACTTTGGTGTTAATGGTTAGATCTGTCAATGCTTATCACTCTTCGAGTACTGTGCCTGTCATAGGACCAACCTGAGATTAATGAATACTGACACTGAGCTCGAAAAAAAGAGTTGAGCTAGAGCTTTTTCATTTTTTTTTAATAATGTTTTACAGTATTTTTTAGGAAAATAAGAAACTGGCGCATCAAAAAAATAGCAGCGCTGATAAATATGATTAATAGACACATTCATGTGAATTGCCTTTTAAGTCCTGTACAAGAGATAATGAATCATAGTAATTTGGTTTCTGACATGTTTTCTCCAAAACAGCAACAACATCATTCAGCCAGAAAGCATAGCACAACAGCATCTTTATTTTATAATGGTGTAAGACTATACTGTACATAAGTAACAATTATATGTTCTAGTACAATTAGACATCCTCCACTTTTCAGAACCTGCAACTGAAATATTGGGTAATAACCATATATTACACAACCTGCAGTCACAAGAGGACCTGTTGAACAATCATTATAGAATGCCCAGTGCATTTTTTTTAGAGGTTGGGCAAGGATACCTTTTGTAATGTAATCTATATTTAAAGCTTTGGCATTTCCGAGAGTGTGTTATAGAAGTTATTTGACTACAGCACCTGCAAATAAATGATAGAACATTTCGATGTGAAGGAAATTGAAGCAGATTATGACCTTTTCTATACAGTGGATGAGAAGATTTAGTGTAAAGAAAGTCTTTATGGCGCTAGACATCCATAATTTTGATTAACTTTGCAATGTTTCAGAGCAGGGTCATGGTTTTCGGCTGGTACCCTTTGAGATGTCAGTCACATTTCAATAACTTTCCAGTGTGAGCTTGTAACTTCTCTTTTTTCCGCTAAGTTGAATGAGGCAGGTTAGCTTATGAATATAGCATGAAATGTCACTCAGAAAATGTTGTATTATGCTATCCATTGATTGGCATGTTTATGGCCACAAGGCTATTGCAAGGCAGATATATAACCCACTGTTGATGGATGATGTGCATTTTTATTCCTTTTGTATCCTGAATACTGAAGCTTAACACATTGTATTTTCTAAAAGCATTTTTTTTATTTATTTTTTGTGATTTGTTGTTTTTACATTTTAATGACTCAGATACACATGCTGTAGGTGTTATAGAACAGTGTTCATTGAAGCTCAGCATAGAATCCCATAAGCTTGTATATTGAATGGTACGTTTTGTTTTTGCTTTAACTGCTGCCTAATTACAGCTGTAGAGCTTTTGAACAATACAGACAAAAGGCACAAGACATCTCTGCCTGCTAATAAAAACAGTAACGACTAAACCCTCAAGCAAAACAACAAACTCACTCAGCAGATAGCTACAATTTTAGTTCACTTAAAATATATTTTTCTTGGTGATTTTAGCTAAAGTATATTTATTAGCCACTGCACTGCTATTATTATTGTTAATATTGCTAATTTTATCACAATTGCCATCCTTTATACAGTGCCAATATATTACAAAGCACTATACAGGCAACATTTTATGATTCCAATTGTTTACTTCTACTTATTTTCCACATTCTTGTAGCTCCTTTATTAACCATGCTTGATTTTATTGAGTTTACAATATAGTCAATGCAAACACAAAGCATACATACAAACATGCATTTTTCTTTATGCTAAGCACAATATGTACAGTATGTATGTGACACTTCCAGGTATTTATTGTCTCTCATAGAAATCGTGTCACTGTTAAAAATGCCCCCATCTTCATTTCTTTTCTGGCGACTGGCACCATCTTTGTTCAGGCAACATCTAGGGTCAAGGATGACACAGTCATGTAAACAATGGTGGCTTTGTATTCTTTGCCCATCTGTGTACTAGCTGTTGTACAAGATAAGTGACTTACCAGACAATTACAATATACAGTCTGAGTGAATAAATACTTAAAGAAAGTAAATGTATCTTTTTTTATCTGCAGGAGAGTTGGATAACTTTAACCTCCCAGCATTATTTTCACAGGCAAACCTTGATAGACAATAACTAGGCATAGTCATTTGATTGAAGGTCACAGATTGATATAAGCAAATAGATCACCCATGCAATCCTGGGATGGGTGATGATCTGTCTATCAAAGTTTCCCGGACAAGAGGGGAGGGGCTGTATAAGACGCACGCTGTGGGGAACACAGCTATTGAATTGAAAGCTGTAATGTTCCCCGCAGTTTGAACGCGGCGGCGGCGGCTCTGTTCTGCTGTCCTCTCCTCACTCGCCCCCCTGCTCACAAGCAGTCAGCCAGACACTTCTCAGCCCTCAAAATTTACTCGCAAGCAGGGCTCGCGAGCAGGCGAGTGTAAATTTTGAGGGCTGAATTTATATATATATATATATATAGATATAAATATACACTGTATATCTATATCTATACATATATATATATATATATATATATATATATATATATATATATATATATATATAGATATATATATATATAGATATATACTTATAGATAGACAGACAGACAGACAGACAGACAGACAGACAGACAGACAGACAGATAGATAGATAGATAGATAGATAGATAGATAGATAGATAGATAGATAGATAGATAGATAGATAGATAGATAGATAGATAGATAGATAGATAGATAGATATGGATATATCTATCTATATATATATAGATATATCTATATATATGGTACTTCCACTTTCTGAGCCTAGACACACAGGGGCTTCCTATTTGTCTCCAGCCTCGGTGCAGAATCTGTCCTGTAAACCCTAGCAATGTTAAATGTCTAAATGCAGAAAATACTTGGTAATCCTAACAGATAACTTTTCAGCACTATGCCTGTGGTTCACTCTTGTGAGTTAGCATTCTTCTCTTCTACCCTCATGTTATGGAGAAGAGGAGAGAGGAAAGAAGTCTGCGGTCCTAACCAGTGTTCATTTAGTCCCCTTTCACACTTATACGACTTGTCTCACGATTTTGGTCTCCAAAATCGTATGACAAGTCATTCCCCATGATTTTCAATGAACACCATTCATACTGGCACGACTTTAAGTCGTGCCGACTTCAAAGTAGTCCCTGCACTACTTTGGTACAACTTCCATGCAAGTTATTGTCCATAGACCTCAATGTTAAACCCTCAAGTAGCATGCAAATCGTACCTGAATTATATAGACACGATTTCAGTACGATTTCAGTACAACTTTGTAAGCACAAGCAGCTTTTTAACCCTTGTCCCACCCAATCCTTTCAGCATAGTAGCCCTTCCCAAGCACATTTTTCCACCACACATTCACTTCCTGGCTATTCCCTCAGGAACAATGTGCTCTAAACAGGTAAAAAAAAGAGATGTCCTCGATAATGAGCAAATCATTAGATTTATCCGTGACCAGCTATTTATGATTTGTGTGACCCCGTAACTACACAAACTACAAAAACAAACTACAAAGACAAGATCCCACTAACCACCAATGAAGGGGACAATCTTTCCCACTGACCACCAATGAAGGGGGACATCCATACAACTGATCACCAATGTAAGGGACATCCTTCCCACTGACCACCAATGTAAGGAGCATTCTTCACACTGATCACCAATGTAAGGAGCATTCTTCCCACTGACCACCAATGTAAGGATCATTCTTCCCACTGACCACCAATGTAAGAAGCATTCTTCCCACTGACCACCAATGTAACGAGCATTCTTCCCACTGATCACCAATGTAAGGAGCATTCTTCCCACTGACCACCAATGTAAGGAGCATTCTTCCCACTGACCACCAATGTAAGGAGCATTCTTCCCATTGATCACCAATGTAAGGGACATTCTTCTCACTGATCACCAATGTAAGGAGCATTCTTCCCACTGACCACCAATGTAAGGAGCATTCTTCTCACTGACCACCAATGTAAGGAGCATTCTTCCCACTGACCACCAATGTAAGGAGCATTCTGCTCACTGACCACCAATGTAAGGAGCATTCTTCCCACTGACCACCAATGTAAGGAGCATTCTTCCCACTGACAACCAATGTAAAGAGCATTCTTCCCACTGACCACCAATGTAAGGAGCATTCTTCCCACTGATCATCAATGTAAGGAGCATTCTTCTCACTGATCACCAATGTAAAGCACATTCTTTCCACTGACCACCAATGTAAGGGACATTCTTCCCACTGACCACCAATGTAAGGGACATCCTTCCCACTGACCACCAATGTAAGGGACATTCTTCCCACTGACCACCAATGTAAGGATCATTCTTCTAATTTTTCATTATAGACGACCCAAAATTGACCCCTATCTTCACGATTGGCAATGATGGGATGTACCCAATATCCACGTCTTTTCCACCCCTGCTTCTCCTCCTCTTCTTCCTCATGCACTGCTACTGCTGCAGCAGCAATGACAACTGCGGTGGCAGGAAAATGAATTGCCTCACACCTTGTATGTTTTCATTGGTAAGCCCAGGTTCACACTGGGCTGCGGGAGTGAAGCTGTGCAAGTTCAGCTGAACTCGCACGGCTTCACTCCCGCCCGACAGTCCCGATTTCGGCCGCGATTTCAGAGACATCTGTGCAGGTTTCTTCACAGATGTCAATGTAGCCCTGGTTCACACTGGTGCGTCTTGACATGCGATTTGGCTTGTCAAATCGCATGTCACAACGGCGGATTGCCGGCAATGGCACTGTCCTAATGGGCGCGACGCTGCATCTGCGGCATTGCACCAATTTCAAAAAGTAGTCTCTGTACTACTTTTTGCGATGTCAGCACGATTTACATTGACATCTGTGCAGAAACCTGCACAGATGTCTCTTATATCGCGGCCGAAATCGGGACTGCCAGCGGGAGTGAAATCGTGCAAGTTCAGCTGAACTCGCACGGCTTCACTCCCGCAGCCCAGTGTGAACCTGGGCTCTATCACGGCCTCAAATCCCAAAAAGTAGTACAGGAACTACTTTTTGAAATTGGTGCAGTTTGCGGCATTGCACCGATTAGGACGGTGCCATTACCGACAATTGCCGGCAAAAGCCGTCGATTTGCGATGCAAATCTCAAATCGTACCCAGTGTGAACCAGGGCTAATGCCAAAGTTGTGGCAAAGTCGAAGTTGTACTGATCCCAAAATCGCGGCGGCAAAATCGCGGCCACAAAATCGCGGCAAAATTGCACGACTTTGAAGTCGTATAAATGTGAAAGGGGCCTTAGTCTACAAAACAACTAAAATATTTTAGTCGACTAACTGAATATTATTTTAGTTGACTAAAGACTAAAATGGGACTAAAACTAAAATGCCATTTTAGTCAAAAGACTGTACACACGATCAGTTCGTCTGATGAAAACGGACCGATGGATTTTTTCATCAGATATCCGATGAAGCTGACTTTCATCAGTCTTGCCTACACACCATCAGTTAAAAATCCGATCGTGTCCAACACGGTGTCGTAAAACACAAGGACGTGCTGAGAAAAAATTAAGTTCAATGCTTCGACTTGATTCTGAGCATGCATGGATTTTCCCACAGACGATCGTTTTTTTTATATTGTTTTTTTAACCATAAGAAAATTTTAAAACAGGTTCTATTTTTCTTCACCGATTGGAAAAAAAAACGATGGGGCCCACACAAGATCGGTTCGTCCAATGAAAATTGTCGAACCGATCGTGAGTACACGGCATAAGACTATCCCGGATTATAAAATGGCCCTGCTACTGGCCAATTTTTAACCTATTTTTTAACCTATTTTTAACCTATATCCTCTGAATTATAATAATTCTTGTAGTGAAGAATCAGGCTATGTTCTTTGTCACTAACAAATTTAGGTCTTGCCTTGCTGTTTAAAATTGTCCTGCTGATGGCAATTTTACATATCTTGTAGTAAAATACCTGCATCTCCATAGAGAGCCGGTCACAATCTCCTGTAATGCGAATTGGAATACGTGGAAACCCACACCCAATTTGCATAGGTGTGAACCCAGCCTAAAGGTAATGTCATACTGGACAACTGCAGATAGACAGGAACATATAGGTCTAGATTCACGTAGGGCGGCGTAACTATGAACGGCCGCCGCAGCTTAGGACGCAAGTGCAGTATTCTCAAAGCACTTGCGTCCTAAGTTACGGTGGCGTAGCGTAAATGTGCCGGCGTAAGCGCGCCTAATTCAAATGTAGAAGAGGTGGGTGTGTTTTATGCAAAATAATCGTGACCCCACGTAATTGAAGCTTTTATAGAACGGTGCATGCGCTGTCCGTGGACGTATCCCAGTGCGCATGCGTCAGATAGAATGCCTAAGATATGTCGTACACTGCCTACGACGTGAACGTAACTTACGCACATCCCTATTCGCGTACGACTTATGCAAACAACGTAAAAAGATACACTTGTTCCGACGTCCATACCTTGCATGGGCTGCGCCACCTAGAGAGCAGCTTTATCTTTACGCCGGCATATGTCTTATGTAAACGGCGTAACTAATTGCGACGGGCGCACATACGTTCGAGAATCGGCATATCTAGCTCATTTGCATATTCGACGCGGAAATCAACGGAAGTGCCACCAAGCGGCCAGCGTAAACATGCACCCAAGATACAACGGCGTAGGAGACTTACGCCGCTCGTATCTTGGCCGAATTTATGTGTAACTGATTCTGAGAATCAGTCACACATATATGACGGTGCAGATTCGGACTTACCATGGTGTACTTGGAGATACCCTGGCGTAAGTCTTTGAGAATCTGGCCCATAGCATGTTAGTATATATGCTTGTATAGAAAGGGTCTGGATAAGAAACATGTCAGTAATGCATATGAAGAGTGCAATAATACACACGATATCAGTTAAAACATTTTATCATATTACTGTTATTATCATTAGAAATGGACAAACATCCCTGGGTTTGATCTGCCAAGGTTTCAGAAAATTGTGTTTGAAATTGGGGAACCCAAACCTAGAGGCAAATCTCACTGATGTCTATGTGAGAGGTGAGAGTGTGGAGGAATTGTGGCCCAGATTCACAGAGCGATTACGCCTGCGCAACAGGAGATGCGCGTGCGTAAGTCGAAATGTGCGCGTGCCTTTCGATGCACGGCATCCCCAGAACGAGATACGCAAAAAATCTACTTATTTTTGTCCCGCGTAATTTCGTTAGACTGACGCATCTGTCCGCGCAAAAGTGCGCTAGACAGACCATTGATTTGCTAGTCAAATATGCTAATGAGGGACTTACGGGGATCCACAAAAGAACGTTGGGGCAGCGCAGGCGACGCAGTGTGCGCAACAGCAAAATGTTCTGTCTAAAATTAGACCATATAAAAGCTGGTCTAAAAAGAGAAAAAAAGTCTACTTGTTAGATAAAGCAACACTGTTAGTGAGGAGCTCAGCAGTCACACGTGTTGCACAACAATCTGTATGCCAACATGCCAGGGGCATCGTCGCGCATAGCTATACTACTGACTTTAGATGAACAAAGAAGGATGAGGGCACGGAGGATGGCACGGAGGATGGCACGGGAGAGGATATACCGCACCCGCATAGACCTGTTTGGCATGAGTGATTCTGAGGTGTATCGCATCTTCAGATTCACCCCTCATGTCATCCTGGAATTAACCACAACCCTGCAGGAGGACATCACCAGCCCAACACAACGCTCACATGCAGTGCAGCCACTGGTGAAGGTCATGGCAACACTCCATGTCCTTGCCAGTGGCTCTTTTCAAAGAACAAGTGGAGTGGTGGCTGGGATGTCACAATCCTCCATGAGCAGATGTGTGCACCAGGTTGTCCCTGCAATCCTCAGATGCATGGCCAACCAAATCATCAAACCCACCACTGAGGACCTGCGACTGAAGGCAATGACAGATTTCTACAGAATTGCCAGATTCCCACGCACTGTGGGGGCCATTGATTGCACACATGTGGCACTCCAGCCCCCCCAGGAGACAGAGCATATGTACCGCAATCGGAAGCATTGGCATTCCATCAACGTACAGGTGATAGTCGATGCCCAAGGCCTCATATGGCACGTCCGTGCCAAACACCCAGGGTCCAGCCATGACAGCTACATATACAATCAATGCCACATCCGAATGGAATCAGAACGTGTATGGGGACACCTGGCTGGTTGGTGAGTGACATGGGAGTCAGGCATGACTATCCCCTCCCATGATGCACACATCACAAGTGGCACATGCATGACTAACATCCTCCTGTCTTTTCCCTTACAGGTGACTCTGCATATCCACTGGGACCCCATCTCATGACTCCTATCCAGAACCCCCAAACTCCAGGAGAGGAAAGATACAATCAAGCACATGCCCAAACACGAGCAGATGCCTGGATAAGTCTGGGGGTACCCTCTTGTATTCCCCAAACTTTGTGTGCCAGATCATCGGTGCATGTTGCATGCTGCACAACTTCGCAGTAAGAAAGGGCCTGCAGATTGCCCTACGTGATGACCTGACCCCTGAACCAGACAATCCCCCCCTAACAGAGGATACCCCGTCTTCTGAGGGAAGAGCAACCAGGAGACAATTCACATTGGGCATCTTTGCACGTTAAACACACACATTAATCATGGCACAATGAGAATGCATGCATGCACACCACTGTGGTCCCTAGCACAGACACATCACATCCACATCAAATTGGATTGGCACCAGTCCACCATGCTGGACTTGTGAGCAGCAACGCCACGCCAAGGCTCCAATTATGTCACTGTACATTCATACACCATTCACACGGACCTGGGGATCACTTCTCCCTGGTCCTGGGGAACCCTACTCCACCAAAATTAAGGGGGGACACCCCTTTTCTGGCAGGAATGTCACCCCCACATTTAAACAGCATTCACAACCCCAAAAAAAAAAATTACCTGCAAAAGCAAAAAATTTACAGCAAAAAAAAAAAAAAAAGGGAAAAAACAAATTATTGCCCCTTGCGTGAGCCACGCCTGGGGCGCCCCCGGCCACGGCCCCGGCCCCGGCTTCTCAGGGGAGACTCATGGGGGAGGGGTAAAACCGGGGAAGGAGGAGCAGCCCCTGATCTCTGCCCATCTGGCGGCCTGCCCTCCAAGGCCACGGCTATTCTGTCCAGGGCAGCACCAAGTGTTGCCGCGTTGGCCTGGATAGCCTGGGTGAGGGCCCTCACATCCTGCCCAACGCCTGCTGATGTCGTCTGCAGTTCGTTTAGGCAGGTTGTGAAAGCCCGGGAGTGGGAGTCCAGGTTCCCCAGCGTATCCTTGATGGAGGACAGGCTCTCATCCATCCACACCAATGTCTAGCTGACCTGTCCCAGATGGCGGGTCTGGAGGAACTGGTCCCTTCTCAGAGTGGCGGGCAGGAGATCGGCCACCCCCCTGGTGTTCTGGGATGAAATCCTGCCTCCAGCTGATGCTTGTGGCCGGGGAGAAGGGGAGGCCCTTGTGAGGGGAGCCATGTTGGGGGAGGAGGGGGGGGGGTCCCCCTTAGGGAGGCCTGCATGCTGCCAGCCAGAGGGGAAGAGTCCTCAAAACCCAAACGTCCAGTGCCTGACATGGACTCCTCCTCCTCATGATTCTCCTCCTCCTCATGATTCTCCTCCTCCTCTTGAACCTCCTCCGCGGACTCCGGCCTTGATACGACGCGGGTAATTTGAAAGTACGCCGGTGTATCAGGAGATACATCGGCGTACTAGCTCTGTGGATCTGGCCCATAGTGTCTACAAAATAGGGGATAGTTTTATGGCATTTTTTTTTCTTTTCTTTTACTAGTAAAAGCGACAAGCTGCCAATTTTATCATGACTGTGACATTATGGTGGACACATCAGACACTTTTGACGTTATTTTGGGACCATCATCATGTATACAGCAATCAGTGCTATACAAATGCACTGATTGCTGTGTAAATGTCACTGGCAGGGAAGGGGTTAACCACTAGGGGGTGAGGAAGGGGTTAAGTGTGACATAGGGAGTGATTCTAACTGTGGGTGGATGGGCTACCAGTGACACAACAGTAATCACTGCTCCCGAATCCCCATGACATGGAGCAGTAGCTCACTGTCCTGTCACTAGGCAGAACAGGAAGATGACTTGTTTACATGATCATGGGGCCCGTGGGCATGGTCATGGAGAGTGTGGCAACGCGCCTGCGCTGCCAAACAGCTTCTTAAAGGGGACGTACCTGTATGCCTATTTGCCCACCGCTGCCAATATGCCGACGTATATCGGCGTGCAGCGGTTAGCAAGTTGTTAACCATTTCAATACTGGACACTTTCACCCCTTCCTGCCAAGGCCAATTTTTTTACTTTCAGCGTGCGCTTTAAATAACAATAGCACAGTCATGCAACATATAACATTTTATCAGATAGAGAGAATTTTCTTTTGGTGTTTTTCAATCACCATTGGGTTTTTTATCTGTTGCTAAACGAATGAAAAAAAAAAAAGGTTTTAAAAAAAAAAATGTTGTTAATTAATAATTAATGTTTGCAAATAAGTATTTTTTTCTTCACTGATGTGTGCTTATGAGGCTGCACTGATGGGCACTGATAGGTGGCACTGATGGACACTGATGAGGAAGCACTGGTAAGGCTGCACTGATATGTGGCACTGCTTGGCCCTTTTAGGCAGCACTGACTGGCATTGAAAGGCAACACTGATAGGCACTGATAGGCAGCACTGCACTGATGAGCACTGATGAGGAGGTACGTATAGGTGGTACTGATAGTATGCACTGATAGGCTACATTAACAGGAACTAACATGCTGCTCTGATGGGCACTGATTGGCACTGAAGGGGCTGAATTATAATCAGGGCACTGATGATAAGTGTCCTATTTATCTGTCTAAATGTGCTGAAAGGCTTTCCAGTTACCAGCTCTCCTTTTCTCACACAGACACAGAGTGGCAGGAAAGGACTGCTGTGATTGGCCCTTTATCTCAATCTGTGATCAGCTGTGTCCAAAGGACACAGAGCGTGTCAAATGTGCACCCGAGGGGGTGCCGTTGAAGGCCCAGTTCTGGGAGGATGTCCCAGAACTGGATGACCATGCTGTAGCTGTCTTTTAGGTATAGCATGGTCAAGAAGTAGTTAAAGAACAGATGGTCATTAAGAAGTAAAGGATGTGCTTTACACCACACTTTAAAATTAGTCCCTATCCAAAAAAACGAAGACAAACCCAAAATATGACCCCTGAAACACCCACTCACTGTACATTAATAATAAAAAAAAGCCATTGATGAGACATCAGCTAAATAGTGACTGTTGATCTCATATCAACCACACATTAAAATGAAACACAAAAAGACCCTAATTATAAGAATAAGAGTTCAGTTGTCAATAAGCTAGCAATCAGAATTAAAGTAAAGTTTCCTAACTGACCCTATTCTCTCAGGCAAATGGACTGTGCACTTTTGAAAGTGCAGTTGCACTCTGCAAGGGCAGTTGCTCCAGAGCTTAGTAAATGATGGAGAGCTCTGTTGACTTCCATCGTCCAATCATGTACAAGGAAAATTGAAAAAACAGCATTTTTGGCGATACGTGATTGGAAGTCAGCAGAGCTATCCATTATTTACTAAGCTCTGGAGCAACTGCACTTTCAAAAGTGCACAGTCCATTTGCCTTTAGTAAATCAACCCCTGTGGCTTCTCTGTGCTCCCCTTTTTAGTGAGAGGGATGGATTATCCAAAATCCCCCTTTATTTTCTCCTCCAAACCTGGTCATAGTTCAAAAGCATTATGGTAATAGAAAGTGAATTATGGGGAAAAAAAATCTCCTGCACAAACCTACAGCTATCATAGCAGTGGACACAAACCCTAAACCTAACGATGATGATGATTATTTTTATTATTGCTATGCTGAATTTCAGCATAAATGGGTTTTAAAGAAATAAAGATTTTTCTGACTTTGAAACTGTGAACTGTTTGTTTCATTCACTCAAAACATTCTCAGGGGCAATAAACTAAGACTTGTCATCTTATTCTTTATGAATGTTTTAACCCTCCAGTATTGGTAGAGAAAGTAAAGAATTGGTAAAAAAAGAAAAAAATGCTTTAGGAATAAAAAGCACCAGATCACTCTAGGGCAACACTAGAAATACAAACAGCATGCATTTTAAGTTTTGTCTGCTGACAAATTTGTCTCCTAACATCTCCCTTTTCTTAGATAAAAGAATACAAGTAATAGCTTACATTGACAAAGGAAATATCAAAATAATCTAACTCAGAAAAAGATGATGCTTGGAAAAAAGACACAATGTCATGTCAGTTATTTCAAGGATGTCAGTGAATGAATGCAGCGCCAGACACATTTATGCGATAATGTTTGTTTACTAACACTTGAACTGAACTTTTTAACACACTGAAATGCAGTTCTGGTAACAAAAATTAAAAAAATCTGTAGTTATGTTATTTATTACTTATCAACTTTTAATGAAATTTCAAAATAATCAATCTTTTTTGTATGGCAGACAGCTGTGTGCAAATGTGTAGCCCACAGTAGCAAATCGTCTTGCAATTTAAAATAATGAAATGCATTATTGTTTATTCACACAACCAACAGTTCTATTATAAATATCCTTTAAATGCCGCATTACCAAGAATAGATGTCCCAACCTTACTTACTTTTTCTCTAAGGCCCCATGCACACTGAAACTCATAAATGGCCATTTTTGGGAGTTTGGGTGGTTTTTTTTATTTAACATCCCCTCTATGTTATCCTATGTGTCCATGCACACATGGAAGTTTTTGTACATTTATCGGCAGTGGAGTTTATAAGCTGTTTTCTAAATGCCCTAAAATCATGTTAAGGAGCAGTTTTTCTAACCACAAAAAAGGTTTAAAAATGTTAAACGCCCAAAAATGCTCATAAACATTGTAAAAATGCTCCAAAACATTGAAAAAAACAAACAAACAAAAAAAAACATTAATTTAATCTAAACAACAAACATCACTGGATGAACAGCACCTTGTTTAAAGTGAGTGTTGCAGTGAAATATGCTTTTTTATTTTACATTTATAGGTACAAGGGAGAGTATTAAACAAAAATATACACAAATCCCTTCAGAAGCCACAGCAATGTACTATACCCAAGATAGTTAAAAAAAAATAAAAATCCTTGTTTTGTTTTTGCATATTAATTGGTATATTTTGTTGTCAATAGAGACAGTTGATAAAATGGCAAAAAAAAAAAAAAGACTTAGGCCTCGTACACACGATTAAATGTGTCTGTTCAAATCGGTCGGACTGACCGATTTGAACAGATCTGTCTGCTGGGATTTTGGTTTGACGTGTCGGTGACGTGGCGGTGACGTTGACGCCGCCACGTCACCGCACCAGGAAGTAAAACACTTCCGCGCATCCGTCGAAACCATTCGGTGCATGTGCGAGAAGACATGTCTGCTGGTTAGCGTACTAACCAGCAGACATGTCGGGCGGACGGGTTCCCAGCCGACAGATTTCAAAGCATGCTTTCAAATCTGGCGGGTGGCCAAATCCGTCTGTTTGCCCGTACACACGATCGAATCTGTCTGCTGAAACGGTCTAGCAGACCATTTCCAGCAGACAGATTTGATCGTGTGTACGAGGCCTTACAGTATGCCGGGTACACACGATCAGGCTTTTGTCCGGCCAAATCACATCGGAATTTCGATGGAATTCCATCAGAAGAAAATAGAACATTTTCTATATCTAAACTCAGATGGAATTAATCGTAATTTCAGATGAAAAAACTCAGATGGGGCTACACACGATCGGGAAATCCGATGGAAAAAGTCCATCTGACTTTTTCCATCGGAAATTCTGATCATGTATATGGGGCATAAAAGGGGTACACAATTGCAGTTTTAACACTGGACACATGCTTGTGCAAATGTATCTTATTATTTTTTTTTATTACAGTGGCTATTTGCACTTACAGAAAAAATTATACAAAAAAAAAAAAAAACCTGGAGAGGAAACATAATAAAAATACAGATTTCAAAAACTTTTTCATAACTTTGTTTTGTTAAGATGTACTCTGCTGTGATGTGAGTACAGTGCATAGTCACCATTGTCATTAGTTCACCTGCTGACGTGCACATGTCTTTGTTTACCCTAAAACCCATCAATAAATTATGAATGGGTCAGAAGATAAACAAACACATTAATACCAGCAATCTGTTGTGTATGTCAGGTTTAAGAGAGGAGCGGTCTGACATACAGGTGGCAGAGAGTGATCTGACTGGGGGAAACAACGATAGGAACGAAGAGTTATTTGACTCGGGTAAGAAGACTTGGAGAGGAGCAGTCTGATAGGGGGAGAGGGGAAGCGGTGTGAATGGAAAGGACATGGTCAAGGAGAAGCAGTTGATAGGGGTGACGTGGCGAGGAAGAATTGTAGATAATAGATTTGTGTGGGGTACATGACACATTGTTCCTGAACTATCAGTGCCGGAAGCTGCGTTCTCATATATACTGGACTGCTGGTTGTGACTACTGTATATGTATAAACAACCCTTTGCTCCACATCAGCACAGCGGGCCTCACTGAGAACTGCCAGGCCTCATACAGCTTATGGACTACCTGTTGGGCACTAGGACTTTAAAGCAACTAATATTACAATTTTTTTTTAAATAAAAAAAAGGTGTTTATTGAACAGGTAATTATCCAACAACTTCCAATGTACAAGTACAAAAATTAGCTTTTCAACAATCATCGTATACACAAACATAGTAGCCCCACACATACAACAGAACCACATACTCTAAGCATCTGCAAGACACCACTCCATCCCCCCACCAACACTAAGCATATCAGCCATAGGAGAAATATGGTACACATTCCCCCCTATAGACATTGCAGAATTCTAGACATCACAAGCTTTTTAGGGCTAAGACCAGGTCTATGCAACCAGCGTGACCATATACTGTACATTCAAACTTGCCTGAGCATCCCCTGTGATGGTAAATATATTTTTCCATAATAAGGGTGTTCCCCATGTGGGTTATCCAGGAGGAGCAAGTGGGCGGTGAGGTGGACTTCCAGCCCAGTAAAATCAATTTCCTAGCCTGAAACAGCGCTCTATAGAATTCCACCCTGATCTATTCCTCAGGGATCATGTCCTCCAGAACCCCTTAGTATGTACCTTAGTTTTAAACACCATGTTGAGTGTCCCCACCACCTCACTCGAGTATCAATGTAACTTTGGGCAGCGCCAGAGAAGATGGATGAGATCCCTATCATGCTGTTGACAATGGCCGCACAAAGGGTCCACCAGTCTGCCCATCCTGTGTAGTTTTGCCAGGGTGTAGTGTAATCTTAGTATTATATACAGTTGGGAAACTTTTTGTGCCACATTCAGAGAACAAGTGGTTATGGACTGCAGGGAACTAATATTACTATAAGTAAATAAAAAGAAGCTGTGTTAACTACCTAGGCACACTAAACAGTCATTTTTACTGTTGTCCCATTGAGATTTCTCTTCTTGTTCTGGAGACATCAAAGCAAACAAAATAAAATCTCTATTCAGTTTCTACTTAGTTTCTCTACTACTATGAGGAATTTATCTCTTAGATACTTGCCTCTTGAAAACATGTTTCCATTTGAGGATTTACCTTCAGCTCTTGTTTTGGTGACAACTCTAAAATGTTGGATTTTATTTATTCTTTACTGTCTCAATCTTAATGTTCACCTGTTCACATGGTGATTCCACCTACAAGGAACACACACAGCAATAACATTTGACAGAGGTTCTATTCTATCCAAAACTATAAAAAAAGGGTTGGCTATACATATAATTTAATGTGTTAATCGTTTACCAATATGACAGGTTTACTGACTGCAGTAAGCTTTAAATTCTAAATATTGTAAGGGTGACCTTACATGAGTAACCCTATATCTGTTCACTCATAAAACAACAGTTTAGCACCAACAAGCTGGACACTAGCTATAACCTAAAGGAGAACTCTACTAACAGCTATTACATTCCAACAAACATATATAGCAAAACCCCTATTGATTTTCTGACAAATGTTAAGCACTTCAAGGCTTCAACACATGGATCTCCTAGTTACAATTGTCATTATTCCTCTGTGGACAGCTGCTGGTTACTTTCAGCACATCATTTTTTAGAATAAACTCAATTCTCTAAAGCCTTGGGAACCAGCAGAAAACATGATGTAATCAAACATTTGCTCTTGATTATTTTACTGTGTGCTGTGTGCCTGACTAAGTTACATTCAAAATTGAACCTGTGCTAACTTATGGCTTACAGCTATCTGGATAAAACAGTTGTCAATTAAAGCTTTTGAAAGGATCTCCTTTAAACTATTGTATCTTATTATTTCCTTTACAGTCTGTTTACAGTCTGTTTTCAGTTTACCATTGCTTGTCAACACAGTAAAAGGACCAGTGAAAAGACAAGAAAAACTTATATAAACATAGTATTAACCAGAATTTTCAACGGAATACTACTAATTTTACCAAACTATTTTTTAGTTTTGTATGCTTATTCTTAAACTTTTCCTATTTTTTTAATTTCACTGCTTAATATGTTTTTATATGCTTTAAAATAAAAGTTAGGCCTTGTGCAATGTACCATGAAATGCACAGGAAATAACGCTGAGTGCGTTACGTGCTAGGTTTGCTAACGTTCATCCTTTTCAGAATCATTCATCTTAATTCCTGAATCCATAAAACACAACACTACCATACTTAGGATATGTAAAATGCAAATACGATTGTGCAATCTATCAATGATTGATTTACTTTAATAACGTTCGTGTTGATATCAGACCTCTAGTAATAGCACAGATGCATTTAAAATAGGTTACATGGGAAGCAAACCCTATAAATTAAAGATGAGAGGTACTAACATCTGAAACATAAATCAAAGGCAGCGTAATAAAAAGAAACATGAAGCAAATGTTAGGTTTCAACAAGCCTTGCATATGTAACCACAAGAAACAAAATCAGCAAAGAGCCTTGGTATCCTCATTTAAACTGCTCAGACGGAGGAGAAGAGATATGGTTCCTCATCCAAACCAACTTTCTGTAGAGTTCTGTATTTTTACTTTATAGATAACAACCCAGATGATTGTTAAAGCAGAACCTTATAGTAAAATACAAGGTCCACTTAAAATGTTCAGGCAGTCTCCCCTTCACAAATCTATTAGTGGGTATGAAATGTCATAAATGGCATTATACTTATGTAGCACTGCCCCCTATGAGCTGCTGAATTGTTTTGTGATTTTTTCTGCACACCTGAAGATGACACCTATCACTCACCCAGCACTTACATACCCTAAAGTATTTCTAAAAAAAATATTAGGCCAAGCATAGCCTAAAAGAAGAAATGATTAGCAAGTGTAGTAATACAAACAATTAATAAGGCATTAACTTGACTCTGAGAGATATGGTAAACATCAGCAGAATTTTGATTAACAGTAATGAACTGAACTGTATTTATCTAAAAGCTGTATATAAATATTTGTTTATGAGTATATAAAGACAGTCCTACTTTTCTATAAAAGTCTCAGTATTATCCCATTGCCCCATGATTGATGGACAAAAAGTTGATTAGCAAAGTTGGGGCCCTTGAAGAATGCACAGCAGTTCTCAGCTGACAATATATTAACCACTTGCCTTTTTTTTTAACAAAGACCCTATAGAATAAAATGGCGGTCATTGCAACTTTTTATCTTGCAAAGTGTTTGTTCAGCAATTTTCAGACTTTTTTTGGGGGAGGGGGGGACTGCTTCACGCATTAACCTCTTGACCACCGAGAACGTCCCTGGGACATCCTCATCTTTGTGCAGTGATATCTGAATGATGCCTGCAGCCACAGGCATCATTCAGATATCCATCTCTTCAGCTGCCGATTCTCTGCACCATAAGAACGATCAAAGCGGCGGAAGCTCCCACCGACATCCGGTGCTTCTCCGGGCTCTCCCGTGCCATTGGGGGCCCGGAGAGCAAATAGGCCGGTGACCTCTATGACCGTCGGAGGACCGGGTGCGACGTTATGAAAAGTGATAAAAAAAAATGTCAAAAAAAGTGTAAAAATAAAAAAAATAAGTAAATTAATAAAAAAATAAAAAAATGTTTTTTATAAAACGCCCCTGTCCGTTATCTCCGCGCAGAAGCGAACACGCATTCAGGTCCCGCCCACCTATGTAAACGCCGTTCAAACCCACAAATGAGGTATCGTTGCGTGCGTTAGAGCGTGTGCAGCAATTCTAGCACTAAACCTCCTCTGAAACTCGAAAATAGTAACCTGTAAAAAATGTTAAAGCATCACCTATGGAGATTTTTAAGTACCGAAGTTTGGCGCCATTCCATGAATGTGCGAAGTTTTAAAGTGTGACATGTTAAAAAATTGGGCTAACTTTACTGTTTTGTTATTTTTTAATTCATGAAACCGTTTTTTTTTTTCAAAAAAAGTGTTTGAATTTTTTTTGCACAAATACCGTGCGAGAAAAAAAGTTGCAATGACCTCCATTTTATTCGCTAGGGTGACTGCTAAAAATATATATATATATCGTTTGGGGGTTCTGATTAATTTTCTAGCAACAATTTTTAAATTTTTACATGAAGGAGAGAAGTGCCAAAATTAGCCGGTGGTAAAGTGGTAAAAAAAAAAGAAAATGTAAAGTTAGCCCATTTTTTTTTCATAATGTGAAAGATGATGTTACGCCAAGTAAATAGATACCTAACATGTCGCTCTTCAAAATTACACACGCTCGTGGAATGGCGCCAAACGTCAGTACTTAAAAATCCCCATAGGCAACACTTAATTTTTTTTACTGGTTACATGTTTGGAGTTACAGAAGAGGTCTATGGCTAGAATTATTGCTCTCACCCTAACATTTGCGGTGATACCTCACATGTGTGGTTTAACCACTTAAGACCCGGACACTTACGCTGCTAAATGACCCAAGGTGTTTTTACAATTCGGCGCTGCGTCGCTTTAACAGACAATTGCGCGGTCGTGCGACGTGGCTCCCAAACAAAATTTGCGTCCTTTTCTTCCCACAAATAGAGCTTTCTTTCGGTGGTATTTGATCGCCTCTGCGATTTTTATTTTTTGCGCTATAAACTAAAATAGAGCGACAATTTTGAAAAAAATCACTATTTTTTTACTATTTGTTATAAAAAAAATCAAATAAACTAAATTTTAGTAAAACATTTAGGCCAAAATTTATTTAGCCACATGTCTTTAGTAAAAAAAAAAAAATCGTAATAAAAAAAATAGCTACCTAGCGGGAACAGCGACACTAATACAGCGATCAGAAAAATGATCGCTTAGTGACGCTGGCAATAGGGAGTGAAAGAGTTAACTAGGGCGGTGATCAGGGGGTGGGGGGGCTATCCCCCCACCCCCCCTAAACTTTATTAGGGGGGGTGGGGGGGCTATCCTGAACCTAACACTAACTTTTTTTTACACTGTCTGTCACACTGACACTAAATGCAGTGATTAGATCACTGCATTCAGTGACACTGTGACAGGGGGGTGGGGGGGGCGATCACAAGGGGTTAATATGCCTATGTGAGTGTGTGTCAGTGTTGTGTTGGTGCACACTTACTGTGGATGTCTTCTCTCATCAGCAGCGCTGGGAAACAGCGCTGCGATGAGAGATTACATCATTTCCTCCTTCCTGTGTAAACACAGGAGGAGGAAGTGACAGGCTGGGAGCGCGCTCCCATTGGCTGGGAGCGATCGCGGGGGGGGGGCGGAAAACACGGACATCCGCCCGCTCGTCGGCGATCGCTCCCAGAGCCAGGGGGACCGCCGCACGCCGCGGAGGGGGTCCCGATGGGACCCCCGAACCGCACTAAGGCGAGGACGTAAATTTACGCCCTTGTGCCTGTACGAGCCATGTTGTGGACGTACATAGGCGTGCGGGGGTCCTTAACTGGTTAAACACTGTTGTGGGCGTGACTTACATACGTTTGCTTCTGCGTGTGAGCTCACGGGGACAGGGGCGCTTACATTTTTTTTTATTGGTAATTTTACTTAATTTTTTCTAGTTTGACACTTTCTTTAAAAAAAAATGTTGATTGCTTTTTTTTCCTATTACAAGGATAGTAAACATCCCTTATAATAGGAATAAGCATGTCAGGTCCTCTTTACAGTGAAATATGGGGTAAATAAGTCCCCACATCTCACCTCTAGACTGGGAAGTCTGAAGTAAATAAAAAAATCCCAACTCCTCAGCCGAGGTGGCAGCATGTTTACATAACATCGTACCTGGCCTCCGAACGATCATAGAGACTCCAGAGACCATCTGGTTCACCAAAAATCTCTATGATCAGCATCCGGCGCCAGCAGTTACCTTCTCGGATGGCAGGGGTGAGTTGATAGAAGCACTGGAGGGAAGAAGGAGGGGGACCCTTTGGGTCTGCTATGGATTTTAAGGGGAACCCTCACGTTTATTTTTATTTATTTTTTTGGGGTCGTCAGCGATTGAATTGAAGGTTAATGGACCTCACAGGACTTGTTTTTGTTTTAATAAAGGACTTGCCCCAAACTGTCTATCGTCATTTTTACAATTTTTACACTTTGTTGGTGGATGTGTAGGGGTACCCTATACTCATTTACATAGGGGGGGTGGGATCTGGGGATCCCCTTGTTAAAGGGAGCTTCCAGATTCTGTTAAGCCCCTGGCCCACAGACATCCACAACCACCAGGCAAGGGTTGTGGGGAAGAGACCCTTGTCCCCATCAACATGGGAACAAGGTTTTTTGGGGTGACACAAAAACACCTTCTCCATGTTGAGGGCATGTGGCCTGGTATGGTTCAGGAGGGGGGTGCTCTCTCATCCCCATCCTTTTCCTCTGGCCTTCCAGGTTACATGCTTGGATAAGGGTCTGATATGGATTTTTGGGGGACACCCACACTAAGGACACCCCAGGCACGATATTTAAAGGAATGTTTCATTTTAATTGTTTCACTTTAACCACTTAAGACCCGGACCAATACGCTGGCAAATGACCCAAGGGGTTTTTGCGATTCGGCACTGCGTCGCTTTAACAGACAATTGCGCGTTCGTGCGACGTGGCTCCCAAACAAAATTCGCGTCCTTTTTTTCCCACAAATAGAGCTTTCTTTTGGTGGTATTTGATCGCCTCTGCGATTTTTATTTTTTGCGCTATATACAAAAATAGAGCGACATTTTTGAAAAAAAATCAATATTTTTTACTTTTTGTTATAATAAAAAACCAATAAACTAAATTTTAGTCAAACATTTAGGCCAAAATTTATTTAGCCACATGTCTTTAGTAAAAAAAAAAATCGCATTAAAAAAAAAAATTAGCTACCTAGCGGGAACAGCGACACTAATACAGCGATCAGAAAAAGGATCGCTTAGTGATGCTGGCAATAGGGAGTGAAAGGGTTAACTAGGGCAGTGATCAAGGGGTTAAAACTTTATTGGGGGGGGTGGGGGGGCTACCCTGACACTAACACTGACTGACTGTCACACTGTCTGTCACACTGACACTAAATACAGTAATCATACATGTATGATTACTGCATTCAGTGACACTGTGACAGGGGGGAGGGGGGGGGGCGATCGCAGGGGTTAAATGTGTTTGTGTCTGTGTGAAAGTGTGCTGTTGGTGCAGACTTACTTGGTGTGTTGTGATCTCTCCTCAGCGGCACTTGAAACAAACGCCGAGGGAGAGATCACGTCGCTTCCTCCTTCCTGTGTTTACACAGGAGGAGGAAGTGACAGGGCGGGCGGGTGCGCGCATTGGCTGGGAGCGATCCGGAGGGGGCGGATGAAAACGGATAGCCGCCCCCACTTGTCGGATCGCTCCTGCAGCCGCGCGGACCGCCGCATGTACGGGGGGGGGGGGGTCCGATCGGACCCCCGATCCCCCCCAAGGCACCAACGTATATATACGTTGATGTGCCTGTCGGTGCCATTCTGCCGACGTAAATGTACATGCGGCGGTCCTTAAGTGGTTAAGCATTATTAAAATTGATGCTCCTGAAAAAACTTTTTTTGCATTTATACATGTTCCCTGAAGCAGAACCTGGGTCCCCAAAAAACACTTTTAGGCAAAAAAAACATGCATATAAGCCTTTAAAATTAGCACTTTTGATTTTTCATGTTCGTGTCCCATAGACTTTAACAGTGTCCGCACAATTTTTTTGCCTGTTCGCAAGTTCTGGTGCGAACCGAACTGGGGGTGTTTGGCTCATCCCTATCTTTTACTACCAATGAAGCTGCCATTGTAGTCTCTGCTGGTTTTGCAGTTGTCATGGTGCTGCACATGTGATTAGATATGACACCTGCCAACTGTGATAGTTATCAATCAAGGCATGCCTTAAATGTAACTATGTTGTGAAACTGTAAAGTTTGCGAGTTTAGTTAGCAATCAGCAATGCACAAAAAATGGTCACATACTACAAAATAGCAGATGCTAGGGTTGATCTACTTAAGGAGTAGAGCAAGTTCACTTTGAAAAGTTGATTTTCATTTACCCAATTAAAATGAAAACATAAACTTTTCTTTCCACATGATTGGGTCAATTTGGCTTTGGCCAATTAACTAAGAAAAGTGCAAATCTTTCTGCAAAGCGAACATGCACTATTCCCTTAGTAAATCAAGCCTAATGACACTCATAAAAAGATCCGCATTTTTTACAGTCACCACTGATTTTTTTTCCAGAGTTTAGGAGGGGAACAGTTTTATTAGACTTCTTAATCTCTACGACGTTCCATTGTTCTCAGGGTCATGTACAATTATCCAAATGGAAAGATCACCTGGTATATACCTTCATGGCTGTGATGGCTGCAGTGACCTTGAATTTCTGTTTCACTGGTCTTATATTAAACACACCACTAGCAAAAATATAGAAAATTCAAAATATGACTTTAAAACAGTTTCTTCATTTTCAAACCATAAAAAGTTCTCTATCAGCCTGACACTTTTACGCCACCAAATCCCTTTTAATCTACAGTCTTAATTAGTTCCCATTAAGAAAGGTGTTTTATTTTTGAGGTAGTCATCCATCTATGAAAGTGGACATTTATATTATCACCTTGAATAAGTTATGCTCTCTGGAACTGAGAATCTTTGATGCATTTAACAAGTGTAATTTCATAGCATACATGCTTTAGACAACATACATAAATAGCTTTCAGTGCAGCTTGCCTCCAATCCATAAAATTATACTGTCCTGCTCTCTCACATTCATTTGCATGAAGCCGCCTGTCGGATGAACTTTATGCCTAGTGCATTCAAATTTCATAGCTGTACCTCTGGCCTAATTTTCACTTGGGAATGTAGTGTGACTTTCACCATCAACTTGGCAGACTTTCTTAATGAGTGAAAGGGAATACTTCAACATGAACAATGCTGCTTTTGTGGGGAAAAACAAGAAAAAGATGCAAGTGAATACGATTAGGTTTTCCACCACTGCTCTGAATAACGTAAATCAGTTCAGGCTTCCTTCTATGAATCTAATGATTGGCAACTTGTTCAATAAAATGAAGATGATCTTCTGCCTGATTTTACTATCAATAGGGGTTCTACAATTTTATGAATCAGTAGTTATTGAAGCTGCGTCTCCTTAAATGCTCCCAAGGATAAAACTATTTTACTCTGTGAAGCTTTTTTTGTGTATATAAAGAGCTTAATCCTTACCATTTTAATAAAAAGAACACATTATTATTATCAGTTTTGATTTATTTCACATTGTCGCCTATGATAATGTCTAAATTGTTACAAATAACAAGGGTGTATCAATGAGAGTTGCATATACAGTTGCATAGTAATAAAAAGTAGCACTGAGAACCAGATTTAGGCAACACAAGTGGCCATTTTTTTTATCTTTGCATGCACTTTAAATAGACAATGTCTATTCTATAACATAAGAGTGAATGACTCAGTACATGTACAAAAAGCAGAATGTGTTCCCTTGATTTGCTTTTGTCATTTTTTATCTTACCTGCAATGTTTGTCTGGGGTTGGCAGCTTCTGAAGCTTGCCAATGCTTAAACTCAGTTCTAGGGCAGCCATATCGCAAACATGCTCCAGATACTAGTAAGGCAATGGCGAGCATTTTTTGGCACTCTAAATGGTTTTCCTATAAAAAAAAAAGTTTTACAAGGTGTTTTTAAATGCTTTACATAACAATTGATGAAAACCCCTTAAACACATTGAAACATGTGTACTAACACTACAGGACTTCACGGCTGTTTTTAACGGTTTTTTTTTTGCCAAACGATGAAGAAAATGTGTTTTTGTCTTTGATTTTTCTAGCAGTGCACTTCCTTGTATATGTGTGTTCCTAGGTACTTCTGTGCTCACAGATAAAGGCTCAGCAGTTGCTAACATGTATTTAGGAGGTACTACCATTGCATCCGGATGCCTTTTTTCCTTTTTTTGCATTGCCGGATCATGCTGTAATTGCACTGTGGCCCCATTGATCTCAATGGGCGAGTTTGATAAGCGGTGCCACCTATCAAACTCTGCAGCCCAAGTTAAATATGCTGCAGCTGTAAAGCAAAGCATTGTGACCACAGCATGTGTATAGTCCTGTCAAGCTATAATTTTATCATTCAGCTATGGGTGGTAAAACTGAAACTCAGCTGCCTGTTTTTACTGTTCCCAAGCTGCATTTGTGAAAAATTTCCTATAGCAATAGATCTGCAGTGTGAAATGCAGGCATTACTGCCTTTAACTGCTAGTCTCAGTAGATGTGGTAATGTCACTGCTATGCAGCCTACTGTGCTCCTTCTTGGAGACTCTGACTTGAGGAAGAAAAGCTCTGTCTCTCCCAAGATGGCTACTCTCACACAGAGACATAGTGCAGAACTAGGCATGGTAAGTCAGTAATGGGGAAAAGATCAGTTGCAGGGAAACCACATGCCTTACTGGGGACCAGATTTCAGAGTTCATTTTATCCGTATTTCATTGTACTAGCTTATAATCAGATACATACAGTGAGAGAAAAAAGTATTTCACCCCCTGCTGATTTTGTACGTTTGCCCACTGACAAAGAAATGATCAGTCTATAAATGTAAAGGTAGGTTTATTTTAACAGTGAGGCGGCGTACACACGACAGAGGTTCTCGCTGGAAACCAGCGAGAACCTCGCTGGAAGCTGCATTCCAGCGAGAACCTCGGCCGTGTGTACGCTCCTGGCTTGCCCCGCCCGTCGGGAATCACGCTCTCTTTTTGCTCGACGGCCCGCCTGGATGAATGGCTGGTTGCCATTCCCGACGGGCGGGTCGCCGATTTCGACGGCCAGCAGAGAACCTCGACGGGCGGAACGATGTGTTCTGCCTGTCGAGGTTCTCTGCCGTGTGTACGCGGCCTTAGAGACAGAATAACAACAACAAAAACAGAAAAATGCATTTAAAAAAAAGTTATACATTGATTTGCATTTTAATGAGTGAAATAATTATTTGACCCCTTTACAAAACATGACTTGGTGGCAAAACCCTTGTTGGCAATCATAGAGGTCAGATATTTCTTGTAGTTGGCCACCAGGTTTGTACACACCTCAGGAGGAATTTTGTCTCACTCCTTTTTACAGATTTACAGATTCTCTCCAAGTCATTAAGGTGTCAAGGCTGACGTTTGGTTACTCGAACCTTCACCTTTTGGACCAAGATTGTCTCCACCTTTAGGACGGTCTGTGGCAGAGACTTTAACCTAAAGTTCCAAATGACACTCTGGCTGCTAGGCTGGTGAGAGAGGCCTATCCAGGTGCACTATACCCACTCTGGCTAGAGTGGTGAAGAAGCTTTTCATTCGAAGCAGGACTGTTTCCGCGCCAGTTAACCCTGAATCCACCATTTCCATTTCTTCTATCCCTTCACCTACTTCTACTATTGTTTTTACCTGGTTGGGTAATAAAAGCACAGAAAAGACACCTGTGAACATTGACTTTATTACAGCTCTCATCCAGTACCCTAGACGGTAAGAAGACAAGAGGTAACATGCCACCACAATAAAACCAGCAGCTCCTTCGGGGGTAGTGCTACATATGGGATTAAGGTCTGGAGACTGGGTAATGTGCTTCTTCTTGAACCACTCCTTTTTTGCCTTGGCCGTGTGTTTTGATTGATTGTCATGCTGGAATATCCATCCACGACCAATTTTCAATGCCCTGGCTGAGGCAAGGAGGTTCTCACCCAAGATTTGATGGTACATGGCCTGTCCATCATCCCTTTGATGCAGTGAAGTTGTCTGGTCCCCTTAGCAGAAAAACACCCCCAAAGCATAATGTTTCCACCCCCATGTTTGACAGTGGAGATGGTGTTCTTGGGGTCATAGACAGCATTCCTCCTCCTCCAAACATGGCGAGTTGAGTTGATGCCAAATAGATCGATTTTGGTATCATCTGGCCACAATACTTTCACCCAGTTCTCCTCTGAATCATTCAGATGTTCAGTAGCAAACTTTAGCGTCTGTACATATGCTTTCTTGAGCAGAGGGACCTTGCGGGTGCTGCAGGATTTCAGTCCTTCACGACCAATTGTTTTCTTGGTGATTATGGTCCCAGCTGCCTTGAGATCATTGACAAGATTCTCCTGTGTAGTTCTGGGCTGATTCCTCACCGTTCTTATGATCATTGAAACTCATTGAGACTGAGGGAGATTGACCATTATTTTGTGTTTCTTCCATTTGCAAAGAATCTGTTATCACCCTCTCACCAAGCTGCTTGGCGATGGTTTTGTAGCCCATTCCAGCCTTGTGTAGGTCTACAATATTTTCCCTGACATCCTTGGACAGCTCTTTGGCCATGGTGGAGAGATTGGAACTGATTAATTGATTGCTTCTGTGGACAGGTGCCTTTTATTCAGGTAACAAGCTGAAGTTAGGAGCACTACCTTTAAGAGAGTGCTCTAATCTCAGCTTGTTACCTGTATAGAAGACACATGGGAATCACAAATCTTGCTGATTGATAGGAGATGAAATGCTTATTTCACTCAATAAAATGCAAATCAATGTATAACTTTTTTCAAATGCAATTTTCTGAATATTTTTGTTGGTAGTCTGTCTCTCACTGCTAAAATAAATCTACTAATAAAATTATATACTGATCACTTCTTTTTTTTTCCCCTCACTGTAAGAATAAAAATAAGAGATAAGAAAATGGGTATATTTTATATAAGATATCTGAGAACGAAGAAGCAGTGCTGAATCAGTAACAGAAGAGAATGACTTATTTTAGATTTTGTGCTTGACTGGTGAGTTTAATTAACAGTAATTAAAAAAAAAAATACTTTGTAAAGTAACCCCCTTGCATCTAACTGCCTAATACATGTACATACATTTGAATTTTTTGTGCTCTTTTTCTACACATCATAGCTGAATAAATCTGAAACAAAATAAAATAATCTCCCATGATGCTTTGTTCTAACACAGCCTATGCTATTACGTGCAAGTAGACACAGACACATATTTGTGAAGTTATTAGATATATTAGGTACAGGAAAGGTGTTAGTTTGCATATTAGCTGTTATACTCTTGCAAAGTAGCTAAATGTGTTAATTGGTTAAAATTCTAAACATTATTCTCTTTTTCTTTTAGATCACAGGTTTTTGTTAATTCTTCATAATTCTTCATTTGTAGTTCTCCAAGTGGAGGAAACCTTTAAAAAAAAAAGATTACAAAAAATGAATGTAAATTAAAAATTCCACAAGAGAAACAATATTAATAATATGTTAGCATTTAATGTTTGCTACAGTAGGTTTGATGCCTTAATTCTATTTCTTTGGTGTATACATGTTTGCTTGGGGAAATCTATTGTATTGGTTCAACGGACCATACGCAAGTTTTGTGAGTTCTGAATTAATTCATCCCGCACACCTGCTATCAGTGTGTGCATATTTTCCACTGAAATTATAAAGCATTTGTTTTAATAATAAAAATAAATACATAATTATAAGGAAAAAATACAATAAATAAAACAAAAATAATGAAAATACAATACAATAAATAAATATACTGGGCCAGATTCAGATACAATCACATTGGCACAGAGTATCAGAGATACATTACGCCACCGTTTTTTACCAGGCTATACGCCGAATTCTGGTAGATTTTGTCCCTTACGGTACGGCGGCATAGTGTATTTCTCGCCTCGTAATCGAAATACGCCATTAGGGGGCATGAAGCATTTAAATTAGGCGCGTCCCCGCGGCTATCGAACTGCGCATGCTCCGTTCAGAAATTTCCCGCCGTGCATTGCGCGAAATAATGTCGTTACGTAATTTTTTTGTTTGAGTAGCGTCGTTTACAGACATTCCTATTCCCAGACGACTTACGTAAAAAATAAAAAAAGACGTCGGAAAACGTTGAAATTCGACGCAGGAACGACAGCCATAGTTAACATGGGCTGTCTAATATTAGACCAGCAAAAAGCTGGTATAATTTTACGCAGCAAAAAGATGACTAAAGATGCCGTAAGAGATTGCGATTGACGTTCGTCACTTCGTGGATCATCGGCAAAAGCTCATTTGCATACCCCGATGCGGAAAACGACGGGAACTCCACCCAGCGGCCGCAAATTTATTGCAGCATAGATCCGAAGGCGTACGAACACGTAAGCCAGTCGGATTCAAGCCCGCAGCCGTATTTTCATGGTTTGAGGTTTCAAAATAGTGAAAAAACGCGCGTAATTTGAAAGTACTCCAGTCTAATGCGAGTTAGACAGGAGTAAGGGCTCTGTGAATCTGGCCCACTGTGTGTATCTGTGTGTGTGTGTGTGTGTGTGTGTATTTTAAGGTCTCAATAGCTCTTTCATGATTGTGCGTAGAAAATACAAGTCATATATTATCTGTGACTGCTTAAAGAATCATTGCTCAGTTTGCAAACTTGCGCTATAATACATACTCTAAAGGTTTTTGTTAGCTGTCTGCAAATAGTTTTTTAATTTCACCAAGCTAGGCTAACATACACTAAGGTATGATGAAAGTTGCTCATGACACCTAGACAAAAGATGACACACTGGGTCAGATTTACTAAATTATGTTTAGAGCTGAAATGAACTTGTGCTTACTTCTGCTGCTGCTTTTCAAATTCTCTTGCAATTGATTGAATACTTGGGGTGAATGCAGGTTCATTTCAGCTTCAGTTACAGTTGTGGGCTCTTCATTGGATGATTGATAGCAGCACAGCCATTGCCTCCCGCTGCTGTCAATCAAATCAGTAACGTATGGCGGGGGGCAGGGTCGAGTGATACACTCGGCAGCTATGGCCACCGACTGTACACGAGAATGTGCCCACAAGCTAACCTCCTTGGTAGTGCGCTTCCCAGAGGGGGGTTAGATCTTGCAGGGAGGAGCCGAGACAGCCGCTGAGGGACCCCAGAAGTCGAGGATCACTATGTGAAAAATGCCATCTCTTATATAGTATACTTCAGCTTTGTTGACGGTATAAATAAGTAGTAATACTCAGGTATGGGTGGAAGACCCAGTAGAAACGAGTGATGCAGAGAAATGCCAATAGTGCTTTTGAGTAATGGAAAGACAAGATGCAATTAAAGCACCCTGATTCTAAATTAGAGAGACCCTGAAACAGTTCCACATACTATATGCACACTTGTGAGCCTGAAATCGTTTTTAAGTGATAGATGTTGTCTGCATCACAGAATGATGATCCTGAGAAATTATGCCAGAAGCTGCTGGGACTTCCAACAGCGTCAATCTCATGGGTTCCTCCTGCTGACTTCCACATCACTACAGGACACAGTGATAATGGGGAGGTCAGCAGAAATAAGTTGTATAAGTGAGAGCTGTAGGGGACCTACGGGTGCTCCCTTGAGTGTTGGTTCCTCTATGGAATGGTTACCGGGATTGGAGCAGTGTGAATGGTGGAAAAGGTGAGTATTGGCAGTCTTTTTTTACAGGTATACCTTGTCCTGAAAATGTGAGCATATCAACAGGGTTTCTCTAATGAATTACAGCTGAGGTAATGACAGAAAATCTATATAGATAACTTTTTAATTACTTTGCTTTCATTTTTATTATTTTTTATTATTATTTAAGATTCCATTTCCCCCCCTGTAGTCTGCTGAAAATAAAGACTGCTGCACTATGTGTGAGAGCTATGGTCTACCTCAAGTTGTCTTGCACAACCCTTGCATAGTCAGCTATTGTGTACTGGGAGCATGCAGAGGTTATGTTATGCCACGTACACAGTATCCGATGGTCTAAAATCAGATGGATTTTTTCATCGGAATTCCGGTCAAGCTGTCTTGTAAGACTAAATTCCGACAGTCCAAAATGCAGTGACGTAAAACACTACGACACGCCGAGAAAAATGATGTTCAATGCTTCCGAGCATGTGTCAACTTGATTATGAGCATGTATGGATTTTTCTCAGATGGAATTCCACACAGACGATCGAAAATTCCCATCGGATTTTTCTCTAAAGAATTTAAAACATGTTCTATTTTTTACTCCGATGGAAAAAAGTCAGATGGGGCCCACATACAAGTCCATCTGACTTTTTTCATCGGAAAATCCGATTGTGTGTCTGCGGCATTAGACTACTAGGTATAGACTACTGTTCTTGCACAGAGTGCAGTGCTCCTCACTTCCACAGTCTACCAGACAAAGGGAGATTTGGTAGCACAGGAGTTCTATTATAGACAAAACAAAAGCAAGACTATAAAGCATTAACTTTTAATTCTTCATGGCTTTCCCTAAGTTGTTAAAGCTTAGGCTACAATTGGGATTCAAAAACAAGGTGTAAACAACAGACTAAACATATACATACTGCAAATGGTTCATACATTTGTTGTGTTATTGGTTAACCCCCTTTACCACTACCACAATTCCATTCTATTTCCATAATAACCTACTATGAAATAATATTCAGTGAAGAAAAACTGCCGTGCAGTTTTCCTGTTTCTGAACAATGTCTCAGAAAGGTAGAATTGATGGTAGTACAGCCATTATATCGTTAGAGAATGCATTAGCTCTGAAATCAGCAACAGAGCTGCTAATTACAGACTGGGAATCACACCGACGACATGCTTTATATTGGGGAAAGAGGGAGTGCAGTTTTGTGCCTAAAGCTCATAAGAAAGCTAACAATAAGAATAAAGCCATTGAAAAATAGCACTGCCTGAATATAATGTTAGCCTTGGATTAGTGACAAGGTTTTCAAAGCAAGAGTACAGTAGCTACCAGCAGAAAAACTCCAAGGAAGTCATATAGAAAACTAAACTGACCTTCGCATATGACAGTAAGATTATGGTCTTTCATATGTGACAGAGAACAGACCAGGAAATGAATATGTGATGCTTTTTCAACAATACCCATGGCAACCTCATGACTTGAAAATTGATGGTATCACAATGAAATGCTGTTAGTATATTTTGTGCAATATCTCAAAAGTGAAATGATCTGGCCGTCTAACAACCTGATGCCTCCAGGACATTAAGGCGATATTGTATTGCCCTTAAAAAAGCATATGGGAATAGCTAAGACGCAGCTTGGACATATTTTTTAAAAGCATACTGTAGATTCTTTTCTATTACAGTTTTTGTAATAAAAACCTTTCTGACAGATTTATTTGAGACAATTGCCCATTTATCAATGTTACCAAGACTAATAGAGAAAAAAAATGTGCATCAATGTTCTCTTATGAAAAGGATGACTGCAGTTAGATAGGAAAGTTGTTAGTTTAGAAGGGGAACTTTATTTGTCTTGGTGAAAGCTAACACCCCCTCCCCCCCTTCCTCTTTATCTACCTGTACATGAATACATGCATACAGATAAGACAGTAGCTGTCACTGGCCCTGAATTTTCTGGTGAGATCTTTTTTTTTTTTTTTAACAATAATAATAATAATAATAATACATTTTGTACACATTGGCCCAGATTCACGTACATCTGCGCATTATTGGACCGGCGTAGCGCACCGCCTTTACGTTAGACTTGCGCAATTTTGTCGCGTAATCACCCTATTCTCGTAGCTTTTGCGCAGGAAATTGCGCATACGTAACGTTTTTCCAGAGGCGTAAGGAGGAGTAATACAAATTGGGAAGGACGTGGGTGTGTTCCATTGAAATGAGCCGTGACCCCATGCAAATGAAGGGCCGGCCGACTCGCGCATGCGCGCTTGAAGGAGACCATGGTCAGCTCCGCTGTGCGCATGCTCACAACTCGGGAGCGGCGCAATCAGTGAAATTGGAAATGGACTAGGGCAACTTTGTGAACTACGCAGACAGCATAAATAGACAGACACAAATGCACTTCCTTTGCAAAAGTACATCCCTTTGTATCCCTTCCTCTACAGCAAGGTGCTTTTGTTTGTTTGTGACGTGTCTTTGAGATATTTGGGGACTGTTTTGCAGAGTGATTTTTGTCTTTTATGTGTTTTCTTTGTTGTTATTTTGTTTAAATTATATTTTTGCTGGGCATTTTTTTTTTTTGCTCGTCATTTATTTAATTTTTTTGGTTCTGTTTGTGTATGATTTTGGAATGTGGGGGTGATATTCCTGCGGGAAAAGGGGTGTCATCCTCATTTGTGGTGGAGAAGTGATCCCCAGGTCTGTGTGAATGGTGTATGAATGTACAGTGACATAATTGGAGCCGTGGCATGGCGTTGCAGCTCACAAGTCCTGCATGGTGGACTGGTGCCAATCCAATGTGATGACGATGTGGTGTGTGTGTGCTAGAGACCACAGTGGTGTGCATGCATGCATTCTCATTGTGCCATGATTAATGTGTGTGTTTAACGTGCAAAGATGCATAATGTGAGCTGGCATGAGATGGGGTCATGAGATGGGGTACCAGTGCATATGCAGAGTCACCTTGAAGGGAAAAGACAGGAGGATGTTAGTCATGCATGTGCCACTTGTGAGGTGTGCATCACGGGAGGGGATAGTCATGCTTGCCACCCATGTCACTCACCAACCAGCCAGCTGTCCCCATACATGTTCTGTTCGAAATCTGTGGGGATGGGGCTCTGATTGTATATGTAGCTGTCATGGGTGTCATGGGTGGTGCCATGTGTTGGGCTGCTGATGTCCTCCTGCAAGGTTGTGGTAATTCCAGGTTGGCATGAGGGGTGAATCTGAAGATGCGAGACACCTCAGAATCACTCATGCCAAAGATGTCTATGCGTGTGTGATATATCAAGTGAAAAGTGAGGGGCTTGTATCAGATAAGAATATTGTATTAGATTAGATTAAATTGTAAATGTTATATAAGCAAATAAAAAAAAAAAAACATCTCCCGTGCCCTCCTTAGTGCCATCCTCCGTGCCCTCCTCCTTCTTTGTTCATCTAAAGTCAGTAGTATAGCTATGTGCGACGATGCCCCTGGCATGCTGGCATACAGATTGTTGAGCAACACGTGTGACTGCTGAACTCCTCACTAACAGTGTTGCTTTATCTGACAAGTAGACTTTTTTTCTTTTTTTAGACCAGCTTTTATCAGCTCTAATTTTAGACAGGACATTTTGCTGTTGCGCACACTGCGTCGCCTGCGCTGCCCCAACGTTGTTTTGTGGATCCCCGGAAGTCCCTCATTAGCATATTTGACTAGCAAATCAATGGTGTGTCTATCGCACTTTTGCGCGGACGGATGCGCCAGTCTAACGAAATTACGCGGGACAAAAAAAAGACGATTTTTTGCGTATCTCGTTCTGGGGATGCCGCGCAACGAAACGCACGCGCACATTTAGACTTACGCACGCGCATCTCCTGTTGCGCAGGCGTAATCGCTCTGTGAATCTGGGCCATTATTTATTTTATCATTTACATTTTAGTAAGACAAGCAGCGATTAACGAGTTGCATATTTGAATCTGTTCTTTGCTTTTTTATTAGAAACTGACAGTTGATATTAATAGAACAAACACATGCTGATTGCACCTCCATCATAATAATGTGTGTTCATTATTATTTAATAATTACATAAACAAAAACATCCTAGCTTTATTTGAATATTATTCTATGAATTAATGTACAATATTTTACCTAAATAAATGTCAATGGGTTTATGGGATGACACCAGAAGCCCTAATTAGGCTGTTTCTTCCTATTATACTAAGTACAGAATGTTATCATCCAACACCTGGAAGCAGTTTTGAAGTGGCTCAATAATTGTTTTTTCTTAGCTGTTCTTCCATCTCTGCTTGACATTGGAAGGTCTCAGATGTCTGCATCCTAGATCTGCATGGGCTATCTTTGTTACATGTAGTAGGCATGGGCATTTACTAACAAGCAGTGTGAATTTACGTGAATTTACGAAGGCTGGTGCAGCAAGAATTTGGAGCAACTGTGTATGGCATTCAATTAGCTTCCATCTGTCATTTGAAAAGCTTAAAATGGTTCTTAAATTATTTTTTTTATTGAAAAAAATAAAAATATATGTTAAACTTACCTGCTCTGTGCAATAGTTTTGCCCTGAACTTTCTCTTTTGGGGTCCCCAGCTGGAGCTCTCTGTTCTTCCTCTTCTGTGACTACCCCATAAGAAGGCACAGATGCGTGAACTTGCTCCAGGCTGTGGGCTATGTGCATCCAGAGAAACATACAGAGTAGCTCAGCCCTGCCTCCCTCTCTTTGCTTACAGGATTTGATTGCAGGGTGAGAGTGGCTACAGATGGGCACAGCTCTGGATTAACTTGAAAGTGCAATCACTTTAGCTCGCTGTAGATCTGAGGGGAAACTCTGAAATGAGGAGAAGCTCTGCTGATTTTATCATCCAATCATGTGCAAAATGCTGTTTTTTATTTACCTTGCATGTCCCCCTCAGATCTACAGTGACTGCACTTCCAAGTGCACTTTCCAAGTGCAAAGTGGATTTGCCTTTCGTAAATAACCCTCATAGACGGTTCCCTTTGCAAGGAAGTTGTACTTTGCAAAGAATTATGCCTTATAGCTTAGTGCAAGTATTCTTTGCATTGTGAAACATCATCACATTCACTCTGGGGCTGTAAATCAACCACATGGTCTTGCAGCATAAGCAACGTGTCCAATTTAACTTCTCTAAATTGCAGTCAGCCATGTATAGCAAGCAACTAGCGGTGAAGGCATACATGGTCAGATATTATGTGGAGCTCACTGAGAACCCTGGAACCTGCATGCATGAATACACACCATGTGAATTTATATCCTGAATCTATTTTTGGTCCTACATCCTTTTGCATCCTGTGGCTACCTAGTGCTGGCCATAGGAAAAGAGAGCGTGATTAAGCTCCAGAGGCAGAGTGAAAGGTGTTGTGGTGGGTTGGAGCTCGGGCTGAGGCTGTCATACACCTCCTTACAGGGTTTTGCTGAGATGTGCGACTTTTAGGACTTCCTTCCACTTATATCTTTTGAGCTGGGATGAGCTATGTCCTTATCGGCACTCCTAGCTGTTTGTCATGCAAGAGGACCTGGTGAAGCCTTGAGTGGCACCTGTAATTTTTGTTGTGGGTCACAGTTCATAAGGAGAGATGACTCTAATTTTTTTTTAAGGAATGAATATAAGAGTTGGTAGTATCATACAAGTTTGGCATTTCCTTTCAAAATTGACATGCTATGAATAATTCATGAATGATCATGGGCATTCAGGCATTCAACTTGGTCACAGATTCTATTTTAGATGTTTGATGGTAAAATAAAAAATAAAGAAAAGCTATTAACTTTGTTTAATGCATTAGCAGCCATGTTGACTAAAAGGAATATCATATGCAACGCACTTATTGAAGGACAGCCTTTGTAATTATACATTTAGGAAATGTAAGAAACAGTCTTTGTTCTTCAGTCCTTTTTTTCTTTTTCTACTAAAGTAGAAGATCCTCAAGATCTTTTCAAAGCATGAGATGCATAAAACATACAAACTTCAATTATAGATGTGAAAAACAATCCAGCTATTGCTCAAGTAGTCCCATTTCTTAGCAGGTGATAGATGCACCTCAAGCTTAGAAGAAGTGAGATCTGTTATTCATAATCTCTCGGTAACCCGCTGCATACTGCTAGTTGGTATTCATCATCAATACCTTAGTGACTGTTGTGGTTGGTTCTATATAGCCAGGTGCTTTGTTACATTTTATATTCTCTGTGGCACTGCAAAGTCAGGAGATAATTGATACCCTTTCACAACACTGAAATTACCATTATTAGCTGTCTGTGATTGTAAACAGCTTGCCTGTGGCAGTCTAGTAGACCTGACTTCCCATTTGTATTATTTATGGAAGCATTATATATATATGAAATAAGCTAAATGCATTTGCTCTCTTTACACGCTAGTTCACCTTTCAATCTGTCAAAATGTTCTACCTTTTATTTTACCTTTTAGAGTCTTTTCACAATACATATCATTATTTCTATTTATATCTAATATAAATATTCAATTTGCATGAAACATGCTATAAATACGTATGATCTATATTGATGCAAACTTTGCACACAACAGTAAATTTCAGAGTCTGTGTATGTTTATCTTATGTAACACTGAAATGTTTTAAAACAGAAAAAGAAAGGGGTATTCAGATAATAACAAATGCTGTCTTTTCAGACAGGGAAATTGGCTGCTACTCTACAAGTACAGACCTCACCCTCTCTCTGGTAGAACTGGTATCTGGCACCATAGAATTACAGTGCTAATCCTGTTAGTAATCCTACAGTTGAACAATGATGCTCAGCTTATTTATACATAGATCTCTGCCTTCTTCCTGTATACATGTGCTGTGACTCACAATCCAATGTATATCCTGAAGGAGCTGAAGAACATAATGGTGGGCAGGAGCACCAAAAGCTCCCAGGTGGACAAGAACAAAGTCAGGGATTATAGCAGGGAAATCTCTCTTTTGTAACCAAGTCATGTTAGAAACCTGTCTCAGTTTAGTTAAAATTGGAGCCGTTTTAGTGGACTAACTCTTTAATTATGCTGTTTGTACGTATATACGCTCTAATAAAAATGCTATTTTCTATGCTATTATCACTATATGCATGGTGCCTTGATACGTCTCAAATCGTATGTGTACACACAAACACCACAACTAGAGAAATGGTAAAGAGGTCTGCTTATAGCACTTTCTTCAAGAACCAATATTTGTCATACAAAGCATTCATCATGGGTGGTTCTTGTACTTTGTCAATCTCAAATCAGTCAATTATTACACAGTGCATTTTCTAGAGCTTGCTACAGTCATTGTCAAATTACAAAAAAAGTATATTAGAAACATTAAACAATATTTATTTGTCAAGATAAATATTTTTCCATATACTATCCCATGCAGTCAAGGGGCCCCAGTAGATATTAACCACTTGACATCCCGGCAATTGACAAAAGACATCCACAAGGGGGCTCTCAATTGCCACTCCTCTGGCCACTGAGGGGCACGCGCCCGTCGCATCACTGAAGTGCCGATGCACGTGCCTGGTGGCCACGATGTCCACCAGGTACCCGCGATCGGCGGATACACAGACAAGGACGTGGTTCTGCTGTAAGGGAGAAGAGACCGATGCTGTGTCCCTTGTACATAGGGACACAGATCGGTCACCTCCCCCAGTCAGTCCCCTTCCTCCACAGTTAGAAACACTATGCAGGGCACACATGTAACCTCTTCCTCACCCCCTAGTGTTGACCCCTTCCCTGTCAGTCACATTTATACAGTAACCAGTGCATATTTATAGCACTGGTCGCTGTATAAATGTGAATGGCCCCAAAAAAATGTCAAAAGTGTCCGATGTGTCCGCCATAATGTTGCAGTCCCAATAAAAATCGCAGATGTCCGCCATTACTAGTAAAAAAATAATAACAAAAATAATAATTCTGTCCCCTATTTTGTAGGCGCTATAACTTTTGCGCAAACCATTCACTTTTTTTTTTTTAACAAAAACACGTAGAAGAATACGTATCGGCCTAAACTGAGAATTTTTTTTTTTTTTAAATGGGGATGTTTATGATAGCAAAAAGTAAAAAGGATGCCAATTTTGTTTGGAGCCACGTCGAAAGTACTGTGCAAATGTCAGTTAAATTGACGCAGTGCCAGAAGCTGAAATTTCAACTGGGCAGGAAGGGGGTATATGTGCTCAGTAAGCAAGTGGTTAAAAACCTGTGCCACTTTGTAAAATTATCATTAATTTAATTGATTTACCTGCAGGTGATCTGTGTTCCATCATAAGACTGACTAATAAATTCCTAGTTATCATCTTGCACGACTCATTGTTAGGATACTGAATCCATTGATTTTGAGTTTTAAGATGTTTGGAGAGAGTATCCAATGGTTTTAACATGCTAGCAACAAGTCAGGATGTGAGATTGCTAACTAGGAGTTTTTAGCTAGGCTTCTGATGGGGCACAAAGGTCATACAGGTAAAACCAAAAAAATTATAATTTTACAAAGCTGCCCACATTTTTTATATCTACTGCGCCCCCTTGACTACATAGGCTATTTTCTGGAAAAAGGTGAACTTAAAGGGGTTGTAAAGCTTCAATTTTTTTTAAATAACAATCATGTCATACTTACCTCCCCTATGCAGCTCGTTTTGCAGAGAGTGGCCCCAATCCTCGTCTTCTGGGGTCCCTCGGCGGCTGTCTCGGCTCCTCTCTACTTCTGGCAACCCCCTGGAAAGCACTCTCCCAAGGGGGTTACCTTGCGGGTGCGCTCCCAAGTCCTGTATCTGGTGTCCATAGCCGCCGACTACAGGACTCGGCCTCGCCCTCTGGCCCTCGCATCATTGGAGTTGATTGACAGCAGCGTGAGCCAATGGCTGCGCTGCTATCAATCTATCCAATAAAGAGCCGAGAAGACCGGGCCAGGAAGAGACGAGAAGCAAGACTTTCGAGGGCTCATGTAAGTAAATGGGGGCTGGGGGGGGCAGTAAGTAGTGGATATTTTTTCACCTTAATGCATAGAATGCATTAAGGTGAAAAAACATGAAGGATTACAACCCCTTTAAACTTTAAAGCTTGTGAATTGAATCGTATGTCTATTTTGCATAAAGAACAATGCCTAACAATTAAAAAAAAAAATGTAAAAATTACACTGACTGTGGTGCATGGACAGCGAAATGTATATTCCATATCTTTAAAATGTTGAAAGTTCAGCTGGGTGGCAGAATAACGCAACTCCAGCAACCATGATGTGCTATCATCAGTGGCCACATAAAGAAGATGCCTGCTCAGAAGATGTGGCAGAATATGATTTCAGTGGCAGGTAGAGCTGCCACAGAGAGCGAAGACCTCTCAGGACTGGAAGAGGGCAACGTCATAGGCAAATCTGTCATACTGTGCAAATAAGCTATGCTTACGTGGACATTATGACAAGAGCTCCTGAGACAACTGGGTGCTTAGTTCTGCTTTAAGAGTGGTGCTAAAGCAGAGTCAAAATTGCTTACTTTTTTGATAGTGAAGTAATAGTAGCGAATAATGTAAAGGTAAATGATAGGCCCGTTTTGAAAGAAGTTTGCCATTGCAGTTCTCAAATTTCTGTTAATTCAAGCAATATAAACCTAAATCTGTTTGTTAGATTAAAAATTAGACATGTGCACAGAAAAAAAAAATCGTTTTTTTTTTGTTCTGTTTCGTATCGTTCCGTTTTTTCGTTTTCGTTCGTTTTTCGTAAGACACCCGTTTTTTGTATGACGCGATTTTTTCGTATTCCGATCGTTTCGTATTTTCGTTACTGTTTTATTTTCGTACATGCGGGATGGGTCGTTATTCTGTTTAATTCATGTTCGTTACTTGTTAGACAATCATTTTCGTGAATTTTCGTCAATGATTTGCAGTATCTTGAAACCCTTTTCTTTTGCTATTTTCAGTCGTATGTTCATATGACATCTATAACAAAAGATTTGCATTCTGTATTTTAAATTCCTTTTTTCTGTTCGTATTTTGAATTCAAAATACAGCATGCAAATCTTTTGTTATAGATGTCATATGAACAATGAACATAGTACTGAAAACAAACAGAAAAAGGATTGAAACAAAATACAGAATGCAAATCTTTTGTTATAGATGTCATATGAACAATGAACATAGGACTGAAAACAAACAGAAAAAGGATTCAAACAAAATACAGAATGTAAATCTTTTGTTATAGATGTAATTTTTGTTCTTTTGCCGTTTTCGTTTTGTCGTTTTTTTTTCGTCGGATCATCCGTTCGTATTTGCGGTTGTTCGTATTTTGGTGCTTTAATTTTTTCGTATGTACACATTATCCTGCGGGTACGAAAATGAACATTTTCGTACGAAAATAACATTCGTACAAACGGGAATGCACATATCTATTAAAAATTAATTCTGAGAAACTATGCTTGTAACTGCATACTTGTAGTGACTAAATCTGTTAATCTGCAGTACATTCTGCACAGTCTACAGCTAAATCTAAGGTGACTGAAGGCATTTAACACAGGTGATAGAAAGGATGCTACCTATCCACAAACCCTGTAAATTCCTCCCATAAAGCTCACTTGATCCATAAACATCTGTTTGCCAAGGTACGAATATAATTGAAATTTTATATGCAAAGGCTAGAAAATTAAACCTCTAGCACATTCAGAAGAAGTTTTATATAAACATGCAGGCATTGATTTTATTCCGATGAATTAAGAAAACTTATTACATTTCCAAACGAAGCACTCCATAGCTATGAAAGCCAGTTCCAGGGAGGATAGACCATTATAATGAAACATGTATGGAAGGATGTTTATTGGATTAATGATTGTGATTAATCAAGGGCGCTTTGCACGTTGTTTTGTTACAGAAGCTGAGCCATTTTATGAATGTGCATAAAAGATTCTCAGGAGTTATGAGAAAGGGACAAAGTGAGCCTTTTTCTAACCCCTGTTGTTTTGCCCAAAGCATGTTTAATCCCTATGGAAACACTGAATTGAGAAAATGAAATTATCTATGGCTTGGGACTTGTATGATGAAGTGAATGAGCAAACTGACGCTCGGAATAGCTGTAAATCAAATAAGTGTGAGTTTCATAGTTGGAAAAACTCAGGCTGCAGACTCACTGAATTAACTTTGAGGCTTCGCTGGCAAAGTCAAATGCTGCTTGGCATGAGACTCTATTACCATTAGAATAGAGAGTAAGGAGATAATAGAGATAAAAGGGAGCCAACTGAGGTAAACAACACTTACATTTAATAGGGATTAGAAAGGGCAACCTGTTGTCAGTAAATTATTTTAAACATTTGATGATGAGACATGTACAATTATTTTAATGCAACTAATAATATTCAAAACATTATTTCAATTCATTCAATTTATAATTGCTCTAAGAAAAATGTTTTAAACAAATGAGTCAAGATTGCTCATATATTCTAGGAGCTAAAAAACAAAGTTGCAATAAGATTTATCCTGCTGGTTGGCTGTCCTGATGTAAGTAGTAGCTCTGGTTGTTATCTGAAAATAATTTATATATTGCACAGTCATGCAAATGCTTTGCATTCATATGATTCACCCCTTCCTGTCCAGGCCAATTTTTAGATTTCAGTGCTGTCGCACTTTGAATGACAATTGCGCGGTCATGCAACACTGTACTCATATGATGAGCAATGATAGGCGGCACTGATTAGCGGCACAGATGGACATCGATTGGTAACACTGATGGACACTGATAGGCAGCACTGATGAGGAGTCACTGATAGGTGGCTCTGATAGGCACTGATTAGCAGTGTTGTAACTAACGGCGTTAAAATAAACGGCGTTAGGTAACGATACCCCCTTTGAGGGTAGCGAGTAATCTACCTGATTACTCTTCCCCTCTTGGCAACGCCGTTCCCATTACTGGGGCGGCGTTACCACAATTACATACCTGTGTCATCAGCAGCCGTCCATTATCAAAAGCCGCTCCTCCTCCTCTGACTGTTCCGTGATAGGCAGAACACTAATTTTCACAGCAGAGCCTCTGTTTAGTGTTCAGCCTATCACGGGTGCCTTCCCATCCTCAGCCTCGGCCTCGGACGAGAGGACATCCATGATAGGCTGAACACTAAACAGAGGCTCTGCTGGGAAAATGACTGTTCCACCTATCACGGAACAGCCTGAGGAGGAGGCGCGGCTTTTCAATACTGGATGGCCGCCGACGTCTGCAAACAGGAGAAGGTAGGAAGATTGAGGCATGTTACAGATGGGATGGCACAGTGAGGCATGTTACAGATGGCTGGGATGGCACAGTGAGGCATCATGCCTCACTGTGCCATCCCATCTGTGACATGCCTCACTGTGCCATCCCATCTGTGACATGCCTCACTGTGCCATCCCATCTGTGACATGCCTTACTGTGCCATCCCATCTGTGACATGCCTCACTGTGCCATCCCATCTGTAACATGCCTCACTGTGCCATCCTATCTGTAACATGCCTCACTGTGCCATCCCATCTGTAACATGCCTCACTGTGCCATCCTATCTGTAACATGCCTCACTGTGCCATCCCATCTGTAACATGCCTCAGGCATGTTACAGATGGGATGGCACAGTGGGGCATGTTACAGATTAAATGAGGGATGGCACAGTGAGGCTGTGGGATGGCACAGTGAGGCATGTTACAGATTAAATGAGGGATTAGGTAAATGTAAGGGGGAGTGAGGGGGGATACTAATTCCTAAGCATGTTTGCCTTAATACAAGGAATGCATTAAAGTGAAGCTTCAACCTCTCTGGCAAGTTTTTCAAAAAGCATTCTCGTTAGTTGTACAATATAATTAGGCTACTGCTGTCAGTGTAATCCTTCTTCTTACTTATCAATTTGTCATTATAAACAGGATCCCAGAAGGCAGGCAGCGACCATTGATGATGTGGGCATCTGAAGCCCATTCCAATTAGCTTTCCGGATTCCAAGCAGCTGTCTTGTGCGTGCGCAGCAATGACACTGTGCTGCATGTTGTTTACAGATTGGCAAAACAATGGCAATATTGGTGGCATTTCCCCATTGTTATGGTAACCTGTCAACACAAAACTTCCTTTCTCAAAATACCAGAAGATTTCACTTTTGGGATAGATGAAGCCGATATGCCGATATCCCAGGAGTCCTAGGGAATCGCCTAATGATGAAATCACCTAGGTAGCCAGAACTGGAAGTGCAGACTGCACAGAGAAAAAACAGTAGGGACGGAAAAGGAGGAGTGATGCCTCTGTGATCCATGAACAAGTGAGTGAGCAGAAGCTCAGGCTGATAATATTGCTGCACTGATGTGTGATCCTACTCTGAAGTGTGTTTTTTTTTTCTTTTTTGGAGAGGGGGTTAATTAATCTACATTGGTATTTGTATTATGCATGGAGGGGGTTAATGTTTTGCTATTGGTCACCGATGCATTAGTGTCCAGTGGTAATTAATTAACCCCTTTGTGCTGCATAGGGATGAGCTTTATGTTCGAGTTGAACATGAGTTTGACTCGACCATTGCCTGTTTGCCCGTTCGCTAAACAACGAACATTATGGGGCATTCATGCCCAGTTTGAGCGGCGCAGAGTGCCCCATAATGCACTGTGACATCACAGTGCATTGCTGTCTGATGATTGGCCAAGCATGCATTATGACCTGCATGCTTTGGCCAATCACACCGCCCACAGGAAAGCGAGCCATAGCATCCCGGCTTTGTATATATATATATATATATGTATATATATATATATATATATATATATATATATATATATATATATATATATATACACTGTATCCAGTTTAGCTAGATCCCACTGCAGACCATTCCTGGTGTACTGTTTCTAATGTACTTCAGGCAGGCAGGTGATTCATCCAGCTGCAGTGCATTTAATATATATATATATATATATATATATATATATATATATATATATATATATATACAGGCTTGTATAAATATAGTCTAGCCAAGCCTATACCCAACTATAGGCCATTCCTGGAGTACGTGTTCAAAGACACTTTCAGGCAGATGACTCAGTGAGCTGCAGTGTATAAAATATATATCCACTGCATTTTATTCCAGCCAAGCCTATATTGACTGTAGGCCATTCCTGGAGTATGTGTTCAAAGACACTTTTAGGCAGGCGACTCAGTGAGCTGCAGTGTATACAATATATATACAGTCTCCTACATATATCCTCTGCATTCTAGTCCAGCCAAGCCTATACCTGACTGCAGGCCATTCCTGGTGTACTGTTTTTAGTAAACTTCAGGCGTTGTTTTGCTAATCTAATTGTACAGTATGTCTGCAAGGCCACCAAAGAGAGGCAGACGCTCACAGGCCACTAAATGGGGTCAAGCAGGCTCTGTGTCTACAGCCAACAGTGCTGGTTGTGGACACGTTGCATTCTCAGCACGTGGGCATGCTTGGCCTTTTTTTCAGCAGCTGGCCATGTTGAGCCACAACATGCAAAAGAGTTGGTAGAGTGGATGACCAAGCCGTACTCATCCTCCTCATCCTCTGTCACCCAGGCTCAGAGTACTTTGTCTGCCAATGCAGCTGCCAAAGCGGTCTCTTCCATCGGCTCAATGTCATCAGTCACTACTTCCCTATCCCCATCATCATGCCCTGAGGAGTCCCCCAAACTTTTCAACCACAGTGTAGGGTACATGTTTCAGGAGGATGCGCAGCATTTTGAAGGCTCCGATGATGGTACCCAGGTTGAGGATGAGGGCAGTAACGTGAGCCCATAAAGAGGGGGTGCCCGAGAAGGACAAGAAACTGTCAGTCATGTTCCCCCAGCTGCAGCGTACTGCCAGGTTTGCTCCAGTGACGAGGAGGGAGGGGATGATGAGGTCACTGACTCTACGTGGGTGTCTGATAGAAGAGAGGAAGAGGAGTCACATCTCCAATGAGGCAGGATGCCCTCCAGGGGCCAGCTCATGGGCAGCCAACCAACTGCATCACACCACAGAGCTCTGCATGTGCAGGGAGCTGCTGAGTCCTGGCATTTTTTCAAAAGTTCTTTGGTGTGGGCCTTTTTTGAGACGTGTGCAGCAGATCGCATCGTTGCTGTTTCCAACATATGTCTGAAACATATCAAGCGTGGCCAAAATACCAGCCACTTGGGCACCACATGCTTGACCAGACATATGTCGACCTGCCATGCAGTCCGTTGGCATGGACCCCCAAAGAACAAGGCAGACCTCCTTGCTCCTCATCAGCTGGGAATCTCCAACCCAATAATACCTTCAGTTATCTCAGAGACCTAATATAAACAGTAAATTGGGTGTGCTGCGCTGCTAAAATTAATACATCAATAGTGAAGGTGATAACAAAATGTGCATTGAGTGCAAAAAAATTGTATATAAAAAACCAACACCAAGTGTTCCAATGTATGACAAAATCATATAAGAAAACAAACTGAATTGACAAAGTTCGTAAAAAGCTCCAGGGAAAAATCAAAGTTCAGTGAGTTCAGAGAAATATCCCAAGTAGGGGATTGAGATACTGCAGGACAGAAGAGAGCCTCCACCTCCACCTCTTATAGTAAATCTGCTTACCAGATAGATAATAATCGTGAGCATCAACAGCACAGCAGGCTGGATTGCCTTAACGGGTATTAAAGTGGAATCCTGTGTGTATCTCCAAGCTTGGTCTCAATGCGGCTGGATCCCAGAAAAACAATCACTCCCAGAGTGTAGCCAAGGGAAGAGAAAGGAAGCCAACATAGAGTAGTAACGTTTTAAAAGTTTAATAAAAGAAATTCGATTGCACCTACAAAAAACGAATCCTTTGGATTCCCCTGGATGAAGTCTGCTATTGGACGAAACGGCGTAGGGAGGAATGGCGTGCTGACGACACCATTGTTTTTATCCTCACAACCATCCGGAAGGACGGGCGGATTGTGAGAGCCGGCCGGCTTACTATTTATATGCTTCCAAAGGATTCGTTTTTTGTAGGTGCAATGATAGGCGGCACTGATTAGCGGCACAGATGGACATCGATTGGTAACACTGATGGACACTGATAGGCAGCACTGATGAGGAGTCACTGATAGGTGGCTCTGATAGGCACTGATTAGCAGTGTTGTAACTAACGGCGTTAAAATAAACGGCGTTAGGTAACGATACCCCCTTTGAGGGTAGCGAGTAATCTACCTGATTACTCTTCCCCTCTTGGCAACGCCGTTCCCATTACTGGGGCGGCGTTACCACAATTACATACCTGTGTCATCAGCAGCCGTCCATTATCAAAAGCCGCTCCTCCTCCTCTGACTGTTCCGTGATAGGCAGAACACTAATTTTCACAGCAGAGCCTCTGTTTAGTGTTCAGCCTATCACGGGTGCCTTCCCATCCTCAGCCTCGGCCTCGGACGAGAGGACATCCATGATAGGCTGAACACTAAACAGAGGCTCTGCTGGGAAAATGACTGTTCCACCTATCACGGAACAGCCTGAGGAGGAGGCGCGGCTTTTCAATACTGGATGGCCGCCGACGTCTGCAAACAGGAGAAGGTAGGAAGATTGAGGCATGTTACAGATGGGATGGCACAGTGAGGCATGTTACAGATGGCTGGGATGGCACAGTGAGGCATCATGCCTCACTGTGCCATCCCATCTGTGACATGCCTCACTGTGCCATCCCATCTGTGACATGCCTCACTGTGCCATCCCATCTGTGACATGCCTTACTGTGCCATCCCATCTGTGACATGCCTCACTGTGCCATCCCATCTGTAACATGCCTCACTGTGCCATCCTATCTGTAACATGCCTCACTGTGCCATCCCATCTGTAACATGCCTCACTGTGCCATCCTATCTGTAACATGCCTCACTGTGCCATCCCATCTGTAACATGCCTCACTGTGCCATCCTATCTGTAACATGCCTCACTGTGCCATCCCATCTGTAACATGCCTCACTGTGCCATCCTATCTGTAACATGCCTCACTGTGCCATCCCATCTGTAACATGCCTCAGGCATGTTACAGATGGGATGGCACAGTGGGGCATGTTACAGATTAAATGAGGGATGGCACAGTGAGGCTGTGGGATGGCACAGTGAGGCATGTTACAGATTAAATGAGGGATTAGGTAAATGTAAGGGGGAGTGAGGGGGGATACTAATTCCTAAGCATGTTTGCCTTAATACAAGGAATGCATTAAAGTGAAGCTTCAACCTCTCTGGCAAGTTTTTCAAAAAGCATTCTCGTTAGTTGTACAATATAATTAGGCTACTGCTGTCAGTGTAATCCTTCTTCTTACTTATCAATTTGTCATTATAAACAGGATCCCAGAAGGCAGGCAGCGACCATTGATGATGTGGGCATCTGAAGCCCATTCCAATTAGCTTTCCGGATTCCAAGCAGCTGTCTTGTGCGTGCGCAGCAATGACACTGTGCTGCATGTTGTTTACAGATTGGCAAAACAATGGCAATATTGGTGGCATTTCCCCATTGTTATGGTAACCTGTCAACACAAAACTTCCTTTCTCAAAATACCAGAAGATTTCACTTTTGGGATAGATGAAGCCGATATGCCGATATCCCAGGAGTCCTAGGGAATCGCCTAATGATGAAATCACCTAGGTAGCCAGAACTGGAAGTGCAGACTGCACAGAGAAAAAACAGTAGGGACGGAAAAGGAGGAGTGATGCCTCTGTGATCCATGAACAAGTGAGTGAGCAGAAGCTCAGGCTGATAATATTGCTGCACTGATGTGTGATCCTACTCTGAAGTGTGTTTTTTTTTCTTTTTTGGAGAGGGGGTTAATTAATCTACATTGGTATTTGTATTATGCATGGAGGGGGTTAATGTTTTGCTATTGGTCACCGATGCATTAGTGTCCAGTGGTAATTAATTAACCCCTTTGTGCTGCATAGGGATGAGCTTTATGTTCGAGTTGAACATGAGTTTGACTCGACCATTGCCTGTTTGCCCGTTCGCTAAACAACGAACATTATGGGGCATTCATGCCCAGTTTGAGCGGCGCAGAGTGCCCCATAATGCACTGTGACATCACAGTGCATTGCTGTCTGATGATTGGCCAAGCATGCATTATGACCTGCATGCTTTGGCCAATCACATCGCCCACAGGAAAGCGAGCCATAGCATCCCGGCTTTGTATATATATATATATATATGTATATATATATATATATATATATATATATATATATATATATACACTGTATCCAGTTTAGCTAGATCCCACTGCAGACCATTCCTGGTGTACTGTTTCTAATGTACTTCAGGCAGGCAGGTGATTCATCCAGCTGCAGTGCATTTAATATATATATATATATATATATATATATATATATATATACAGGCTTGTATAAATATAGTCTAGCCAAGCCTATACCCAACTATAGGCCATTCCTGGAGTACGTGTTCAAAGACACTTTCAGGCAGATGACTCAGTGAGCTGCAGTGTATAAAATATATATCCACTGCATTTTTTTCCAGCCAAGCCTATATTGACTGTAGGCCATTCCTGGAGTATGTGTTCAAAGACACTTTTAGGCAGGCGACTCAGTGAGCTGCAGTGTATACAATATATATACAGTCTCCTACATATATCCTCTGCATTCTAGTCCAGCCAAGCCTATACCTGACTGCAGGCCATTCCTGGTGTACTGTTTTTAGTAAACTTCAGGCGTTGTTTTGCTAATCTAATTGTACAGTATGTCTGCAAGGCCACCAAAGAGAGGCAGACGCTCACAGGCCACTAAATGGGGTCAAGCAGGCTCTGTGTCTACAGCCAACAGTGCTGGTTGTGGACACGTTGCATTCTCAGCACGTGGGCATGCTTGGCCTTTTTTTCAGCAGCTGGCCATGTTGAGCCACAACATGCAAAAGAGTTGGTAGAGTGGATGACCAAGCCGTACTCATCCTCCTCATCCTCTGTCACCCAGGCTCAGAGTACTTTGTCTGCCAATGCAGCTGCCAAAGCGGTCTCTTCCATCGGCTCAATGTCATCAGTCACTACTTCCCTATCCCCATCATCATGCCCTGAGGAGTCCCCCAAACTTTTCAACCACAGTGTAGGGTACATGTTTCAGGAGGATGCGCAGCATTTTGAAGGCTCCGATGATGGTACCCAGGTTGAGGATGAGGGCAGTAACGTGAGCCCATAAAGAGGGGGTGCCCGAGAAGGACAAGAAACTGTCAGTCATGTTCCCCCAGCTGCAGCGTACTGCCAGGTTTGCTCCAGTGACGAGGAGGGAGGGGATGATGAGGTCACTGACTCTACGTGGGTGTCTGATAGAAGAGAGGAAGAGGAGTCACATCTCCAATGAGGCAGGATGCCCTCCAGGGGCCAGCTCATGGGCAGCCAACCAACTGCATCACACCACAGAGCTCTGCATGTGCAGGGAGCTGCTGAGTCCTGGCATTTTTTCAAAAGTTCTTTGGTGTGGGCCTTTTTTGAGACGTGTGCAGCAGATCGCATCGTTGCTGTTTCCAACATATGTCTGAAACATATCAAGCGTGGCCAAAATACCAGCCACTTGGGCACCACATGCTTGACCAGACATATGTCGACCTGCCATGCAGTCCGTTGGCATGGACCCCCAAAGAACAAGGCAGACCTCCTTGCTCCTCATCAGCTGGGAATCTCCAACCCAATAATACCTTCAGTTATCTCAGAGACCTAATATAAACAGTAAATTGGGTGTGCTGCGCTGCTAAAATTAATACATCAATAGTGAAGGTGATAACAAAATGTGCATTGAGTGCAAAAAAATTGTATATAAAAAACCAACACCAAGTGTTCCAATGTATGACAAAATCATATAAGAAAACAAACTGAATTGACAAAGTTCGTAAAAAGCTCCAGGGAAAAATCAAAGTTCAGTGAGTTCAGAGAAATATCCCAAGTAGGGGATTGAGATACTGCAGGACAGAAGAGAGCCTCCACCTCCACCTCTTATAGTAAATCTGCTTACCAGATAGATAATAATCGTGAGCATCAACAGCACAGCAGGCTGGATTGCCTTAACGGGTATTAAAGTGGAATCCTGTGTGTATCTCCAAGCTTGGTCTCAATGCGGCTGGATCCCAGAAAAACAATCACTCCCAGAGTGTAGCCAAGGGAAGAGAAAGGAAGCCAACATAGAGTAGTAACGTTTTAAAAGTTTAATAAAAGAAATTCGATTGCACCTACAAAAAACGAATCCTTTGGATTCCCCTGGATGAAGTCTGCTATTGGACGAAACGGCGTAGGGAGGAATGGCGTGCTGACGACACCATTGTTTTTATCCTCACGACCATCCGGAAGGACGGGCGGATTGTGAGAGCCGGCCGGCTTACTATTTATATGCTTCCAAAGGATTCGTTTTTTGTAGGTGCAATCAAATTTCTTTTATTAAACTTTTAAAACGTTACTACTCTATGTTGGCTTCCTTTCTCTTCCCTTGGCTACACTCTGGGAGTGATTGTTTTTCTGGGATCCAGCCGCATTGAGACCAAGCTTGGAGATACACACAGGATTCCACTTTAATACCCGTTAAGGCAATCCAGCCTGCTGTGCTGTTGATGCTCACGATTATTATCTATCTGGTAAGCAGATTTACTATAAGAGGTGGAGGTGGAGGCTCTCTTCTGTCCTGCAGTATCTCAATCCCCTACTTGGGATATTTCTCTGAACTCACTGAACTTTGATTTTTCCCTGGAGCTTTTTACGAACTTTGTCAATTCAGTTTGTTTTCTTATATGATTTTGTCATACATTGGAACACTTGGTGTTGGTTTTTTATATACAATTTTTTTGCACTCAATGCACATTTTGTTATCACCTTCACTATTGATGTATTAATTTTAGCAGCGCAGCACACCCAATTTACTGTTTATATTATGTTCATCTGACATTTGTGCTGCAGCAGCATTCACGTTTATCTTTATGTAAAATCGTTTGGTTTTGCCACCAATCCAATTTTTATTTTCATTAGACCTGCGCAGTATTTTCCACTGTATCTCAGAGACCTGCAATGAGAGAAATCAAGGTGTAGAATTAGGTGTTCCAAGCACTTTCGGGCAATCTGCTAGTGGTACACCAACATTCAATTGTAGCAGGCAAATTTCTCTACCCTAGTTGCTAAACCAGCGAAAGAAATTCAGTCCCAGCCATCCACATGCTCAGCGGCTGAATGCTAGTTTGGCTAAATTGCTAGCACTTCAACTGCTGCCTTTTAAGCTGGTAGACTCTTCCCCCTTTCAAGAATTTGTGGAATGTGCAGTACCTCAGTGGCAGGTTCCCAAACACATTTTTTTTCTCAGAAGGCCTTTCCGGCTCTCGACTGACATGTGGAAGGCAATGTCTTGACCTTGTTGGACAGGGTGGTCAGCGGTAAGGTGCATATTACCACTGACTCATGGTCCTGCAGGCATGGTCAGGGACATTACCTTTCTTTCACAGTGCACTGGGTAACCCTGCTGGCAGCTAGGAAGGATGCAGGACAGGGTGCAGTATTGTTGGAGCTTGTTCCGCCACCACGCAGTATTCGAAATTCTGGTAGTGATTATTTTGCCACACCTCTCTTCTCCACCCCCTCCACGTCTACTTCCTCTATGGTCTCTTCCTGTAAAGATTTGTCCTCGGAAGCAGCAGTGATCCGTAGGCATTCTAGGGGCTACGCAAGCACTCAGGCAAAAAGATGCCATGCGGTGGTGAGTTGGTCCGATTAGGGCACAGAAGCTAAACTGGGGCAGAGATTCTGTCAGCTCTGCAGGGGCAGGCGCAGAGGTGGTTGACGCCATGCCAGCTTCAGCCAGGAATGGTGGTTTGGGACAATGGCACAACCTCCTCTTTCGCCCTCCGACAGGGACAGTTGACCCATGTTCCCTGATTGGCTCATGTCCTTAATTTGGTGGTGCAGCAGTTCTTATGCAGGTACCCAGGCTTACAGGATCTCCTGAGGCAGGCTAGTAAAGTCTGTGGGCATTTCTACTGGCCATTTAATGCCAGTGCTCGGCTGGCTGACCTTCAAAAGGAATGCCATCTGCCCAAAAACCGCCTCATCTGTGGCATGCCTACCAGGTGGAACTCAACATTGGCAATGCTGCAGTGGCTGTACATGCGGCAGAGGGCCATCAATGAGTATCTGTGTGAGTATGGCACCAGGACAGGGTGCTGCATTGAGGGACACTGGTATGGCTGCATTGATGGGCGCTGATCAGACTGCACTGATGTGCACTAATCAGGCTGCATTGATGGGCACTGATCAGACTTCATTGATGGACACTGGTGAGGCAACATTGATAGGCACTGATCAGGCTGCTTTGATGGACACTGGTTAGGCTTCATTGCATGGGCACTTGTGAAGTTGCATTGATGGGCACTGATCAGGCTGCATTGATGCACAATCATCAGGCTGCATTAATAGGCACTGGTGAGGCTGAGCTGATGGGCACTGGTGAGACTGCATTGATGGTCACTGATCAGTCTGCATTAATGGGCACTAGTGAGGCTGCCCCTTAAATATTTATATATTCTCTTTATTATTATTATTCGTAACATAAACACATTCAATTTACTGGGAGAGATCAGTAATATTAAAAAACAAATCTTATGACTATAAGGCTGTTTGCTGACACAGGCTACATTACAGAGATCAATTAAATAAGACAAATATCTGAGTAGTAGAGTTTATGAATTTGTAAGTAACATGCAGAAAAAAAAATAGCAAACACGCTACTTACTACCATATGGAAGAGTCCTAATTGCAATATAATGAAAGACATATGATAAAGCAATTAGTATGCCTAAAGAATATAGAGTAACAAAGGAACTGAATGATGCTACATTTATCATGCTTTTAGATGTTGCATTATGAAATACTATGGGCCAGATTCAGCAAGACTCGCGCTGGAGTATTTCGATATGCGCCGCGTAACTGTGAATATGCGCCGTCGTATCTATGTGGCCGTACCCACCAAACTAGATGCGACAGAAAACGGGCCATTTCCGATCGGCTTAACTTTCCGACGCCAGAGTCTCGTCAGCGCATAATTTCGCTTGGCGCATCAGTCGCGCCTATTGATTTCCCCTGCAAATATGCAAATGAGGGAGATTTCCCGATTCGCGAACGGATTAGCACCATACGCTGGCTACATGCGCCGCGCGTATCTCGTTCCGTCCGGCGCAAAGTTATTTCTACAAATAGCTGCTTTATCTTTACTCCAGACGGCCACAGGTCAGCAGGAGAGCAGCTATAGCAGCAGCGTTACCGACGAAACTAGCAAGCTGAACAACCACACGTGCAAGGACAACACCTCTGTGTGCCAACATGCCAGGGGCAGTCGCGGTCCTAGCACTAGTACTGGGTCCCCCGGTACAGAGGAGGCGGGCACGTGAGAGGATATACCGCACGCGCATGAGCCTCTTTGGAATGGGGGATGAGGAGGTGTATCGCCAGCGTCAAGGCCCCAATGATGTCGCTGTCCATTCATACACCATTCATACACCATTCACACGTCATTCACACAGCCGTGGGGTTAACTTCACCACCACGGCCGAGGGTGACACCCCTTACTGGCAGGAGTGCCACCCCCTCAAATTCACACACCATTCACACTGCAACGTGTGCAGTATCAAAAAAAATATATCTCATATCCAGAGCATAATCACAAATAAAATAACTCATAACCTGAGCATTAAGAATAAAATAAAAATCTCATAACCCGAGCATTAAGAAGAAATAAAATACAAAACTCATGTCCTGAGCATCAATCAAAAAAACAAAAAATAAATCATCTGGGATGTCGGGGGCTTCTTCTGGCGGCCCCTCTCTGGCTCCTCAGCTGCCTGGATGGAGTGGGTGGGGGTGGGGGGGCATCTGGAGGTGGCTGATCCCCGGGTGGGCCACTCCTGGCAGGTGTGGCCTGCCTGCCCTCCAAGGCCATGGCTATCCGGCCGAGGTAACTGTTTGTCTGGGCCTGCATCCTGAGCTGCCGGGTGACCTGGTAATGCTGGGCCCGCCGACTCTGCCTCCCCTGGTCCCGGATGGCAGCACTGTTTGCCTGGATGGCAGCAGTGTTTGCCTGGACGGCTGCAGTGAGGTGCCTTATGTCACCCTGCACCTCCCCCAGACTGGTCACCACTGCAGCGCAGTTGCAGCTGACATCCTGCACTGCAGAAGAAATCTGGGCCACGGAGCACAGGCTGTCAGCCACTCTGTCCAGGTGCCCAACTATGTCCCCCCTTTGCTGGGTCTGCCTGGCGTGATCCCTCGCCACCTCGTCCTGGACCAGATCAGAGCCCCCCTGGTCTTACGGGTGGCCTTCCTGGGGCCAGTAGATGGTTGTCCCCGGGGGGATGGAGTCGCCCTTGAGGAGCTTCCAAGGATGGGGGAGGGTATTCCAGACTGCCCTGCAGAAGAGGAGGACTCGTCCAAAAATAAAATAATGTCCTGCTCTGCCCCAACAGGTCTCCTCCTCAACGACTTCTGCAGGTGAGGTGTGGGCACTCTCCTCCTCCACCTCGGTGTCTTCACCACCCAGGGGCACGGGCACTGGATGCCGTTGGGGGGATGGGGTGGACAGGCCGGCAACAGATGATGGCCCAGCTCCATCATCTGTGGATGACACAAAGCAGACACATGTTGGTGGTCCCACACACTTGGCACATGTACCCTCCCCCCCCACATGCAACACACCAAATAGGGGTTAAAAAACACTTACCTGTCCTGGAGCCTTCCTCCATGGAGTCATATCCAGGGACCCCCTCCAACTGCTCCCTCTCCAGGCAGCGGGCGACCACCTCCTCCTCCGTGGTCAGGCTGACCACACATGGGGGTCCACCACCCGTGCCACTCTCATGCCTCCTAATGGTGGCCACCTTGCCCCGAACCTTGCGCCATAGATCGTTGATCTTCTTGGCAATATCGCCAGCAGTCCGGGTGTAGTACCCCAAAATATTAACCCTGGCAGCAATGCTTGCCAGGATGGCCTGCTTCCTCTCCCGGGTGGTCTTTCGGCTTTTCCTGCCATGGAGGACATCGTTGTGGGTCTCCATAGCCGAAATAACAATAGAGACCTCTTGAGGATTGAAATTGAGGTTCCTCCTCTCTTTGGGGGGAGCGGGAGCAGCCATCTCTTAGCAAAAGTAACTTCCCTGGGGTGGGGGGAAACGGAAATACTTTTGCGCCGGAATGGCGCTTCCGCTGGCGCTTTTATACGTGCTACGGAACACATTGCGCTGACGTTTTCCGTGAAGTGGTGCCGACGGAAGTTGTGAGCATGCGCACAAGGGGGCGAGTGGAGCCTTACTCACTGCGCATGCTCCGTGGTTGATGTGCTGAACGTAAGCCTCTGCGCTGGGCTCCGCCCATCATTTACATATGATCACACCCACTTCCACTTGCGTCAGGTTACGCCAGCGCATTTTCGTTACTCCGGCGCAAGTTTAGGAGCAAGTGCTATGTGAATAACAGTACTTGCGCCGAAAGTGTCGGCGGAGTAACGTAAATGAGAAACGTTACTCCAAAGTAAAGAAGCGCCCATCTACCTGAATCTGGCCCTATATGTTTCAAATACTGTTCAGTATAATGTAAGGGTCAGTTCTGTGATATTTTATTTATTTATCAATTTATTTATTTATTTATTGTGGCAGAGTTGAAATTATTTAAGCTTGGCCATACACCTTAGGATTTGGAAAACACACAGTATATGGGCATTGCAGTACATGCCATTTATTCTGGCACCCCAATATTCTATCCAGTAAAACCAAGTACACAATCAAGAGATACGCCGCGTAAATACTAAGAATAGCCGGCGTTTCTTTTTTTGCTATTCAGAAAAGAAGATACGCCAGAATTCTGCTAATATACGAGCGGCGTAAGTCTGTTACACTTTCGTATATTAGTTGCAGTTTTATGCTGGCCGCTAGGTGGCGCTTCCGTCATTTTACGCGTGGAATATGTAAATCAGGGATTTACGGCGATTCCCGAACGTACTTGCGGCCGGCCGTCGTAGTTTACGTCGTTTGCGTGAGCGTTATTGCGGCGTAAGGTTACTCCTGCTATAGGAGGCGTAGCCAATGTTAAGTATGGACGTCGGGACAGCGTCGAATTGTACGCTGGTTACGTCACATCGTCGAATTGTACGCCGGTTACGTCATTTGTGTAAATCGTTCGGGAATGGGGCTGTACGTAAGTTACGTTCATGTCGTTTACATTGACAAACAGCGACGTGATTTTGCGCATGCACACTGGGAACGTCCACAGACGTCCACACTTTACGCTACGCCGCCGCATATTATGGAGCAAGTGCTTTCTGAATAAGGCACTTGCCCATAATATTTGCGGCGGTGTAGCGTAAACAGCATACGCTACGCCGCCGGACAGATACATCAGATGTATCTGAATCGGGCCCTCTGTCTGTACACCTCTTCTCACCTTGGAGTATTCCTCGGCAATATCATATACATTTTTCATACTTACATTTTCTGGGTGCCTTCAGGGTGGCAGATGTCGCTTTCTCTTTGCCTCTTCTCTATTGATTGATGGACCTCAATGATACAGAGAGCATTGCTGATGTGATTATGTCAGATGCTCTCTCTACATCATTACACTGTGATTTTAGGCCACTGTGATGATGCCAGATAAGGTCCATAAGGCCCTGCACTCAAAGTATGTCCTCAGTCTTCACTGGGAGTCATTCTAGCCAGACTGAGGGCATCTTGTGGCAAAAAAGGGTTATTGCAAAAAAACAGAGAGAAAGCAGAGAAGGTCAAAGTTGTTGTTTACTTTCAATTCAACTCAAGCACCATCTTTTCTTTTGAATTTAACAACAGATAGATACATGCAATGTAGTAGTACAGTATATAGTGCTGAATTAGAATTAGAAAACAGTAAAGTGCATCTGTTGACTGTCACTTCTATGAACTGGTTTGTAAATAAGATGCTCTAGCTGATTGGTGACTATAAGACTGCATTCACACCTGAGCGTTTTGTCGCCTGAAGCGCGACACTCAAAGACGCTAGAGGGGAAAAATAACATTATTGTCTATGGAGATGGTTCACATCGAACGCCGAACGCCTGAACGCCTGAATGCCTGAAGCTCAAACAAGTCCCGGACCCTTTTTTGTCGCACGCATTGGGCGTTTTACATTACTGACAATGACCTGTACAAAACCGCGGTGAAAAACCCTGCGTTTTGTCGCGGCAAATCACGGTAAAAAACGCTGCAATTTGTCGTGGCAAATCGCGGTAACAAAACGCAAAAAATCGCCTACGCTTAGGTGTGAATGCAGCTTAAGAATGACTGTTTTCTCTGATATTTGTTGCAGTCTTTCCAGTGCGTTTGTTCTTTGTTGTGTGTATTTTTGATGACTTAAAGAGGCACTGTCATCTTACCCATGCAGGGTGAATGACAGTGTCTCTAAAAATTGTCATCTTTAGATCCATTATAATCATATTACTTGAATTTCCTTGCTGCTACTTGCTCCCTCACAGCTGACCCTGAAACTGGCACCAAGAAGACCTAACGTCCCCAGTCACGTGACAGTGCATAAGCCTAGTGAATGGTTACTCGGCCTAGGAAATTAACAGGAGAGAAGGTCACATGCCTCTCCATACCCAGTATGTACGTTGTAGTGTCACCAGCTGTGGATACGTACTCCATGAGCATGCCCAGTGGCCCCACAGACTCGATGTTCACCGCGATCGTGTCACAGAGTGGTAGAATGGGGAGATGCCTATGTAAACAAGACCTACTACTCCCTGTCTTCTGGAGCAGGGATCGCTGTCCTGTCTTGGGTAGCCAACCCCACCCTCAGTTAGAATCACACCCTAGGGCACACTTAACCGTTTGATCTCTCCCTGCCTGTGTAATTTACACAGTTTTCAGTGCATTTTTATATCACTGATCGCTGTAAAAATGACAATGGTCCTAAAATAGTGTCAAAGGTGTCCGATCTGTTCGCCATAATGTTGCAGTAAATGGAAAAAGAAATTATGGACAGCCGCACTCCAAAAAACCTTAATGGTTGTCTTTATTTAAGAAAGGAAAAATGCACTACAAGTCACAGCACACTACATGGGAGTAAAACTGCTGACTATATTCACACTATAAATTAGTGCTTAATCATAGCTGACAATTATAAAACATCACATCTAATATATAGCAAACTTTCAAAGACATGTGATCAATGCTAACCCTTAATAGGTCAAAACTAATAAACCAATGGGGTTGCCAGATCTGAATCCCTAACCACAATCATCTGTGTGTGTGTGTGTGTGTGTGTGTGTGTATAGGTCTCAGAGATCACTGAGATTTAACCCTGGAATGTCTGGATTATTGGAAAATGTATGATAAAAAACAAATATAATAAATGTTTCTCATATAAAAAAATCATATAAATACAAAAATGTAGTTCATATTTAAAAAAAAGATATAAATGAAGTGGCTGAAATGATATGAATCTATCTGTAAATATAGTGGAACCGTATCAAAAAGATGCATTAAATTAGATTAAATTAGATTAGATAGATGTGTGTATCTAGTGATACAAGTCTATTGTTATAATAACAGTGTATACACACCTATTAACTAATAAATAAATACAATTGCCCTCTGTGATACGATTTTATAGATAGTGAAAATGCATAATGTGTAGGGGATGAAAATGAAAGTGAAAATTGAGCAGTGAAAAAACTACTAGCAAATCTTCGCTTTCAGGAACTAATAAAAATTGTTGGGTAATGTGTATATACTGTATATACAGATGACCACCTAAAATACGTGAAAATATTGAAAACATTAAAAATATTTCTAGTGTGACGTAATAAAGAATAAAATAAAAATAAAAGGAGTAAATGTGATGTGTGACTAAATGTTATTTATATTTTATATATTTTTTAGCTTTTGTGCTTCATAAATTTTATATTTTGTGCTTTGTGTAAATCATGTAAAAGGCACTAATATTGTGACATGAAAACTATTATGGAGTTATAACATTAAAACACAAAAGGGTATGAATGTAGATGTGATGAAGTATAATGAAATATGTTGTAATGGATAGTAATAAGAATGGCAAATAGCCATGACCCTGTAGGTGTGCAAGTGAAAAATGTTGCAGTCCCGATAAAAATCGAAGATCACCACCATTACTAGTAAAAAAAAAATATTAATAAAAATGCCATAAATCGATCCCCTATTTTGTAGACACTATGGCCCAGATTCACAGAGCGATTACGCCTGCACAACAGGAGATGCGCGGCGTAAGTCTAAATGTGCACGTGCATTTCGATGCACAGCATCCCCAGAACGAGATACGCAAAAAATCTACTTTTTTTTGTCCAGCGTAATTTCGTTAGACTGGCGCATCCGTCCGCGCAAAAGTGCGCTAGACAGACCATTGATTTGCTAGTCAAATATGCTAATGAGGGACTTACGGGGATCCACAAAAGAACGTTGGGGCAGCGCAGGCTACGCAGTGTGCGCAACAGCAAAATGTCCTGTCTAAAATTAGACCATATAAAAGCTGGTCTAAAAAGAGAAAAATCATCTACATGTTAGATAAAGCAACACTGTTAGTGAGGAGCTCAGCAGTCACACGTGTTGCCCAACAATCTGTATGCCAACATGCCAGGGGCATCGTCGTGCATAGCTATACTACTGACTTTAGATGAACAAAGAAGGATGAGGGCACTGAGGAGGGCACTGAGGAGGGCACTAAGGAGGGCACGGGAGATGTTTTTTTTTGTTTTTTTTTTAATTTTTATTTGCTTATCTAAACTTTACAATTTAATCTAATCTAATACAATATTCTTATCTGATACAAGCCCCTCACTCTTCACTCTTCACGGGAGAGGATATATCACACACGCATAGACATCTATGGCATGAGTGATTCTGAGGTGTCTCGCATCTTCAGATTCACCCCTCATGCCATCATGGAATTAACCACAACCTTGCAGGAGGACATCAGCAGCCCAACACATGGCACTACCCATGACACCCATGACAGCTACATATACAATCCTAGCCCCATCCCCACAGATTTCGAACAGAACATGTATGGGGACAGCTGGCTGGTTGGTGAGTGACATGGGTGGCAGGCATGACTGCCCCCCCCCATGATGCACATATCACAAGGGGCACATGCACTACTAACATCCTCCTGTCTTTTCCCTTCAAGGTGACTCTGCATATGCACTGGGACCCCATCTCATGACCCCCATCTCATGCAAGCTCACATATGCATCTTTGCACGTTAAACACACACATTAATCATGGCACAATGAGAATGCATGCATGCACACCTCTGTGGTCCCTAGCACAGACACATCACATCCTCATCACATTGGATTGGCACAAGCCCACCATGCAGGACTTGTGAGCAGCAACGCCATGCCACGGCTCCAATTATGTCACTGTACAATCATACACCATTCACACAGACCTGGGGATCACTTCTCCACCACAAATGAGGGTGACACCCCTTTTCCCACAGGAATATCACCCCCACATTCCAAAATCATACACAAACAGAACCAAAAAAATTAAATAAATAACAAGCAAAAATAAAAAATGCCCAGCAAAAATATATTTTAAACAAAATAACAACAAAGAAAACACATAAAAGACAAAAATCACTCTGCAAAACAGTCCCCAAATATCTCAAAGACACGTCACAAACAAACAAACAAACGCTAATAAACAAAAGCACCTTGCTGTATAGGAAGGGATACAAAGGGATGTGCTTTTGCAAAGGAAGTGCATTTGTGTCTGTCTATTTATGCTGTTTGCGTAGTTCACTAAGTTGCCCTAGTCCACTTCCAATTTCACTGATTGCGCCGTTCCCGAGTTGTGAGCATGCGCACAGAGGTGCTGACCATGGCCTGCTTCAAGCGCGCATGCGCGAGCCGGCCGGCCCTTCATTTGCATGGGGTCACGGCTCATTTCAATGTAACACGCCCACGTCCTTCCCAATTTGTATTACTCCGCCTTACGCCTCTGAAATAAAGTTACACATGCGCAATTTTCTGCGCAAAAGCTACGAGAATAGGGTGATTATGCGGCTACATTGCGCAAGTCTAACGTAAAGGCGGTGCGCTACGCGGGTCCAATAATGCGCAGATGTACCTGAATCTGGCCCTATAACTTTTGTGCACACCAGTCAATATACACTTATTGCATTTTTTTTTACCATATATGTCCATATGTAGAAGAATACATATTGGCCTAAACTGAGGGAAAAAATATATATATATTTTTTGGGGATATTTATTATAGCAAAAAGTAAAAAATGTGGCTTTTTTTTTCAACATTGTCGCTCTTCTTTTGTTTATAGCTCCAAAAATAAAAAAACGCAGAGGTGATCAAATACCACCAAAATAAATCTCTATTTGTGGTTGCAGCATCACCCGACAATTGTCAGTTAAAGCGATGCAGTGCCGTATCGCAAAAAGTGCTCTGTTCAGGAAGGGGGTAAATCCTTCTGTGGCTGAAGTGGTTAAAAGCAAAACACACATTTGTGCTCAGTTCTATAGAGAGCATTGACCCCTCAACCCTAAAGGGGGAGCACAGCTGATACTTAAATATATCTACCCAAATAAAGTTCTGACCATCAATTTAGTCCTGACCATTGGTTTAAATGATGGTGGGGGGACACCCGTGTCACGATCCTTCCCATGAGAGGCACCTCATACCCTTCTTGGGATTCCGTGGCTGTACAAATAAGCCCCCTTAATATGAGGAACCTTTTGATACATAAAAACAAGGCTATATATATATATATATATATATATATATATATATATATATATACTAAATTGATGGTCTGGACTTTATTTGGGTGTATACATTCAAGAAGCAGCTGTGCTTCCCCTTCAGGGTTAATCACACAAGTATCTTGAGATCGACATACGCATTATGAGGATTGATATACATTTTTCCTCTTTACTCAACTCTAATTGAATCAACTTATTCCTTATTAATAGAATCATCAGTTGACTTTGGTTATATTGGAGGTGAGATTCTCTCCTCCTTAGCCTACGTCATACAAAACACCTGGTTCACTTTCCACCTTTGTCAACTAATTTGGTGGGAAAGATTGATCTTGGTCCATAATCTGTTTTGTGTGGTGTCACTCTATACCTGGTCACAAGGTTACTCCGCACCTACCCAGTATGTCCTGAGGAAGCTATTAAAATTGTGAAACACGTTGACAAGAAGGCATGGAGAAGTCTATTCATTTGATAATTCTATACCGTGTTTTGTATCCATTACGGATCTTACATACCACAATTTCAGATCCACACTCCCATGTCTTTTCTATTGGGTATCTGTTGACCATGTCAGTTTAGTAGGGTGTTTTTGTCTGTTCAATGTTATTTTAATTATTTTGTATTAAAGACACTTATTTTAAATTACTGCCTCATGTTGTGCCCACAATGTCTGCCTTGTTTTGATAGAGTTTATTTTAACACATGCAATCCTTTCATATACTGCGTTAATATATGTACACAGCCCACCTTAGAAGTGAGCCTGCAGGTGTGCCCCCATAGCAAGCAACAGAAGAGGAGGAGCCAAAAACTCCAGCAGGGGACTCCAGAAGAGGAGGCTCAGGCCACTCTGTTCTTTTCCCATTGCACAGAGCTGGTAAGTATGACATGTTTGTTATTTTTCCCCCAAAAATTGCTTTTACAAACCCTTTAGGTGTAGTAACCTATAACAATGAAAAATAATCCATCATGAACAGGTCTCCCCTAAGACTGAATATTTATTGAATAAGGCCAATGGTGTTTCTTGAATCACAAATTAAATTCCTAATACATATTATACTGTGTATATATATATATATATATATATATATATATATATTGTAAGCTGGGGATAGGTAGCGGGTACAAAAGCTCCCCGGGATGAGCCGGCACAGATACCAAAGTCCCTAGGATAAGTGAACAACAGTGGGATGTTTATTGGTGCTATACAAAGTCTATTTACAGGTGCTGTACAGTGTGCAGAAAACAAAACAAACAAAAATTGTTTAAACAAACACCTAGCCGTGTCTCGGCTCTAACTACACGATATGTAGGCCCTAACTACTAAGCTAAACAAGCCTACCGCTTGTTAGCTCAAAACACAACCTTCTCACCAGTCTTTTAACAACCTCCTTGCTCCTACAGATCCACACTATCTGTTTCCCAGGACAGAGCAATGGCTGTCTGCTCAGGTGAGCTTAAATTGGCCTGGGGGAGAGGGCCAACACCTGACCTGGTTTAGGGATCAGAGATCCCTGAACGTGTAAGAGAGGAGCCTGGGAGAGGTATAAACCCCGAACTGGACTTTCCCAGGCTCTCTCTGGGACGCTTTGCTACAATATATATATATATATATATATATATATATATATATATATATATATATATATACTGTAATAGTGAGAGTCCCTGTCCCTGTGGAAATGGAGCAAAAATGGACACAGAGACAGAGTCTGCAGAGCTACAGAGCGTAGATTTGAAATGGAGAAAACTGCTCTGGCAGCTTTCTCTGTATCTTCCTTTTTCCGGATGGGGCTCTGTAGTTTGGAAATCCCTTTAGAGTCTTGGGTGGGGCGGGATCTCCAACCCTGTGTCCAGGTGTTGTGGACAGCCAGCAGGGTGAGTACCCAGGTGCATATAATGAGGAGCTGATGAGAGCAGTAAGTTAAGGAAGGTGGGGTGTGAGCTGCCTGCTACTGCTGTTGCTGTGTGAAGATAGACCTGTGTCTGGAAAGCAGTGTGCCCCTTGGGAGACTGCAGCCGTGTAAGGGGGATTCTTTGCCCATGGACTGGGGAAGGCTGGCCAGCCTTGAGAGTCTGGAAGACTGCGGAAGCCAGTGAGTCTAGAATCAAGTCTGTTGAGAGCAAGCAGAGAAACTGCTGACAAGAGAGCCAGGTGGCTTAGCATATTTTTGCTATTTATGAATGCTAAAGATTGAAGCTTGTGCCCCTATGTGGGAATCCTGAATGGACTTTTGCTTTTGTGTCTCCATTTAATAAACACAGGCCACCAGGCCCTTAACTAAAGATGCCTGTTAGTTGTAGACTCACCACATAAAAAGAGCATCTATCACTTGAGCTAAACACCCCCAATATCACTATACTGTATATATACTGTATATATATAAATATATATATATATATATATATATATATATATATATATATATATATGTGTATATATATATATATATATATATATATATATATATATATATATATATATATATATATATATATATATATATATATATATATATTACTACCTGTGGTCAGTGAATATGTAGAATTCGGCAGAATGACATCCCTATACAAATTAATCACACAAGGTATTACTGTGAAAGAGGACACAGTGGTATATTCAAAGTATAATGAGAGTGTTTAATTGAGCCTTAGGGAATATCAGACATTATTAGGGAATATAGATGCTTAAGAGGAATGGGTTGAGGCATTCATAAAAGCCATAAGAGGGTCAAACAGGGGAGCAGCATGTCATACGGAGTAAAAGAAAACATATCTAATAAGAGTAAACATCTTGTAATTTCCCTTAATGTCATGGCATCCTTTGTTAGATTTATGGGCTGCACTGCTGCACAATAAAGTAATAATGTGATAGTAATACTTGTCTGGCAACAAGAATCTCATAGCATGTTGTATGTAATCTGAATGTGAAATAAGATTTAATCCCAATTCCCTAAAAGACAGTATTAATCAAATAGTAAATAGTGAATGCACAACAAAACAGAGAACAGAAACTAGGTGGATTTTGTGCATAACCAATATATTGGTAACAGAAAAAGAAGACCTGAATAGGTATTAGAAAGTGTTGAGCAATATCATTTTTTTTTTACATATAGCAACATTGCCAGATGCAGAAAGATGTGTGTTGTAGGTAAAATTGAAAAATAAATAAAAATAAAACATGTTACTGCATCTAGTACTTAGTATATCAAGCATGGGTTTCCTTATTTTTTAATTATCTTGTTATTGAATTTTTTAAATATAAAAGTGATAACAATACTAATAATGTCAGGTTAGTATCAGGCTAGGAGCAGATAACAGTTCAGGTGTGCTAATATGCATATAGTTCAATAACAAAAGCACATACCATGAGCAGGTCTTGAGAAGCAGGTCAGCGCTGGGACTTGTAGTTCACCACAGATGCAGGGTTGAGATGAGCGGGACAGCTGGCACTTGTAGTTCACTGCTGAAGTAGGTGTTGTGATGAGCAGGAAGGCTGGAACTTGTAGTTCACCGCAGGTGTGGATGTTGGTGGTGTTGCTGGTGCTAGTAGTGCACCGTTGCAATAGATGTTGCTTACAGGAGCCAGGCAAAGTGTGGTCTAGGCAAGCCAGGTCATACACGGATAGATCAGAGTTCGGAAGGTACCAAATCGGAAGCAACAAGCAGGGTCAAACAAGCCGGGTCATACACAAAGTTTACAGATAAACAGGTCAGGCTGGATCACACAAGGCAAGCAGAGTAACTCTATCACGAGCACTGATTGGGTGAAGCCACAGGTGTTTTAAAGGAGAGCTGGCCAATCAGTATTTCCCAGCCAAGGCTGTGTCAGGTGAGAGTGCTGGGTCCTAGAGGGATCCAGTACTGACAGTACCCCCCCCCCTTCTCGAGGGGTTGCTCCTGCACCCCCAGGCTTACTTGGATATCGAAGATGGAACTTCTTCTTAAGGCGATCAGCATGGAGATCGCGAGCTGGGATCCAGGATCGATCCTCTGGGCCAAAACCTTTCCAATGAACAAGATATTGCAAAGAATTGCGTACTCGTCTGGAGTCAAGAATATATGCCACTTCATATTCCTGGCTATCCGACACATCTACAGGTTCTGGTTCATTTACTTGGAGACTAGAATGAACAGGTTTCAACAAAGAAACATGGAAGACATTAGGAATGCACATGGACGGGGGGAGTTTTAATCTATAGGACACAGGATTAACAATCTCCGAAATCTCATAGGGCCCGATGAATTTTGGGCCAAGTTTTTTGGATGGAACATGCAGGGACAGATTCCTGGATGATAGCCACACTTTGTCACCAACTTTATATCCAGGAGCTTTTGAGCGCCTCTTATCAGCCGTTTTCTTAAATGCCTGCACTGAGCGAGAAATAGCACGATTGACGTCAGACCAGATTTTGGAGAAATTTTCAATCGTGGTGTTGGCATCAGGAACATCAGAGGGTGGAAGATCAAAGGAGCACACACGAGGATGCAACCCGTAAACACAGAAGAAGGGAGAGGTCCCTGTAGAAGAGCTGGCACAATTATTAAAGGCAAACTCTGCCCATGGAAGGCTGTCGACCCACTCCACCTCATCACTGGCCATCAGACAACGTACCATCTTCTCTAGAGTCTGATTAGTTCTTTCTGTTTGGCCATTTGTCTCGGGATGATAGGCTGAAGAATATGATAACTTAATCCCTAGCTGAGAACAAAGGGCCTTCCAAAACTGGGCTATAAACTGAGAGCCACGGTCTGAGACAATGTTAATTGGTGCCCCATGGAGCCTGAAAACATGTTTAATGAACAGAGATGCCAGTTCTCTAGCAGACGGCAGTTTTGGAAGTGGAACAAAGTGGGCCATCTTACTGAACATGTCTACCACCACCCAGATCGTGGATAAATGGGTCCAGGGACAAGTAGGTATTGGTAGAGGACGTAGAAGACCGGAGGGCTTAGAGGTACTGCCCTTGCTTCTGGCACAAACCTCACAAGCCTGGACAAAGGCTAACACATCCTGCCTAATCGATGGCCACCAGAGATTGCGAGAGATAATCTCATAAGTTTGTCTAAACCCTGAATGCGCTGCAGGCTTTGATGCGTGTACCTGCTGCAAAACCTGCAAACGAAGAGCCAAAGGCACAAAAAGCATACCAGATGGAGTGGAAGGGGGGGGCTTCAGCCTATGCAGGTAACAGGGCCTCAGAGACGTCAGTCTGGGTGAAAGCCAAAATCCTGTCCTCAGAGATAATGGATTGTGGAGGAAGCGGAGGTTGGGATTCTGATAAAAAACTGCGAGGCAAGGCATCAGCCTTAACATTTTTTGGCCCTGGTAAATAAGAAATTGTAAAGTCAAATCTGGAGAAGAACAATGACCACCTGGCCTGACGTGAGTTCAGTCTTTTAGCAGAACGGATGTATTCAAGGTTTTTGTGGTCAGTCAGAACTATGAATGGATAGCGAGCTCCCTCCAGCCAATGTCTCCATTCCTCCAAAGCTAGCTTTATGGCTAACAGTTCTCTGTTTCCTATATCATAGTTGCGCTCTGCTGGGGAATATTTACGGGACAGGAAGGCGCAGGGGTGGATGGCAGCAGTTACAGGTTCCTTTTGTGACAGAAGCGCCCCCACCCCTACTTCGGATGCATCTACCTCCACAATAAAAGGCAGCTCAGGAACAGGATGGCGTAGAATTGGTGCAGAGGTAAAGGCTTTCTTCAACTGAGTGAAGGCTGTCTGGGCTTCAGTAGTCCATGTAAACTCAGCCTGAGACTTCCTGGTGAGAGAGGTGATGGGATGTGCAATGGTGGCAAAATTCTTAATGAATTTCCGATAGAAATTTGCAAAGCCCAGGAAGCGCTGAACTGCTTTCAGGTCTGAAGGTGATGCCCATTCTAGAATGGCCTGAATCTTGGCTGGATCCATGGTTAGACCTGTGTCAGAGATTAGGTAGCCCAGGAAAGGTACTTGCTTGACATGAAATAAACATTTTTCAGGCTTAACGAAAAGGGAGTGAGCCTTTAATCGGGCCAACACTGAGCGGACGTGCCTCTGATGCGTTTCAAGATTGGGAGAATATATCAAAATATCATCCAAGTATACAAGCATAAAGCGACCCAACAGGTCACGGAAAATGTCATTCATAAAGTTTTGGAAGACAGCTGGTGCATTCCTGAGACCGAAAGGCATGACAAGACATTCGTAGTGGCCATCCTTGGTGTTAAAGGCCGTCTTCCACTCATCTCCTTCACGGATGCGCACTAGATTATAGGCTCCCCTTAGGTCTAGTTTGGAGAAGATCTTTGCTCCCTGGATTTGGGAGAATAACTCTGTGATGAGAGGGAGAGGGTACCGATTGGGAACGGTTATTTTATTTAGACCTCTGTAGTCAACACAAAGTCTTAGACCCCCGTCCTTCTTTGGGACAAAGAAGCAACCTGCGCCTGCGGGAGAAGTAGAGGGACGGATGAAACTTTTAGCTAGGTTTTCCTGAATGTATTCTTGCAAAGCAAGGTTCTCTGGTTCGGACAATGGAAAGACTCTCCCTCGCGGAGGTGTAGTGTCAGGCAAAAGGTCAATGGGACAGTCATAACTGCGATGAGGTGGTAAGGTGTCAGCACTCCCTTTAGAAAACACATCCTGAAAGTCCTTATAACAAAGCAGAATCTGTTCCATTCCCACTTGACAAGAAGCAAGACGAACAGGGTGCTGGATGCAACTTCCTTTACACTGATTGGACCAAGCCAGAATATTTCCTGTCCGCCAGTCAATTACAGGATTCTGCTTCTGAAGCCAAGGAAGGCCTAGGATCAAAGGAGTGGATGGAGAGTCAATGACAAGACATGAAATCTTCTCCCAGTGCAGGGCCCCCAATTGTAACTGGAAGGGATTGGTGGACTGAAGCACAAGGTCTTGTGAGAGAGGCCGGTTATCCACAGAAATTAGGCGGACTGGGCAATCTAGCGTATGAGTTTACAGGGACAAAGAGGTAATCAGAGTCTTATCAATAAAATTCTCAGCAGCTCCAGAATCTACCAAGGCCAACAGTTCATGAGTCCCTGTCCCAAAGTGAATAACACTGGGTAGAAGTATACGACTGTCCCCCTGGGGAGATGAAAGCAGACCTAAGGTGACCTCCCCATAATCACCTAGGTCCGGGAGTTTCCCGGACGTGTAGGGCACGAACGGAGTATGTGACCCATGAGGCCACAATACAGGCAAAGTCCCATATTACGCCGGCGTGTGTGTTCCTGGGCTGATAGCCGGGTGGAGCCTAACTGCATAGGTTCTTCCACTGAACTGGCACTGGAGGTGGGATGGTCAGGTGGTAAGGGAGGTATACAGTTTGCCACAGCCATATTTTTTTCTCGCCCCCTCTCTCGCTGACGGCGATCAATTCTAATGGCTAGACACATAGCTTCCTCCAGTGAGGCTGGATAGGAGAAGTTGATAAGAGCATCCTTAATTGCATCTGAAAAACCTATTCTGAACTGGCTGCGGAGAGCTGCATCATTCCAGCCAGATTCTGGGGCCCACCTGCGAAACTCTGAGCAGTACATTTCAGCTGTGGTAGTTCCTTGCTTTAAGTTACGCAGGGTTGATTCTGCAGTAGCCACATGATCTGGATCATCGTACAGCAATCCAAGGGCTTCAAAGAAAGCATCTACCGTTAGCAGGGCTGGATGGTTTGGTTCAAGGTTAAAGGCCCAAGCCTGAGGGTCACCCTGAAGCAGAGATATAATGATCTGAACTCTCTGAGTTTCAGAGCCAGAAGAGGACGGCCTTAATTTGAAATATAATTTGCAGCTGTTTTTAAAGTTGCAGAATCCCTTACGGTCGCCAGAAAACCGGTCAGGCAAAGGAATTTTCGGTTCAGATAAAGTTTTTGTAACAGTTGTAGTAGGAGATTGCACCTTGGTGAGCTCTGTGGCCATTTGCTGAACTTGATGGGATAAACGGCAAAGTTCTTGTGCAAACATCTGAGCCTGCTCAGAATCCATGATGGGTTTTCCCTTTTTATGTATGGCTCGTGATAATGTCAGGTTAGTATCAGGCTAGGAGCAGACAACAGTTCAGGTGTGCTAATATGCCTATAGTTCAATAACAAAAGCACATACCATGAGCAGGTCTTGAGAAGCAGGTCAGCGCTGGGACTTGTAGTTCACCACAGATGCAGGGTTGAGACGAGCGGGACAGCTGGCACTTGTAGTTCACTGCTGAAGTAGGTGTTGTGATGAGCAGGAAGGCTGGAACTTGTAGTTCACCGCAGGTGTGGATGTTGGTGGTGTTGCTGGTGCTAGTAGTGCACCGCTGCAATGGATGTTGCTTACAGGAGTCAGGCAAAGTGTGGTCTAGGCAAGCCAGGTCATACACGGATAGATCAGAGTTCGGAAGGTACCAAATCGGAAGCAACAAGCAGGGTCAAACAAGCCGGGTCATACACAAAGTTTACAGATAAACAGGTCAGGCTGGATCACACAAGGCAAGCAGAGTAACTCTATCACGAGCACTGATTGGGTGAAGCCACAGGTGTTTTAAAGGAGAGCTGGCCAATCAGTGTTTCCCAGCCAAGGCTGTGTCAGGTGAGAGTGCTGGGTCCTAGAGGGATCCAGTACTGACAAATAATTAGACATGTGCACAGAAATGTTTTTCGTTTTTTTTTGTTCCGTTTCGTATGGTCCCGTCTGTTCGTTCGTTTTTCGTAAGACGCCCGTTTTCCCGTTCGTTCCCGTTCGTTTGTCGTACGACGTGATTTTTTCGTATTCCGATCGTTTCGTATTTCCGTTACCGTTTTATTTTCGTACATGTGGGATGATTCGTTATTCTGTTTAATTCATGTTTCGTTCCTTGTTAGACAATAATTATCGTGAATTTTCGTCAATTTGCATTCTGTGTATCTTGAATGCTTTTCTTTTGTTAGTGTCAGTTGTATGTTCATTGTTCAATGACATCTATAACAAAAGAATTTCATTATGTATATTGAATGAATTCCTTTTTCTGTTTTCTGTGTATTCAAAATACTGAAGGCAATTTTTTTGTTATAGGTGTCATATCAACATACGAAAATAACAAAAGAAACAGGTTCAAATGCAAATCTTTTGTTTATGTTTTTTTTGAATGGCCAGAGAGTTAGGCTGGCCATACATGATACAATTTTCTGTGCAATTTTCTTTAGATTTACCTTCAACTATGTAGTGCAAGGGCCTGCCTGGTTGCATACAATTGAAAGTGTTGTTTAGTTTGACCTCATATATGGTTTTTGGTAAATCTAAAAGAAAATTGTACAAGAAAATTGAACATGTATGGCCAGCCTCAGTGACTGAAAGCAGCTTCTCTTTTGTGCAGAATAGTGAGTACACTTGTACAGTAAAGCCTAATAAACTTTTCTGTGGATTTTCATCTGAAGGGAGATCAGTTGGCCAGACTTCTGAACCCAAAAATGGTTTTCTGATGCAGTTTAAAAACGAACAAATTTTCTGAGAACGATCGGAAAACGATCGTTTTTATGTTTGTTGTTAAAATAGTCTGACCAAGTGTATGGGGCTTAACAATACTATTGTCAAGCCCCATACACTTGGTCAGACAAGTGACATGATGCAAATTTGTATTTTTTATTTTTCAAAGAATCTGAATGTAGTGCATTGAGTTTTACAGAGCTGATGTTGGCTGCAGAACAAGAGATGAAGGAAATTCTTCCAACTGAGATACTTAGGGTTTCAATTTGGCTCCTTTGATCTCAATGTTTGAGGTTTTTCAAACTCTGCATCCTGAGTTAAAAATGCTGCTGCTGCAAAGTAAAGCATTGCAGCCATGGCATATACACAGCCATGTCAGGCTGTAATGTTATAATTCTGGCAGGTGGCTAGGTGTGGTAAAACCACGATCCAGCTGCCTATATTTATCACCACCATCTGCCTATGTGAAAGAATCAGTAGAGTTTACATATAGCCACATGTTTGATTAAATACGCCCTTAACTCTTTCCTTTACAATTTGTAAATATCCCAAATACAGCCAAAAAGAGTCCCAATCATGGGTATCAACCCCAATTGTATGCAAAGCACTATCCACTAGGGAAGTGGGAAACAGTAAGGAGCACCAGGGTTTTGCGATGCCCCAAAAAAATGGCCAGGTAAGTAAAGACACAACATTTGCATAAAAACTGAGGTTTATTTAAAAGGCTAAAACAGCCCCTCCAACAAAGAAGTCATACACACTTGAATGTTGAGTCTACATTCCCTAGCACCTTTGTTGGGGGGAATGTTTTAGCTTTTGGACTAAATCTCTGTTATTGTGCTAATTTTGTGTCTATACTTACCTTGCCACTTTTGTTTGGGTATCACAAAACCCAGGTGCTCTTCACCATTCCCCATTCCCCTAGTGGATATAGCCAGGGGCGGACTGACAACTCATGGGGCCCCCGGGCAATAGAAGACTATGGGGCCCCTGGGCTTACAGATGGCCACCACGCCAGGAGGCAGTGCAGAGGCAGGGCAGCCAAAATCTCTGGATTTTCACATCAGAAGCATGTTGGTTTCAGACATATCAGGGACAGATGTAAAAAAAAACATAGATTTTTACATACTGTCCCTGGTTTTACTGAGCCTGGCAACCCTGATGGGGCCCCCTAGTGACATGGGGCCCTCGGGCAGTGCCCGAGTGACTCAATGTGCAGTCCGCCCCTGGATAGAGCTTTTATTTTTTTTACAAGCAGCCCTTATTTTCAAGTTTGTGTTATAGCTGCAATTGTTTTAAGTGGTAATATTTTACATTTACCTGACATTTAGTTTTAAAAAGCAGTAAATGCAGTAATGATGACCTGATCACCAATGCACCTCTGCAGCACTGAATCACTTATAATTGTGATCTATTGGTTGTGCTTAGTAAAGAACAATACATTTCTATAAGTGTGATCATTTCATGGGGGAGTAGGGCAGAGCTGAGCCATACAGATCACTGGAAAGGCCAGTGATGTTGGGGAAGGCATATTCTTTTCATATCACAAATGAGGCAGTAATTTGGCTTATTTTCCTAGATAAAGCTCTTTAGGATTGTTTTCAATCAGGATAATAATCCCCAAAGCCAATCAATCAAGCTTTTACAATCATAAAAAAAACACCCACCTGGGTGAGAACAAAATGCTGCTAACCAAAATAGTAGTAAAATTAAAAAGAAATTAAAAAAATTAAATTAAAAAAATTAAAAAAATGCTCAGAAGCCTAGGTAGCTGAAAATAAATAAAAAATAAATAAACTAGATAAAACGTATCGAAAACATTCTCTGTATTGCATACAAATATACTGTATATGGAACATGGATTAAAAATGACATGAGCTCTGGTATGCATGTATTAAAAAAAAAAAAAAATATGTCAAATTTGCATAGGCAGAAAGCAAGAAATGCAAAGTGTATTTCTCAACACTTTCTCTACCACTCAGAAAACACCAGCGTGTTTTGATTGTATATAATAGAATACAATTGAAACACGTTGGGGTTTTCTGAGCGGTAGCATCCAGTGATGAGAAATACATTTTGCATTTCTTGCTATTTGTATATGTAACATTGACATCATTTTTTTTTGAAAATCAGAGCTCATGTAGTTTTAAATTCATGTTCCATATACATTTGAAGGCAACAAAGAGAGTTGTTTTGATATATTTGATCTAATTAAAAAAAAAATTAAGCTACCTATAGGCCCTGGGGAGCATTTTTGTTCAATGTTATTATCAATTGACCTCTTGATCTATGTATTTGAGCCCTTTACTTATAGCTAACTGTTACATCATTAACACCCATCTGGATCCCATGAAAGTGGTGCTGGAATTAATAAATGTAAATTCAATGCTGTTTTAAAACCCTACCTGGGACTCATATAGTTAAAAAACAAAAAAACAAAAAGTAATATTGTGCTTGTGTTGAATACTTGTAAAACAGCAACACATAATGTGAGATATAACACAAAAAAAACAATTGGCCAGATTCAGATAGAGTTTACGTCTACTTCTAATCTGCGCAGGCGTATCTTTTTTCTGTATTCAGAAAACAAGATACGCCGGAATTTAGCTAAGTTACGTAAGTCATTTACGCCATTGTATCTTAGTTGTATATTTACCCTGGCCGCTAGGTAGCGCTTCTGTCGATTTACAAGTCGAATATGCAAATGAGCTAGATACGCCGATTCACGAACGTACTTGCGACCGGGCATCATATATTACGTCGTTTGCGTAAGCGTTAGTCCGGCGTAAAGTTACCCCTGCTATATGGGGCGCAGCCAATGTTAAGTATGGACGTCGGGACAGCGTTGAATTGTACGTAATTTACGTCGCTTGCGTAAATCGTTCGGGAATAGGGCTGGGCGTAAGTTACGTTCACGTCGTTTTCATTGACTACTTCCAACGTGATTTCGCACATGCGCACTGGGATACGTCCACGGACGGCACATGCGCCATTCCAAAAAAGCGTCAATTACATGGGGTCATGATAGATTAGCATACAACACGCCCCCTACAACAAAATTTGAATTAGGCGGGCTTACGCCGGACCACATACGCTACGCCGCCGTAACTTAGGGAGAAAGTTCTTTCTGAATACCGAACCTGCCTCACTAAGTTACGGCGGCGTATTGTATCTGAGATACGCTACGCCCACGGAAAGATACGCCAGTCTTTCTGAATCTGGCCCAATATGTATAAAAAGTAAGTTGTGCTGGAAAATAAATGAAAACAAAAGTATTACAAAAGGGAGGGGTCAATAAAGTCCAAACACACAAAGGATAAGATCACATAGTTCAATGACTATGGAGAATAGAAACTCCTCAAGTGGTGCAAGAAAGGAAACTGGAGTGGTAAATCCTCCACCTTAATAGAGCCACCAACACACAGGTTAAGATGTACTCTTACTGAATCCCCAGGACCCTCTTATTACGGAAGGTCAAATCAGCCTTAGTACATCCACCTTTGGCATGATACATATACAATTCCTACAGACTTTGACTTAGGTTATCCAGAAGTTACAGCTATAAATCAAACTCCTAAAGGAGTTTAATGGGCTAAAAACTGTGGGCCAGATTCACAGAGCCCTTACTCCTGTCTAACTCGCGTTAGACTGGAGTACTTTCAAATTACGCACGTTTTTTCACTACTCTGAAACCTTAAACCATGAAAATACGGCTGCAGGCTTCAATCTGACTGGCTTACGTGTTCGTACGCCTTCGGATCTACGCTGCAATAAATTTGCGGCCGCTGGGTGGAGTTCCCGTTGTTTTCCGCGTCGGGGTATGCAAATGAGCTTTTGCCGACGATCCATAAAGTTACGAACGTCAATCGCAATCTCTTACGGCATCTTTAGTCATCTTTTTGCTGCGTAAAATTATACCAGCTTTTTGCTGGTCTAATATTAGACAGCCCATGTTAAGTATGGCCGTCGTTCCCGCGTCGAATGTCAACGTCTTTTTTTATTTTTTACGTAAGTCGTCCGGGAATAGGAATGTACTTAAACGACGCTACTCAAACAACGAATGACGTATCGACGTTATTTCGCGCAATCCACGGCGGGAAATTTCTGAACGGAGCATGCGCAGTTCGATCGCCGCGGGGACGCGCCTAATTTAAATGCTTCACGCCCCTAATCGTGTATTTCGATTACGCGGCGAGAAATACACTACGCCGCCGTACCGTAAGGGACAAAATCTACCAGAATTTGGCATATAGCCTGGTAAAATACGGTGGCGTAGTGTATCTCTGATTCTCTGCGCCAATGTAATTGTATCTGAATCTGGCCCTGTATTTGCACATTTCCAACAAAGTAAGGCAAATCCGCAATAAACAACATCAGATACAAGAGCGCAATGACAGGTAGGTATTCTTCCACCGAACAGTTTTGTCACAAGTGTACTTCATCTGGGGCATATAAACCTTGGGTATGTAAACTTTGGGTATATAGTGACTGCAAGCAACCAGCAGGCATATAAAGTCTTATTAACAAGCAGGGTTCTATAGATGATAGCCACAATTAAAGGGATTATAGTATCTAAGATAGAATTGAGATTTATTTCAGTAACTTTAAAGCTAAAAAAATATATAAAAATGCCAGTTTCTTACAACAGAAGAGCTGTTATAATACCTCCCCAAGGGCCCATACCTCTCACCATTGACCCATTCCAAGGCAGTAGCCACTGTTATGCTCATCTCCTTAAGGGCCCATACTTCTCACCCTTGACCCATTCCTGGCAGTGCCCCGATGGACCATATATTTCACCCTCGACCCATCCTGGAGCAGTGGTCATTGTTAGACTCACCTCCTAATGGGCCCATCACTATTACCTTTGAGCTGTTCCTGTGTAGGGATGAGCCGAACACCCCCCTGTTCGGTTCACAACAGAACTTGCGAACACACCAAATGTTTTGTGAACTTTAGAACCCTGTTAAAGTCTATGGGACACGAACATTTGAAATCTAAAGTGCTAATTTTAAAGGATAAAATGCAAGTTATTGTCCTAAAAAGTGTTTTGGGACCTGGGTCCTGCACCAGGGGACATGTATCAATGCAAAAAAAAGTTTTGCCGTTTTTTCGGGAGCAGAGAATTTAATAATGCTAAAAGTGAAACAATAAAAGTAAAGAAATATTACTTTAAATTTCATACCTGGGAGACGTAAAGTTAGCATGTGAAATATCGCATGTTTCCCGTACATAGAACTGTACCTGCACAAAGTGTCATTTCTGAAGGAAAAAAAGGCATTTAAAACCGGACTTGCAGCTATAATGAATTGTCGGCTCCGGCAATTCAGAGAGAATTCATTCCTCCTAATTCAATTACCAGGCCCTTCAAGTCTGGTATGGATATTAAGGGGAACCCTGCCGTCAATTAAAAAAAATTATTGTTCCCCCCAAATATCCATTCCAGACCCTTCAGGTCTGGTGTGGATTTTAAGGGGAACTCCACCCCAATTTTTTTTAAAATGGCGTGGAGTTCCCCCAAAAATCCACACCAGACCCCTTATGCGAGCATGTTAACCTGGCCGGCCGCAGAAACTGAACTGTACCAGGCCTCATGCCCTCAACATGGGGAGGATGTCCCCATGTTGAAGGGTACAAGGGCCTCATTCCCACAACCCTTGCCCGGTGGTTGTGGGGGTCTGCGGGTGGGGGGCTTATCAGAATCTGTAAGACCCCTTTAACAAAGGGGACCCCCAGATCCTGGCCCCCCTATGTGAATTGGTAATGGGGTACATTGTACCCCTACCATTTCACAAAGGAAGTGTAAATAGTTGTAAAAAAACACACACAGACACCGTAGACAAAAGTCCTTTATTAATAAAAAATAAATAAAAAAATCCAGCGGTGGTAATCCACTCGAATCGCGGCTCCCCACTCCAACGTTGTCTGTATCCAGCGGCGCGTGATCTCTTCTCCGGTCCAGCGATGAGAAGATAGTCCGGGTACCAGAGCGCAGCATCCCCGGCCTTCTCTCTCCGCCAGACACCGCCCAGCGAATGAGCGACAGGAGCTTTGACATTTCTTATATTTGTGAGGCGGGGCCACCGTCACGTGGCCCCATCCCCCTCTTACGCAAGGGGAAAGCCTGGACTTCTCCAGTACGTAGAAGAGGGTGCGTCAGAGGGGGACGGGGTCACGTGATGGTGGCCCCGTCTCACAAATATAAGAAATGTCAAAGCTCCAGCCGCTCATTCGCCGGGCAGTGTCCGGCGCAGAGGGAAGGCCGGGGATGCTGCGCTCTGGATCGCGGATGATCCTCCTATCGCTGGACCAGAGAGGAGATCACTGCTGGATACAGACAACGTTGGAGCAGAAAGCTGGGACCGAGTGGATTACCACCACTGTATTTTTTTATTTATTTTTTTATTAATAAAGGACTTTTTTCTATGGTGTATGTGTGTTTTTTCAACTATTTACATTTCCTTTGTGAAATGGTAGGGGGACAATGTACCCCATTACCAAGGTCACATAGGGGGAGGGGCAGGATCTGGGGTCCCCTTTGTTAAAGGGGTCTTCCAGATTCTGGCCCCCCTATGTGAATTGGTAATGGGGTACATTGTACCCCTACCATTTCACAAAGGAAGTGTAAATAGTTGTAAAAAAACACACACAGACACCGTAGACAAAAGTCCTTTATTAATAAAAAATAAATAAAAAAATCCAGCGGTGGTAATCCACTCGAATCGCGGCTCCCCACTCCAACGTTGTCTGTATTTGCGCATGATCTCTTCTCCGGTCCAGCGATGAGAAGATAGTCCGGGTACCAGAGCGCAGCATCCCCGGCCTTCTCTCTCTGCCAGACACCGCCCAGCGAATGAGCGACAGGAGCTTTGACATTTCTTATATTTGTGAGGCGGGGCCACCGTCACGTGGCCCCATCCCCCTCTTACGCAAGGGGAAAGCCTGGACTTCTCCAGTGACGTAGAAGAGGGTGCGTCAGAGGGGGACGGGGTCACGTGATGGTGGCCCCGTCTCACAAATATAAGAAATGTCAAAGCTCCAGCCGCTCATTCGCCGGGCAGTGTCCGGCGCAGAGGGAAGGCCGGGGATGCTGCGCTCTGGATCGCGGATGATCCTCCTATCGCTGGACCAGAGAGGAGATCACTGCTGGATACAGACAACGTTGGAGCAGAAAGCTGGGACCGAGTGGATTACCACCACTGTATTTTTTTATTTATTTTTTTATTAATAAAGGACTTTTTTCTATGGTGTATGTGTGTTTTTTCAACTATTTACATTTCCTTCGTGAAATGGTAGGGGGACAATGTACCCCATTACCAAGGTCACATAGGGGGAGGGGCAGGATCTGGGGTCCCCTTTGTTAAAGGGGTCTTCCAGATTCTGATAAGCCCCCCGCCCGCAGACCCCCACAGCCACCGAGCAAGGGTTGTGGGGATGAGGCCCTTGTCCCCATCAACATGGGGACATCCTCCCCATGTTGAGGGCATGTAGCCTGGTACGGTTCAGGAGAGGGGGGCCACACTCTGTCCCCCCCCCCCTCTTTTTCTGCGGCTGGCCAGGTTAACGTGCTCGGATTAGGGGTCTGGTGTGGATTTTTTGTGGAACCCATCACCATTTTTTTTAAATTTGGGGTGGAGTTCCCCTTAAAATCCACACCAGACCTGAAGGGTCTCAAATGGATATTTGGGGGAACTCCACGTAATTTTTTTTTAAATTGACCGCGGGGTTCCCCCTAATATCCATACCAGACCCAAAGTGCCTGGTAATTGAATTTGGGGGGACCCCCACGCTTTTTATTTATTTTATTTTTATCAATGAATTCTCTCTGAATTGCCGGAGCCGACAATTCATTATAGCCGCAAGTCCGGTTTTAAATGCCTTGTTTTCCTTTCAGAAATTACACTTTGAGCAGGGACAGTTCTATGTACGGGAAACATGCGATATTTCACATGCTAACTTAACACCCCCCCTAGGTACGAAATTTAAAGTAATATTTCACTTTTATTGTTTCACTTTTATCATTATTAAATTCACTGCTCCCGAAAAAACAGGTCCCAGGTCCCCAAACACGTTTTAGGACAATAACTTGCATATTAGCCTTTAAAATTAGCACTTTAGATTTCTCCCATTAGACTTTAACAGGGTGTTCTGCAGCTTTTCGAATTTGCCGCAAACACCCCAAATTGCTTGTTGTTCGCCGAATAGGCGAACAGGCAATGTTTAAATCGAACATGAGTTCGACTCGAACTCGAAGCTCATCCCTATTCCTGTGGAATGGCTGCTGTTAGACCTCCAGCAAGTGTGTTGGTTGCCTTTGTCCCCCTGCCCAATACTGTGGTTACATTCTCTGATCCCCTCCTCTATAGGAATTGAGTAGTATAACAATCCTTCTATTACTGGAAATTGTATGTATATATATTTTTTTTCTTTTTTTAAAATAAATAACAGAGACATATTAAAACCCAGCAAGGGGTGTTACTGTGACTTATGGAATCCCATAACAAAACATTAATAAGGGCCCCCCGACTACTTCTTTCTGTAATAGATTGCAATATCAACTGTGACAATATGAGCTATTGATCTTAAAATAGAGTATGACTAAATTAAGGTCAGACAGTAGGACAGCCGTCAGCATAGTTAGTACACTACAAGGTAGCAATGCTGTGAATAAAAGCAATAACAATAACCAAAATGATATCAGCTTTATTATATGGTTTTACAATCTTTTCTCTTGCTAATCCAAGAAGAAACATTGGGATTTTGACTACATTAGGCATGCACGTTTATTTCTGGTCTGTAACAGAAATTCAGAGGGCAGTAAATCTACATTTTAGTCCTTCCTAAGAGCCTCCTTAACAGGACTTCCTTTTGACCTAGGCCCATAGCAGTTATTTGGGATACTATGGCAATTGTTAGGCCACATACATCTGATGGACCGTTTTCTTCAGTCAAAACTGATTGTGTGTAGGCCCCATCGGTTATTTAACCTTTGGTTAAAAAAAAGCCAACTTTAAAATTTAACCAATGGACGCCTAACCGATAGGTCAAAACCGATCGTTAGTAGGCATGACCATCGGTTAAAAATCCACGCATGCTCAGAATCAAGTCAATGGATGCTTGGAAGCATTGAACTTCTTTTTTTTCTGCACGTCGTTGTGTTTTATGTCACCGCGTTCTAGCACAAACGTTTTTTTAACCGATGGTGTGTAGGCACATCAAATTATCAGACAGCTTCATCGATTAACCGATGACAACGGTCCTTCAGACCGGTCTCATCGGATGGACTGATCGTGAGTACGAGGCTTAAGACTACTGACTGGCTTCAGCCTAAACTTTTGATTTTATTTTGGCTAGAGCAGGGAAGTCATAGAGTCTCAATTAGGTTTTTAAATCCTGTCTTTGTCCTTGTTGGAAAGATCCCCCCCCCCTCACCAGGACAGGAAGTGATGGTGAAACTCTAGCAATTACCCTGAAAGAAAGTTTAAAGATAGGGGAAGTGAAAAAACTTTTACAATGGTTTAATTAGTCTGAACCTTCTTGTTTGGTGACAACTGCATCCTATCACATTTTATAATAACAAACCATAAAATATCTGACAAATAGCATCACCAACAAAAAATAAAAACCTGATTAAAATGTTAGCTCTTTCCCACTCTGGCTAGATTTTAGGCTTAAGAATAAGTGTTTCTTTTTTTAGACTGTTGTTTGCTTCCTGGAGGCTTGCTGTTCAAGAATTAAATCTCATTTCACTTATACTTTTCCCAGCAAGTTCCAATTTTGTTGATATTTAGGATATTTGCATTTGCTAAATGTTGCCTGGATATAAGACAGCAGGCAGATTTATTGGTAAAGACTGGAAACAAAATGCAAAGTGTAAAGAGCTATGTGTAAACAGTGCAGCAAGCAAGAATATAACTTCTCATGCCAACTGTCACCCATATAAAACCCCAAGCTACCCTACATTGCTGTAAACAGGATTATAAAATAAATTGATGATAGTTTCTATTTAAAAACTGCACTATATCTGCTTTTTAGGAATGCAGCTTGACAGATTTAAACAGAGGTTTCTCGAAAAAAGTGCTGATGTGCAAATCGCCATGATCTACTGTGCTTCAGCCTGTGCAATGCAGACATAATTGTATACTTGGCAAAAATATTGATTTTTTTGAAAGCTCGGTTTTAATGCAATACCTAGTAAATGACAGCATTTTAAAGCTGGTATGATGACAAGTGCTGTGTTTTTTTATTTTTTTTTCTAAAATGTAAATGAAGTAGTGTCATTAACATGTAAACATAGATGATTAATGTAAAACAGATGATTTATGTAGACTAAAGCTTACATGACACAGTACATCATCACAAATGTTTACATGCACACTCATTTAAGTCACTGTTCATCTCAATGACTGATGCCCATGAGGTGCAGGATCGCTGAAGCATTTATGGAAGGAACTCCAGAATGCTTGCCTAAAGCTATCATACAAGGACCACTTAATTGATAAATTGGAACTTTTTTTTTAGATTTATTAAACCAATAACTGACCTGTGGAGAGCCTATAACCTGTCCACCTGGATATATACTGAAACTACAACATGGAAAAACTGATCCAACAATGAGTTGCCTGTCCTTGTTTTTAATCATAATACTTTATGTCACACTTTTGTGTGAGAACATTAGTTCATACACTTTGTTTATATCTAAATGTAATGGAGGAGCAGCTTCCTGCACTGATCACAAAGATGGTTTGAAGAGGTATAAGCTAAAAACAGGCTTACATCTGCCCTTTTCTGACATATTATTAATATATCAGGTGACATTTTATTCATGCTCAATAGCCTAGATCCACAGCAACTGAGATATAACCTAAGACTCAGCACTTTCATAAATGAGCTGTTTACGATCTTTTCTCTTGCTAATCCAATATGGTACTTTGGCCAGGATGCTGAATCAGGTGTGACCTTCTAAATACCTAAATATCTAAATATCAAAATCACATGAACCACAGTTTCCTGATATAAGGATAAAGTTAGACATTTGGTAATGAAAGCATAGGTAGAAAAGGTAGAAAAGGGTTCCCTCTGAAACCCATAACAAGCTGATATTGCATTTTTCAGGTTAGTGTGGAGAATGTACATTGGATGAATGCCTTAGAGACCACAATCTGCATATTTATGCGCAAATTGACTGGGTCACAATTTTACAGCTTGCTGTGCACTGCAAAGTTTATTAAGATTCATTCAAGATGTGGCAATGTTCATATGGTTACAGTACATTGGTTCTGCTTGGTCCAATGTAAATATGTATGTTCCATTCCTGTTGGATCCCAATCCCAATGGAAGCTGGCAAACACTGTAGTAGGCACTGCTAATGTAATGATCACCACTAGCATCTGGGTCCACTTGCTTGGCATGGGCACAGTTTGCATTGCATTTTCCCTGAAAATCATTCTCTGATTGGTTAAGGTGGAGAGTCAGGTGGCGGAGTCACAATCTTCACTTCTTCCAGTCAGAGAACATTTTGCATTCATTAAGAAGCAGAGCAGCTACTCGACATGGGAACCCGAAGCTAAAGGGGAGCATTATAGTAGCTGGATCCCACGGGCATGGCACGCACTGTACCTAGATAATTAATAGTGTGCTTATGGTTACTATGCAAAAAATAAGATACAACAAATGTATCAATATACAATCAAACAGTAAATGGAATAGTCCATAAAGTTCAATATGGAAATAAGTCCATGTGCCAGTAGCAATGAAAGCATAAACTGGAATAAAGGGTTCTCAAGATAATGATATATCCTACAGGTGGCAAATCACATAAATTGTTAAGGAATTCCACCAATCAAGCCTCTTAACAGATGGTTGTGACCCCCAGTTACAGAGATCAAACACACAAGAAATAATAGCCCATCTGGGTGTCTCTAAATGGGATCAGTATGGTCCACTGGGTTTCAACATATGATATTCCCCAATACCAATGCCACAACTTTGGGTCCAACTCAGACAGGTGCCATAAGGAAAAGGAACATAGACCACATATAGTGTGAATAGTTCTAGTACACGTTTATTTGGAGAGGAGCCATATGCGTGTAATATCTTCCATGTCCGCTGATGCTGGCTGACAATGCAGTGTTTGAATGCCTTTTATTGCCCTGAAATGTGTACTAACAGTATGCATCCCCCCCCCCCCCGAAATCCAGTGCCAAATTATCAGCAGTTCTGACCAGTGTGACATGGCCAAAGGGGGGCAATAGAAAGTAATTGATTACTATTTTGGCAGAGCTTTGTGATAGTATTTTTAAAGATTATGCTGTCAATTATTCAATTATCAGAGTTGGTTTTTACGCCTTTTCATGGTTTACAGTTATTGAGAATGTGTTTATCTTTTAAATTATACTTGTAGGTGTACACAGTAGACGAGTTATGTAAATCATTTATGTGTATGTAACTGAGAACTAACTAAACATTGTGTACATTCTAATTTTCTTTTTCTTTTTTTCTTTTGCACAGGTAGGTTACAAGTGCATACTCTTCACTGATCACCAGAATGTCCATAAGCTGTAAAGGTTTGGCCATCATTGTGTATAAAATATAAACTGTGTTTTATCTATATTTTTATGTTACTTTAACGTTCAATTACTATACAATATGCATTATAATTTTATCTATAAAAAAATGGTCATAATTTAATAAGGAAACCAATTTATGAATTTTGGTAACTCATAGCTACCATCCAAGAACCATTACTTGTTTCCAGAGCCGGTACAAGCAGTGGGTGGGAGGGTGCCCTGGGCGGAGTGTGAGAGGGGGCGGATTGTTACCAGGCATAAGTGTATCATTATCTTATACCGGGCATTACTAAATGTCGGTCTGCGTTCCATGTCTGGTTCGAGCTGCTGCTCTTTCGGGACCGCTGTGATCGTGCCATTTAATCGCCGATTTTGTCCCCAGCCTCGTCCACTATCATTAGTAGAGTAAAGAGGAGCAGACGGTGAGAGGCGGGACAATTCTGCACTGGGGACGGGACCAGCACTGCGTGGAGAGTGGTAGCTGCCTTTCACATTAATCGGGAGGTGATTAGCTGCTAGGAGACGGTCCCAGCAGCCAATCACCAGTTCTCTAATATGAAAGTCAACCCGACAGCTCCCATGCCCCGCCAAGTGCTGCTGTGCCTTTAGTTTAGGATTGTCCCTCCTCCTGCTCTCTGCTCTGTGAAAGGTAGGAGAGTGAAGGGAGGAAGATATATGGAACTGTGAAGGACGGGAAGCGGAGGAATGGGGCATTGCTGTGTGGAGGGTTAGTGTAAAGGGGGAAATACTGTGTGGGAGGATCATGTAAAGGGGGAAATACTGTATGGCGGGATATGTAAAGGAGCAATACTGTGTGTGGGGTGATATGTTAAGGGGGAAATACTGTGTGGGTGATATGTAAAGAGACAATACTGTGTGTGTGTGGGTGTGGGAGGGAGGGGTCATGTAAAGAGTGAAATACTGTGTGGGGTGACATGTGAAGGGACACTACTCTGTGGGGATGATATGTTAAGAAGCAATACTGTGTGGGGTGATATGTTTGAATGTAGAAACTACAAGTTTTGTCCGCCACTGTGGCAGACAGACTTATAGTTTAAATGAACTGCAAGCATGCTGATCAGCACATCCATATTTTGTTCACACTGCCTACAGCTCTGCAATGGCAGCCTGTACAGAGATATGGGCACAGAGCTTTAGGCAGTGTGTGCAGGAGACCGACATTGCACAAGTAGTCAGCTGATCATGGGATACTTTGTAGGCTACTGTTTTAAAAAAATAATAAGTGCATCTTCTTAACTGGAAAAAATATGTGCATATATAATGTATCCACATATTTTTGCCAGTAAAAAAATTGCCTTTCTACAAGCACATTTGTTGCATTATTATTTTAAAGTGCCTCCAATAAAAATGCATACAGTTAAAATGTGTTAGTCTGTTTCTATCGCATTAAACCAAATTTAATTTGTATTGTTTAAAGTACCGTATTTATCGGCATATAACACGCACAGGCGTATAACACGCACCCTAACTTTAAGAGTGAAGTTTCAGGAAAAAAGCTTTCCACAGCCCCCTGCGTATAACACGCAGGCACAGTTTACCCTCTATTTTTAGGGTAAAAAAGTGAGTGTTCTACGCCAATAAATACAGTATATTCTTGTTTTCAAATGGCATTGATTATTTTTTAAACCGTGGGGGGGGGTGCAGTTTGCCATCTTTGCCCTGGGCACCAAATGGCCTTGCCCCGGCACTGCTTGTTTCACTATTCTTAACCTGGAAGCTTGATTATTAAAAGCTCTAAGCAGGCCATACACAGATCAACATTTCAATCTGTGTATGGGGAAAGCTGGTTGTACACAAGTTGATCTCTTGATCGGCTTGTGTACAACTAGTCTCTTGGGTTTTTGCCGACTGATCAGTGTCGCTAGTTTTAGCCACACGGATCATTGTATTCTGATGGCATAGAAGTTTCCCAGCTGTCAGAATACAATAGCTTAGTGATAAGGATTCCTCAATCGATATAAAATGTATGGAAGGGGGATTCGGCTCTTTTTTTTGCATTCAACCTGTTGATCTGTCACTAATATGAATGAATGACCCGCACTGTTTGTTGATTCATAATAGTAAGGCCTCATACACACTGGACGTTTTAAAAAGTTGAAAAACTCACTGCAAAGCTACTGGCGTTTTTATAACGTTATTTTAACGTTCAGTGTGCATGAGCCAGTAGATGTGTTCAGCTCAAAGGCGATCATATATCAACCAGTGGTCCCATATAGAAATCAAGAGAAATCCACATAGTGTAAAACTGTACATTTATTTGGTAAAAAACAAGATTGTGCGCACTTACATCAATCCAAAGTAAAAACAGCATATAAATTCAGTAAGCCGGCCGGCTGTTGTATTAGATCTATTGGTATGCTCGCTGTGTTTCCAATAGTAAAGATGGTGGAAGTACGATCACCCGGGATCCATCTTGGGGATAGCTCCGCCTGTTTTGCCTATTTGTATGCGGTGACTCGGAGCGCCGTCTCATCCCGTGATCAAGTCCCTTTTGTGACGAAACGTCGGGAGGCGACGCGCTGACGTCACCGCATCACGTGCGAGGACTCGGAAGACGGGTAACACGCTCCAAACGCCGGCCGGCTTCCTGAATTTATATGCTGTTTTTACTTTGGATTGATGTAAGTGCGCACAATCTTGTTTTTTACCAAATAAATGTACGGTTTTACACTATGTGGATTTCTCTTGATTTCTATATGGGACCACTGGTTGATATATGATCGCCTTTGAGCTGAACACATCTACTGGCTACAATATATGGATGTTCCTTTTTACTCCTTGCTGATTATGGATATCATTTTCTGCTGTTATTGATCTCTGTGAGATCAGAGACTCTGGTAAGGGTCAGTGTTATCTGTGCGGTGGAGGTCTTTGTTTTGTCATTACTCACACCTGTCCGTGGATTCATCTACACTGGGAACTTTTCTGTTTATTTAAAACATATCCCTTGATGGACTGTATAATCACCATATGGACTTTATATTATATTCACTGTTCATTATTGTGCTCACTAAAAATGTTTTGTTCCATGTGATATATTATTAGGCACTAATGACACCATTTTTTTCATTTTAGTTTAGATACACTGTATGTCATTTGTAGCGCGACTCCAATTTTTTTTCCAGTCTAGTCTGAATACTTAATCGTGGAAGAGCACTGCGCTCACTGTAGACACTGCCACGTGGAAAATACAGCTGCAGTGTTATGTAAGAAAGGACGGCATCACCGGTGCTGCAATCCTTTCTCACAATCCCACCATCTGCGCTCCAAGCCTCGCTTTGAGTGTTTTCCACTGCAGCTGGATTTTCCACACAACGGTGTCCACAGTGAGCACAGTGCTTTTCTACGATGGAGTATTAGAACTGTACTGTCTGTTGCTGACCCTCTCCCCTTGCTAGGATCATACCATTGATGTTCCTATCATATACTTCTTAAATGTGAGTTGCCATTTTGAAGTGTAATTAAAATCGTCCTAATTCTACACCCAGAGGTGCCTCTCTCCTTGTCTCTTTTAGTTGTCACTGGAACTGGGTTTCTGTTCCTAAAAGACTGCAGCCCTGAGTGTTTGGACTTTCTCTACTCCCCTATTGTTATGGACTTATCAGACCGTCTTTTTTTGACTGTTTGTATACCGTATATATTATATTTGTGAAATATATATTTTTCTAGTTTTGCGCCTTTACTTGTCTATCTTCTCCAAAACGGTCTTTGATTTATGACCTTTTGTGTATATGAAGCATACCTGTATCCTTGGTAGCAGCAAGTATATAGTCTAATTATTCAATTATGGATATATTACACAGTTTTACAGCGAAATATTTAACAGACTGAAGGCAAACACATACACACACTATAGAAAATGCTTCTGTGAGTAATTAAGAAGGCCAAAACACCACCAAGTGCAATCCAACACATATAAACTCATGATTTTTTCTCTGTGAATAATAATTTTTCCAATTATGCTCTCACAACAGGTCCTTTTTATCGCAATGTTTTTATTATCATTGTCTACACGAGTCTGTATTGTCTCTCCTGACCCATTGTTGAAAGAATAAATAATTTTCATCATCAGACCAGGTGTACTTTAGTGCCCAAATATGCATTGCATTTGCATTGTTATCAGCTCTAATTTTATACTGATATATTGCTCATTAGCACATCATTTTCTTTGGCATTAAGGCTTTTAAAGCTTAAGCATGCAGCATTTCCAAATTTAATAGCTAATCTGCCTTTCTTTATTTCTGAGCCACTCGTAGACACTTAAAGAGAGTGGCAGAGGCTTTTCTTGCTGTGGGTACTGGTCATTGCAGACTTGTGTTCCAGAGCTATAAATTAATACAAACAGACACAATGATCTTTATTTTATGCAAAATGTTTCTCCGGCAGCCTTCTGCCCATGCCATCCAACAAACAGCTAAAAGCAACCACTTTAATAATTTGATCACAATCCCTATCCAACCATGTGCTGCTGAGTAAAGCACATACTGAAATCTGGCAGCCTTTGTACACAAATACATATTAAATACTGTCTGTGAATAAAAATGAACTCAAAGCTCCTACAGTAAACCACAAGGGAATACATGTATATGTAGGAACTGGCTTTCCTGTCTTCTGCCAGTACTAAGATTATAGTTCATTTACCCATTACCAGTTATGCCTGAGGCTGCAGGACACTTGTCTGCACCTAGTGAAAAAAAAAGGTTTAATACCAGGAGTATGGGACTTTGTAGTACATTTTTTTTTGAATCCCTGCAAAGCCTGGACCAGCACTATGATGTCGGCGGTCAGCTGAACCTGGGTCACAGCAGTACAGAACTAAAAAAGAGCTTTGGCCTTACTTCTCCTTTAATAGAACAGGATTGGATGATTGTGAGCACATCTTAACCTTATTTACTAAGCAAACAGCCATTATGTCTTAGTAGATGAACCCAGAAAATGAAATTAGCCAGTAAAGTATAGAAACCTAATTTTTGTTTTCTGTCACTAACTTACTACAGTAGCTAGGGAAACCAGATTCAGGATTACAGTGCTGAACCTTGCACCTTAAAAAACAAGTCAACAGTGCCAGCTCTCATACTTAAAATAGTTTCCTTTTTATGTAGTTTTATGGATTTGATTATACATGCCTGTATTGGCAGAACAATGTGAATTCAAAGTCTGGGTTGCAGCATCTGGTATAATGCTGATTGAAGCCATATTTAATATGCCACCAGTATAGCCAGTGAAAATAATAGATATAGTATATAGCACCCCAACAACCAAACGCAGTGAGCTTTTATCAGTATTGTGAAACTTATTACATAAAACCAAAAAATCATTCACACTATGTGCAATGGCTGGCATTTTTCTGCACTGGATAAACACCAGTCACAGCAAACTGTCCTGTAAGGCCGCGTGCACACGAGGAGACATGTCTGCTGAAACTGGTCCGCAGACCAGTTTCCGCGGACATGTCAGATCCTGTGACAATAAAAGTAGTGCAGCGCAAAAAAGAATTAATTAAATATACAATATAAAATATAATATAGACATATGCATATAATAAGAAAACAGAAAGTCCATATAGAGTGCTCAAGTGCTTATATGATCCAAAAAAATGGAAAAATATGTGCGTGATCCAAAAGAGTGATTTTCAGAAGAAACTTCCACCAATCAGCAGGAATGGCCTCTCACCTTATAACTTCGACCTACAATAGGTCACAGAGCATGAGATAGAGAACCTCCTGTTCTCAAAGGCACAGCAAACAGATGCAGCAACTTAACCTCAATGATGACAGATTCAGGAACGGAGTGAGGCAAACAGGGCATGAAAACAAAAGAAAGGAGATCTAGTGCTCTCTGAAGCCAAAACTCTGTATATTTATTAAAGTGATAAAAGACAAACACTCACTGTAGAGGCACTCTGGAGCGAGTGCGACAGACAAAGGCATAAAAATAGACCAGCATAGATCTCACTTGGGTTGACGATCGCGGGTGACGTCACACGTGGCTCCTCCCCCTCGTACGTCGTTACGTCCCTGGGGCGGGACTTCATCAGCGTGGGGTATGGAAAAGCAGCGTGTGGACGTCCCGCTATCTGAGCCTAAAATAGCCTGCGGCTGCCATGACAACCATGGCAGCACAACACCGCCCTCTATGCTCAAAGCTTTAATACAACAGCACTGCCAGTGCAATAGAAAAGCACACGCAGCATCGTATCAAAGATTAAAGGTGCAGAGCAAGGGCATAACACTAAGCAGACTACAATAAAAAGTTTACATAAAGAATTTTACATAATAAAACATTTAATATAATGACGTCAGCCGCGATCGCACACCCAGTACAAATATACAAAATAATTAATTAATTTTCAATATATACTCCTTATCTATTAATCACTAATAGTCACCCCCAAACTAAGGGAGGGAGACACTGTCTCCAGGAGATATTAGACCATACTGCATAGTCCAAAAATCATGAAAACAATTAAAAATACTTTTAAAAGTGATTTAAAATACAGATACCATAAAAATAAATATAAAAAATAATAATAATAAAAAAATATAATAAAAAATGTATATAAAACATTCATCATCTATTAGAAATAAAACAATTAAGGTCAAACTCGACATTAAGGCCAGCTGGCGAAGATACCTTGGTTTCATATATCCAGAAGGACTCACGCCGACTCAATTGGCGGATATAATGCCCCCCTCGCCAGTGCTTAGACACTTTCTCGATGCCCCAGAATTTTAACTTTTTAGGGTCTTTCTGGTGGTATTGCCTAAAATGTTTAGATACACTATGGTTTCTATTACCCCTCCTGATGTTACCAATGTGTTCCCCTATTCTCACATGTAATGCTCGTGAGGTGCGGCCAACATATTGCAAGCCAAACTCACATTCGAGCATATAAACTACGCCGATGGTATCACACGTAATCAGCTGCTTGATGGGATATTCTACATGGGTCACATTGGAACAAAAAGTCTTCCTTTTCTTAGTCTGCTGTTTAACATGCTTACAAGTTGCACAGCGACCGCACGCATAGAAACCTGTCAAAAAATCAAAAAGCTTGGGCTGTGCTACCACCGGTGGGTCAATCACACCAGGAGCAAGGCTATTCCTCAATGAGGGTGTCTTTCTATAGATGAAATGAGGGCGATCCGGAAGGACTGGCCCCAGGGCACCATCACCTTTTAAAATAGGCCAATGTTTTGCCAATATTTTTTCAAATTTCTTGTGCTGGATATTAAAATCCAGCACCATTTTGAAATTAGCTTGTTCTTTAGTTACATTGAGAGGTTTGTCTGCTACGATGGCACTCCTATCTAGGGCGTTTTTAGATATAAAACGAGCAGATAATTCCTGTGATTGGACCAGATAATCTGACTCCAAAGTGCAGTTCCGGCATAATCTCACAAACTGCCCTCGCGGAATATTGCACAGCCATAGACGATGATGACAACTAGTTAAGGGGATATACCCGTTACGATCCACTGCCTTGAAGTCATTTTTGGTGAGGAGCACATTATCTGATTTGAAAATTTCCAAATCAAGGCAATTGATCTTGTCATGGGAGACTGTCCAGGTTAAAACTATATTCCTATTGTTAGAATTAAGCTTATCCATAAATTGCTGCAAAGAAGGCAAACCACCCTCCCACACCATAATAAGGTCATCTTTGTATCTGCGGTAGCACAGCAACTGAGGTGGTCTGTCCTGGAATACCACGTCCCGCTCCCAGTGGGCCATAAACAAGTTGGCCACACTGGGAGCAAAACGGGCTCCCATAGCAACTCTGCATTGTTGCAAAAAGAATTCCCTATTGTACCAAAAATAATTACTTAACAAACAGAATTTAAGACCATCTAACAAAAATTGCATATGATCATAGCTAAGGTCAGCTGACTCCAATGCCCAACTCACCGATGTCAGAGCCGCTTCATGATCAATGATCGTATAGAGCGACCCGACATCCGCAGTCACTAGGATCGTGTCAGGAGTACAGGGGATGGAATCCAAAATCTGGATGATCTGCTTGGTGTCCCTCAGATATGCCGGCATATTGCACACCAAGGGCTGCAGAAATACATCCAGATACTGATGAGGAATCAATTAAGGAGTGGTTTAGCTTTTTTAATGAAAAAGGTTTTGAACTCATCAGGTTTTTATTATCCCGCAAACAGCGGAAGAAGGCATGGTTGGAGAGCCAGATCAAGGAGATAACTGACCGTATTGAACATTATAAAGATACCCCTGAGTTCATTCGTTTATCTGGAGAGCTTAAGATTAAGCTTGAAAAAGGAGACCCAAGAAAAAAAGCGCAAAAAATGTTTGCGTGATGTGAGCGATTTTGGGGTGCATAATGTCTATAAGTGGCAATCTCTCAGCTCCCTAGTTTCAGCCCAAACTCAGTCTGCATCAATGGATGTTTCTGAACCAGTCTTATCTGTCTTATCTGTGTTATCCCAAGTTAATCAGGGATCTGGTTATAACTCCATGGATGGAGCAATAACCAACACTCCTCTGAGACCATCCACTCCACTTTCTAGAGGTGGTGGTCCCACAAGGGGGAGGGGAAAAAACAAATTTAAAAACGTGAGTGGAAGAGGGGGACACCAAGTTGGCAGACTTTCCCAATCCCCTGGACCTGATTATCAGGCTAATCCTCCATGGCAGACAGTCCCTAATAGGGGGAATGGACAGGGAGGTGGGAGGGGTGGCGCCCCTGGGGGGGCCCCACCTCTACCCACATATAATTACTATGCACCCTTGCAGAATTATTGGGAGGGGCCTCCTCCCACTAATCAGCATTTTTTAGGGCAGGGGAGGACCCCTTGGAGGGGACCTCCGCCATGCCCACCCCCTTGGATGGGCGATGGGAGGGACAATGGTCCTCCTTTCCCAAATCAGGCACCAAGAGGACAACCAAACTTAAAGAGAAAAAATCAAGAGGTGTCAGAGGTGGTAGAAGAGTCCAAAAGGCCAAGGTCTTAATAGGTACTGGTATCTTCAACCTTAGCGGAGTCCCCCTGACCGATGATGAGACAAGAGTGTTGGATAGGGGTCTGAAATTTGCCCCGATCCGTAATCTGAACAAGTTTCAGACTTTTGTCAATATTCAGAAATATACTAGGAGTTTGAACATGAAAAAGTATTTTTTGTCCAAACCGATCGAGAGGAACTCTTCTCAGATTGCTCTTGGGCATTCTAATCTGAGGAATAGATCCACTTTTAATCCACAATATACAGATACCAGACACCTTGATGTATTTCGTAGCATGGTATGTAAGGATCTTGAGAATCTTCACATTAAAAAAGTTAGGGACTCTCAATGCATCCGTCGGGGGATTGTATCATTGGAGCAACGGAATGACATAGTGATTCGCCCCGCTGACAAGGGGGGTGGTCTTGTAGTGCTTAGCAAGGCCTATTATCATGAGGAGATGAGCAGACTCCTGGGTGATGGTAACACTTATTCTATTCTGCGGGGTGATCCTATGGTTAAATACAAAAACCAATTGCATTCTTTGGTTGAGGAGGGTAAAGATAAGGGGGTCCTGACTGGTAAGGAGGCTGCTTATCTGGACCCGTTTTATTGTCGGACACCGATCATTTACTTTTTGCCAAAGCTACATAAGAATGCTGAGCGGCCCCCGGGGCGCCCCATAGTAAATGGAATTGATTCCGTGACATCCCGGCTGGGACAGTATCTGGATGTATTTCTGCAGCCCTTGGTGTGCAATATGCCGGCATATCTGAGGGACACCAAGCAGATCATCCAGATTTTGGATTCCATCCCCTGTACTCCTGACACGATCCTAGTGACTGCGGATGTCGGGTCGCTCTATACGATCATTGATCATGAAGCGGCTCTGACATCGGTGAGTTGGGCATTGGAGTCAGCTGACCTTAGCTATGATCATATGCAATTTTTGTTAGATGGTCTTAAATTCTGTTTGTTAAGTAATTATTTTTTGGTACAATAGGGAATTCTTTTTGCAACAATGCGGAGTTGCTATGGGAGCCCGTTTTGCTCCCAGTGTGGCCAACTTGTTTATGGCCCACTGGGAGCGGGACGTGGTATTCCAGGACAGACCACCTCAGTTGCTGTGCTACCGCAGGTACATAGATGACCTTATTATGGTGTGGGAGGCTGGTTTGCCTTCTTTGCAGCAATTTATGGATAAGCTTAATTCTAACAATAAGAATATAGTTTTAACCTGGACAGTCTCCCATGACAAGATCAATTGCCTTGATTTGGAAATTTTCAAATCAGATAATGTGCTCCTCACCAAAAATGACTTCAAGGCAGTGGATCGTAACGGGTATATCCCCTTAACTAGTTGTCATCATCGTCTATGGCTGTGCAATATTCCGCGAGGGCAGTTTGTGAGATTACGCCGGAACTGCACTTTGGAGTCAGATTATCTGGTCCAATCACAGGAATTATCTGCTCGTTTTATATCTAAAGGTTATTCTCGCCCCTTAATTCTACAAGAGATAGAGAAAGTAAGAGCCCTAGATAGGAGTGCCATCGTAGCAGACAAACCTCTCAATGTAACTAAAGAACAAGCTAATTTCAAAACGGTGCTGGATTTTAATATCCAGCACAAGAAATTTGAAAAAATAGTGGCAAAACGTTGGCCTATTTTAAAAGGTGATGGTGCCCTGGGGCCAGTCCTTCCGGATCGCCCTCAGTTCATCTATAGAAAGGCACCCTCATTGAGGGATAGCCTTGCTCCTGGTGTGATTGACCCACCGGTGGTGGCACAGCCCAAGCTTTTTGATTTTTTGACAGGTTTCTATGCGTGCGGTCGCTGTGCAACTTGTAAGCATGTTAAACAGCAGACTAAGAAAAGGAAGACTTTTTGTTCCAATGTGACCCATGTAGAATATCCCATCAAGCAGCTGATTACATGTGATACCATCGGCGTAGTTTATATGCTCGAATGTGAGTGCGGCTTGCAATATGTTGGCCGCACCTCACAAGCATTACATGTGAGAATAGGGGAACACATTGGTAACATCAGGAGGGGTAATAGAAACCATAGTGTATCTAAACATTTTAGGCAATACCACCAGAAAGACCCTAAAAAGTTAAAATTCTGGGGCATCGAGAAAGTGTCTAAGCACTGGCGAGGGGGGCATTATATCCGCCAATTGAGTTGGCGTGAGTCCTTCTGGATATATGAAACCAAGGTATCTTCGCCAGCTGGCCTTAATGTCGAGTTTGACCTTAATTGTTTTATTTCTAATAGATGATGAATGTTTTATATACATTTTTTATTATATTTTTTTATTATTATTATTTTTTATATTTATTTTTATGGTATCTGTATTTTAAATCACTTTTAAAAGTATTTTTAATTGTTTTCATGATTTTTGGACTATGCAGTATGGTCTAATATCTCCTGGAGACAGTGTCTCCCTCCCTTAGTTTGGGGGTGACTATTAGTGATTAATAGATAAGGAGTATATATTGAAAATTAATTAATTATTTTGTATATTTGTACTGGGTGTGCGATCGCGGCTGACATCATTATATTAAATGTTTTATTATGTAAAATTCTTTATGTAAACTTTTTATTGTAGTCTGCTTAGTGTTATGCCCTTGCTCTGCACCTTTAATCTTTGATACGATGCTGGGTGTGCTTTTCTATTGCACTGGCAGTGCTGTTGTATTAAAGCTTTGAGCATAGAGGGCGGTGTTGTGCTGCCATGGTTGTCATGGCAGCCGCAGGCTATTTTAGGCTCAGATAGCGGGACGTCCACACGCTGCTTTTCCATACCCCACGCTGATGAAGTCCCGCCCCAGGGACGTAACGACGTACGAGGGGGAGGAGCCACGTGTGACGTCACCCGCGATCGTCAACCCAAGTGAGATCTATGCTGGTCTATTTTTATGCCTTTGTCTGTCGCACTCGCTCCAGAGTGCCTCTACAGTGAGTGTTTGTCTTTTATCACTTTAATAAATATACAGAGTTTTGGCTTCAGAGAGCACTAGATCTCCTTTCTTTTGTTTTCATGCCCTGTTTGCCTCACTCCGTTCCTGAATCTGTCATCATTGAGGTTAAGTTGCTGCATCTGTTTGCTGTGCCTTTGAGAACAGGAGGTTCTCTATCTCATGCTCTGTGACCTATTGTAGGTCGAAGTTATAAGGTGAGAGGCCATTCCTGCTGATTGGTGGAAGTTTCTTCTGAAAATCACTCTTTTGGATCACGCACATATTTTTCCATTTTTTTGGATCATATAAGCACTTGAGCACTCTATATGAACTTTCTGTTTTCTTATTATATGCATATGTCTATACTATATTTTATATTGTATATTTAATTCATTCTTTTTTGCGCTGCACTACTTTTATTGTCATATGTTTTGAGGTGTTTTATTTGAATTTACCTATAGTGCTGGCTTGCAATTTTTAGTTTTGTTTGTTGTGTGGGTTCCAGCGCTGAATAATTTTCTTTGTTATTACTATGTCAGATCGTGTGTATGGCCTAGCGGACAGGTTTCCAGCGGACAAAAGTTTCTAAGCATGCTTAGAAACTTGTCCGCTGGAAACCTGTCCGTCGGACATGTCCGCTGGTTAGTACGTCTAACCAGCGGACCGAAATCCCGCGCATGCGTCGAATTCGTTCGACTTATGCGTGGAAGCATTGAACTTCCTGGTTTGAGGACGTCGGTGACTTCTATGTCACCGCGTTCTCTGTCCACGGGGATTTTGGTCTGATGGTGTGTACAACACACATCAATCCAAAAGATCCCCAGAGACATGTCCGATGAAAACGGTCCGTGGACCGTTTTCATCAGACATGTCTCCTCGTGTGTACAGGGCCTAAGCCACACATCGCTTCAAGCCCTGTGTAGGAAAGTGAGCCTGGGCTTCAACCAGACCACGCCACCAACATGTTTCGCTCCACCCCAGAAGTTAATCATGGAAGATCCCCTAATTAAGCAGCAGGGTGGAGAAAAACATGTTAGAAGGCGTGGTCTGGTTGAAGCCTGGGCTGAGGCTCTTACACACTTTCCTACACAGGGCTTGCAGTGATGTGTGGCTTACAGGACACTTTATTTTCTATACAATGAAGTTTGGAGCCAGGGTGAGCTCTGTCCTAGCCAGCACTCACAACTGTTGGCTCACAACTTAGGATCCTTTGGAGTCTGAGCGACACCCATAGTTTTTGCTTTTGGTTCACAGCAATGTGCAGCTTACAAGACACCTTTCTTTATATACACCAGTCACAGCAAAAGCACATAAAAACTGTTTCACACACCAACGCCGGTGTGATGCAGTGCAGAAAAAAAATCTGCAGCATAGTGGGCACAATACTGCAGCCGAAAGTCCCACCTTGCTGTGCAGAGAAATGAAGGACGTAGCATGTTGAAGTAAAAAAAAAATAATAAAGCCTAAAATCCATATGTGAGTGTGACAAATGCGGGTATCAGACCCCTGCCCTCCTCACTTACTCGTAACGGAGGACCAGTCAATCTCACATCACACTGTCACTTACATAACAATGCCACTCTCACCTGCGCCCAGCACAAAGATTTCCTGAGAGCTATTGTCACTGGGCTAATTAAGAAATTAATTAATAAATTAACCCCTTAACTGCCACCACCGACCTTTGATTTACAGGAGAGTCAGAACTCCCATCAATTTTGCAATACCAATTATGATTTTAGAATAATTGTCTGTAACACACACTGCCACAACAGACAGGTCTGCTCAGAGGCCTTACTCTAAACAGTAGTGCTCTTCAAGAGGCAGGTTCATTTATAGCTTGCAAGGAAGTAAACCCTCTTAAACAAAAACAGGGGGAAAAAAAACCTGCAAGAAAAAAGCATAATGAGCTAGTATACATAGCATACTAGCTCATTATGAATTATTTACCTGAGATCGAAGCCCCCAAATCGGTTCTTGATCACCTCCTCCACCGCCGCCATCTCTCCATGAGTGAGTTCCGGGTATCGCTGCTCCGGGGCTGTGACTGGCCGGAGCAGCGATGATGTCACTCCCAGGCATGCATGCGGAAGCCGCTAGTGACGGCACGATCACCGTCACTAACGGCACGCTCAGTGCGCCTGTGCCGTTGTCTTCAGAGAGCATGCACGGTAGACATCGGTGCTCCTTTTTTGGAAAATATCTCCCTAACCGTGTAGGTTAAGGAGATATTTCCTGGACCTACAGGCAAGCCTTAATCTAGGCTTACCTGTAGGTTAAAGTGGTCTGTAAGGGTTTATAACTACTTTAAGAGCTTTAGAGACAAGGACACTTTTCAAAATACGTTTTTTAATAATGAAAAAGTCAAAAGTGGTGCAAATAAAATATTTACAGAAAAATATGTTTCAAAGAAATAAAGACAATATACAGCCACAAAGAAATAAGGTCTTAGGCGCCGTACACACGGCCGAGGTTCTCGCTGAAAATCAGCGAGAACCTCGCTGGAATGCACATTCCAGCGAGGACCTCGGCCGTGTGTACGGTCTCAGCGAGCTTCCCGTCGGGAAGCCCGTCGAGCCGAAATAGAGAGCACGCTCTCTATTTCCTCGACGGCCCGCCTGGAAGAATGGCTGGTTGCCATTCCCGACGGGCGGGTCGCCGAATTCGACGGCCGGGAGAGAACCTCGACGGGCGGAACGATGTGTTCTGCCCGTCGAGGTTCTCTGCCGTGTGTACGCGGCCTTATGGAGGAGGAAGAATATTTGCAATTAATCGGTTGGGTAATCGGTTCTCAAACTTGGCAGATGTTCCTACTTTTGATGGTAAAGGAGAACTCACCACTGTCTTGGCAAGTCCTCTTTTCTGTGGGATCAAAGGGGTGTTGACAGCTACCAATGACCAACACCTGGTCATCTTGTTTAGGGGTTGGTTGCTGGGAGGTCTCTACATTCATAACCATGTCCCAAGTACACTTTTTGATACATATTTATATTTCTGCATCTCTACTGTTTACAGACTGCTAACATCCATAGTATTGTCCAGCGTGACATTTGCTTCAAAATAAATATAAACATGGCAGGTTTCCAATGTCTAATTTACCTAGGAGAAATAAGGGGTACCAGTGGTTTCCCATATAGTCTGACATAGGAGTGTCTGGACTTGAAATATTACAAATTATCTGAGAAAACTAAATATGTCCATATTATGGCTGTGCTATTAATAATTTGGAAGTTATGAAACATTCTGAAGTTTCAGAACTATACTAAACTGTCTAAACTTTATGTGGATTGAGGTATTTATGAGAGTTATCTGTTGGTTTTCTGGATTGAGAAGGTGACAGTTTTATTAGGGTTTCCCGCCTTAGATTGTGGATTGAGTAATGGAACAGTTTGGGTGTCTGATCCCTGGACTGATAAAGTCCTGTCCTTAGTCAGCAGTTTGTGTATTGGATAACTAAAAGAAAAAGGTGGGGTCAAGGTCACGGTGGTGTGCCCTTCACTTGACAACATGGCTGGGATGAGCTGCACCATGACAAAATGGCAATTAACCACACATCTATGCATTAGCCCAGTACGCATGACTATTACAGTGAGCAATGTAGATTAATATATATGTCAATGTGTACTAACAGTATAGAAAGGCATTATTTCCTTTGGTGTACTGTATGAAGCTCTTTTGTCTATGCTTACGCTTTTCCCTTTTTTTGTGCATTAATATGGTGTAGGCAGAGTCAGAGATGATTGACGGTAGCTTTAATTTTGTTCAAACAGCATCTGCATCCATGGCAGATTTTTTTTTCCTTACATGTATTAGCAATTACATTTGATATATTTACTACTGATTTATATTGAAACAAAGTATTTTAGTGATTTTTTTTAGCATACTCAGCATATTATATCCTGCCCCTATAGTGTTTAGCAATAAGAAGACATGGAGGAGGAGGGAGGGAGTGTCATGTACCACTGTGTATACACCAACACATGTGACTCTATAGTCACATGGGCTGCACAGATTGGAAAAACAAGGAAATTAGGAGCTTTGGATGGAACTGGAATTGCGCATGCTCAGTAGATGACACCACCTTGTCTACTCAATCCCAGCCTGCAATGGAGACACAGAGACGATGGGAGGGACAGCTGAGGGCAGGGTCATCTAGGTATATTACACTCTACAGAAAACAAATGCTTTAGTGGCTTAGTAAATATGCACACTCTGTTATATAGCGTGTACTGAGAATTTTTCATAGTCTGGGTTTAACGACACTTTAAAGTATTTTTTTTTTAAATAAATAAATGTCAATACAGCCATGGAAACTGCAAAAGATAAGGTACAGAGTACACTAATCAAAACCAAATAATCAGATTGTACTATAACACTGAAAGCTCAGCTAAGAGATAATATCAGGTTGGTTGCTGTGGGCTACTGAGCTTTTTATTGTGTTAATAAATAAATCAAAAAGTAAAAATCTAAAGTCCACTGCACCATCACCCCCACCCCACACTGCAGCCATATTCTTCTGGTGCTGTTGGCTTTAATGTGATCAACTCTTTTATACTAGAGGAATACTACACCTCCAACAATGAGAAGTACTCTATGCATAGGGGAGGGTTGATAAATGAAAGGTCCACCTCCTCCATTCATAGAGTGGTTTTCATTGACAAAAGCTATTGTGCAGCTTCTATGAATGGGGGAGGAGGTGCAAAGGGTGTTTGACAGGTCCAGCCATTTGTATTAGCCCCACAGCACTGAAAGATTATGGGTAATGATAGAGAGCGAATGGGGATGAGATAGTAGGTGATGGCGCCTCTCAATTAATGAATTACAACGTGTAAATAAAATACAATTAAAAAATAAAAATACATAAAGGGCCAGATTCAGAGAGCCATTACGCCTGTCTAACTGGTGTTAGACTGGAGTAATTTCAAATTACGCGCGTTTTTTAGCTAGTCGAAAACCTCAAACCATGAATAGACGGCTGCGGGCTTCAATTCGACTGGATTACGTGTTCGTACGCCTTCGGATCTACGCTGCAATAATCGTTTTCCGCGTCGGGGTATGCTAATGAGCTTTTGCCAGCGATCCCCGAAATTACGATCTTCAATCGCAATCTCTTATGGCACCTTTAGTCATCTTTTTTTTGCGTAACACTATACCAGCTTTTTGCTGGTCTAATATTAGACAGCCCATGTTAAAGCGGATGGTTCACCCAACAAAAATATTAAAAGCCAGCAGCAACAAATACTGCAGCTGCTGACTTTTAATATTAGGAGAAAATATTGGAGAAAAAATTGCGCTAGTCATACCATGTGGTGAACAAAGTGTTAAAAAATAATTAAATAAATAAATAAATAATATTAAATATAAGAAATATATTAAACTCTAGAGAAAGAAGGTAAGGAAAACCTTCTAGTGAGACAACCAAAATGAATTGAATTTATGACTGTGTGAAAAAAATAATAATAATAATAAAAAAATAAAAAATAAAAAAACATTCAGTCCAAAAAAATCTGTGACTTCTTAAACATAATGTCCCCATCAAAGTATCAACTCCATGGATGTATGTTGAAGGGGGAAAAAGCCAAGATGAAAGGGATTCCACCACCAGTCAGGTTTGGATAGAATAGAAAAGATCCACCAGGAGAGGGGTAGGTAATAAACTCTTACCAGATTCCCAGCTAGTAAAGCATATAGATCCACTCGATCCCAGAAGGGAGGGGGGGGAACTGCAGCACTCCTCTGCATTCAGCTGGTCCTCGTTTTGATAGGTGTGGATCCCAAAACTCCTTTCCAGGTCCTAAGCTGGTTGCACAGCTCCAAAGGATCCAGTTGGAGACCCAGAAAAAAAGGGGGACTCAAATAGTGAAGTACCGTAATTATCCGGGTTTTATTAAAATTGTAAGAGTATACACTAGATGCACTTCATAAGTCCAAAATACAAAGGCATTACATCCAGGTGCCCTTTGAGAACGATCGTATTGATCGAAACTAGTCAGGGCGGAGCCACGCACTGACATCACCGTGTCCAGAAGTGACCCCGTAAGCACGGGCGCACGTTCGTTTTGTTTGCTATATTTTGTTTTACTTTGACTGGATGTAATGCCTTTGTATTTTGGACTTATGAAGTGCATCTAGTGTATACTCTTACAATTTTAATAAAACCCGGATAATGTCAGACTGAAGGGGTCCAAACAAGTGTATACTTGCCAGAGAGCAACACAGGGCTAATACTGTGAAGGCTTCTTACCCTTAATTGGGTACATGGATCTGGTGAGTGAGGGACCCAATAGAGCATGAAAAGAGGGATCACAGAGTGAACACTGTCATCTGCAATATACTATATGAAGCACAAAGCACCTTTTTTTGCATGGACTGTAAAAAATAGTAGCAGTTGATTTTCACGGCACAGAGCACTTTAACTGTTCATTTATTTATTATTTATTTATCATATTTATTATTTTTATTATTAATACATTTTTTCCTGAACCACCACTATGGTCACTTTGTTTACAAGTTTTTTGGTTCAATACATGGTTTGATTCACACACCATTACCAAGTCCTATGTGGACCTCACTATAAGGATATATTGGATAAGCACTTTATGTATTTTTATTTTTTAATTGTATTTTATTTACACATTGTAATTCATTAACTACTTGAGATCCGTGCTATAGCTGAATGACGGCTTTAGCGCGGATCTAAATTACCAACAAGCCGTCAATTGACGGCTTGTCACTGGTAAAAAAATAAATAAAAATAAATAATTCTGTCCCCTATTTTGTAGGCACTATACATTTTGCGCAAACCAGACGCTTATTGCGATTATTTTTTTTTTTTACCAAAAATATGTAGAAGAATACGTATCGCCCTAAACTGAGAAAAAAAAAGTGTTTTTTTTTTTTTTTTTTTAATTGGGATATTTATTATAGCAACAAGTAAAAAATATTGTATTTTTTTTCAAAATTGTCGCTCTTTTTTGTTTATAGCGCAAAAAATAAAAATCGCAGAGGTGACCAAATACCACCAAAAGAAAGCTCTACTTGTGGGGAAAAAAGGACATAAGTTTTGTTTGGGAGCCACGTCGCACGACCGCGCAATTGTCAGTTAAAGCGACGCAGTGCCGGAAGCTGAAATATCACCTGGGCAGGAGGGGGGTATAAGTGCCCAGTAAGCAAGTGGTTAATTGAGAGGCGCCATCACCTACTATCTCATCCCCATTCACTTTCCACTTTCCACTTCGGTGGAATTACATGTAGGGGCAGCCACTTAATAACATATATACATCTATATTAACACCACTGGCACACTTAAAAATATCAGGTCCGTAGCGCGGGTTCTACCTACCCCTTCTTCTAATGATAGAGAGCAGCCAGCAGCACAATGGATACTTCATACTGAACATAAGTACCAGGACTTATGCTATTTTGTTTTTGTTAATTTTAAGCTGGGCTTTAAGGTATTTCAGATCCATTTCTCAGAACATGTTAAAAGGCTCCACAAAATCCTGTTCAGACAATGCCTACAATTTTTTATCAGTACATCATACAGAATAATCCAACGAATGAGTAACATTTTAGCAGCTCACATTTTAATACACGTAATTGGTTGTAATATATCTGCACTATTCTAATGGTTCTCTAATATTTAAACCTCCCATTACATGATCAGCCACAGGTGAACTGAGATTATGGATATCTTTTATAATGGAGAGAAATATTGCTATATATTCTCTATAACACTGTACTTTCCTATGTACATTATGGCCCATCCCATTCAAAATAATCAGGTCATGCTATGTAACTGGCAGGGTACAGTGGAGTTATCTGTGCTAAACAGAGCAGAGAGAGCTCTGTGACTGGGGAAGAAATGGTCATCAGTCTTTGAACTAGATTTGGCTCTTCTCCTAAATTTGTATCAGCTATCAGAGTACCAAAGCCAGACTTGTAGAGAACATTTGTAAATAAATGTGCTTTTTTTTATTTTCTTACTTCATTTTTGAATGACCTACACATCTCAACGCTGTATATGCAGAGGTGAAAACCTGGAGATTTAGTAACTGGACATGTGCCATCAGACTGATAACGTCAGCTATGTTGTTGTTCAATTCTGATCTGTGTAAATCTTGGACTCTATGGGCCAGATTCAGGAAAGGTTACGCTGGCGGATCGAGTGATCCGCCAGCCTAACTGTGGCTTTGAGCCGGCGTTTCTGTTTTCTGTAACCAGAAAACAAGAAACGCCGGGTTGAAGTTCCGATGCGAGCAGCGTAACTGAGTTTCGCCATCGCATCGTTACTTCAACTTAAAAATGGCGCCGGGGGCGTTCCCGCCGATTTACGCTCAAAAAATATGTTAATGAGCGGAAATCGGCAATTCACGATCGAAATCCGGCGCGACGCAATGACGATACGACGTTTCCGGACGGGATACGCGGCGCATAGATATACCTACATGGGGTTGGAGTATCCTATGTTAGGTATAGGCGTCGTCATCGCGTCGGGAAAAAAAAAAAAAAACGTCGCTTGCGTAAAACGGTCATGAATGGGAATGTGACGTCATTGACGTTCATTCACAGATTTTGGAGCATGCGCACGGGGATGTTTTGACACTCGACGCATGCGCAGTACGTTGGCGGCGGGATCGCGCGTAGTTAGCATACTACACGCCCCGTACCCGCTACATTTGAATTCCGCCGGCTCATTTGTGATGCGCTGCCGCAACTTTAGGAGCAAGTGCTTCGTGAATGACAGCACTTGCTCCTAAAATTTCGGCAGCGCAACGCAAATCAGAAGCGTTACTCCAGAGCAAAGATGCTCTGGAATACGTGAATCTGGCCCTATGTAAATAAGATTCACTCTATAGTTTGTCTATCTATCTATCTATCTATCTATCTATCTATCTATCTATCTATCTATCTATCTATCTATCTATCTATCTATCGTTTTGTTGTGGTGTAAGGCAGAGTGTGCCTATGGAGAATGGACTGTAATTTTATTTCATCATAATTTTGTGTGCTGACACTCACTGGTTTTCCACTCTGTTGGCCAAGCTTACATATCCTCTGACACCCTCAGGGATCAATCAGGGATTCAATTCTTCGTGGTCTGAATACCCTGGAGAAATGTACTATTTTTCAAATGATTACTTTTCTCTCCCAACAGTATTCATGCTCAGCTCATTTTTTTTTTCAAACTTTTAACTCTTTTTCTAGTTAATAGTCTTGCGCGCTCCAAGATTTTCCAGAGGTGCACTGTGAACAGCCTGAAGTACAGATGTTCTGCTTGAGCTATACAAGTTCAGAGGGAATGAAGAGCTTAGAGCAATTTAAAAGCAACCAAGCAAAGATAGAAATCCACAATGAAGCAGCTGATGTGAGCATTTTAGCCATAGACTGGAAGGCATAGAGAGGCACAGAGAGAATATACGCACATGCTCACATGTGTACTTGCTCATACACACTGTACTATTAAGGCTCTCACGAAGAAGCATCAGTTAATTAATTATACTTCTTAGTAATAAATCAATGGTTCATTTGACATTTAATGAATACAGTTAATTTAAATTTGTGATAGCAATAGCAATCTTTCATACTTTGAAACAAAATGTTGCACTGCGAATCCTTTCCATTACCACTGTATCATACTAAAGCATAATTCCACTTTCGGGATTTTTAGTCATATACAAGTTGTTTTGAACTAGAGAAAATGACACTTTTCTTTTGTTCTGGTAATTGATCAATTAATTCATGACTAAGGTTTGCTTTATATTAATAAATCACAATTTTTATCCCATTGCCCACCAGCTGGTAAACAAGGCTTAGGGCATGGTTGTGACCATATCTGGACAACTGAATCAAAGGATGAGGACTGCATTATTTTCGGTGTTTAACCTTAATGATAGATGGGTGCTTGTAGTGACTGTAGTGGAGGGCGCAAATCACAATAAAACAATGAGATGTCACCAGCACTATATTGCAAACATATACGCTCATTTATTAGTGCATTAGTCAAATAAGCCAACATTTCTGGGTCTTGCAGGGTCTCCTTCTCAAGGTGACATAGTGATAATATCACCTTGAGGAAACAACCAGTCTTGGCCCCCAAAATTTGACATTTTTTTTTTACTAATGTGATATCGCATTAATCAATGAGTATATATGTTTGCAATGTCATCATTTTACCATATTTGGTCAATAACTTTAGACAGCTCCCAGTTTACATTCAGACCGGAGCTGTCAGTTGTGACGTGAAAGTAAATAAATTCTGCACTCGTCTCTATAAATGCCACAAACTTATAGCATTAAATACTTAATCCAAACAATATTAATAAACACAAAAATGTTGTGCAAATACAAATTGTAAACATATGTGTGAAAACACCCTTAAAAATTATTGATATAAATCTTTAAAAATCGTGATGAAAATTGTTTTATGTATAAATACTCAAAAAAGTCTATATATAAATAAAAAAATGAAAAAGGTATGCGATTTTTTTTTTTCGAACCATATATACTGCATGTGAAATGATGACAATGAAAAAAGCATCTGAAACACAACAACCTACAAGCAAAATGGATGATCAGCAATTCAACACACAAGTGCATGTAAAACTATATATGTATGAAAAAACCTCAAAAAAAGTATTCATCTTACACAGGTAGATCAGATATTGCACATCGATTCTTGCGGGGGAAAAAATGAGCAACCAGATAGCCTCTTACTGACATGGCCTCTTACAACTACTGTAATTAGGAGTCCATCAGATTCGGTAAGAGGCCATCTGGCTGCTCATTTTGTCCCTCGCAAGGATAGATGTGCAATATCTGATCTACCTGTGTAGGATGAATATAATATGGCTACAGAGTCTGTAGGATTACTCAAGCTGTTTTCATTTCTCCGCTCTGGACTCCTTCTATATATGTATGTATGTGTATATGTATATATATATATATATATATATATATATATATATATATGACAAATGTGTAACGTGGAGGCCTAAAGTACACCTCCCAGCGCCTAGTGGAAACAAATTACGATTTGACTGTAAGACAATCTGCACACTGAAGTGCAATATGTAGGAAGGAACCAATGAGATAGAGAATACTTCTTGGAAAAAAGAATCAAAAGAAAAAGGGAAAATGTATTTAAACTAAGCTGCTGTTTAACCACTTAACCCCTGGACCATATTGCTGCCCAATGACCGGAGCACTTTTTGCGATTCGGCACTGCTTCGCTTTAACTGACAATTGCGCGGTCGTGTGATGTGGCTCCCAAATAAAATTGTCGTCCTTTTTTTCCCACAAATAGAGCTTTCTTTTGGTGGTATTTGATCATCTCTGCAGTTTTTATTTTTTGCACTATAAACAAAAATAGAGCGACTATTTTGAAAAAAATGCAATATTTTTTACTTTTTTCTGTAATAAATATCCCCCAAAAATATATATATATATATATATATATATATATATATATTAAAAAATCCTCATTTTAGGCTGATATGTATTCTTCTACATATTTTTCGTAAAAAAAATCGCAATTAGCGTTTATTGATTGGTTTGCGCAAAAGTTATAGCGTTTACAAAATAGGGGGTAGTTTTATGGCATTTTTATTATTATTATTTTTTTTTTACTAGTAATGGCGGCGATCAGCGTTTTTTTTCAGTACTGCGACCTTATGGCGGACACTTCGGACACTTTTGACACATTTTTGGGACCATTGGCATTTTTTTTTTGCGATCAATGCTATAAAAATGCATTGGATTACTATAAAAATGCCATTGGCAGTGAAGCCCCCTAGCGGCCGCAGAAGTGCCGACGTACAGCTATGGGCTCTTGCCCAGGAGAGCCGACCTGCCACCGTATAACTGCGGTGGCTGGTCGGCAAGCAGTTAAACTGAATAGAAATGTAAAAGGATGGTAAATAAAAACTTTCAAAACATAAAAATTGTTGAATGATAAGACCAACTCCACATATTAACCACTTAAGGACCCCTTCACGCCGATATACGTGGGGAGCTGAATCGACGGAGGGCAAAGTCAGGATATGATAAAACGCGACAGGGTGTGACCTACACGACGCAAGGAAGTGACGTGTGCGTTCCACCATAACCATACCCGGAACCAGAAAGTGATAGCAGTCGGCTATCCAACTCGGTCCGCACTGCTCTCTCTCCCCATTGCGGAGACGGTGATTAGACGTCTATCTTTCTCAACATACAAGTACATGCATGAGGGGACAGCTATCTGTGGGGGGCTCTGTATTTTATACAATAAACGGAATTACGCTATGTGGCACATTTCTGTTTGTCCCTATGTTGTCCCTATGTTGTGACGAGTGCATCATCCTTTGGGAATTTTTACATCGCCTGGCTATATTATCTTTCCGGTGAGTGTGTACCCCGGAGGGGGATTATCTGTCCCACGTGGTGAATTTGGAGTTCATGGTGGAAGGTGCTCGCTATCTGTTTTCCAACACAATCACCTATGGACCTTTCCTCGTGTTGCTCTGTACTTCATCAACCTTTTTATTAATGTGTGGAGTTGGTCTTATTATTCAACAATTTTTTTAGCCACACTGAAGTACCAACACCAGCGCTGTTTGTGGTATAGGACTTGGACATTGCTATATGTTTTGAAAGTTTTTATTTACCGTCCTTTTGCACATATATATATATATATATATATATATATATATATATATATATAAGAAAAAATTAAATCGCGCTACCACAAATAGAATAAATATATAAATGACCACAGATCAATAAGTGAGTAAACACAAATTAAAAAAGGGTGACCTATGATGGCCGCTGGACAATAAACGATCACCTAATAGATATTATTAATGACGAAAACATATGGTGATGAAAATAAATGTCCCTGCTGAATTTCCAATTAATATATAAAAGAGAAAAAGTCCATGAAAATATAAACACTGGTGCTCCTGAGTCACAACAAGTTGATAGAAGTGTTTAAAAAACAAAACAAGTGTATCCTCCACCAAGCTTATAGAGTAGCCTCTTACCAGAAAGACAAAGGATCAGATACAGCATATACGGAGTTTCACTCGCGTGATGTCAGACCGTCACTCCCGGTAAGAGCTGGTAGCCAGGAACATGCAGCAGTATGGATGCCCACCATGCAAAAACAATCAAATGCTCCACATAGTGTATTAAACTTAATAAAATTTATAAAAAAAAAGGGGAATAAAATGCACTTACAATTATGCAGTGAAAAAAACGCCTTAAGAATTAATGTGCCGGCCGGAACACAAAAAAAACTTCAGGCACTCGTCCACTGGTGGAACATATGGGAACTGGGTGACAACAGCGCGTCGCTCGCCCTACGTCCGTTTCGATATAAACTATCGCCCCTGGAAGACGTTTTTTTCACTGCATAATTGTAAGTGCATGTTATTCCCCTTTTTTTTTATATTACCAGGCCAGGGTTGTGGTGAAAAGGGCCCTTGTCTTTATCAATATCTTGGCAGGGTACTATCCCCATGTTGGGGTCATGTGGTTTGGTATGGTTCAAGAAAGTGGGGTGCATGTTTTTTTTCCCCCACCTCTCCTGGGCAGGCTGGCTGAATTCATTGATAAGGGTCTGGTATGGATTTTGTGGAGCCCCCACACTTTTTGTGTATGAGGTCCCCTATAACATTTTTACCAGACCCTCAACAAAGATGAGGCTCTGGTATATATTTTAGGGTAAGCCTCATGCCTTTTTTGGCATGCGGTCCCTCCTTAAAATCTATACCATGCCCTCAACAATCTGGCAAAATTGAAGGGAATCTTCAACTACTCAATCAAAACAAAGTGGCAGGGAAATATAATTTACCATTTTTTTTTAGTTATTTGAGTTGGCATTAGGGTTCACTTTGGGCATTATTAAAACTGCTGCCTCCACCAAACATTGGTACATGTCCCCCATCGACGAGTCTAGCTCCCCATGCCCTTTGTTTAAGGATCCTTTACCCATTAGCCTTGAAAATGACCAGCATTTATTTCAAACATGTGTCTCCCATTGAACTTAATGGGGCTTGGATTATTATTCAGAATTTCAGCATAGTTCAGAAAGCCTCCCACTAATACCCACTTAAGACAAAGGATAAGTTTTATCAATTGAAAGCTGACATACACACACTGGCAACTGTGACATATGTCACAAGTGGCAATAATATAGCATACGCTGCACATGCACTATTGGCAGAATGTAAATGAAAACACTGCAAAAAATAATATTGGTATGTATAAGAATTCAATTTATCATTTATTGAACATTATTATTTGAGCTTTTTTTTATTAAAGAAGTTGGGAACTATTTATCAACTACTTAGCAAACAGTGACTGTTGAGAAAATAAACATCTTAGGAAAGAGTGTGTACTGTACAGCACAGCTTACAGAGAGAAGTAGTCTAGAACGGGGGTGTTGAATGTTTTTAAGAGCAAGGGCAATTTAAGTGATTTGGTAATCGGTCCCGGGACACAATGAACTATGAGGTTTTACCACCCCCCAAACCGCAAATGTAAATGAGCCCTTACTGTTCTGATCCCCTGTAAGGCTGCTTTCACACTGTTGTGCTGCAGTTTACCCACACTGCGCGTACAGCGCACCTGTGGCTTTCCTGCGGGTTAGCTACACAGAGCCATAGAATTATATTAAGTTTTGTGCTTTCAGAGATCACCAAAAAAAAACAGATATAATAGAAGCCTATAGCTCAGTGCAACCAACCCACAGAAAAGTGCTAATATATCCATCGCAAAAGTGCAGTGTATGTGATGTTGAATGCACTGACCTTTTACTCTTCAAGCTTCTGCTGGCATCGCCCTCCAGGCTACTATTAAAAGGTCCTAGGTGCACATTAAATCACTCCGTCTGGGACAGCAGGAGCTAATGCTACAGAGGAAGCATTAATATATGTGGTCTGCAGACCAGGGGTTCAGAATCCCTGGTTTAAAGAATGTTATCTAATCCCACCTAAACTGCTGCTTAGTGGGAGAAAGAATGTTTTGGTATCAACAGCCCTTGGTAGGAAAAATGTCCAAGAGGTAAAGCAAAGTGGAAGGAAGAATGCCCTTGCATAAGCAGAAGATGGATGGAAGAATGCCTGAGCACTAGTGTTGCTCACGAATATTCGCATTGCGAATATTCGCTACGAATATTGCATATTCGAGTATTCGCGAATAACTCGAATATCGCGGCAAATATTCGCTATTTCGAATATTCGTATTTTTCAAATTTCGCAATTAATTTCGCAATAAATTTCGCATTTGCGAAATTTCGCAATAGTGAAATTTCGCAATAGCGAAATTTCGCAATTGTTTTTTTTTTTTTATAAAATATAGCGAATATTCGTAAATATCGAATATTTGTGATATTTTATCCAAAAAAAAAATAGCGAAATTTCGCAATCATTTTCGGTTTCGCATATGCGAAATTTCGCTATTTTTTTTTTTATAAAATATAGCGAATATTCGTAAATATCGAATATTCTTGATATTTTATAAAAAATAAATAAAAATCGCGAAATTTCGCATTAGTGAAATTTCGCATTGGCGAAAATTCGCAATTTTTTTTTTTTTTATAAAATATCACGAATATTCGATATTAACGAATATTCACGAATATTCTTCGAAATATTCGCGAAATATCGCGAAATCGAATATGGCGTATTCCGCTCATCACTACTGAGCACCTATAGTGGAAAGAGGAATGCCCCAGGGTCAGCAGTGGGGGTGGAGAGGGGGGGGCACCCAAATAGTGGTGTTAGTGAAGTAAAATAAAAAACCTCACCAGTAATTATTCCAGTGATCTCTTTAACCTCTTACTGCCCCCGCTATAGCCAAAAGATGGCTACAGCATGGGTCTAAATTACCGGGAGGGCATCCATTTACATCCTCCCATGTATGTGCTGTCTGCGGGGCGTGGGTGGCACGCTCTGTGATCAGCGATTCTATGACTGTTGTGCTCTATCTCCTCCCAACAAGTGACATGAACACTGGATGTATGAAGGCACTGTCTGGCAGTAGGCAACACATTCTGACTCTGCCAAAATAGATTCTCTGCAAGGTGCTAAATAGAGTATCCATAATACAAAATCAATAATAGTGGTAAAAGAAGAAATAAATGAATTAACAATTAAACATTTGAACGTTGGATATGTTTCTTGCTACTGCAGTCAGCAAGATAAGGGATATTGAAAGAGTGAAAAAAGAACTGATAAAAAAAGGAAAAAGGAAAAACACAAGAGATGATTGAAAAACGGATTGTTCCTGCATCTTAAAACACAAGTGGGGAGTAACTTACTAACTTGTAGAATTGTCTGTAGTTTATTTTTACACACCTCTTTTAACTTTATTTAGTGTTCAATACAGCGGAATACATGAAAACAGAAACAGAAAGCAAAAGATCTTCCCATGGTATGCATAAAATATAATACTTTGTTGGCTCATGAAAACAAATTCCGGCATAGGTTGTGTTTTATAGCTGTTCTCAATATTCCTTTAAGACTATCATATAAGCAGTCTTGAAATGTACATTTGTTTTTAGAAATAGACACTGTAAAGAGATGGAAGTAGGAGTAGTTATCAATTCCAGTTACGTATACTAATAAGGTACACACATTATTGGTTCGAATTGTCTGTATTTAAAATGTCTAAACGTGGTTCTACTACACGTCTGGCCACAGACCATGCGGGCCAAGATGGCGGCTTACCACCACGGATGGCCAAGAAGAAGCACAGGTAGGCAGCCCAGAAGTTCTTCGCTAAACCAGCACCACGAGAGCCACCCACACTATTCGACCCTCTGGAGGTTCTTATTGGTAATCAGTCCACTGTACCGCTGTAAGATCTGACTACCTCCCTGCTAGACTGGGAGCCAGTGAGTACTTCTACTGACACTCTGGCCATGCAGCCTTCTCAGACTCCAGACCCGGAGGGGCCAGAACTTACCATGAGGTACATATTAGCATCTGTTCCTCTTTCACAGAACTTGCATCAGAAATTAAGGCGGTAAAAGCAGACATTTCCTTTTTCCACCAAGACATGCAAAAACTAAAATGGGATTCAAGGTGGATTTGGTTTAAAGGAATAGTTCACCTTTACAAAAAAAAAATGGTAAATAAGGGGCATCTGTATATAAAAACTAATTGTGCAACTTTGTTGAATATTGTCCTTGCTATAGGTGTAGGCCGTGTATGTACCTCATGAAGCCTGACTGAAAACTTCCCAGATATTGCATTTCCCCATCCTCACCACCACATGAGTAAGCTTTCAAATGCTGAGCGCAGAGCTACTGCATCACAGGAGAGAAAGTGCATTATGTGAGGGTGTTTAAATCAGAAGAGGAGCTTGCTCTTGTGATGTGATGGTGGAAATAAACAGTAACAGTTGGGCATGTCTTAGTAATGGGCTAACAACAAGGCAGAATGGGAGTTTGTTTTTATCTACACACTCCCCTTTCCTGCATAGCCAGTTTTTATTGGTAAAGGTGGACTACAGTATGCCTTTAAAAAACAGAGGTAGATATAAATAAATAAAGTGACAAGGCGCTGGAGGAAAGAGAAATAAGGAAGCTCCTAGTAATAATTAGGAAGGAAAAAAAGGGAGACATATTGAAAGGTAAGAATTAAAAGAGAAGTTTAGGAATAAAAAAAATAAAAAAAACAGGAATATTACTCAGGTGGATTATGCATCCATCTGATGCTGCATCTGCCCCCCACTGGCTCTGCAGTGAGAACTGAGCGATCAAACACCACTGAACACTCAGTTCTCCCCATCTGCTCTTAGCAGAGAGCTAAAAAAGGGGTCACAGGAATGCAGAAAGAACTGCACTCCTGTGATCCATGGGCATCCAAAATAGCTTTGCATATACTTTAAAAAGGGAGGGTGCAAGAGGAAGGTTTGGGATCTGGAGCCTCCAGTGATAAGACGTAAGGGAGGGGAATAATTAAAATGGGACTAAGAATATACAGTATATGTATGATAGTGCCAGAAGGAATGTAGTGGAAAGGGAGAGAGGGTTTAAGTTCTTAAATTATTTCACTGAGGGTTTGAGAAGGTGAGTTGCAGCCATGTATGTGATTGTTTGCCTTTTGTGTTGGAAAAGTATGATGATGCTGCTTTATGATTCAATGGGCTGTAATGTTTTCAGCCTGACCTAATATGTTTAAAACATTCTAAAGTATCAGTAGAGATGGTTCCAGACGCTTCCATCTGCACTATATGGTGTACTTTTGTCTTCCAGTCTGTATTGGGGAGGGGGGCCAGGGATCCCCAGTGTAAAACAATCAATGATTTGGCAACATTAAAAGGGTGGAGGATTACAGAGTTTTTCCAGTTGTAGATTAAGTTGGGCGTGTTGTGTAAAAGGGAATTATCAGGGTCAAGTTGGTCAAGTTGGTGAGGATCTCCCATTGTCTGTGTGATTTACTGGTTAATTTGTTGACAAAAGGGTTGGATTTGTTGTTCATGTACACTATATTCATGTTCTCACAGACCTGTCAGTGTTTTTAGTGTCTTATTAGGGAGGATATTAGTCATGTACAGACCTGAGATATGACATGTTTGAGACTTCACCTTTAGCATTTCAGGCTCTCAAATGGGTGTGGATGAGTTTCTTTTTATGTCTGTGGTTGCAAGTTATGTTTTTAATATGAAGGTAGGACCATAGTACATAGTACTAGTGGATCTTTGGATTCAAGAGCAGTTCTTGGTTGGAGACATTTGTGACATCTTTGAATTCAAGAACCCTAAGGAGGCATTCTAAGTTCCAAACTGATAAAAAGTTGGGACACATGCCCGGTAGGAAGTTTACATTTCCTGTAAGTGGGATTTAAGGGCACAGGGGAGTCATGAGGCCCTCTTTTACCACAATCCTAGAAAGGGTGAGTTGGGGTAGATCAGTGAAAAGGGTAAATGGCTGGATGGATAGGGCTTGCTGCCTTACACACTCACTATATACTGGAACTCAGCAATTGGAGTCCATATACAGACATGTGCAGCTTCTCTTCATGCTGCACATGTCAAGCACTTAGAAGCAGGAAATATTTTCCTATTTCAGATATTTTCATCTAGGTTTTTTTAATCAAACTGGAGAATTCCTAGCTCTGGTTCTGACAAGTGATGTCCTCCCCTGACAGTGTTCACAGGGATCTGGGTCAGTTAGCAGGTATGATAAAACTATATAGAAAGCTGGTGTGCATGGTAGACATTTACTGTATTTATTGGCGTATAACACTCACAATAGAGGGTAAACTGTGCCTGAGTGTTATACGCAGGGGGCTGTGGAACGTTTTTTTTTCCTTAAACGCCCCTCGTAAAGTTAGAGTGCGTGTTATATGCCGATAAATATGGTAAATTATTAGAGATGATATTCTGAAGAAGGGGATTTGTAAATTTATACTGCATTGGTGTTTGGAATAAAGACAATATGGACAAATAATAAATTATTAAATTTGTATTTTCTTTTACATTAGCTACTATAACATATGTTAAAAATCAATGTTTTACTTTGATTGAACAGAGAAAAGTTAGGGTCTCTGTTTTGTTGCTGCCTTTTTCCCCTTTGGGGCAACTTCACCTCACTTCTTTTAAGGACTATTTGTGATGGCAAATAACTCAAATGTAGACATTTAGTATAGTGGGGACGGGTTTGAAACTCTGGCAGTGTTTTCATAACTTCTAATGACACCTGTTTCCCCCATTTCTTGTACGGGTGTAACAGGAAACTGAGGAAAAATTTCCCCAAAAGCATCCCACACAGAAATAAAAACAGAAATGTAATATTTTCACTGCTATCAAAAACTAAAAATGCATAGATTGAGGTTTGAATTTAGATTTGCATATTTGATGAGAAATCCAAGGATTAGAAAAATGGCTTCCTAAACAGGGGTCACATTGGTAAGAGTGTTCCAAACGATACTACTGGTTTCAGTGTGATGTAAGCTCTCTTTAAGCTGTCATAAACAAGTCGAATGTGTGACTTGTGTTGTCAGAATGCAATTATAATATAGTAATTAGTTATATTTCTATACTGAATAACAGTAGGCTTGCCACAACACTCAGAAGCCAAAATAGATCTACATGTCTCGGCTGGTGGAAAGCTATAAACAAAGTGCCTGCCCAAACAAACCAAAAATACGATGAAGCTGAAAGCGTTTTCAACACCCACAGGAGTTCTGAGTAATATGTAGCCCAGTTTCCTATCAGCACCCGGTTCTAGCTAGCCCACTCATTTGTCTCACTGAAACCTGATCCAATTCCCCAAAGCAAAGAGAAAAATAACATTAGCACATAGACGTCCACACAAACCATTAACTCAGTGAACAGTAAGCTAGTGAGTCCTTGCAGCAACATTATTTTATACTACACATTTTTATTATGATTCAGGAAAGAACATTGGGTTATCTACTGCTTCAGTCTGGTATTCATTGACTGAAATACTTATAGACGGATGAGGAATACAATCCTTTAAAGTATACTGTATAAACAGATCAATATTATCATCCTTTTCATAGGGATAATAGAGCTCATGTCCACATAGGGGACAGTGCTATAGAATTGTAGATCAGTGGATGTTGTGGTACATGAGACACTGAGGGGTCACCTGTTTATAAATACAACTAGTTTATCTATAAAGGAATTTTCCTAAAGGTAACTAAATGAGAGTAAAATATATATTTGATGATGACCCCAATTGTTATACCCTGTACACACAATCGGTCCTTAGTCCGACCAAATTCACATCGGAATTCCGACGGAATTCCATCGGAGGAAAAGAGAACATGTCTATCCTTGGAATTTCTCCAATGGGGCATACACTCGGTTGGAATTTTCAATGATAAAGGTCAGTCAGACTTTTTCCATCGGAAATTCCGATCCTGTGTACAAGGCCTTAAGCAATGGTGTCAACATCAGGACATTCTTAATCCTTTGGTATGTGATTCTGGGGAATTGTGCTAGCTAATTGCTAAGCAGTAGCGATGAATGAATGACTTGTATAGCGCAACGCATGTGAACTGAATCGCCTCTGGATGCTTTTTCCAGCCAGTGTCTGCTTGGCTGGTGCGGTCATTTTACCCCGTAGGATCTTGACACGCTAGAGACACACAGTCATACACACATATATACATATATACTGGGCCAATTTGGACGAGATCCAATTTACCTACCAGCATGTCTTTGATGAGAACAGTGATCCAATATGTAAACAATTATAGTGATTCAATATGTAAACAATTATATTAATAACCAGTGAACCTCCACTAAAATAAATGAATACATAAAGTGGTTCCGAAAATAAATGAAAGTGCTTTCCAAATATCTATTAGCCCAGGTTCACACTGGGCTGCGGGAGTGAAGCCGTGCAAGTTCAGCTGAACTCGCACAATTTCACTCCCGCTAGCAGTCCCGATTTCAGCCGCAATTTAAGAGACATCTGTGCAGGTTTCTGCACAGATGTCAATGTAAATGCGGCCCGAAATCGCAAAAAGTAGTACAGGAACTACTTTTTAAAATCGGTGCAGCGCCGCGTCGCACCAATTAGGACGGTGTCATTGCCGACAATTGCCGGCAAATGCCGCGGATTTCAGATGCGATTTGACATGTGAAATCGCATCTCAAATCGTACCAAATCGTACCCAGTGTGAACCTGGGCAAAATGTTTAAGAAAAAAAGTCAGAGACCACTCCTTGGTGAAAATAGATATCAGAAGAACAACAATGCCCAGATGATCAGGATTAGAGTCTCCAATAATGTGATGGATTGCTTACAAACCTTCATTACTTTCAATCCTTCATAGACCTGTGCTGCTCAAAAATAAAAGAGTGACAACACTCATTGCCCAAATAAATATACTGGGAACAACATGTTTTCATCTTTTTGAAATCGCCCACATTGTCTAAAGCTAAAGTTGGTTTTAATAGCTGTATGTTTAAATTGCATGCGGACAAATCACAACTGTATGGGAGCCTCTTGAGGAGGTTTCAGGCCGCATACACATGATCAAATCTATCTGCTGGAAACGGTCGGCCCGACCGTCCCAGCAGACAGATTTGATCGTGTGTACGGGCGAGCCGACGGGTTTGGCCAGCCGACAGATTTTAAAGCATGCTTTAAAATCTGTCGGCTGGGAACCCGTCGGCCCGATATGTCTGTTGGTTAGTACGCTAACCAGCAGACATATCTTCTCGCACATGCGTCAAATGGATTCGACGCATGCGCAGAAGTAATTCACTTCCTGGTGCGGTGACGTGGCGGCGTCAACGTCACCGCTACGCCACCGACACATCAGCGCGCCGTCTGCCGGCGGGAATTTTGGTTTGATCGTGTGTACACGATCAAACCAATACATCCCAGCAGACAGATTTGTTCAAATCGGTCTGTCCGACCGATTTGAACAAATTTGTCTGCACGTGTGTACGGGGCCTAAGATGTGCACAAAGGGCCAGATTCAGATACACTTAATTTTGTGCTGCGTAATCGAAATACTCTACGCTGCCGTATTTTACCAGGCTCTACATCAAATTCTGGTAGATTTTTGCGCGTACGCTATGGCGGCGTAGTCTATTTCTCACTGCGTAATCGAAATACGCGATTAGGGGGCGTGAAGCATTTAAATTAAGCACGTCCCCGCGGCGATCGAACTGCGCATGCTCCGTTCAGAAATTTCCCGCCGTGCATTGCGCGAAATCACGTCGTTACGTCATTCGTTGTTTGAGTAGCGTCGTTTACGAACATTCCTATTCCCGGACGACTTACGTTAAAAATAATAAAATACGTCGGAAAACGTAGAAATTCGACGCGGGATTTACGGCCATACTTAACATGGGCTGTCTAATATTAGACCAGCAAAAAGCTGGTATAGTGTTACGCAAAAAAAAGATGACTAAAGATGCCGTAAGAGATTGCTAATGAAGATCGTAATTTCTGGGATCGCCGGCAAAAGCTCATTAGCATACCCCGACGCGGAAAACGACGGGAAGTCCACCCAGTGGCCGCAATTTTATTGCAGCGTAGATCCGAAGGCGTACGGACACGTAATCCAGTCGAATTGAAGCCCGCAGCTGTCTATTGAGGTTTGAGGTTTCCGACTAGCTAAAAAACGCGCGTAATTTGAAATTACTCCAGTCTAACACCAGTTAGACAGGAGTTACGGCTCTCTGAATCTGGCCCAAAGTTTATATCTTTATAAAATTCGGAAATATTGTCAATGTTGTGGAGTCATTCCTTGGTGGTACCAAGAATGTGCCCTTTTCACTCATCCTGCGTATAGTTTTTTTGTGTGGGAAAAGTACAGATTTGATTTTATTAATTGGAAACCAAGGACACCTACAGGTATGCTTACATAGAACTATTCATCCTGTGAATCTGTACATGGGCTAGCACAAAGGTATACAGAATAAAAGAGACAACACACCAATATAATACAACAAATTTATTGAATTTTGGATTTAAATTGGCCACAGTGTCATCCACAAGGGGGGGGGGGTTACAATCTTTAAATAAATAATCTTGGCTAAACAATCTTTAATAAAATTATTGGTGTCCTTGCAGCCAAAGCTGGAGACTACTCCCCAATTTGGACAACATCATGACTTGATGAAGGGAGGGCGGTTTGGGCGTCGCTGCTCGTCAGGGACGGTCTGAGCAGTTACCTCACCTGGTCCCTTAAATAAGCTCCTGTCAGCGTGGGCTGCTAGCCGTGCAAACCGACCAATCCGCTGCTTTGCCGCGTAGCATCCAATCCCATGGCTGTTACTGCCCAGGGATAACGCTGCAGCTCCTGTGACCTGCAATAGAGAACAGGGGAAGGGGGAACAAACAGCTGTCCCCCCTTTGAGCCAGCCCATGCCGGTCCAGCTCATTGCTGTGACCCCTCATACGTTCCCTGCAAATGGGGCCAAATCAAATGTTATTAGGCTATTTCTCTCCAGGCTGAATATTATTTTTTTATTGAGAATAAAGTGAATCAAGAAAATACCTCAATATGGTCTCTAAATACAGCTGACAATTATAGTAAATACGTTATTATTTCCTTTGATCATCAGCTTCATGGCCATAATGCAGTAATTTTCTGATTCAGTCTCTTTTTTATGAATGAAGCATTCAACCTAGTGAGAAAATAACCTAATACAATTCAATGAATAGCGCTGCATATGTTTTATAAATACACCCCATGGTTTGATTTATTTAGTCTGTATATTAACCACCTCCCACCTACGCTATAGCTGAATAACAGCTACATTGCAGGACTTAATTATCGGGAGGCCGTAAATAGACGTCTTTCCAAGCATGCGCTGTCAGCACGTACCTGTGTGGTCTATGAGACTCGGCTGATTACAAATCGGTGTAAGGGGCCAATCCCGGCCCCTTACCACGTAATCAGCTATCAGTCAATGACAGCTGATCATGTGATGTAAAAAGAAGATCAGTTTTTTTTCCTTCACACTGACAGCATTGAGGGGAAAAACGACGATTATCGGCTTCTGTCTGGGGGACATCGGTCCCTCACACAGAGCTCCCACTGCATTGTCTGCGCCCACCGGTGCCACCTGCCAGTGCCCACCAGTGCAACCTATCTGTATCCTCCAGTGCCCACCAGTGCCACCTATCAATACCCACCATTGCTGCCAATCAATGCCCATGAGTGCCTCATCATCAGTGCCATTGATCAGTGCTGCCAATCAGTCTCACCTACCAGTGCCACCTATCAGTGCCACCTATCAGTGCCCTTCAGTGCCACCCAGCATTGCCACCCATTTGTGTCACCCATCAGTGCCACCTCTCAGTGCCCATCAGTGCCGCTGCATCAGCGCACATCAATAAAGGAGAAAAATTATCTGTTTACAAAATTTTATAACAAACTATGAAACTGATTGTTTTCAAGATTGTTAGTCTTTTTTTGTTGTTGTATTGGCAAAAAAAACAGCCGTGATTAAATTCCACCAAAATAAAACTCTGTTTGTGTGCAAAAAAAAGATAAAAATGTAATTTGTAATGACTGCACAATTGTCATTCAAAGTGTGACAGCGCTGAAAGCTGAAAATTGGCCTGGGCAGGAAGGGGGAATAAGTGCCCAGTAGGGAAGTGGTAAAGTAGAGGTTAATCCTTACTGAACATGAACTACAATTAGCATTTAATTTGCTAAGGCACACCGTATTATACATATTTGCCATTTTTTTATTATAAATATTTATTTTCATGATTTTTCATCTTTTGTTTAACCACTTCCCGTCCGCACAGAGGCTTTTTATGGCCACAATGCGGCTCTCAATTGCTGGGAGGCCGTCTTTATACGGCCTCCGGCCTCCAGGCCACTAGGGGGAGCACGAGCGGCGCCGTGGCGCGCGCATGCCCACCTTGTCAGTCAGTTGCCGATGCACGTGCTTGGCGGCCGCGGTGTCCTTCAGGCACCCACGATCGGCGGTCACGGAGACAGGGACATGGAGCTCTGTGTGTAAACACAGAGCTCCACGTCCTGTCAGGGAGAGGAGACTGATGGTGTGTCCCTTGTACATAGGGACAACCATCGGTCACCTCCCCCAGTCACCCCCCTCCACACACAGTAAGAATCACTAATAAGGCCACACATTAACCCCTTCCTCGCCCCCTAGTGTTAACCCCTGCCCTGCCAGTCACATTTATACAGTAATCAATGCATATTTATATAATTGTTTGCTGTATAAATGTGAATGATCCCAAAAATGTGTCAAACGTGTCCGATGTGTCCGCCGCAATATCGCAGTCCTGACAAAAATCGCAGATCACCGCCATTATTAGTAAAAATAATAATAATAATAATAATAAAATCTCATAATTCTATCCCCTATTTTGTAGACGCTATAACGTTTGCGCAAACCAATCACTATACACTTATTGCAATATTTTTTAACAAAAAAATGTTGAAGAATACATATTGGACTATTTATTTTTCAAAATTGTTGCTCTATTTTTGTTTATAGCGCAAAAAATAAAAACCGCAGAGGTGATCAAATACCACCAAAATAAATTTCTATTTGTGGGGGAAAAAAAGACATCAATTTTGTTTGGGAGCCACGTCGCAGGACCGCGCAATTGTCATTCAAAGCGTGACAGTGCTGAAAGCTGAAATTTCATCTGGGCAGGAAGGGGGTATATGTGCCCAGTAAGCAAGTGGTTAATCTGAGCAAATCTGATCTCCTGCATGATAGTGACAATAGTGGATCATGCTGTAGCATAATTTGAAGATAGGGACATAACACTGTCATCTGAGAACAGGTGCTTTTTTATTTAGTTTTTCCAGACCTGCTAGTTAAAGGCATAATGTGCTATTATGCATCGCATACTAGCACATTATGTGAAACTTACCTGAAAACAAAGCATTCCAGATATGCAATGTCACGTTACCCTTCATGTTGATGACATCATTACTGTAGCTGTCATCTTCACCCTTCTTGCTGATGATGTCACTGGCTGCATATACAGTAAATATCTCTTAAACAGTGAAGGTTTAGGAGATATTTACATTACATATAGGTAGAATTAAAAGACCACTTTAACACCAGAAAAACTGTCACAACTAGCATTTGATTGACATTTGATTGATCACAGTGTTTGTAAATAAAGGTTACATTGGAGCTGATTACACTGTTTATGACATAATAATGAATGATTGTACAATGCCAGGATGTCCATGCTGCAGTATTAGCTCATGATTTTTGAGAATCCCTACGGCCCATGTAGGCACTTTCTTTGACTAATAATTGTGGTTGATTAGCTGCATTTCTTGGTCTGTCTGTTATTGACAATGGATGTACACAACTGGTCAGTGTGATTGATGATGGATCCATTTTTCTTTATTTTTATTTTTATTGCAATAAAGAACATTTTTTTACAATGTGGCTATCCTTTTTACTTTTGACTTTTTTTTGGGCAAGGGAATGAGTAATACGAGGTTCTAATGTTCACTGTACTTATTTCCCTGGCGGCAGGATGAATATCTGGGGACCCCCTTATTATAAAGTCCTATGGGGCATGTGATGTAGAGAAAGAGCCTTGTCCATTGGCGTTGCTGCCCTCCCCCTTGTAAGATACCCCCTTCCCAATATTGAAAGGCACAGGGCTTGTAGTTGTAATTCAGAAAGGAGGGAGATGAGCTGCATGATCACTGCCCCTCCTTTCTTGCCCACCCAGGCTGCATACCTGGTTAAGGACCTAGTTGGAGTTTTTGGAGGAACTCCATGTCCATCTGTGTCACCACACCAGGTCACATACCTTTCAACTTTGAGGCGTATTTTGAAGAAAAATGGAAAAACCTTTTTTACCCCCCTTGCAAAGCACCTTGTCCTAGTGTTGAGGGAAAGCGATCTCTTTCCCATGTCCTGTTTATCCCCCACAAAAGATAATAAGAAATCCGCTCCCAGTAGCCTCCCAGGAGAATGATTATGGGGCAAACTAGTATGCCTCATTACTCATTCCCAAAAAAAGTGAAAAAGCAAATAGCTTTTTGACAAAACTCTTTTATAACAAAAAAAATACATTTAAAAAATGTAAACAGTCACCCTGCTTTAAATCCAATGTCACTTATGTTGTTTAGTGATGTAAATCCATCATTATACAATGATGTTTTCTTGCCACTATGATGACCCACCATAACAATGCTTCCCCACTGCACATCCATCGCAATTAACAGAATCACTACGCTCAATAATATGCAATCAAAACCAATGTGTTTACAAGCATAAAATCAGTACAGTGAACCAACTCAAAAAAGAAAATGGGAAAAAGTGCTTGTAAGGTCCATTCAACAAATCTTATTTATTAGTGATACATAGTCACCAAAATAAATGAATGAGAAGAAATTAGGTAAAAAAGTGTTCACTCCACAAGCAACTCTTGTAGACAAACTTTAAAGCCTTGTACACACGATCAGTTTTCCCGAAGGGAAAACTGTGAGGAGAGCTTTTAGCTGGGAATCCCAGCTGTGTGTATGTTCCCTACAGTTTTTCCAATGGGAAAACTGCCCAAAAACCGCCAGACAAAAAAGAGATCCAGCTGACTTTTGCCCAGCGGTTTTTGGCAGTTGTCCTATGGAGCATACGCACGGCCGGGATTCCCAGCCAAAACTCCATCGCAGTTTTCCTGTCTGGAAAACTGGCCGTGTGTAGGGGAAAGACTGAACTGAGCAGGTTCTTGGCTTTCCCCTTGGGATTTCCGACGGGAACTTTTCCCATTGGAAAAACCGTACATGTGTATGAGGCATTACCTTTAATCTTGGCCCCTAAAGTTACAAAGGAGGAGCTCAGCTATGAGGAAAGATTAGAGGAACTGAATGTATTCACACTTGAGAAGAGGAGAATAAGGGGGGATATGATCAACATGTACAAATATATAAGAGGTCCGTATAGTGAACTTGATGTTGAGTTATTCACTTTAAGGTCAACACTAAGGACAAGGGGGCACTATTTACGTCTGGAGGAAAAGAGATTTCACCTCCAAATACGGAAAGGTTTTTTCACAGTAAGAGCTGTGAAAATGTGGAACAGACTCCCTCCAGAGGTGGTTCTGGCCAGCTCAGTAGATTGCCTGGATTATTTCCTAAATGCACATGATATAACTGAGTACTAAGATTTGTAGGTAAAGTTGATCCAGGGTAAATCCGATGGCCTCTCGGGGGATCAGGAAGGAATTTTTTCCCCTCCTGTAGCAAATTGGATCATGCTTTGCTGTTTTTTTTTTGCCTTCCTCTGGATCAACTATGGGTATGGAGTTGGGTGTATGGGATTGTACTGTTTTTTATTTTGTTTGTTTATTTTTTTTATGGTTGAACTAGATGGACTTTTTTCAACCTGACTAACTATGTAACAAGAGGTTTCCTTTAAAACCCAATATTTCAACTCAGATGAAGAAAAGAAAAGTCACAGTGGCCTTGCTCTGAAGCCCCCGGGTCCAGTCAGAGGATGGTCCTGCAGCAACCTGACTTGGATGATTAGATCCTTAGGTGTCAGCCGGACAGAGTCTGGAACGGCTTTGTGTCGTTAGCCAACAGCCGGCTTAAGCCTGGTTTGGGCCCTGGGAAAGCACAAGTATTTGCACTTCTGCGACCCTCAAGAAAACTATGGCCAAAAAAGCTTTAACCATACTTAAGTTTACTTTTAAGCTAGCCTATTCAATATATGTCCCAGTGCTGGTTCTTTTAAAGATTAAAACTAAACTGTAGGCAAATAGAAAATACACCATTATCATAATTCTAAATTAATTAATTATTCATACAATGTATGTGATTAGTGTAAGTACATTTAGCTTATTATCAGCCTTGTCACAATCAGGTGTGCTAAATGCGCTGACAAGGAGCAAGAAGAGAACTGAGTGAAAACTCATTGGTCTGCTGCTGCTCCTCCACTACCCAATCAGTCAGAAAAGGGTAGAGAGAAGACACCATTGTATTTCTTAAAGACCAAATTTGAAAATGATCTCTTGCAGTGGGACTACATCTTCACTACAAGAGTTAGCTGCTGTTTTGTCCAGAGGAGAGGAGAAGTACTTTTACTTACTTTGTCCTCCTCTCCCCTAGCAGATGGCGCTCCCTTACACTCTGGCGATGGCCTGTCCCTAGGCTTCATCACGCCCAATGCAGGGCCTTGTATGTGCCTTGATAACATCTGGTCCTTAGACTGCTGGAGCTTGGGGGAGAAGACACCATTGGGACTGGTCTAGCAGCACGTAGAATCAAGTACTGTATTTATTGGCGTATAACACATTCCTGAAAATAGAGCGTAAACTGTGCCTGCGTTTTATACGCAGGGGGCTGTGGAATTTTTTTTTCCTGAAACTTCCCTCCTAAAGTAATAAATAAATCTTCTTTTCTGTGTCCCTTAAATCTAAACAAGCAATTATCCCTCGCAGTGTGGACACACTTCAAATGATACTTTTATAAAATGTTCCTGGAGTTAGTCTTAGACTATGTGCAGTTGCACTCTGCAGATACAGTTTCTCCAGAGCTTCGTAAATGAGCAGAAACTCTGCTGATTTCAATCATCCAATCATGTGGAAGCAAAAATTCAGTTTTTCTTTATTTTCCTTGAATGTTGATTGGGTGCTCTTTGCAAAGTGAAACCTTACTTCATTTATTAAGCTCTGGAGCAACTACACTTGCAGAGGGCACTGTCCATTTGCCTTTAGTAAATCAACCCTATAGTGTCATTCTGTGCTGTAAGATGGGACTGTGCAAACCTCAGGATATGTGTAATAAAATATTTGCTTGGAATACATCTTTAATTTAGAATTACTCTTTTGCGAAATACTTCCACATATTCAGCATTTGCAAATGTAGGTCACTGAGACCTCTGCTTTTATGTATGTGTTAGAATAAGATCTTATTTGTCTTTTTACTGTGCTGAAGAGACTGTTGGCAATGTCTAAATGCCAATATATTTTCCAAGTTAGGATAATGCTACACTGAGGAGCGAATGTTGACATACGCAGCTGTCTTTTGGAAATATAGCTTCATGTCACACGACTGGATATCAGCTATAAAAAAGAACCAATGCTCGAGAGCTCAAATGTGACAGACAAAATTCCCAAGAGAAAGTTGAACACTAGTTTCTTAGCATTGTTTTTTTACTTTTTTTTCTGGGTCATGTGTAAACTCTTGTTGATTCTTCCATTGGTTCCCCCTCTTGTGCACAACAGGGGTGCAGCTTTCTACAAAAGTCATGACATGAAGCTGTACATATGTAGGATGTAATGAGAAGGAGTGATGCATAGTAGGAAGAGACGTAATGTCTTACAAAATGTGACTTATGTTCTGAAGTCTACAGTCACTACAGTAGCCAGGGACTTTGTAGGACTGTGGAGAGGCAGAATCACAAAGGAATTGTCATGGGACACTTATTTCATGTCTTCAGAAGAACAGGCACTTTCATATATGAAGGTTATTACTGGCTAGAATACATACTGGCCGTAAATGTAACCTTTGCCTAAAAGAGGATATGGCATTACCCAATATAATTCATGGTTTTGTTATTTCGATATTTCCCTTACATATTGTTGCTGATAATCTTCTTCTGAATAAATATGATTTAACAGAAAGTACATCTGTCAGGAAGAGAAAAAACACAGCTAGAGATGTGATGTAAAAAACTGGGGCTTTCATTTCCATGAAGTCTGTTTAATTTATAAAAAAAAGTAATGCGGAAAACTGTTGTGTGTGTGTGTGTGTAGATGTGCATTTTTGGAATATGAGCATATGTGCCTAAGAAAAGCAAAAACACTTTTTTTTACAAACACAAAAATAAAGTAAGCTTCCAACAATGTAATAACTGTCTAATCTAATAGGGCAGAGTGATGTAAAGACATGTTTGTTGCCTTATGGATTTATGTGAAATTTCCATTAATAGCTGTAAAGTACTGTAATTATGAATATACTATTTAGCTTGCATCCATGTAAGGTGGGCAATATGGCGTCACAGAAGTGCCTGGTAGAATAGACATTGCGGAGCCGAGACTTGTATATACAAACCATGGAGAGACAATTCCATTGTTTTAAACCCACTCCCTTCATAGGATCCCATGCTGGGATATGCAATGAAGGGAGGCCAAAACCTAACTTCTTGGGAAAATTCAATTAAATCTCTTGCCCAAAATAGACACCAGGATTTTCATGAAAGGGGGCTGACTTATGTAATAAGCCCTCAAATCATGAGATCAGCTAGGCCAACTAATGGGACATCAGCAGCCAGGGATATACACGGCGGAAATGAGAGGAAAAACTCTCTTGATAATATGCCAGCCAGCAGGATGGTACTAAGGGTTATCTATGGGAAAAGGTCTGTCATACATGTAACTAGATTTTTGTGTACATTAATGTTTTAAAGGAATATACTCTGTATTTCTCCATGTAAATATTTGTATTTTAATCTACTATTTCCTTCTTGTTTAAAACTATAGATATTTTATGTGTATTAGATAGACTTTTTAACAATACATAATAAATGTTATTTTGTTAAACACTTTCATTTCTGGTCAAAAAAAACTAATTTAACCCACATCATAACTCTGAGATATTAAATCTTAAATATAGGTTTTAAAGGTTAACATGTTCATGCCATGAGCCCTCTTCCTTTACATGCATAAAACGCCTTGTAGTGATCTCTGTTATTCCTGGGGCATCATAGGTCTCCAACTGCATAACAAACATGGTGAGAGACCTTCATGGCTTCCTTGCTTGAAGTATTGATGATGTCCAAACAGGTCTCAACCAGGCAGAAGACATAAATGTATATTGCACTTTGCTCCATGTATGAATCTTCCAGGAATCCTCAGGGTCCAAATAGGAATCCCTAAATGGATAAAACAAGAAAAATATGCATGTTGTAGAGAGGGCTGCAATTTAGAATTGTGGTCTCGTATGGACTCTGACATTGGTAAATAGTGATCTAAAAATATGTATTCCTCATGTGGCAAAATGTTAATTTAATGGCATTTTCTCCATGATCATATACAGAATATGGCAATACATTTTGATATAACAGACAGTCTAATTGCCTTTTAATACCCATTTTCAGGTGATCCAATTTAATTATTCTTTATAAACATAAAAAAAAACTGCCTGATATCTAATATGTAAGTGACAGAGTTGAAGGTTTTCAGTTTTTTGTGATTCACAATGCATATTCAAACAGTTCCAAATGGAAGCAAAAGTGCAGGTAAACAAGTCATTCAGTTACATATGATATGACAATGAATGTTTTGTAAACCCTTATAAATAGTTAATGAAAAAAACCCGATCACTAGAGAAAACCTCATTAGTGAATATGTATACTGTATGTGTATCAGGTGACCTATGATTGCATTTATAATTCTGTGTATGCAAGATGCTTGTTGCAAACAATTTTCTATCTACAGCATAGTGGTTACTGTAAAGCTATATTTTATGATACCAGGGATTTACAGCAAATGGGACGGAATAAGCAATACATTTTCAGTTTTACATAGTAAATAATAATAGTAAGGATAGCTAACTAAAACATAAATAAAGGGTTATTTGTTTATCAGCTGGACAGTTCATACAAACAACCAATGTCAATATCAGCTATAAAATCTTTTGGCTGCCGGATTAAATTCAGTAAGGATTGCTTTTTTTTAGAGCACATTTGACAGGCCATAAGGAGGCGATATGTTGTCTCCTCACTGCCTGTTTTAACGTTGTTGCAGGGACGTTGTGGAGTGGCCCTATTCACTTAAATTGGTTGCATTAAATAGGCAGTACTGTCTGCCTAACGTGACAGAGGGTATAGTTCTTACTGCACTGAGAAACAAGGCTTTGTGGCCATGGAATGTTTGCAATACTCTCCAGCTGCCTTTGTAGTGTAAACTTAGCCTCACTTAGATTTAGATTTGAGCCACATGGTTGATTTTTAATCCTCATATTTTAAAATGAATAGTCAGTGAATTTCAAGTTAGCAGTCATTAGGTCACATTCAAAAAAAGACTGAAGTGCAGCCATCTAGAAAATGCCATGAAATGCATCTGAACAAGCATTATTTCCTGAAAATGTGCTAAGCATATTTCTTAACTCCAACTAGTTTTAATTTGCATTCAACAATTGGCTTCTGCCAAGCAGGCTGACTATAAGAGTGGTATACAAACTGCTGATCTGCAGCAGGGATTTAGGAAAACACACCAGAGATCATTTATAAAGTGTGCCATAGACTGTGCATACTAGACACTTCTTCCTCAGTGTCAGGACTAGGACAAAGGGTGGGCAGGAGGGATGGCTGCCCTGGATACAGTGGTTTATTGTAGGGATGGGACAGTTTGGCATCTTTGCCCTGGGCACTGGATGATCTTGTCTCGGCACTGCTCAGTGTGCTACCTCCCTCCACTACTTCCTGGCCACTGTGTCTGTAACTCTGACAAACATATGGTTTATGTGTTTTGTAGAAGGGGTAGGCAAAGCCTAATGGTACACTGAAAGACTGGTTCCCCTCAAAGTCTGCCTTGCTGTTGACTGGCTGTGCTTGCCAGTGTGCAGATCCAAGTCCAATATCAGCTTCAAATCTACCTACTGCTATCCACTGACCATCAAAGGTAAGTACATCCACATTTTATAAACATATTTCACAACATAACTGGACATTAAAAATGCTGCTCTTATACTGCTTCCCTAAGCACTGGCAATAAATGCAATTATGTTAAATAACCCCCCGAATCGACAGCATTTGCTGCAAGAACAGAGCTTTTCTTTCAGCAATTGCGTCTACAAAATGTATCAAATATGCATGTGTTAAGACCTATTGCATTTTTGTATTTATTATGTTAAAATCCTTGGAATGAAAGGGACATGTTTAGGTTGTTCCACAAGAGTAACAACAATAAGAACCTTTAAATTAATAGAGATCACTGTGGAAGTATTTAGACAAATTTGAGAGAGCTGGATTTAGTCGTTCAGATTTTTTCTTTCTCCACAAAATGATTGTAGGAGGTAGCTGGCTGTGTGGGGGGGTCATCAGGTAGTGGAAAAGAGAAGCACAATAATCAAATTGAAGATAAACACAATAGGCAGTTTAGGTATAGGGGAAAAAAAATAATAGCATGGCTTTTTCAGCAGCTAAGCAAATGATGTGTGGATTAAACAAGTATGAAAATGATTTAATCACATTTCTATACAAAACAGTACAGGAATATATGCAATTTATATGCTAACCAAGGTTGGCTAACCTTTGACTTCCAGCTAGTACAGCTCCACAAAAAGCTTTATATGCAAGTATTGTTGGGACTTAATAACCAAAGGCGACCTTCCAGTGAAACTGAAATTTGTATTTAAATATGAAAAAGTAAACACATTAAGTTTAATTTGAATCAATGTCTCTGTGGCTAAGTCAAGGAAACATGTGGCTTTATACCACAGTCCCTGTAAGATTCTATAGCAACAAACTGTCTAGCTGATAATTACTACTTCACAAGCAGCATTCCTCTCAGTGAAGCCCAGACAGCTTTGATAACACAGGCAAATAGCCAGAGGGATCCTACACCACTTGAACTAGAGTACTCTATTTGGAATTGGGAAGCAGCTCACCATGGTAGCTGGCTCCTCAAAAGACTCTACATGCTATTAGGCTTTTTCCCAGCTGCCCACACGCCCGTTCTGATAATGGAGTGGCTTTTAGCTGACTGCAATTGCCATGCTACCCCTGCTTCAACAGGTTATTGCATCTATGAGCTGCTAAGGGAGAGAAGCAGAGCAACTTATCTCCCCTGAGAATGTCCAGGAACCCAGTGAGTTGTGGGGAAAAGTGTGAAAGGGGCCTGAGCATGGTAAATGAGCACTTAGCTACATAATACAAATTGTTTTCTTTACAGGTAATATTTGCACATTCTAAAAACATGTGATTTTTTCTTTATATAAGGGGCAGGGCCCAGACATTTAAACAGGTCTTAAATGTTCCTAAACTCCATCAAACATTTCTGTACTGTTTTTTTTTTTTATCTGATAGAAAACTTTAGTAAAGGGGTCTGGGGGATGATGGGCTTATCAGAGTTGAGCTCCAAGTTGTTCTATTTGATACTTACACAGTACTGAGGACTCGCTGTCACATGAGAGGAAAAGATGTGAGTCACATGCTTCGTAATAACTGGACATACTAGGTATTTCCTTCACTCCAGTAAGTGTGCTGCTGGGAGGAAAAGCATTACAGGCTAAGTTCACCTTATATATATACTGGCCCATGCAGACAAGGGGCCCCAGTAGTATGAAATACACTATACTGTTTGTAAATATATTGTTTAAAAGACAAGTATGGAAAAAAAAAACATTTTTGGCCATACTTCTCTTCTTAGTAGACGTGCACATTGAAATATTTAATTTTGGAATTTCGTTTTCGTCCAAACAATAAATGTATTTAGTTACTCCTGAAATTTGTTTTTATTTATTTTGTTGAGTTAAAAAATGCATTTGTCCAAACATCCGAATTAATTAAGGTTGAATCTGTCATTGAAGGCTTATGGTGTCTGTCAAATGTTTAAGAGAATTCAACGGAGCAGCTAAACTATACAACGCCACAATCGTACATTTCCAGTCAAATGTTCTGCCTAAAAGGTATAGAAGATATCTAATGTTGTATGACACTAGTAATAATTATATTTATAAATTATTATTACTAGTCAACCAACATTCAAATTCTTCTATAGCCTATAGGCTGAGCATTTGACCGATAATGTAGGATTGGGGCGTTGTACAGATTAGCTGCTTGTCGAATCTTCGTAGAACTTTCGTCAGACACCATAAGTCTTCAATGACAGATTCAACACTTGTTTGTTTTTTGCTGCTTCGTTGAATCTTTGTCATTCATGTCAAATGGTCTACCCCAACACTGTCTCTATAATGTCGAATCTTTTCTCTCTATGTCTAATTTTTCCTCTCTATGTAGAATAATCTTGGACTAATAGAGTTAAGGCTAGGCACATTCGACCACAGGTTCGATAGACACAGATTGCTATTGTCAGCGTCATGTCGAATCTCCTATTCATATCAAACTGTTGTAGCAACGAAAACAAAAATAAAGCATTTTTTTATGTCGGATCTTTCAGATTTCGGATTCTGCGTGTTTGTTTTCGTTTGTTAAAACGATAGCGACAATACCTGAAATTTGGACGAAAATGCATTCAGACGAAAACGAATGCACATGTCTACTTCTTACTCATAGGTTTGCATATACTTGTGCTTAACTGTGATTTAGAATCATGTAATATGACATCGCAGAGCCGCTCCAGGCTCTGGAATGATCCCAACAATAATTATGTCAGTATGCCTTTGAGAACCTGAGCAAGCCATTCTAGCCCACTCTCCATACTGACACTTCAGTGCATGCTGGAAGGGTAGAGCAGAGAGAGGTAACTGCTAGTCACTGCTATCCACTCTGAGAAGACTGAGAATTGACTGACTATCACTCATGGGATCTTTCAGTTTTCGGACTTAGAGCCAGAGGGGACAGCTGCAGCATCACAGCAATGCTGCAGCCATAGATGTAATTATATACATTTTTATTTTTTATTTTTTTATTATTATGACTCTTCTTTCTTACACTGAAACTTTAGTGAGACAATAAAGTCCTGCTAGATCATTTCAGGCTGGTTCCTTTTGCAGGTGTAGCTATGTTAAATATTAAAAACAAGTGCAAATACTGTTAAAAATCCATTAATACACTCTCACCCTGCTCTGCATACACTCAGTAGCTCTTCATTTTTGGCACTGTGACAAAAATCAGAGCCACTTGAGGATGATCTGATGACAGACTACAGATTTACTGCTGCGCTTCGGGTGCTCTGGGTTCAGAAAAATGGCAGCCACTGTCAAGGACAAACAGGAGAAATGCTGGAGGCAATTACACACTCATTTTGGTAGCATAACTATTATTGTGAAATGTATGTTCCTTGCTAAAGAACATTTTTTTTGTCAAGCTGTTATGGGTAAAGTTTCCCCATCAATGCAAATACATTAACAGTGAAGTTTTACCTTTACCCATGAAGCCTGATTGAAGACTTGTTTACATCCCTACATCCTGGCTTATTTGGATGAAAATAAGCCAAAATGTAGAAAACCGTGACACATACACCCACACATGATTCAGCGTATTCTAGCCACTTCCGGACCGCCCGCGGTCGTTATACATCAGTACTTTGACACTGAATACTATTGTTATGGCAGCAGATAGCTGGCATACAGTAACCCTGGAATATTCTTAAACAGCAGGTGGTCCGCTTTCATATAAAAGTGGTCTCTGTGGCGGATTCGCTGCAAGATCACTTTTATCGGCAATGAGAGAGGTGCTCGCCCCCTTCCGCTGCATTCTGGTCGATTTCACCGCTTACCGGAGCTGTCGATGAAAGTCTGATCCATTCCCATCTGAAAAACTGTGTCGAATGAGGGAATGATGGCCCCCCCTCGACTCAATGATGTTGGATGATGGAAGCGACGTGTAAATGTGAGATCTGAGGTCAAAAAGACCCCAGATCTGACAGGTCCGGTCATGCCTTTTCTCTATTGCAATGATGTTTACATTCCTTGTAATAGGAATAAAAGTGTTCCAACATTTTTTTTTAAAGAGACAGTGTAAAAAAATTAAATAAAAAGTTAAATAAATAAATAAAAAAATGTAAAGTGCCCCTGTCCCTCCGTACTCATGTGCAGAAGTGAATGCATATGCAAGTCACGCCTGCATTATAAACCACACATGTGAGATATTGTCACGATAGTAACGTCAGCAATAATTCTAGCAAAATACCTTTTCTTTAAACTCAGAACTGGTAGCCTGTAGACATTTTTAAACATTGCCTATGGAAATTGTTTTGGGTCAAAGTTTGTCGCCATTCCACGAATGGGTGCAATTTTGAAGCATGACATGTTGGGTATCAATTTACTCTTTGACAATATATATATATAAAAAATTGGGCTAACTTTACTGTTTTCTTATTTTTTATTAAAAAAAGTGTATATCTCTCCAAAAGAAATTGTTTGTAAGACCACTGCGCAAATACAGTGTGACATAAAGTTTAAAAATGACCGCCATTTTATTCTCTAGGGCATCTGATTTTATATATATCTATATATACTGTATATATATTATATAACGTTTAATGGTTCATAATTTTCTAGCAAAAAAAAATAGGCTTGGTCTTTAAGTGGTTAACCAAATCACTGTACCAGTAAGTCGGTACTTTGATGCTAAATATCATTGTTATGGCAGCAGCTAGATGCCTTACCCCTGCATTTTCAGGAACAGCGTGCGTCTATCTTTAAGATAAAAGTGGTCTCTGTGGTGGATTCACCACAAGATCACTTTTATTGGTGGTGGGAGAGGCGGCTCGTGCTTACCGGAGCCGATGGTAGTGGCAGAGATGATTGCGCCTGCTCCCCTCACTGCCTGGATGCCGATTGAGGGAATTATGGCTCCCACTCGGCTCCATAGCATTGGAGGGGGAAAACAATGTCAAATGTCACTTCCACTCAATGCTCTTAAAGGGGATTTTTTTTTAACTACATTACATTTTTTATAGCACTTTAGTATAAATTTGAGGTCTTTTTGACCACAGATCTCACATTTAAGAGGTCCTGTCATGTTTTTTTTTTTTATAATGCATACGCAAGTCGCGCCCACATATGAAAATGGTGTTCACAAAGTTAGTGGTAAATGAAGCGGTGACTAAAATGGACAACACTATGACTCATGCCAAGATGCTAGCTATAGATACAGACATGATCCCTCAGTTTGAGAAAATGTGGAAACCCTGGATCGCATATTCTATGCCATCATCTTTTGTCAATACGGTACTATTGCCATGGTGACTAGAACAATAAGAACAAATACATCTCTCTCTAGTTGTGGTGGAGGCTCTCGGCCTGACCTCGCGGACCCCTTACATTCCATACTTCTCGTCTTCCATTTTCTTTACTTTTTCTTTATTTTTTTTACTTCTTTTTTTTATCTTCTGGTAATAATTAGAATTTTTCTTTATGATTTGAAGCTCCTGTTTTTTTTTAAATTATATCATAATCTGAATTACTCAAGAACACAAATAAGAAGGTTACTCTTAGGCCGTGTACACACGGGGAGACATGTCCGCTCAAACATGCCCATATATACACTCATTTTAGTAATAAACTGACCTTTAATAACAGTATTCTATTCCATCCGAGAGCAGGAGGTCGTGGGCCACATTAGAGGGCTCCATGGGCCACATGTGGCCCCCCGGGCCACTGGTTGGGCACCCCCTGCTCTAGGGTCTGGAAAAAAACATATATAATGTTTGGGGGTTCTAAGTAATTTTCTAGCAAAAAAAATGATTTTTAACTTGTAAACAACAAGTGCCAAAGTGGTAAACTTCTGGGGTCCCTTGTCTGCATAGGCCAGTTCTTGTGAAAAGTGTTTTCTTACAAGTTTCCTGTAAATTATTGATTGTAATTACACTTTAAAATAGAAACATAAGCCATAAGGATATAAAGAATAACATTGTTAGTAAACGTATAACAACAAGAACCTGGGGAATGCCCAGGGAATAACCAAGCCTACTTACCGACCAGCTAGCAGAACAACCAATTAACCTGTCTAACAATGTGCGTTAAAAACAGGGGTTTTGTCCGCACGCATTTGCAAACGCATGCGTGAGCCACAGAGCCGCGCCAAGGCACCCCATAATTCTGTGGTCCTAACACTAACAGTGAGTGTCCTCACAATGGAGGCACATGCATTTTAATGGATAGGTAGGGGCAGGTGGACTGAAGGGGAGCCACCCCTCCTTAAAGGTACAGAAGCACACCAAGCACCCAGCATATAGCACAATGGCTGCAAAGGTGTTGGTGCACTGCTGGACCAAAATAAACACCACAGGTGAAACAAAACGTATCCACCGCCCCCATCTATGGCTGGCAATCACAGTAAGTAGCAATGGAAGGCTAAAGCAGATAACAACAAGAACCTGGGGAATGCCCAGGGAATAACCAAGCCTACTTACCGACCAGCTAGCAGAACAACCAATTAACCTGTCTAACAATGTGCGTTAAAAACAGGGGTTTTGTCCACATGCATTTGCAAACGCATGCGTTTGCAAATGCGTGCGGACAAAACCCCTGTTTTTAACGCACATTGTTAGACAGGTTAATTGGTTGTTCTGCTAGCTGGTCGGTAAGTAGGCTTGGTTATTCCCTGGGCATTCTCCAGGTTCTTGTTGTTATCTGCTTTAGCCTTCCATTGCTACTTACTGTGATTGCCAGCCATAGATGGGGGCGGTGGATACGTTTAGTAAACGTATAGCCCATATAAAGGAGGTTATATGCACAGATGCCAAAAGAGCATGCTGACATAAATAATTTTTATTATTCCAGATGATGAAAGCATCCTTAGGCCTATGCCTCTAGGTTTTATATGGTATATAAAGCTGTGCTTCCAGAAATGAACAACTTTAGTCAAATTCCATGACATTTTCCTCCAGCATAAGATCCCTCTGTTTTAAGCAAAACAGCACAGAACAAAACAAAATCCATTTCATTCCAATCATGCCAACATCATTAGGATGCAAGAGGAGGCAATCGAAAGCCTGCAAAAGTGTGTGCTTGAACTTGACACAACCATTTACAATGCCAATTTTTAAACTTCTACCTATTCCAAAGGCAATAGTAGTCCAATCTACATTTCATAGGCCAAAAGATATCAAACCATTCACATATATCAGTCTTCATTACCTGAAGCAAATTGTGATCTATCTCTCTATATATAATATGGATTTGTGGTGCAAGGTATGTAAAAAAAGACATATATAACAGCCAGAGGCCTGTAAACACAGGTTTCAGGCCTGGATTAATGGATGATTCTTCTGCCGCAGCTCCAATTGTTTGCTCATTATCACTGAGAGATCAATGTTATTCCTGTGAACTGTATAGGGTGAGATTGCTGTCACTATAAACAATTAAGACAGGTTTTCACGTTAACACAGCAAAACAGGAAAGATTTGAAAGAAGTAAACAAGGACAAAATTTGAGGTCAGCTAAAAAAAAGTCATCAGACTATACTGTGTGACATTTACTGAGCTGTTTATTTAGAAAGCCTTGTTTTTTACATACGTCTCATCTGTGTAATAGTGTGAATACAGAATATGTACTGCATAAAATTGGCATCTTGAATATTAATGGATATTAAAACCTAATTTATTTATTTATTTGTAAAGTACATCTTGAAATGTTATGATTTTACATTTGCAATAGTTAAAACTAGACTTATTAAGGCAAAAGTAAAAAAAAAAAATGTGTAAAATATAGTACAGCACTCAAAAAACAAGTGAAAAAGATCTAGAATAAATTGATCCTAAATAAACAATATTGATTTGTGAAATGAGAAACACTTCTCACACTGATACATTAAATAATGTGACAAAAATATGTGAATATAGGGGGCATGGCTTGCCGGCAACGAGGATGGCTGCCTGAACGAATAGCTCCGCTCTACACCCGGCTAATAGCGGCTCCACAGCGCAGTAAACTACACTCCAACAGCCCGTACCTCATCCCGGTGGGACCAGTGACACCCGAGCGCCATGCTCAAACGGCGAAAACAGCCTGCAATGCCGCAAAAGCTTACTGACTTTTTCCCTCTGGCCGGAGCGAGCCGAAATCAAGATGGCGCCGGCGGCTCCTTCAGCCTCGCGGCTCAGCCGTTACCTCACCACACCAGCGGCGGCCACTATAGCCCAGGCTTCTCCCCAGATGTTCACAGTGAGTACTCACCGCCCCGTTCACCTTCCTCGTCCTCCCCTGTCAAATCCAAACCCAGGAGGGAGGACGATGCTCCAGGAAGCAGCCCCAGGATACCATTTATATTGCCTCCACCTGACATCCATAACGCAGCAGCCATAGACAACTTCCCTGCCTCTGACCAGCCCATATCAGAGCAGACGATGAAGCACATGCTGATATCACTCAAACAGACACTGTACTCTGATCTCTCAGCTGCAGTCTCCTCACTGGCTAATGTTGTGCAACATCAGGATCAGCGCCTACAGCACATTGAGCACAAAATGTCTGATCTTTTCACTGCTCATAATGAAGTGATAGATGTCTGCACTGAGCACGACGATAAAATGCGGGCGATCAATCTCAAGCTCGCCGATCTTGAAGATCGATCACGCAGAAATAATATTAAATTCCGCAACGTACCTGAAGCGATCCAACAGCCCGAGCTGGTACGCTTCTTGCAATCTCTGATGCGCGCACTAGCACCTGACCTGTCCGACAGGGACCTAGAAATAGACAGAGCGCACAGACTGCCCAAACCACCCCACCTCTCAGCTGAGAAACCCAGAGACGTATTAGCGCGCATACACTTCTACAATGCTAAAGAGAAAGTGATGCATGCTGCTAAGCGTAATCCGAACCTCCCGGAACCTTTCACTGCGGTAGCACTATACACGGACCTCTCCAAGGCAACTATGGAAAACCGGCGGCAACTGGCCACAATTACGAAAGGCCTTCAGAACCACCACATCCCATACAAATGGGGGTTCCCCATCAAGTTGTTGATTACTTTTCAAGGCAAAACCCACGTGGTACGCACGCTGCAAGCGGGCCTCCAATTGCTGAAAATCTGGCGCATAATTCCTGAGGAAAATCCTAAACCGCCACCCGCCTCCCCCTCTCAAATGGAAGGCGACTAGTCCCTACAAGATGCCTAATCTATCCTGTTTACGCTTACAATTCTTTTTGATCCATAGCCGGGTCACAGCGGATCTATGACGAGTCCTTTTTCTTTTTTTCTCTCCGAGCCTTTCTTTCCATTCACTGGGTCCGAGTTTCTGGACTCCACTGAAGGAAAACCCCCCTGGTTGTACAGTTTAGCAGTGTTTCTACACATTGATCCCGTATTGATCACGGGCTCCTCCTTTTTATCACCCCTTCTACTACCCTACCTGCTCTACACCAGCTTTCAACGAACTACCGAATCTCTCCCCACAGCGCTTACCCTCCCCCACACCTGGCACTATTGACCACTCCTAGTGGACCACCATCCTTCAACATACCATGCCGATCAAAATATTTTCCCTAAATGCTAAGGGCCTCAACAGTCCTCAGAAACGATCTACTTTGCAAAGAGAGCTGAAAAAACAAAATGCTGACATTGTCTTTATCCAGGAGACGCACTTTGCGGACTCAAAAACTCCTAAACTTAGTCTCAAAGGCTATGACAACGTTTATCTCGCCTCAAATGATAAGAAAAAGAATGGTGTACTGACGGCTGTCCGGGATACCCTGCAGTTTCAACACATCCATACCCATGCAGATTCGCAAGGCCGATAAATAATTCTCATTTGCTCCATCGCTCAAACCACCTATACCCTGGTGAACATTTATGGCCCGAACTCCAGACCACTGCGATTTCTACGTCGTCTCTTTAAGAGGGTGAACGACTTGCGGCAAGGTAACCTAGTCATGGGTGGTGACCTAAACATGATTGGCGACCCAAGTATGGACACCTCCAACATTAAAGGTCGCCGCCGACCAACCCTAAACCCCCTGCTCCGTGAATTGGATTTCTTTGATGTATGGAGAGCACAACATGGCTCGGAACGTGATTATACGTTCTTTTCTCACCCACAGCTTTCCTATTCCCGAATTGACTTGTTCCTGGTGGACAAATGGACTCTCCAGAATGTCATGAACTCTGACATTGGTATCATATCCTGCTCGGACCATGCCCCTATTTCATTGACTCTCGGTGATCTCCGTCCTGGACCACCAAGGTTATGGAGGCTGGACACCTCCTTACTAGAGGACCCCAAAGTCCTCCAAGAAATAGAACTTGAGCACCAATCTTTCTTCGAATTTAATGAACTACCCGGCACCGACAAATTTACACTCTGGTCATCATACAAAGCCTACCTCAGAGGAATTTTTATTAAGCTGAGTAAACGAGCGAGACGCCAGAGGACCCGGCAGATTGACGAGGTTATGTCTCAAATTTCAGATATAGAAAATCTTAATAAATCCCTCCCCTCCCACAAACACTCTATTGAGCTCTTGGAGCTTAGACAATGACTGCGTACCCTCTTGCTACACAAATTTGAACGTAACTTTAAATACTCTAAAGCTAACTTCTACTCGTTGGGCAAAAGAGCTGGATCACTCCTAGCGCGCCAAGTCAAGGCCCAACGGACGAAAGCCAAAATTCCCTCCCTCAAGCACCCCACTTTGCAGCAACTTTTAACTAACCCCCAAGAAATCGCTAATGCGTTTAGCGAATTCTATGCATCACTCTATAACCTTAATAAAGACCCCATTACTCCCCAGCCCACGTTAGAACAGATTCGTAGCTTTCTGGATTCGATCACATTACCTTCGATCTCAGAGACGCAACTTGAAACTCTCTCCAGGCCCTTTTACCACTGCTGAAGTCCACGCAGCAATCAAAGCCCTCCCTCTCCACAAATCCCCGGGAGAGGATGGCTTTTCTAACCCATTCTATAAAAAATTTGCCGAGCTCTTGTCTCCCAAACTGACGGACCTCTTCAATGCTGCTGGTTCCTCTGGCTCTCTACCTACGGATATGCTGCGCTCACTTATCTCAACCATCCCTAAACCTGGAAAGGACACCACTGTTGCCTCTAGCTTTAGGCCTATCTCGCTCCTGAATACTGATATTAAGCTACTCGCCAAAGTTATTGCCAACAGATTGATGTCGTTTCTGCCAGAGATAGTTCACCCTGACCAAGTTGGGTTTGTCCCGGGCAGGCAAGCACCAGACGCTACTAGGAGAGTGCTCAACCTCATCCACCGGGCCGCTCAAGATCGAACGCCTTCTCTGCTTCTCTCCCTTGATGCAGAGAAGGCGTTCGATAGAGTCCACTGGACTTTCCTCCAGGAGGTATTAACCAAATTTGGTATTACTGGATGGTTCCAAACCGCCATCCTCTCCCTATACTCGAACCCCACTGCCAAGGTGCTCACTGGGGGGATGCTATCCACCCTCTTTGATATCACGAACGGCACACGTCAAGGGTGCCCCCTGTCCCCACTTATCTTCGCCCTGATAATGGAACCCTTGGCCTCTAAAATCAGATCTGACCCGAGAATTTCAGGCCTTTTGTGTAATGGCTCGGACCACAGGATCAGCCTGTTTGCTGATGATGTGGTCCTGATGGTCACCAATCCCACACAGTCTCTACGAGCCATACAAGACATCCTCCACCAATTTAGCTCTGTATCTTACTACAAACTTAACGCTACAAAATCCATAATCCTCCCCATACATCTTCCACCCCACACGACTGCACGCCTGAAAGCTGACTTACCCTACATGTGGGCGAGAACGTCCATCCCCTACCTGGGTATCCAGATCACGCCCAACCCTAAGCAACTGATTCAACTGAACTTCCACACCTTCACCCGTAATTTACCCACACTACTGAAATCTCTTCGGAGTGTAGGCCTCTCCACAATGGGGCGCATAGCCACCTTCAAAATGATAATCCTGCCAAAGCTTCTCTACCTATTCCGGACCCTAAGTTTACCGATCCCTAGCTCCCTTCTGTCCTCTATTCAGAGCCAATTAACTAAATATATCTGGAATTCCAAACCACCAAGGTGTGCGGGCTACATACTTACCAGACCCCATCGACAGGGTGGGGTAGGACTGCCCCATATTTCCAATTACTACTACGCTTCCCTTCTGGACCAGCTGTACTTTTGGTGGCACCCTTCGCCTGAGAAGCAATGGTCCACCATGGAAGCCTCCTACCAGCTGCCCGCAACCCTTCCAGACCGCCTCTTATTAATATTAGCAGGCTACTCCCCAACCCCTCATTACACTAACCCAATGATCTCCGCTTCTATTATGGCCTGGAAGAAACTTCTCGCTGTATACCCTCCCAACTCACCTCAGAAAACACTACAGATACCTCTCAGAGCCCTGACCTCTTGCATTCCTGACTTGAATCTCTCCCAATGGCACTCTTCAGGCATACTAAACGTCGGCGACATCTTACACCACAATGCGCTGCATACCTTTGAGGCTCTCCAACACAAATTCAGTCTACCTAGCTCCGAACTTTTTGCTTATACTCGAATCTCCCACTTCTTAAAGACAACTAAACTATCCTCCACGGTACAGATCCCAGCACCAATATACCTGTATTACTCCTCACCACAAACTCCCCCTAAAGGCATCTCCCAAATGTGCTCCTGCCTCAGTGACGCTAGACCCTGCTCCCAAGTGCACTCTTTGAATAAATGGGCAGAAGAACTAAGCATCCCTTTTAGCCACGACCAGTGGCTACAGGCCTTTAGGGAAACCCACAAAGCATCCCACTGTTCCAACCACTGGGAAGTTTATCAGAAAACCATTCACAGGTGGTATCTCACGCCGTACCGGTTGTCCAAAATGTACCCTGGCCACCCCCCCTCCTGTTGGAGGAACTGCGGAAGCATTGGCTCCATGGCACATATTCTCTGGTTCTGCAAATCATGGAGCTCCTTCTGGAACCAAGTATTTAGGTTGATTTCCTCAATCGTTGGGACGCCCTGGTCCCCGTCCCCAGCTCTAGCCCTACTACATATTGGTAAAGATAAGGTCCCTCAACCGGCCAGGTGTGTGGTCATCCACCTACTTCATGCTGCCAAATTGAATGTTACTAGACTTTGGAAATCTGCTACTGTCCCTTCCATTTCTAACACCATTGCTGATCTAAACTACCAATGCGAAATGGAGAGGATAGTAGCTAGGAAGAATTTATGTTCTGAGAAATTCCTGATTATGTGGTCCCAATGGTTGCAACATCCGAAATGTTCTGTCAAATAATGTCATCTTGCTCTTGTTCCCTTGGTCTGCTCATGCTGGTGCCCTCTTCCTCCCCTACCCCCTCCCCTTACCCCCCCCTTCCCTCTTCCCTACCACTGGAACCCTGTGTTGCAAATTTATATTCTCACCTTGTTGTTGTTTTTTTCACCCAGTTGTATTGTTATACTTACACTGCGTTCAATGTCTTTGATGGTATAAGACTGTTCTGGTGGTGACATCTGTTATGAATACTACTGTTCTAATGCTGTAATGTCTATCCTCAAAACAATAAAAAATATTTACCGTAAAAAAATAAAAAATAAAAAAATAAAAAAAATATGTGAATATAGAAAAGTCCCACTGTGTAAAATATAACATCCAAAAATTATGAAAAAAAGGGAAAAATAAGTCCTTGCAGGATAGGTGACCCCTTGAAGGGTAAATCCGAATGGACACCAAAAGGGGATAGAGAGAAAATTCATCCACCAGGAAAACACCCAAATATGGCATTGTAGTCTCCTTACCCTGTCAGTGCGACCACCATTACAGTGATCTCAGCGCATCTGAGAATTTTAGGTCTCCCTCTGGACCCTCTGTAAGATGTGTGAGGTGGTGCCTATGGTCTCGGATGATCGGGAAATAAAAAGGAAGAGGACCATAGCATAATACCGTAAAGATGAATTTAATAGGCAAAGATACTATGCACTTACAAATTTGATGACATCTGATTGCGATTAAAAACACATCTAATGGAGACGCGGCGGCTTCTCCTGTCTCTCCTGTGGTATAAGCTCCAACCTCCTTTGTCAAGAGCGTGATGACGTCAAGGCTTCCAGCCACGCGTTTCGTTACCACGGACGTCATCTGGGAATTCTGCATAGGGTTCGGGCGCATGGATAGTGGGTCAGCGCCATGAGCCCTTAATGGACCCCCCCCCCGGTGCTCAGTCTGTCCTCTTCTCTGCAAGCATATTCGCTGTCAGCACATGTGAACTATTGCAGAGCCTAATTGACTCTTAGGGGTCTATTTATAAAATGACATAGCAATTCACCCAGTAAATGTGCATGTACATTTGTTCTGTGTGAATGGAGGCGAAAAAATAAAATGTATTAGGCTATATGCTGTGCTAGTCAAATGTTTGCATTTATTTAAAATTAAAAATACCACACTAGATGGTGCTAAGTATTATATGAAATCCCCATCATACTTATCACCATCTTGTGGACCAATGCATTATTTTTGCCTTCAAATCTATGCAAAATATTTGACTAGCACTAAAAATAACTTAATAACATTTGTTTTTTGCTCATATTCACACAGAATGTATATCTATAGACTTTCTGTGAGTGAATTGCTATGCAAATATGATTATGAGTAGACCCCTCACTCTTAATCTGAATGTGCCGCTATCTAGAGGATCACAGGAGGCTGATATCAAGAGAAATGCATAGTTGCACACACTTTATAAATAATTAATAGTATTTGTATTATTATTAAAGTGGTTGTAAACCCTTTGCATGTACTTCTACCTATATGTAAGCCTAGAATAAGGCTTACCTATAGATAGTGGAAATATCTCCTATTTCCCTTGTAGTCTGCCTAAAATGCTAACGGCCCATGCGTGGGGAAGAAACAAAATTCATTGCCGTTTCTTCCCTTGCCTGTACCGTTAATGGAGGGAGTGACATCACGCGGCTCCCGCGAATCACAGAACCGGAGTCCGCGGCCCGAAAGTAAGAGGGGCCAGAAGCTGGACGCTGCCTACACAGCGGACATCGCTGGATTCTTTTGCAGGTAAGTGACACATAATGGGCTAGTATGCGATACTAGCCCATTATGATTTTCATTTGCAGGCTTTGCAGACAGCAAAAGAGTAAGTTAACTTCACTGAATCTCAGCACCACAAACTAAAAACACTATGTAATTAATTTTTAATAGTCAGAGCAAACTCCCCATCCATCCAAGCCTTTTTGAGAACTAAAAAAAAAAAATGTTTCCTAGCATTTCTGTCTGCGCCCATCTTGACTATGGGCAAATGATTCATTACTTCCTGGAATTCATCTGCCCTTAGCTCAAGCCTACATGCAGGAGAGTGTGTATAGCTGAGAAAACCACACCTCCCCTCCTGAAGACTTCTAAGGCCGTGTACACACGATCGAATATATCTGCTAAAACTGGTCCACAGACCAGTTTCAGCAGACAGATTCGTTTGTGTGTACAGGCTAGCAGACAGGTTTTTCCAGCAGACAAATTTCAAAGCATGCTTTGAAATTTGTCCGCTGGAAACCCGTCTGTCGGGCATGTCCGCTGGTTAGTACGCCTAACCAGCGGACATAAATCTCCCGCATGCGTCTGATGGATTCGACGCATGCGTGGAAGTATTTTACTTCCTGGAGTGATGACGTGGCGGCGTCAACGTCACCGCCACGTCACCGAGTCCTCAGTCAGAGGGGATTTTTGTCCGATGGTGTGTACACGCCATCGGACCAAAATCCGAGGAGACATGTCCGCTGGAAACGGTCCGTCAGACATGTTTGAGCGGACATGTCTCCTCGTCTGTACGCGGCCTTAGGCCTCATACACACGATCGGACATATCCGATGAAAACGGTCCGCGGACCATTTCCATCGGATATGTCCGATCGGGAGTTTGATCCGATGGCGTGTACACACCATCGGATCAAATTCCCCGCCGCCGGACGGCGCGGTGACGTGGCGGTGACGCGGCGGTGACGTTGACACCGCCACGTCACCGCCACGTCACCGCACCAGGAAGTTAAACACTTCCGCACATGCGCCGGCGGTGGGGGACGACATGTCTGCTGGTAAGTGTACTAACCAGCAGACATGTCGGGCGGACAGATTCCCACCGGATAGATTTCAAAGCATGCTTTGAAATCTGTCGGGTGGAGAAATCTGTCCGCTAGCCCATACACACGAGCGGAGATGTCTGCTGAAACGGTCCATCGGACCGTTTTCAGCGGACATATCTCCTCGTGTGTACGAGGCCTTAGATGTATGACATAATTTACCTAGTCAAAAAACCAAGAAGAAACTAAAGGAATGTAAACATAAAAAGTTTAAAACAAGTAAATATGATATACATTCCTATCTATCTAATAATGCTAGCAGCATGAGGATTACAAATAATCAATGTGATTGGGAGAGTGAAGTTTCAGTGATTGGGTGAGTACAATGCTGAATTATTTGGAGTTCAGATCACTTAAACATAAGGTACAAATAGTTGCAGACACTTCCAATACAAATACAAGGAAAAAAGGAATCAAACATATTTTTTCAGTATTTTTACCTCAGAACAAGTTTCACAGCTTTTCACATTCACAATCACATTTTTGTGATTACAGCATGTTAGCACAGTATGCATTAATCTATGCATGTGATTTTACAGAATCCTTAGTTATTCCACTGGGATTATTTAACAAAAAAACAAACAAAAATAAATAAAAAATCAGCACTTTGACAAATCACATAATATGCCTTAATGTATGCCAACAGAGACTTATTTTTATACTGTGATAAATGATGAAATGTGAATCCTCGTACACACGACCAGTTTTCCCCGCAGGAAAAGTGCCAGGAGAGCTTTTGGCTGGAAAAACCGGACGTTTGTATGATTTCTCGCAGTTTCCCCATCAGCCGAGATTCCCGGCGGGAAAATAGAGAACCTGCTCTCTATTTTCCCGTTTGGATTCCCAGCATTTTTTTCCCCGCCAGATCTACTACTTACCTATGGGAAACACTGCGAGGCAGTGCCGATGGAGCATTCACACGGGCGGGATTCCCAGCCAAAGCTCCATGGCAGTTTTCCTGCCGGGTTCCCGGATTTCCCCTCGGTTTCCTTGGCAGACTTTTTACCGTCGAGAAAACTGAGCGTGTGAGCTTAAAGGGAAATGTTGCCCCTGATTTCAGTGTTTCAGTCCCCCTCAAACTGAAGTTTGCTTAGTTAAAGCAAAATTACACCCAGAACCAAAAATTTAATGGAGCGTACCAATTGTTAGATTTGGTGGCTGCATTTTATTTCTTTCATTTCAACTGGTGATTTGGCCAGTAACACACTTCCTATCTAAGACCCTTTTCACACTGGGGAAGTTTTCAGGTGCTAGAAATAGCCTCTGCTAAGTACCTAAAAACGCTTCCTATTAATTTCAGGGTGACTCTTGACACTTGAGCAGTACGCTTGTGGGATGGGAAAAAAAGTCCTGCAAGCAGCTTCTATGGGGCAGGTTCGGAGTTCTGTATACAATGAAAATGCCTCTGTCCATTGGAATGAGTGGGCAGCGCTTTCAAATCACTTTAAAAGCAATTTGAAATCGCTGCAAAACAGGAGATTTTAACCCCTTTTTTGGGGGGTTAAAAGCACACCGGTCGGCCGAAAAACAATGGTAAAGCGCTGCTTAAACAGCGGTAAAGCATCATTGTGAGTCTGGGGAGAGGGTACTGTTAGATACAATAGAAGATTTTGATGGAATTGACAAAAAAAATAAAAAAATAAAGCTAAACTCCAATTAACAATTTTAAACAATAACAGAAAAAAACTTTTTCCGTCCTTACAGTTAAGGGGGCATTCAGACAGGCGATTAGCACACACTACCAATTTCACCAGCAAGAATCTGCAGATTTCTGTACTGTAATGACAGATGTGTGTGAAGCTCTGTGACTGTTCACACAGCCATAACTTAACTGCAGTAATCATGGCACACATGATCCACATCCTGTCAGGGGAGAGGAGACAGATTGTGTGTTCCTTGTATATAGGAATACGGATCGGTCACCCCCCTTCATCAGTCCCCTCCCCCCACAGTTAGAATCACTCCCTAGGTAACACATTTAACCCCTAGATCGCCCTAGTGTTAACCCCTTCCATGCCAGTAACATTTATAAAGTAATCCGTCCATTTTTAGAGCACTGATCGTTTTATAGATGTCAATGGTCCCAAAATAGTGTACCCTTGTGGTTTCACAGCCAGCCTTGCTGGGCCTTTTTAATGGTCCTGCAAATTTCTGGGACCTGTGATATGTCCCAGAAAATTACAGGCAAACAAGGGGCAGTGGGTACCTGTCAAAACCAGGTACCTGCTTCCCTCTCAGAAAAAAAGTGCCAATGCTAAAGTGGAGGTGGCATTAGGCAAACAAGGGGAACTTCCCCCTTTGGGTCAAGTTCTGCTTTAAAGTGGATGTAAATCCTCCATACACCCAGTGAAGTGAAAAGCCTCAGATAATACACAGGGATGAACCAAATATACCCACGTTTTACATGTATATCTGCTGTTTTCAAATATTATATACTGTTTAGAATGTTGAGATTGTGTTAGAAAATGTTCTCTTCCTGTTTAATACAGAGTGTGATGTCTGGGCATACAGCCAAGATAGCCCACATTGCTGATTGGAGGACAGGCACATACCCCTCTCATCATAGGCAGAGACTCTCAGGCCGCGTACACACGATCCAACATGTCCGCTGAAACTGGTCCGCAGACCAGTTTCAGCGGACATGTTCGATCGTGTGTACGGCCTATCGGACCGTTTTCCAGCTGACCAATGTTTCAAAACATGCTTTAAAACCTGTCCGATGGAAACCTGTACGTCGGACAGGTTCGATGGTTAGTACACAAAATCATCGGACCAAAAACCTGCGCATGCTCAGAATCAAGTCGACGCATGCTTGGAAGCATTGAACTTCATTTTTTCACCACGTCGTTGTGTTCTACGTCATCGCATTCTGGTCCGATGGGATTTTGGTCCAATGGTGTGTACGCACATCAGACCAACAGACCACTTCAGCGTGGTCCGATGATAACGGTCCGTCGGACAATTTTCATCTGACCTGTCTGATCGTGTGTACACGGCCTCACAAGTGTTTTTTAACAGGGCCAGCTCCCTGCTAATCCATTTTAGCGACCTCCCCTGACAGAAATCTCAGGCTGCTGTTATCTGATGTGTCAGGAGTTATCAGACTGATAACAGAGGAACGGGTCAGGAGAGAGCTACGGGACTTAGCTCTTTGAAAAAAGATAACAAAATACTGCAGACATATGTGCCCGGCTCAAATTTCATGGATCAGATTTACATCCACTTTAAGGTTTTATATAAATAAATAAGAGTTGATGGTAGTATGCACCCAATCAGTTGTATTTAGTTTATTGCAATTCTCTAACTATTACTTTTGCTAGCCATTTTGGTCTACTAAAGGAATTTGAAAAAACAGACTTACCAGCTGGATCACCAGGTGAAAATATAGGAAAAAGAAAATGAAAAAACAAAAAATTTTTGCAGCCACCACATCTAATGCCGCGTACACACGATCGGTTAAACCAATGAGAACGGTCTGATGGATTGTGTGTGGGCGCCATCGGTTATTTAACAATCGGTTAAAAAAAGGGAACTTGTTTTAAATTTAACCGATTAATTCCTAACCAAAAGAAAAAGACGATCGTTAGTAGGCATGACCATCGGTTAAAAATCCACGCATGCTCAGAATCAAGTTGACGCATGCTTGGAAGCATTAAACTTCATTTTTTTCAGTACGTCGTTGTGTTTTACGTCACCGCGTTCTGACACAATCGGTTTTTTAACTGATGGTGTGTAGGCACATGGGACCATCAGTCAGCTTCATCGATTAACCAATGAAAACGGTCCATCAGACCGTTCTCATCGGATGGACCGATTGTGTGTACTCGGCATAAAAATTGTATTGCATTTGGTTTTGGGTTTAATACCACTTCTAGGCACTCCTGTGTGCCTATAAGCATGTTTTCATGGATGAACACAGCTGTTGATGGGATGTAGGAGGGTTAATGGGATGTAGCTTACTATGAATTATCAAATCATTCTGTGACTTTACACCAGGAGTGCAACTGTACTCTGCAAAGTGCAGTCTTTTTCCTGTTAGTAAATCAACCCCAGTGTGCCTTGAATGCAGGGTACACTACATATGTGCAGAGATGTCATTGCTTGAAGCTAATGTGAATATCTCCTAGACGGTACATATTTAGGAGATATTCATAGTATCAAAAGGAAAAACTTATTATAAGCTTACCTGTAGGACACAATTAAATATAGGATGCTCCTAGTGCTTTAAGTGGTTAAGTGGTCCAAAGGACACAAGTCAGCAACAACTGCATGAATAAATAAAAAAAAAATATTCAGTATAACATAAGACATAAAGGTCGGTATAAAAACAAGCATGGTAACGGTAAACAATTGAACCTATCCAACCAATATTTTTTTACATAACTGATTTTACTGTTTGCTGTGATTGCTCATGTGTCACTCACAATCACAGCAAACCTACATAGGGATATAATGCTAGTATCTGCTGATATCTGGTGACCAAATACAAAAAGTGCACACAAAAATGTATGCACTACAGAATAAAACTTGGCCATTAGCCAACTGCATGATTCTAAGGGCTTATGTTCATGGCAGGAACATATGTTTAATTGTTTAAAAAAAATGTGTATTTAATTAGAATATATACTGTATGGGCCAGATTCAGGTAGAGTTAGGCTGGAGTATCAGTGATACTCCAGCCTAACTGTCACTTTAAGCCGGCGTTTTTGTTTTCTGTAACCAGAAAACAAGAAACGCCGGGTTGGAGTTCCGATGCGAGCGGCGTAATTGAATTTCGCCATCGCATTGCAACTTTAATTTAAAAATGGCGCCGGGGGCGTTCCTGCTGATTAACGCCGAAAAAATATGTTAATCAGCGGGAATCGGCAATTCACGATCGTATTCGGGTGCGACGCAGTGACTTTCCGACGTTTCCGTAAGCGATACGCGGCGTAAAGATAAAGCAGCCCCCTAGTGGAGTATCCTATGTTAAGTATAGCCGTCGTCATCGCGTCAAAAAAAAAACAATTTGCGTCGCTTGCGTAAAACGTCCATGAATGGGGATTTGACGTCGTTGACGTTCACTGACAGAATTTGGAGCATGCGCACTGGGATGCATTGACAGTCGACGCATGCGCAGTACGTTCGCCGCGGGATCGCGCTTAGTTTAAATAATACACGCCCCGTACCCGCCCAATTTGAATTCCGCCGGCTCATTTTCGATACGCTGCCGCAACTTTAGGAGCAAGTGCTTCATGAATAACAGCACTTGCTCCTAAAATTTCGCCAGAGTAACGTAAATGAGAAACGTTACTCCAGATTAAAGATGCTCCCATCTACCTGAATCTGGCCCATAGTGTGTGTGTATATATATATATATATATATATATATATGTACACACAAACAAAAGTGCTTTTCTGCATCTAAGAAGTGGGAAGATGTTTTTTCTTGCTCTTCCCTTTGCTCTTATGACCATCCAATTCACCAGATGCAGGGGTAGAGCATTTGGCACCCTGTGCAAATCCGATATCTGGCACCCGCCAAATTTTAAATGTAGAACAAGACACTGTGCCACTTGCATATCTCTGTACCCCCAATATCTCTTTGTCACTATTGTATACCCCCTCTCCACAACTGCACAACCAATGTACCCTTCTGCCACAAATCCCCCTCAATAACATAATACTGCCGCAATTACTGTTGTACTCACAGTGCCAAGTTCTTCCTGCAGTCGCAGCACCATTCTGTGAAGTAAATTGCACCAGGCAATATAAACCAGGCAAAGCATGCTGTGCTGCTGATGGAGGGGTGGGGTCAGGGTGTGGTTTTGTGCCAGCTCCCTGCAAAGATTGGAGTCTGGCTGCAGGCCCACTCACAGTCTCCTCAACAAATGAAAGCAATGCAGTTTAAGCATCAGGTCAACATGGTGACCAAAATTCACAAGTAGGAAAAAGGAATATGTCTGGCCAGGTGCCAGCCCAGACACCCTCAGCCGGGTGTAGCAGCCAGGGCAGACCCCCCATCCCCCCTTTGGTATGCCACTGACCAGATGTGTTCTTTACTTGCAACTTACAGCATTTCTAAACCCAAGATCCAAAATTCTAAATAATAATGTATGAAACTGATATATTATTAAATTAAGTTAATAAAGAAGAAAAGTATAGAGGCATTAGATGAGCATCCATATGGCCGCAACATACAGGGATATAAATGTAATACTGACATATAATCACACACATTGGTTGGACTTGATGGACTTGTGTCTTTTTTCAACCTCACCTACTATGTAACTATGTAACTATCTATCGCTGACATCTCCCACTAAAGACCTACTTTCCTGACTGTTATGACGATCCACTAAAATTAGGAATTTTTAACCACTTGCTTACTGGGCACATAAACCCCCTTCGTGCCCAGGCGAAATTACAGCTTCCGGCACTGCGTCACTTTAACTGACATTTGCGCGGTCGTGGGACGTGGCTTCCAAACAAAATTGGCGTCCTTTTTTCCCCACAAATAGAGCTTTCTTTTGGTGGTATTTGATGTCCCGTGCGGTTTTTATTTTTTGCGTTATAAACAAAAAAAGAGCGACAATTAAAAAAAAATATATATTTTACTTGTTGCTATAACAAATATCCAAATAAAAAAAAAAAAAAAAATTCTCAGTTAAGGCCGATACATATTCTTCTATGTATTTTTGTAAAAAAAAAAATCGCAATAAGCGACTGCTTTGCGCAAAAGTTATAGCGCCTACAAAATAGGGGACAGAATTATGATTTTTTTTATATATTTTTTTACTAGTAATGGCGGCGATCTGCAATTTTTATTGGGACTGCGACATTACGGCGGACACATCAGACACTTTTGACACATTTTTGGCGCCATTCACATTTATACAGTGACCAGTGCTATAAATATGCACTAATTACTGTATAAATGTGACTGGCATTGAAGGGGTTAACACTAGTGGTGAGGAAGGGGTTAAATGTGTATCCTGGGTGTGTTCTAACTGTGTGGGGGGAGGGGGGTGACTGGGGGAGGTGACCGATGCTGTGTCCCTATGCACAAGAGACACAGATCGGTCTCCTCTCTCCCTGACAGGATGTGGAGCTCTGTGTTTACACACAGAGCTCCACATCCCTGCTCTGTCACCGCCAATCGTGTGTACCTGACGGACACCGCGGTCGCCGGGTACACGCATCGAATCCTCGGCGATGCGACGGCACTGTTTTTCCGCGCTGCGTGCCACCCAGTGGCTCGAAGATAGCTAAATTGGTGTATCAGAGGGGTCTCACAGACATCTGGAGGGAGATGAACCCAACCCAAAAAGACTACACACACTTCTCCCACGCACATCAAACCTACGCCAGAATTGATCATCTCTTGATCTCAAATGCCCTGATCCCTTCGGTTAGTAAGTCTCAGATCATAGACACGGTTTGGTCCGATCATTCCCTAGTGGGTATCTTCTTGACAAGCCACCCCATTCTTCCTAATTTACGCCAATGGCGACTTAATGAAACGATTCTCTCGGACCCGGCCCACAAAAAAGAGATAGAACTGGCCATCACTGAATATTTTGCGCAGAACAGCTCGGCGGAAACTCTATGGGCTGCCCACAAAGCAACCATCAGAGGCAAATTGATCCAAATTAAAGCAAGACTTAATAGAGAGCGCAGAACGGACATAGAGAACCTTGAAAAAAAATTCCAGGGGCTCTGTGCGGAGCATAAGAGGGACCCGGGTCGTTGCCCTATGTCCCACATTGACTTGGCCCGCCTGGAATTAAATCTAGCACTGACTGCCAAAGCTGTAACCAGTTTACGATGGCAAGGGGCGAGATTCTACCATATGAAAGATAAACCGGGACCCCTCTTGGCCTCTATACTAACTCCACGACCCCGGACGTATGCTTTCCCTAAAATTAACATTGCGGGCCGACCTCCCACGGCTAATCCACTAAAAATCGTTTCACACATTCTATACGAACCTTTACAGAGGACAACAAGCTCGGACGGTACCTGACAGGACTAGGTTCCTGGATGACCTCCCGATACCCAATTTATCAAAGGACCATAGAGACCGACTTGAAGCCCCCGTTACTACTGAAGAGGTTTTAGAGGTCATTAAGGGTTTAAAGAAGAACTCGGCCCCGGGCCCCGACGGGTTTTCCGTTCCTTACTACAAGGCCTTCGCACATGCTTTAGCCCCACACTTAACACATTTTTTCAACTCTAAAACTAAGGGGGACCCCCTGGAAACGCAGCTGAACGCTGCTTTCATCTCTGTCATCCCTAAGTCTGACAAAGATCCTGGAGAAGTTAGTAACTACAGACTAATATCCCTGATCAATAATGATCTCAAAATAATGACTAAGGTGATGGCTGATAGATTAGCATCCTTTATAGGAGCCTACATACACAAAGATCAGGTTGGGTTCATACCGGGACGTCAGGGACCAGACCAAATCAGAAGGGTGGTAGACGTTATGTCCCTCCTACAATCTGGCTGGGATGGCGGGGGTGCTCAGGCTGGGATGCTGCTGTCCTTAGACCTTCAAAAGGCCTTCGACTCGGTCTCATGGTCCTTCATATTTCGGTCCCAAATTCACCGGACTAATTAGATCCCTTTATTCTAAACCCGAAGCCAGGATCAAATTGCATGGCCTATACTCTGCCCCTATTGCAATTCGCAATGGGACCCGCCAAGGCTGCCCTCTCTCGCCGCTGATTTTCGCCATCGCAATCGAATCATTAGCCATAGCTATCAGATCCAATCCCGACATCGCCGGAGTTCGTTGCGGCTCCACTGTCCACAAATGCGGTCTGTTTGCGGATGATTTGATTATTTTTATAACCTCGCCCACTACAACCTTGCTAGTGGTTTGTAAAACACTTGCTAACTTCGCGGCCATATCGGGTTTACGGGTTAATTACGCCAAATCTTTAGCCCTCAATATCTCCCTCCCACTGCCCCTAGTGGCCCGGTTGAAGGACTCCTTCCGGTTCCAGTGGAGTGACACTTCCATTCGCTACCTGGGAATTAATTTAACCCCTAAATTCGAACAATTATACCAAGCCAACTATCCCCCCATCTATTAAAAACTAGAACTAGACCTTAAACAATGGCACCCGCACCAACTTTCTTGGCTAGGGCAAATAAATTTGGTGAAGATGACCCTCCTCCCATGGCTACTTTACCTCTTCCGCGCACTCCCGATATCTATTAAGAAGGATCATTTAGCCTTGTTCCAAAGCAAGGTCATCAAATTTGTGTGGGGTAAATCAGGTCATCGCCTAGCAAAGCACACACTTTTTAGGCCTAGGAGCAGAGGGGGGCTAGGACTGCCCAATTTATTCTGGTACTACCAGGCAGCTCGACTCGCCCAGCTCTCCGCGGTTTATAGCAAATTGGCCAAACCTGACTGGGTGGACATGGAAAGGCAGGCGGTCCCCTCCTTCACCCTTTATTTTCTCCTATGGAGCCCCCATAAAGCCAGACCCCCTATTCTTTGCCCTGCGTTATTGCACACCTTTGCGATCTGGGACAAACTCAGACATAACCCTTCCTTAGTTTCCCCCTGTAAGCCTCTAGCACACATCTTCCACAACCCTGACTTCCCCCCAGGAATGGATATCTGAGCATTCAAATGGTGGTTAGATAAGGGGATGTATCGGATCGGGCACTTCCTCTCTCCCGCAGGCCCAATCTCCCTTTCCCACTGTATTAAGGCTCTAAAACTGCCTTCCTCAGAAAGATTTAGGTTTCACCAACTGTCCAGCTTCCTCCACACTATCTGGTCTGCGAAATCTGAACCTCCCCAACTTACATCGTATGAACAGTGGTGTGGAAACCTTCTGGAGCAAAGGGGGGGGATTTCCAGGATCTATTCGTCACTGGCCATGGACCCCCGGAAAGCACCCTATATGTTAGCTTGGGAGGCAGATCTACAGTTGACCTGGGACCTGGACACTTGGCACAAGGCCATGGGCTCCTCGTTTAGGGGTATCTTTAACATATCTCTTGTTGAAGCCAATCTCAAGGTCTTCACCAGGTGGTACCTCACTCCGGCTTGGCTTTCAGCTATGTACCCCTCGACTTCCCCCTTGTGTTTTCGAGGGTGCCAGTTGGGGGGTTCCATGCTGCACGTTTGGTGGGAGTGCCCTAAAATTAGAAGTTTTTGGAACAAAATATTCCATATCGTGTCAAAGATCACCGGACTTGCTATCCCTAGGTCCCCAGCAACAGCCCTCCTTAACCACCTTCCATCCAAGGCCTCAAAACCCACCCGAAAACTGATATTCTTTATCTTCTTAGGTGCTAAAATCACCTTATCCAGGTCCTGGAAATGCCCCAAGGTCCTATAACAGCAGCTAAGAGAAAGATTTCATGGATCATGTCCCAAGAGAAGATGATGAGTTCTATCCATGATACATTTTCCCAATTCAGGGAGATATGGGAACCTTGGGCTAACTATATGGGGATTGGAGACACCATTTATCTGCCTGGTTGACTCACCTGGGTATAGACCTTACTCGCGAACCGCCGCTGCTCCTCTCTCTTACTTACCCCTTTCTTTCTTTTCCCTCCCCTTCCACCCTTCCCCTTTTCCCACCACAACCTCCTACGTTACGGGGGACTCACACCTGGGCAATTCCTGGTTTCCTGAGTTCTGCAGACTTCTCCAGGCCCAGTCGTGATTCTCCCCTAGTTGTTCTTGTTCTTTGTTCTGTTTGGCCAGATACAGGCACATCAAACCTCATGAATAGGCTGTTCTCCTAATCATAAGTGATCCCTTACGAGTGTTGCTTCCTTGGGTGCTCGGTGGACGTAGGTCCTCTTCACCTTCCTCTGCACAGTTAGCTCCCATAGGGGTGCGGAGGGGGGAATTGGTGGAGGATTTCGGTCCAAGGGGTTCCCAGGCAGGGATGACCTTCCAACTGTTTTAAATGACTTTTTTTTTTTTTTTTTTAGTTTCTTGTTTCTTCTGTTTTCGTCTCTCTACTGACGCCTCTACAGGGCAGCCCATTGTTTCACATTTACGATGTGTATTGTATCTGTAAGCCTTGATTACTCTACATTTTGTTGGTCTGTTATGCCATGTATTTCTCTAAAAAACCTAATAAATATAAATAAGTAAAAAGAAGATATGGGTTCTGATCGCTGGGGTTTTCTGCCAGGTAGGGAGGAACTGTAAGTTGCAGCTTATGCACTGTTTGCAAACGTATGCATATTATTGCATTAAGTCAATAAAAAAGCATTTAATTAGCATGATTTTTCTGTATGTACCTGGAATAAATGTAATGGAGGTGAACCTCAATGGGGTGCAGGCTGAATATCTGCTGCTGTTCCAAAATTATTTGTGTGGAGATGCGTGCACACGGGAGCAAACACACTAGACATCTGTATAGTACAGTTGCTTCCTTATCTCTGATTTATTACAGGCAGTGCCAAGCTCTTTACAAGAACAATAGAGTATACGTCACTACTATGCACAAGTTATAGTCTAAAAGGCACATCTTAATTGGCTTAAATACAAGAAGAATGTATAAACTTGGGGCCAGATCCACAAAGCCCCGCGTATCTCTGCGGCGGCGTAGCGTATAGTATTTTTGTTACGCCGCCGTACGCTAAGAAGGCAAGTTCCGTATCCACAAAGGACTTGCGTACTAAGTTACGGCGGCGTATCGAAAATGGGCCGGCGTAAGCCCGCGCAATTCATATGGTGGGCGTGTTTTATTTAAATCATTTGTGACCCGACATAAATTACGTTTTTTTTTAACTACACATGCGCCGGCCGTGGAAGTATCTCAGTGTGCATGCTCCAAATCACGTTGCAAAACATCAATGAAAACGACGTGAACGTAACTTACGCAAATCTCTATTCGCGAACGGTTTACGCAAACGACGTGAAATGGTGAAAATGGTGAAAATACGGCTGCGTATCTGGAGATACGCCGCCGTATAATTTTGTGGATCTGGCCCTTGGTGTCCAAAGTTTGGTTGAGCTGGTCCTCTCCTGTATTTCCTCATTCTTCTAATGCGTGGGCAGGTGGGGGCAGATGCCATCTTTAGCTTCATTCATCTCGATGGGATGGGGTGTTACTAAAAACCATTTTGAGTAAGGACTTTATTAAAGCAGTTTACATATATACAAAGTAGAATATAGACTTTATGGTATAGAAAAGATGCATAGAACCATAATTCTAGTGTGCACACCATTTTATCCAACCCCTTGTTTAAATTTGGTAGGGGTCCAAAGCACACTATGAGCAACTTATTAGGCAGTGGGTAGCTGACGGCAGGCAAAATGTATATTCACAAAGAAAGTACATAAGTTAATAGAGGGGAACATTAGAAATATGGTTCTTTTGGTTGATACTGTCTCCAATTTGAGCTATTACTTAGTTTTGGAAATAGAGACCATTGAGACAATTCTCTCTAATCCCTCATTGTTCTTACTGATTTTATCTGATTTAATGTGAAATCTATTTGGTTTCTGTTGCTGTGGGCTATTGCACTTAGCACATCATCATTGCTCCTCACAGAACCTTGTCAAATGATGCTTAGCGCAGAAGTCATTTGAGTGCTTGCCAGCACCTGCTGCAGTAAAAATGTATTGTGGCCAATGTTTACCTAGTATTAATGCTGCTTTTCATTGTGAGTAGTATGGAACATTTTTCAATTTGTTTAATAATGTTTAATTTGTTCTGGTTTTTCAAGTTGTTCTTTGTTCCGCTTCACTGTCAATGGCCTTTCTCCATCATCGTGCCTAATGTGTCATATTGTCTCAGCTTCTTGATTGTTTGTAATAGAATTGTTTGTGTTTCAGCAGGGAAGAACAAATACTTTTCTCATTAATATAAAAAAAATGTTGTCATCATTTAGAATGAAGATATCTTTTATGAAAGTCTTACATGGAAAAACTGTCATTATTTATTAAATTAAAGATATAGCCATTGCTGGGTGACTGATCACATTTTTATATATGCATTTATAAAAGGTAATCATGAAATGCAATACATACTTTCAGCCTGCAGGTCATGACTGCTCTTTATTTCGATGGTGAACTTTTATTCATTTTAGTCTCAAAGTACCAATGACATTTTCAGGCAATGAAATGAACAATCCAAAAAGCAAAATCACTATACCTCAAAGAATGTTTCTTCATGCGAAAAGAAAGTACCTACAACAGCATTAATACATGCATTAGAATAACAAAGGCATTTTCCCACCCCCTAGAACTTTCTCAAGTAGTTAAGGAAGCAATTTATTTAAGTGTATATATAGAAAAACGTATTTTTTCCCGTTTTGGATAAAACAGGAGTAAAAACCTTGTCAGTTTTGTTTGCTTAGGTACATTTTAAATGTATGGTTGTGTCAAGCATCCAGGCTAATGAAGAAACTTTAACATTTTCAAAACCCACTTCACATGATTGGATGCTTAAAGAGGAATTCCAGTTAGGGATAATTTTACTTACAGTAGTTAAATTGGTGCAGCTTCGACCAATGTACCTATACATATAATATACCTGTGTGATTCCTGTAGAAATTGGAACTCACAGTAGTAGACAGCACTACTACAGTTATCCCAACTAGCTTCCAGGTCCCATGCAAAGCAGCTGCCCCGCTGCATTGTGAACACAGGAGGTTGTTTACAGTGCACAGGCATTATTCAGAGATTACGTTTTTTATTTTTCTCAAAAAATGCAATGCATTCTTCGATTGGATAAGGTGGAGAGCGTGATGTCTCTTCCCCACCTCTCCACCTCACCCAATCAGAGAATTCTTTCAATTCATAGGAAAAATGCAAATCAATCTCGGAAAGGTCCCTTTTGCCGAGTGTATACATTTCAGCAGGGCAGCCACTTGGCAGGGGCAATGCTGTATCCTGGCTTAGGCCAACAAGGCCCAGGCCTAGAGCAGCACTTTGCAGGGGGGCAGCATGGAAAGAGTCCCCACTGGCTTGCTCTATACTGTTAGCGCTGCTTCTAATTTTGACTGTCCTATCATCCTGGACCACAAATCTTCCTCACTGTGCTATATGTTTTCTCCTGCACATGGTTATATCTTCTTAGTCCTCTCCATAAAAGTATCAGAAATTTGTGCTTAAAGCAGAACCATCTTTTGGATAGAGTAAGGGAGGGTTAAAGCCCCTGTAAGTTTATTTTTTACCATCCTTGTCCCATTGCAGAAATTTCCTTTCACTTCCTGCCCTATAGCCAAACAGGAAGAGAGAGGAAATCCATGCAAAACTGCCCTTTAAAACTAGTGCTCCCAGTCAAAATGTTCAGGGGTGTGGCCTTGGCAGAAAGGGGTGAGTCATATTTTAATTAGGGGGTGCGTGAGTTTAGTCGGGCCTAGGGCAGCACAAAACCTAAATACACTACTGGGCACGGGACCTGGAAGCAAGTGAAGATCACTGGAGTTGCGATGTCTACTACTGTGATTTCCAGGTTCTGCAGGGATCATATAGTACAGTATATGCACAGCTGGACCAATGTAACTACAGTGCATATTTAAAATATCCTATAGTCTTCTTTAAATAATGAAAGAAGAATAACATTCTTCTTTAAAGTGCTTATATACTTTATACCTTGGGAAATTTAACCAAGAATAATTTAATTTCAGTGACTGTGCCAGTCTCTAGTGCAAAGCAATTTTTGGCCTTTTAAGTGGTGTTTTTTTCCAAAAAGGTGGTAGAATAGGAAATACTCTCCAGTACATAAGGACTTAAAACATGTATTTCTCCATTCCCAATGTAACATGGTTAAAAATTTCTATCTTTAACCACTTCCCCACCGCGCCATAAGCATTTTACTGCTACGGCGCGGTGGAGTTGCTTTGACACGACGTCCCTGGGACGTCCTCGTGCACTTCCGCGATTGCGCGTCCCCTGGGACGCGCTCGCGAAAGTGTCCGTGCTCGCCGGGTCTAGAAGACCCGGCGCATCACGGATCACGGTAAATTGCCGCTGATAGCGGCCGTTTACCACGTGATCGCGCCGTCGAATGACGGCGCGATCACTTGTAAACAAACCGGCGTCATTTGATGACGCCGGTTCCTCCCTCTCCTCGCTCTCCGCTCTGTACCGTTCGGTACAGTGTGCGAGGAGAGGGGGGGGAGCGGGGTGTCAGCAGCTGAGCTGTGGCTGGATCTGTGACAAATGCAGTCACAGATCCAGCCATCCCTCAAAACATCCCAGCTCTGCAATCCCCTAGTACCCTGCAATCCCCCCAGTACCCAACAATCCCCCAGTACCCAACAATACCACAGTACCCCACAATACCCCAGTACCCCACAATACCCCAGTACCCCACAATACCCCAGTACCCAACAATACCCCAGTACCCAACAATACCCCAATACTCAACAATACCCCAATACTCAACAATACCCCAATACTCGGCAATACCCCAATACTCGGCAATACCCCAATACTCGGCAATACCCCAATACTCTGCATGATACTTTGCAATACCCCAATACTCGCCAATACCCCAATACTCGCCAATACCCCAATACTCGCCAATACCCCAATACTCTGCATGATACTCGGCAATACCCCAATACTCGGCAATACCCCAATACTCGGCAATACCCCAATACTCGGCAATACCCCAATACTCTGCATGATACTCGGCAATACCCCAATACTCGGCAATACCCCAATACTCGGCAATACCCCAATACTCGGCAATACCCCAATACTCTGCATGATACTCGGCAATACCCCAATACTCGGCAATACCCCAATACTCGGCAATACCCCAATACTCGGCAATACCCCAATACCCTGCATGATACTTTGCAATACCCCAATACTCTGCAATACCCTGCGCGATACTCTGCAATACCGCCTATGGAGATTTTTAAGTAGCGAAGTTTGGCGCCATTCCACGAGTGTGCGCAATTTTGAAGGGTGACATGTTGGGTATCTATTTACTCGGCGTAACGTCATCTTTCACATTATGAAAAAAAATTGGGCTAACTTTACTGTTTTGTTTTTTTTTTTTTTTAGCACAAAACTGTTTTTTTTAAAAACACGCGTTCAATAAATTTCTGCGAAAATACCGTGCACGATAAAAAGTTGCAACAACCGCCATTGTATTCTTTAGGGTCTTTGCTAAAAAAGCATATATAATGTTTTGGGGTTCTATGTAATTTTCTAGCAAATAAGTGTTGATTTTTACATGTAGGAGAGAAATGTCAGAATTGGTCTGGGTGTTCCAGAACGCCTGATGGCGCTCCCTGCATGTTGGGCCTCTGTATGTGGCCACGCTGTGTAAAAGTCCCACACATGGGGTATCGCCATACTCGGGAGGAATAGCAGAATGTGTTTTGGGGTGTAATTTGTGGTATGCATATGCTGTGTGTGAGAAATAACCCACTAATATGACAGAAACAAGTTTTTTTTTTTTTTTTTTTACAGAATTTTCAGTCGTTTTTCTTTTATAGCGCAAAAAATAAAAAACCCAGAAGTGATCAAATACCACCAAAAGAAAGCTCTATTTGTGTGAAAAAAAGGACAAAAATTTCAAATGGGTAGAATGTTGTATGACTGAGTAATTGTCATTCATATTGTGAGAGCACCGAAAGCTGAAAATTGGTCTGGTTAGGAAGGGTGTTTAAGTGCCCAGTGGTCAAGTGGTTAAAATGAGCAGAGCCTTTTTAGTTGAGATTATGGCGTTCACGCAATCAAAGCTGGGAGGTTTTTTCTAACCCGTAGCCTTATTCAAGGAAGAGAGTTAATCCGTAGGTGCAGTAGCTTATAGTAACCAATCGATTTTATTGAATAAGCCTATCTAGACCCTATTATAATTAAAGGCTCTACCTTTTCATAAATATACACAATCTTTACTTCTAGTAGACTTCTGTAAAAAACGTATGAGCAATGGAACAGCAGGAGAATGCTAGATTTAGAACTGTGATAAATATTAGAAGCCAGGGGAAGTCAAATATGTAGTTCAGGTGCTGCTTTGATAAATAGACTCCTTGTGATTGATTTACTAAAGATAACTAAGCTGTTTAGGGAATTTTCACTTGACAAGGATTTTTTTCATTAGTTTAGTGCATAAGATTAAACTCTGCTGATTCCCATCATCCTTGTTTAAACAAAAATACTGTTTTTTTTTTTTTTCCCTATTGGGTTTTTTCCAAAATGCATTTTTCACCACATTCACTAAGCTAAGTAAAATATATAATGTTTATAATTATTAGTATTGAAGGCTACTGCGGTAGACTAGTGCAACTTTGCTTTACATTAATAGTTCACACAATGCATATGTGTTCTACTTTTTGAAGTCAACTTAATTTCACATCTTTTTTTTTGCTGACATAGCAGATTTCTCATTGGAAAAACTGACCCACTTTTGTTTGACCTGACATACCATTTTAGCACAGTTGTTTAATAGTTTCTCCAAACTATTAGAAAACCAGGTCTCTGTATCACTTAAAAAATATAATTTTACACATTTAATTCCATAGATTTGGTTGTGTGTGGTAGAGTATCACGGTAGAGTGTGACGGACACTACAGAAAATGTACAGTATACTGTTTAAAATTGGTATTTGGGTATATTGGATAAAATAATTTGTTGCTAGTTCATTAATTAAACTCCACATACAGGCTTCTGCAGCCTTTATGACGCTCACTGACCAGAACTCAATTTCTTTAACACATTCTGTTCATGAGCATCAGCATAATCTATGTCTGCAATACACCATAATTATGCATTTCATTTTTTTTTTAAAACATTAATTCTAATCCAGTGATTACCTAAATTATGTGTCACTTTAAGATATCATGCGTTAAGGCCTATAATGAATTGATAGATGGTTACAGATGTTATTCCACAAGAACACGGGGAAGAGTGTGAAACACTGTAATTACCACCACTGATGATTTATGTTAAAAGACATTGCATATTACCAGAAAGCATCATGAAGCAAAGGTATTAGAGAAAACAATTTATTGACTTATATTAACATAATATTTGCTATTCCTAATATGTGCAGAACAAAGTTTATGCATGTTTAGTGTTGCTTTGTTGCATTATAATGCACAACTACATCTCAATAAAGTTAGGTAAAAAAAATAAAATGACTTTAACCACTTGCCTACTGTGCACCTACACCCCCTTCCTGCCCAGACAAAATTTAGCTTTCGGCACTGCGTCACTTTAACTGACAATTGCGCGGTCGTGCGATGTGGCTCCCAAACAAAATTGACGTCTTTTTTTTCCCCACAAATAGAGCTTTCTTTTGGTGGTATTTGATCGCCCGTGCGGTTTTTATTTTTTGCGCTATAAACAAAAAAAGAGCGGAAATTTTGAAAAAAGACACAATGGCCCAGATTCACAGAGCGATTACGCGTGCGCAACTGCTGTTGCGCGTGCGTAAGTCTAAATGTGCGCGTGCGTATAGTTGGACGCGATTCACAAAACAATATACGCCAGAAATCTACGTTTTTTGGTCCAGCGTAATTGAGTTAGACATTCGCTTCCCTTCGCGCAAAACTGCGCTAGACACACCATTGATTTGCTAGTCAAATATGCTAATGAGGGAGTTACGGGGATCCACAAAAAAACGCAGTTGCTGCGCAGGCTACGCGATGTGCGCAACTGCAAAATGTTCTGTCTAAAGTTAGAGGACCTAAAAGCTGGTCTAAATTTTGAAAAAAAGTCTAATTGTCAGATAAAGCAACACTGTTAGTGAGGAGTTCAGCAGTCACACGTGTTGCCCAACAATCTGTATGCCAACATGCCAGGGGCATCGTCGCGCATAGCTATACTACTGACTTTAGATGAACAAAGAAGGATGAGGGCACGGAGGATGGCACTAAGGAGGGCACGGGAGATGTTTTATTTTTTTATTTTTTGGCTTATATAAAATTTACAATTTAATCTAATCTAATACAATATTCTTATCTGATACAAGCCCCTCACTCTTCACTTGATATATCACACACGCATAGACATCTTTGGCATGAGAGATTCTGAGGTGTCTCGCATCTTCAGATTCACCCCTCATGCCATCGTGGAATGACCACAACCTTGCAGGAGGACATCAGCAGCCCAACACATGGCACTACCCATGACACCCATGACAGCTACATATACAATCAGAGCCCCATCCCCACAGATTGCGAACAGAACATGTATGGGGACAGCTGGCTGGTTGGTGAGTGACATGGGAGTCAGGCATGACTATCCCCTCCCGTGATGCACACCTCACAAGTGGCACATGCATGACTAACATCCTCCTGTCTTTTCCCTTCAAGGTGACTCTGCATATGCACTGGTACCCCATCTCCTGACCCCATCTCATGCCAGCTCACATTATGCATCTTTGCACGTTAAACACACACATTAATCATGGCACAATGAGAATGCATGCATGCACACCACTATGGTCCCTAGCACACACACCCCACATCCTCATCAAATTGGATTGGCACCAGTCCACCATGCAAGACTGGTGAGCAGTAACGCCACGTCAAGGCTCCAATTATGTCACTGTACATTCATACACCATTCACACGGACCTGGGAATCACTTCTCCCTGGTCCTGGGGAACCCTTCTCCACCCAAATTGAGGATGACACCCCTTTTCCAGCAGGAATGTCACCCCCACATTCAAACATCATTCACAACCCAAAAAATGCCAAAAATGTCAGCAAAAAAAAAAAAAATGCATAGAAAAAAAAAAAAACAGAGAACAAAAATAAAAATGTTTCAAACCAAAAAAAGGGGGAAAAAAAAATTAATGCCCTCTGCCTGAGCCACGCCTGGGGCGCCCCCGGCCACGGCCCCGGACCCTCAGGGGAGACGCATGGGGGAGGGGAAAAGCCGGGGAAGGAGGAGCAGCCCCTGAGATCTGCCCACCTGGCGGCCTGCCCTCCAAGGCCACGGCTATTCTGTCCAGGGCAGCACCAAGTGTTGCCGTGTTGCCCTGGATAGCCTGGGTAAGGGCCCTCACATCCTGCCCAACGCCTGCTGCTGTAGTTTGCAGGTCATTTAGGCAGGTTGTGGAGGCCCGGGAGTGGGAGTCCAGGTTACCCAGCCTATCGTTAATGGAGGACAGGCTCTGATCCACCCGCCCCATAGTCTGGCAGAGCTGTCTCAGAAGGCGGGTCTGGGTGGCCAGGTTCCTTCTCAGACAGGCGGGCATGAGATTGGGCGCCCCCCTGGTGCTTTGGGATGACCTCCTGGCTCCAGCTGATGGTTGTGGCCGGGGAGAAGGGGAGGCCCTTGTGAGGGGAGCCATGTTGGGGGAGGAGGGGGGGGGGCTGACCCTTAGGGAGGGCAGGCTTCTTGCAGCCAGAGGGGAAGAGTCTGCAGAAACCAATTGTCCAGTGCCTGCCATGGACTCCTCCTCCTCATGATTCTGCTCCTCCTCATGATCGTCCTCCGCATGATCCTCCCCCTCCTCTTGTTCCTCCTCTGCGGACTCTGGCCTTGTTGGGGGGGCCTCATTAGGCTGCTGTCCTGGGGTTGGAGCGGTCAGTCCAGATGGCCCTGCACCCTCCTGCACAGCTGTGGATGACACAAAACATTCACAGGTTGGAGGATCCACACACTTGCCACATATTCCCTTTCACCCCCTCCCCCACACATGCTACACACCTGAGAGAAATAAAAACCTTACCTGGCACCGCGGGGACCGGACTTGTGTCAAAGCCTGGCAGGCCCTCCACTTCATGCCGGTGAAAGGTCAGGGCCACCACACGCTCCGTCTCTGAAAATCTAACCCGGCATGGTGGGCCCCCTCCTGTGCCCCTGGCATGGGCATTTATTGCGGCCAGTTTTTTTTTCACCTCACGCCGGAGGTCATTTATTTTCTTTTCTATCCCAGAGCGGGTCCGTGTCTCCCCCTCCCCCGATGAATTGACCTGCTCTGTGATCATATCCAAGATCTCCCTCCTCCTGGCCGGGGTGGTGGTGGCACTCTGCGGGCCGTGGAGAAAACGCCCATAGTCGGTAATGGCCCGGGCAAGAATTCTTTTTTCCCCCACAGTAAAATTGAGCTTTCTTTTTCTCTCAGTCATACTTCCAAACAAACTCACTAGCAGTCACCAAAAATCTGTCACAAATACAAGCACAACCAATCAGACAAGAACACACACAAAGAGAAAAAGAACAGCCAAAAATCACACTAGCACTCAGCAAGAAACACACACAAAAAAATCAGATGAAAAAATAAAGCAAGAAAACAAACGCTCAGAAATATATCAATCAAACAAACAGTCTCAAACACTTATCAAAATACACTTTCACAAAACTACCAACAAGCACAAGATCACACAGAACACTAATCTGACAACTACAAAACACACTCTAACGAACAACAGAGCAAAAGCACTTGATTCAATGGGAAGGGACACAAAGGGATGTACTTTTGCAATGGAAGGGCGTTTGTGTGTGTCTATTTATGCTGTCTGCGTAGTTCACAACGTTGCCCTAGTCCATTTCCAATTTCAATGATTGCGCCGCTCCCGAGTTGTGAGCATGCGCACAACGGAGCTGACATGGTTTCCTTCACGCGCGCATGCGCGAGTCGGCCGGCCCTTCATTTGCATGGGGTCACGGCTCATTTCAATGTAACACGCCCACGTCCCTCCCAATTTGTATTACTCCTCCTTACGCCTCCGGAAAAAACCTTACGTTTGCGCAAGCTCTTGCGTAAAAGCTACGTGAATCGCCGGATTACGCGGCTAGATTGCGCAAGTCTAACGGAAAAGTGGTGCGCTACGCCGGAATGATAATGCGCCGATCTACGTGAATCTGCCCCAATATTTTTTGCTTTTTGCTATAATAAATATCCCATTAAAAAAAAAAAAAAAAAAATGTATCTCAGTTTAGGCCGATACGTATTCTTCTACATATTTTTGGTAAAAAAAAAAAAAAAAAAAATCGCAATAACCGTATAGTGACTGGTTTGCGCAAAAGTTATATTGCCTACAAAATAGGGGACATAATTATGATTTTTTTTTAATTTTTACTAGGAATGGCGGCGATCTGTGATTATTTTTTCAGATTGGGACATTATAGCGGACACATCGGACACTTTTGACACATTTTTGGCACCATTTACATTTATACAGTGAACAATGCTATAAATATGCATTGATAACTGTATAAATGGAACTGGCAGGGAATGGGTTAACCACTAGGGGGCGGGGAAGGGGTTAAATGTGTATACTATGTGTGTTCTTACTGTAGGGGGAGGGGGGGTGACTGGGGGAGGTGACTGGGGGAGGTGACCGATTGTGTCCCTATGTACAAGGGACACAACCGATCTCCTCTCTCCCTGACAGGGACATGAAGCTCTGTGTTTACACACAGAGCTCCACGTCCTAGCTCAGTTACTCGGTCATATGACGTCCTGTCAGGAACAGAGCATTACCCACCCGTCGTCATTTGACGGCGGGCGGGTAGCAAGTGGTTAAAAGCCAGCAGTAGTAGAATCAAGGTGTTGCACAAGGTACTATGAACAAACAACAAACACTCTTTAACCAGAGAATGATTGTATAAAATCTGATTAGAATTAGAATCTGATAGAATCATGTATGCAGTGCCAATCCTGACCTCACTGGGGCCCTAAGCAAGGTGCTGCCGACAGTAACATGCCACATTAAAGATTAAAGTTGAGAAGCAGGGTGAGGGGCCGAAAAGGACTTCTCACCAGGCGAGGCCTCTAGTAATTTGGGGGGCCTTCCGCAGCCTTGCGGGGCCCTAAGCGGCTTGCACAGTGAGCCTATAGGGCGGATCGGCCCTGCATGTATGAGGAGCTGATTGGGCAAAAAAAAATTACATATGCATATGGAAAAAATGATGATGACTGAAATTGCCTATATATATATACTGTGTGTAAATACTGACTTTTTCACCCTGCAAATTGGTAAAGAATGGGGAGGGGGCGGTACAAGTGCCATTAGATTACATACAGTGAGAATCTCCTGTTTACTCTGTAATAGGAAGTCCCATCTCCTAGACTGCAGATGGGCATTAATCAAGCTGCATTGATGGGCAATGGCGAGGCTGCAGATGAGCATTGATCAGGCTGCATTGATGGTCAATGACCATTATTTTGCTTCAAAATTCTTCATTTTAAATGTGATTTTTATTTCCTGAAACTTCCCTTTTAAAATGAAGGTGCGTGTTATACGCCTGTGCGTGTTATATGTGGATAAATATGGTATATATGTATAGATAGATAGATAGATAGATAGATAGATAGATAGATAGATAGATAGATAGATAGATAGATAGATAGATAGATAGATAGATAGATAGATAGATAGATTTTTTATGCCCATATGCATAAAGGTATGATCCTGGAGGTTAAAACTGTGATTAATAAATCAGTCACTGGGCACCACAGGCTAGAGTGAGGCTGCCTTCTCAGAAGGGCTGGGAACCCAAGCACTGTAAGGCCGCGTACACACGACCAAATAAATCCGATCAAATCGGTCTGACAGACCGTTTTGATCGGATTTGTCTGCTGGGCTATTTTGGTTTGATCATGTACACACGATCAAACCAAAATCCCCGCCAGCAGACAGCGCGGTGACGTGGCGGTGACGTTGACGCCGCCACGTCACCGTCACCAGGAAGTAAAACACTTCTGCGCATGAGTCGAATCCATTCGACGCATGTGCGGACAGATATGTCTGCTGGTTAGCGTACTAACCAGCAGACATGTCGGACGGTAGGGTTCCCAGCAGACAGATTTTAAAGCATGCTTTAAAATCTGTCTGCTGCAAAAAATCTGTCTGTCCGCCCGTACACACGATTGAATTTGTCTGCTGAAATGGTCCGTCGGACTGTTTTCAGCAGATAGATTCGAACGTGTGTACGCGGCCTAACAGAAGAAGGTAAGGACAGGGAAGGAGAGGCCCCAAGCTGCCGCTAGTGTATCACAGTTTATTCAAAAGAACATAAATACACAGGAAAATGCACTCACAAACACTTGAGTTTACATACATATAATAGCTCACCAAGGAGGAGTGCAATCCACGCTGGATCTGCTGGATGTCAAGGCCGCTGTGGGATGTCATGCAGAGATCCAGACAGACCACCTAGGGAGCCACTACGATGAGAAAGCTGTCAGGAGAGCTGTCAAACCTTGGGATTTTGTAGCCATTAAGAACACATTTCAGAGGCCAGACCACGCCTCCTTCATCAGCCAAACAACTAAGTTAACCTCCAGAAGTTATAACAAGATAAAAAGAATTGAAAGCCACGCACAGCTAGTACATTACCAGAGATAATTTAATAATAATACAGTTTTGTATAGAAGTGGGTACTCACAACATGCAACTGACAAAAAGCCATAAACACAGTGCACAGAACATGGGGTACAGATAACGCGTTTTGGGGGCACACCCCCTTCCTCAGAGCTAGGCTAATCTCGTACACCATGGGCAAGTGCTTTTATAGGGAATTGGGGACTTGAAAATTGTGTTTCAAAAAGAGCCACACCCTCAAAGGAGTAGGAAATAAAAAAAAAATCATAATAAATTATTAATAAAAAAATGTAAGATGTATGTATATATATATAATATATATATCACACTAATGTAAAAACGTCAGAATCCATATCACAAAGCTATATCCAAAACAAAAAAGCTCATCATAAATACACAAATAAATAAATAATGATAATTCATTCAAATCAATGATATATTGCACATTCATTTATATTTAGTCAGATGAATACAGGTGTATGGACACATAAGCAAACAAGGGATGCAGGATTGATAAATGGGTCAATCCACGTCTCACCAGTACATTCTGGACTAGCTGTTGGGGAGGGGGGGATTTGGGCACTTGGAGATGTCCAAAAAACACACACACTGATCACCTGACCCGAAGCTTCAGAATTGCCAGGAACGGCGGGGGGGGGCAACAACAGACACCAGTAGGATCATTCCCGCTGTAGTGCGTCGATCAGTGAACACCCAATGTCACACAGACACCTTACCAGACCCCAGGGAACCAGCTCAGTGCCAGGGGGATCCACTTCCTGGAAACTCAGGAAGACGCCTGATGACAACAAGTGACATCACTTCTGGGTGTCCCCACTATTCTTTCCCATCCCTTTGAGGGCATGACTCTTTATGACACACAATTTTAAATTCCACCATTCTCTATAAAAGCGCTTGTCCATGATGTACGGGACTAGCCTAGCTCTGAGGAAGCGGGTGTACCTCCGAAACACGTTAGCTGTACCCCGTGTTCTATGCATGTCCATACACTGTGTTTATGGTCTTTTGTCAGTTGCATTTTGTGAGTACCCACTTTTATAAATAAATCTTATGTTTAAATTATCCCTGTTATCCCTGTTTTTCTTGTAGTTCCTGTCGGATTACCCCATCTGAGGAAGGCAGCATCCACCTAGCTTTGGGATACCATATATACCTTTCACACCACCATTTTATCTGACATCTTTTACTTCTCACCTTGGAAGACCTATTAGTGCTGGAAGTGACTGTGTGTTTTGTATCTACGGGAGTTATGTACTGGCGGCTTGCCTCCCCTTCCCTTCCCTTCTATTAGCTCTACAAATGATCAGAATGGAGTAACAAAGTTTGCCTCAAAGGGGTTTATAAACAATCAAAATCCATGAAACTGTTGCAGACTGAACCTAGCCAGGTTTGCTTATCTGTATTTCTGATATGTGACTGTGTCTACTCACTGCTATTCCTGTAGCCAGAAGTGAGCACTAATAAACACATGTTCCAGGGAATGCACTGCCTTTGCTGGCATGCATTGACATTGGCTGTAATTATCAGCTCCCTAGACTGTCAAGAACTAAACACAAAAAGAACAAGGTGTGCCTCACCTACAAGATATTACTAAGGACCATGCAGCTTAAGATAAAGAAACTTTAATACAAATTTACAAATAGTAATACAAAAAACTGAGTAAAAAAATTCTAACCACCAGCATCTCAGCCAAAAGAGCTAAAAAAACACAGCATTGTCTAATCAAAACGCAGCTACAACATTCAGGACCACTCTCAAACAGGATTTACAATCATAGCCTATAGAGTAGTACACTGGCTTTGTTTAGTGAAAAAAATCCACAGGATGTCTGATCAATTGTTAAAATCACTGCCCAGGTTTCAAACTCATATAAACAAGTGTGTGGATGTGTGACTTCATGAGTATGTCAAAAAAGGGATCATTGGGTCACCGTTTTATAAACAGCAAGTATTTAATCACAGTATGCTGTTCTGTGTGTCTTCACAGCCCGGGAGTTCCCTTTGGATACAGAACTGTGGAAGTTTATATTCAGTGAAGTTAGATATAGTCTATAGTCTCATTATCACTGATAGTGGCCCATAGTGAAATATAGGGTTAATAAACTGTGTGTGGCCATCAATAGTTCATTATGAATGTAAAAGTGTGGCACTAGTAAAGTAGATCATGCACCGGCAGATTCGCTCAATCAGGCATTGGCAATATAGACTTGCCTCCGTGATGACAGATGACCTGCTCACTCACCCAGGCAATGCACTGGGAGTCAGTCAGAGGTAGCGATAATAGCTCCGGTCTTGCTCTGGGTCTGGAGTGATAGCCACTTGTCCAGTCTGGTCTCTATAGCACCAACTCAAGATGGATACTGCAGTTTTCAAGAAGTCCACAGAGCATGTGCAGACGTTAAAAATTGCATCAAGGGTGACGATAGAGAATCACTCATGTGGTGTCGTGACAGCCGGCCTGTTTCGCCCATTCAGTGTGAGCTTCTTCCATTTGTTTTTTCGTTTTTTTGCATAACTGTCAAGAACTAGGCTTGGGCCACCCACCTCCCCCATGCAAGTGAAATCAGTCTAGTGTGGGGGACATTGGAGTGCTGCACTGAAAAGGCCCACCCTTTTGATTCCTCATGTATGCCAGTTAACCAGGAAGCCTGCTTTCCATTCCCATCTGCCTGTCCACTTGCATGAATGCCAGCCAGCCAGCAGGGTTTTCAGGAAGTCTACATGCCTGCGCACAGAGTTACCCTCATACTGATTGGTCTACCTAGGCGACTCCTGTTGGTATTACTGTATGCTGCACTGATACCAATCTTGAAGTATTTTTCTGCACTTATACCAATCCTGTTTTTGTGGTTTTTTTTTTAGCAATAACAAACCTGTTCATTTTTTTTTATTTGCTGCATCAATATTTATCCTGAGGCTATTATTCAGAACCCAATTATTATTATTTATTTGGGGGGGGGGTTCTGCACTGACACTAATCCTAGGGGTAATTCTCTGCACTGACACCAATCAGACTTTTTTGGTGGAATTGACACCAATCCCATTTTTTTTATGTGCCCGTAAGACACTTTTTTGTGCAACTGTATTTAAGAAGTATATTGTGGAATGAGGAATGCAGCAAATATGTGTAGTGTATATGCAAGTAGGCTCAAACTTTTTTAAATCATACTCACCCCTACTTCTTGCCACCTTACAACTAACATGCCACCGACCACCATTGCTCTAAAGTTGGGAGGTATGGTGGGTGTCTGAAAAGCTGTAGGACAACTGTCAGTTGTAAGTTGCATGGGGCCCCATGACTTTCAATAGTAGTCCTGTCTGGCACTCTCAATTTCTTTTTGCCCTATCAAATTGGTCATAGTGAGCCAGTAATGTGAAAGAAATCCACTGCAGGGGGTCTACAGGCGAACACCGGTGGGAGTTTTTTTTTTTTCATTTGCTTGCTTTTTAGGGTACAGTAAAGAGTGTCTGTAAGAGCCAGGTTGCTTTGTGTACAATGTACTTATGGATGCCTTCAAAATCTGCAGAATAAACAATGTAACTCTTAATTTGACTCCAGGATAGAAGGAGGAAGGAAGGTACATTTGTGTTACCATTGGCAAATCAGGATATCACAACCAACATTGTGATTTTAAACACTGCTGTCATTAACAAAAAAGTTTTATTTTTTTATTTTTTTTAAATAGCTTTCAACTAAGCTTTCAGTGAGTATACAATATGAACACAGTGACAGAATAGCTGACAAAGGTCATAGGGGCAAGCTGCCAGTGGGATTTTGTCCAGGCAGAAACCCTGTTAATGACTGTAATTGGAAGTCTTCACTCACTGTGTCATCATTTCTCTTTCTGCAGCTTTACCCTTGACAAAAATGTACATCAAAAGCAATCTGTTCCATAGTACATGGCAAAAAAGTTTGTATATCACTGTAATACTGTGCTTTTATCTAGCAGTTCTTCTGTTCCTGACTTATATATTTCCACTCCAAATAGATAATTGAGCAAGAAGTGAGCCAAAGACCCAGAGCAAAAGGTGCAGTTCACCTTACCACTTTTTGTTTTTTCAACAATATTATTATGATTTTAGAACAAGAAAAACAGTATAACAATGGTAAAAAGACAAAAAGTATTCATAATGTATAAGATATGTTACTGCTATGAGGTATATTGCAAAAAATAAACATACAAGAGAAAGGAAAATCTTACTACTTTTATTCAGTCATTACATTTTTCACTCTTGTACTAGGATTGGTTCTCAGAAACTGAATAAGGAGTCTTGCAGGTGCTTGGACCTGCTACCTGCTAAAAGTCACATTGAGGTGGCCACTGCACTCCAAGAAGGTGGATTGTATAAGCTGTCAGTCCTATAAAACAACTGAGATTTCCCAACCTATTGCCTGCTGTTATTCTCCAAAGCCTTTTGCCGCGTACACATGATCATTTTTCAGCCTTAAAAAAAACGTTGTTTTTCAAAAACGTCATTTAAAATGACCGTGTGTGGGCTACACATAATTTTTCAGGTTCTGAAAAACGACAACAAAAAAAATTCGAACATGCTGCATTTTTTAACGTTGTTTTAAAAAATGATCGTGTGTGGGCTAAAATGACGTAAAAAAGCCACGCATGCTCAGAAGCAAGGTATGAGATGGGAGCGCTCGTTCTGGTAAAACTACCATTCATAATGGAGTAAGCACATTCATCACAGTGTAACAGACAGAAAAGCGTGAATCGTCTTTTACTAACACTGAATCAGCTAAAGCAGCCCAAAGGCGAATGGGACTTCCATATATATCTTTATAGTGCCGTCGTAAGTGTTGTACGTCACCGTGCTTTGCTAGATCTTTTTTTTAAAACCATGGTGTGTGGGCAACATCGTTTGGAAAACTTCATTTTTTGGACATGCTGAAAACGTTTTTTTTTCATGCTGAAAAATGATCGTGTGTACACAGCATTTCTGCTGCAGCCATTTGTATGACGTACTCAGCCGACAATTGATGTGACTTGGTAGGTGTACTTTGTAAAGCTCCCGCATTTTTTTTGCATTCTGTATTAGAGAAATTGATAAAAAAGCATTTCAAATAAATATCTTTGCACTTGCAGTTTAATGCACACACTGGGGAAGGTCCACTAAAACTGGTGCACACAGAATTTGGTGCAGCTTTGCATAGTAACCAGCTTCCAGGTTTAATTATTGAGGCTTAATTGAACAAACTGAAGTTAGAAGCTGATTGGTTACTATGCACAGCTGCACCAAATTCTGTGTGCACCGGTTTTAGTAAATCACCATTGCAAAGGTTGAAGAGGGTCATGTTTATCCACATAGATATATCAGTGAGTAAGTTTGCTGCTTCTGCTTGTATCATGATTTTGTTTGTTACATTTTGTAGAACCAAAGGTATCAGCTGCTCAGACAAGCTCAGACAAGCAGATCGTCATTTATATTGGACTTTGGGTAGAATAAATATTATAGAGAATGGCTTCCATTTAAGTGCTGTGATAAATACATAAACATTTCTTCTTTAAAAGACCAATAAACAATGAAATACGAGCAGGTTTTTGTAAAAGAGGTTTAAATAACTTTTTCAGATATATATTTAAGAGTTTGAGAAGTGAAGGAAGTTGAGATAAGATTGTAGTTGCAGAGGCACTTATATCACTATCAGGTTCATACTAGCGGCTATATCACATGGGTTAGACCTAGGGCACTAAAACTGGAAAATTGGTATACCCAATACATATTGATAAAACTATGACGTTGTCTAACCCTAATGCCGTGTACATGCGGTCGGATTTTCTGATGGAAAATGTCCAATGGGAGCTTTTCATTGGATATTCTGACCGTGCGTATGCCCCATCAGACTTTTTCCGTCAGAATTTCCAACGGACTTAGATAGAGAGCAGGTTCTCTATTTTTCCCTTTGGAAATTCCGACTGAGTTTTGCCCGGTCAAAAGTTTGACGGTGTGTAAGCGACATTAGACTACGGTACATATTTGTATTACCTTTTTTTGCTGTTTTAGCTGTTTTCTTACCACACATGGGTGTGGCTTCATATATAATTCAAAGTAACTTCTTGAGCTATTCAAAGGCAAATCAACTGAGAAGGCTAAGTCATGTCAAAAGCAACTCATAGGCACATGAAAGGTATACTGTATTTAATTTGCTTCTGAATTTGATGCCCATGTACACAAACCCTCTTAAGAGGTCATTGGGTAGATAGACTGAAGGGAGGGGGAAGCCTTCAGGTGCAGTAAGTTGTTACAGCCTATTTAAAAAAAAGTAATGTCACTTAACACATTCCTTTATTCCCAGTTGATTATTAGTCTGAATACAAATAGTGGGCTGATTAAAAGAAATAAAGAAAAACATATACATTTGTTCCTGTATTCACTCAAGTGAGGTGAATGCAGGAATTCCCCTTGCTGTGCTATTTTATCCTGACAGCGGGAACCCCTCTGCTTCGCTCTCTGATCAGCTCTAAAAATCAACTTCTGTCAAACTGGGAGGGCTAGACACAAATTGGAACTTGCCTGATCCCTTTGAACCAGCTGGTTTTCAATTTGTGTGTGCTCAGCTTTAGCTGTTTTATCCGGGATTGCTTGTCAATGCCTTATTTAGTCTATCCATGACTGATATTTTTAACATTGGTTTATACTATAGAGGCAACCCACCTGATTTTTTTTTCTTTTATATCTCCCAAGAACACTGTTGATAATTCTGCAATTCCAAGGTCCACACACCTGGTCTGTGTATTAAGAGAGGTTCCTACTGTTCCTCATTGTCTCTTATGTATTTCTAATTATGGAAAATATACTGTAGCAGTTGGAGCACACAGGGATAGGCATAAATGCCTAAATTTCTCTGGTGGACAAGAATAACATTTTGGATTATATTGCTGGACTGTCTTAACCAGTGGCTGTCTTAAAACAAAATGACAAGCACAGTGTGTTCCTGTCTATTCAGCACACCAAGTGCAGGTATTTCTATAGCATGAGCACCTTGAGTGTATAGATACCTTGCAATATGCATACCAGCCTGTATGTTTTTTTTTTTTTTATAATATGGGTTCTCTATAAGGAGAAGCCCTAAAAATGAGAATCACCCAACTCTAAAACCACCAACCGGGTTCTGAGCACGAGACTCCACACCACTGGAAGTACAGTATACAAAAAAATAAAGCAATACTTGCAACAGCTAAGGTAACATACTGTATATTACTTTGGCAGGTCCCAACCGGCTCACACAGATATACTGTGGCAGATTGGCTCTCCTGGGTGAAATCCCATACATATACGGCTTTGCCCAGGAGAGCCACTAGAGGGCGCGCAAGCGGCAGCACGGGGGGTCGTGTGCTGTCTGAGGAGAGAAGACAGATTGTGTGTTCCTACAAAGTAGAAAGCATGATCTGTCATCTCCTATAGTGAGTCCCCTTCCTCCACAGTTAAAACACACAATAGTGAACACAGTTAACCCCTTGATCGCCCCTAGTGTTAACCCCTTCCCTGCCAGTGACATTTGCATATTTATAGCACTGATCGCTCTGTAAATGTGAATGGTCCCAAAAATGTGTTAAAAGTGTCCAACCTGTCCACCGCAATGTTGCAATACTGCAATCACTGCCATTACTAGTAAAAAAAAAAAAAAAAAGAACGCCATTTAAATGCCACAAATCTTTCCCATAGTTTGTAGACGCTATAACTTTTGCACAAACCAATCAACATATGCTTATTGCAATTTCTTTTACCAAAAATATCTAGAAGAATACATATCGGTCTAAACTGAGGAAAAAGTTCATAAAAAAAAACAAAAAATTATATTTACTATAGCAAAAAGTAAAAGATTTAGGCCCGGATTCACATACAGCGGCGCATCTTTATGCCGCCGTAGCATATCTCTTTCACACTACGCCGGCGCAGCTCGGAGAGGCAAGCATGGAATTCACAAAGCAAATGCTCCCAACTCTGCGCCGGCGTAGCGTATATTTCATAGGCATAAGCAGGCGTATGTGGAAGTAGGTGGAAGTGGGCTGGAAGTGGGCGTGATCCATGTTAATGAAGGGTGACCCCATGCAAATGATGAGCCGGGCACCAGACAAGTACTTAAAATGAACTGCGCATGCGTCGGGACATGGACGTATCCCCGTGCGCATGCGTACAACCACGTCGGAACAACTGACTAAGATACACCAGATCACTGTGTGCGCTGTGAACGTAACCTACGCCCAGCCAGACCCACGTTGGCCCATATTCACAGACGTCCAACGTAAAATACGTAGGCTTGTGTTCCCTGGTTAATACCTTTGCATGGGTTGCTCCCCATCTATGGGGAATAACTTTACGCTAAACGTAAAACGTACGCATATTTGAATAGAAAATCAATGGGAAAGCCACATGTGTCCAGTGTAAATATGCGCCCACTCTACGCCAGCGTAGGCAAGTTACGTCGGTGGGATGAAGTCTGTTTTTAGGCGTATCTAAGTTTGTGGGTTCGACGCACAGATACAAGGGCGCATATTTGTACTTACGCGGCGTATATGGAGATACGTCGGTATAAGTGCTTTGTGAATCCGGGCCATTGTGTTTTTTTTTTTTTTTTTTCAAAATTGGCGCTCTTTTTTGGTTTATTGTGCAAAAAACTAATAACCACAGAGGTGATCAAATACCACCAAAGAAGGCTCTATTTGTGGGAAATAAAGGATGTCAATTTTGTTTGAGTACAACATTGCACAATCGCACAATTGTCAGTTAAAATGACCCAGTGCCGAATAGCAAAAAAAGGCCAGGTCATTGGGCAGCCAAAGCTTCAGGGGCTGCAGTGGTTAATCAATAATTTGACAACAGAGGCTTAATAATGTTTAGGCTAAACCCATTTTGATACAAGAGTTTCTTAGGAAGAATAATACAATTTTGCATTTACAAAACAATTACCGTATTTATCGGCGTATAACGCACACTTTTTTCCCCTGAAAATAGGGGGAAAATCACAGGTGCGCTTTATACGTCAATAGTGTACCTTGGGCTTGGAGGGGAAGGAGGGGCATGAGCACTGCCGAGTGCTGCCAGAATTCACGAGCCGCCTCCCCTGTTTACTCGGCTCTAACGTCACACACACAGTCCCGCTTCCGCCACCGGCATTGGACCTATCAGCTCAGCTCTATCAATCACAGGAGCTGGTCCAATGCCGATGGCGGAGGCGAGACTGTGTATGTAACTGCCGCCGAATGAACAGGATGAACAGGAGATGACGGCTCTGTGATTTCCTCACTCCACGAGAGAAGGTGAGGCTGCAAATGGGCACATAGGCTGCATCTAGGCAAATCAAACTTACTGTAGGGGCACAAAGACTGGAGCTGGGCACATAGGCTGCATTTAGGCTGGAGATAGGGCACATAGGCTGCATTTAGGCACATATTAGGCTGCATTGAGGCTGCAGATGGACACTGACTACAACATTTAAAAAAAAAAAAATTCTTGAAACTTCCCTCTGAAATTGGGGTGCGTGTTATACGCCGGCGCACGTTATACGCTGATAACTACGGTACTTGTTTTGGCCATATTTTGCATGGTTTTGCTAATATATAAACATATATATTTAATATATACCTTATATATACTACAATAACCATCAATGGCTTCAACATAACTGGTTGCATGACACAACCTGACTAATAAAATGTAGAAGTATCCTCTCACTTTTACTATAATCCAATTGTTTCGTTTTTTTTTTCAGCAGTGATACTTTGAAATATTGTAAATAGATAGACTCACAGCAATTGTATAGCTAAAGGCTTTTATTGATTTTGACAAACTCTGTGAATTTTGCATCTCAAAATCATGCATTGACAAACTCCCTGTAATACAAAGAAATCTGTAAGCAGACATGAAACAAAGTGATCTAAGCCTTCGAAAGGGTGACAATAAACAGGTACAATTTCAGAGAAAAGAACATCATTTCTTGTTGTTAGAGTGTCCAAACCATTTAAGAACCCAGGAGTTAGATTAATGCATCAAGCTCCACATATAACCAAAATATCACCTTTAGGTAAACTGATCCTTTTTGAGCCTGTTGTACCTTATGATAAATTGATCTATTAGCCCTAAGAGACAATGGAGTAGATTCACTGAACATTACTGCATGTGATAAGGGTATCATGTTACTCATTTGCATAAATTATTGCATGCAGTAAATAAAGTCCAATTCATAAAAACAAAAACAAAAATATATAAAATGTGTCGGTAAACATTGAAAAAAATTGTGTGCTAAGCTGTCAAGTCCAATTCACAAATGGAACAGGAATTAAAAAAGGCACGGTATTTAACAACCCCCTTTTATTGGCGGTAACCAGTGTGGTATTTCCTGTTGGAGTGATTGGGAGTTGAGAGACAGAGTGCTTAGCAGCATAACAGCTATGGAGCTTTTTAAATGCAATATTTTGGGGAGCTGCGGTGGCTCAACACTGACAAACCGTTCACCTCTGCAGCTAAGGGTTCGGATCCCGGTCTCGGCTGCATGTGAATTGAGTTTGGGTGTGCTATGCGCTTAGTACGCCTACCCCCTCCCACAAAAACTACCACACGTACACGCACTCGGAATTGGGTAACATGCACGCACTTTGGCCACACGGTCTCTAAAAAAGAGAGGCAGAGGACTAACAGGGCTGAGCGGGCTAGATCCTCTCACTCCCTCATAGCGGAGTCCCTCTGCCCCGTTGGGCTTCAAATAGGAGCAGGTAGGGTGGGCTGTGTGGCAGGACCCTCTCACACCCGCCATTGCCACCCGGGGGCATGGAGAAAGATGGCAGAGTGCCTCTGGGGGAGGTCTGCAGTCCGGCTCCTCTCTCGAGTACACGCACAAAAATACACTTTAGAAAAAAAAAATGCAATATTTTGCAATTGAACTTGTTTAGAAGGCATCAGAAGAGAAGGAGGAGGAGGAGGAAGGTTGTGGTGATGGCTCTGCAACATTTTGCAGAGAGGACCCTGCTTCACAGAAGTTCATGGAAGTTCTGGATGACCAAGGAGCTGATCCCGATGCTGTTCGTTAGGCTGTGGTTTAACAACAAGGCTGTCGTTTAACAAAACAGCACATTTAAACAAATAGGAAAGTACACTGACAATAAAGAGTTTTTTTTATTATTATTATTATTAGTTTTCAGCCATTTTAAGGGCTCATTTCCACTGGCGTTTTTACAGCCACTTTTCTGGGCGTTTTTTGCAGTTTAAAAACGCCTGTCCATGTTAGTCTATGGCCTAATGCCCACCATGACGTTTTTGAGCTGTAGATGGCTGAGGCGTTTTTAAGCTGCAAAAAAAACGCGGGACCAGTGCATTCTGAAGCTCCAGCAATAGAGCTGTAAAAACACCAGACATTAAAAAACGCTCAAAAACGTGCAAAAATGCTCAAAAACGCTGCCGTGGTGTTTTTAAAGCTCCAGCTCAAAAAAAAATGTTTTTTTTTTCTAAAATAAACATGGACAGGCATTTTTAAGCTGTAAAAAACGCTCAGAAAAGTGGCTGTAAAAACGCCAGTGGAAATAAAGCCTAACAATTGCAGCAGCATGACATGTAAGAAATATGCAACCAAAACAAAAATGGACACAGTGGTCTTCACATAGCAATTATGTGTTTGATCACTGACATTAACAATTTACATAATGTATAACACGTTTAAAATGGGCACTCTGTTGCCCCTTGACACCCAGAAAAATGGGCAATATTCTTCCCTGGGAAATCCACACAGTTGGGCATTATAACACCCCCCACACCCACACAAATGGGCACATCTTCCCACTAAGAACACCCACACAAACAGGCACTTATTATTCCTACTTCGGAAATACCAACAGAAATGGTGCACTGTACAAACCAAAAAGATCTGCATACAAGTTCCTCACAAATAGCACCACTAAAATGAGACACAAATCTACTCACAGAAAAGGGCACAATACTACCCACAGATTCCACCCACAGCAAGGGACCTAATTCCACCCACAGCAAGGGACCTAATTTCACTCTCAGAATGTTGCAAACAGCCATTAGAAATTATAGTGCCATATGCACTACTAAAAATTATATGAAATATATGAAAAACACCAGCGAAAAGTTTAACAATACATTTAAGTGTTTGTTCACCAATGCCAGAAGCCTGCCAAGCAAAACAGGTGAGTTGGAAGTTCTGGTGCATGAGGAGAGCTATAATGTAATCGGTATTTCTGAAACTTGGCTTCAATCCTTACATGACTGGGCTATTAATATTCCTGGCTATGCTCTCTTTCGGAAAGACAGGGTAAAAAGGAAAGGTGGAGGGGTCTGTCTCTATGTGAGAAGTGACCTCAAAGTAAGCGTGAAAGAGGACATGGTTGATGGAGAGTGTGATGAAGTTGAAGCATTATGGGTGGAACTGCATACAGATGTGAGTAGTTCAAAGTTAATCATTGGCATTTGTTTTAGACCACCCAATGTTAATGAGGAGGTGGAGACTCGGCTTCTTGCACAGATGAAAAGGGCTGCAAGGGCTGGGAAGGTGATAATAATGATTTTGACTACCCAGAAATTGACTGGAATAATGGAATTTCTGGGCCAGAAATTTAAAAACCTATTGCAGGACAATTTTATGGTCCAGTTTATTGAGGCCCCAACTAGGAATGATGCTCTGTTGGACCTGGTAATCTCAAACCATGCAGAGCTTATTACTAATGTTCAGATAAAGGAACACCTGGGTAGCAGTGATCATAACATGATTTCATTTAATGTTAACTATAAGCAAGAAATACATACAGGAAAGATAAAAACACTTAATTTCAAGAGAGCAAATTTTCAAAGGATGAGGGATGCTCTCCAAGGCTTGGACTGGGAGGGAATATTGACACAGATGAACACAGAACAGAAATGGGAATTCTTCAAAAAGACTCTTTGGAACCTCACTGCAAAGTATATTCCCATGGGCAATAAGTTTAAAAGGCTAAAGATAAAACCTATGTGGTTTTATAAACAATAAGCTATAAACAATAAGAAAATAGCTTTTAAAAAATATAAAAATGAAGGAACACTAGTGTCGTTTAAATGTTACAAAGAATATAATAGAATATGTAAAAAGGAAATCAGGGATGCAAAAATTCTAAATGAACGACAGATTGCAAAAGATAGAAGGACAAACCCCAAAAAAATCTTTAAATATATAAATAGTAAAAAGGTTAAGTCTAAGCATGCAGGCCCTTTACAAAATAATCTAGAGTGGGTGACTGAGGACAAAGAGAAGACAAATTTATTTAATGCTTTCTTCAGCTCTGTGTATACAATGGAGCATGGGGGAGCTCATGTCCATAATGGGGGTGGGAGTGACACGTCAGTGGAAATAAAGCCTAACAATTGCAGCAGCATGACATGTAAGAAATATGCAACCAAAACAAAAATGGACACAATGGTCTTCACATAGCAGTTATGTGTATGATCACTGACATTAACAATTTACATAATGTATAACACGTTCAAAATGGACACTCTGTTGCCCCTTGACACCCAGAAAAATGGGCAATATTCTTCCCTGGGAAATCCACACAATTGGCCTTATAACACCCCCCCCACACCCACACAAATGGTAAGACCTCATCTGGAATATGCAGTCCAGTTTTGGGCACCAGTTCCCAAAAAGGATATCGGAGAACTGGAGAAAGTGCAGAGAAGTGTAGGATAAGGATCTCGCGCCAAATATAAGTGAAAGATTAATATTGAAACAAGATATATAGTGCTAATGTATATATATGGTTAAGCTGCACCCCAAAAATTCAGAATATGAATAGATAAATGGAAACAGCAGGGGGCGCTAGTAATTTAACCACTTAAGACCCGGACCAATATGCTGCCAAATGACCAAAGGGGTTTTTGCGATTCGGCACTGCGTCGCTTTAACAGACAATTGCGCTGTCGTGCGACGTGGCTCCCAAACAAAATTTGCGTCCTTTTCTTCCCACAAATAGAGCTTTATTTTGGTGGTATTTGATCGCCTCTGCGATTTTTATTTTTTGCGCTATATACAAAAATAGAGCGACATTTTTGAAAAAAAATCAATATTTTGTTATAAGAGAAATCAATAAACTAAATTTTAGTCAAATATTTAGGCCAAAATGTATTTAGCCACATGTCTTTAGTAAAAAAAAATTGCAATAAAAAAAAAATTAGCTACCTAGCGGGAACAGCGACACTAATACAGCGATCAGAAAAATGATCACTTAGTGATGCTGGCAATAGGGAGTGAAAGGGTTAACTAGGGCAGTGATCAAGGGGTTAAAACTTTATTTGGGGGGGGTACAGGGCTACCCTGAACCTAACACTAACTGACTTTTACACTGCCTGTCACACTGACACTAAATACAGTAATCATACATGTATGATTACTGCATTCAGTGACACTGTGACAGGGGGAGGGGGGGGGGGCGATCGGGGGGGTTAAATGTGCCTGCGTGTAGTGCAGGACTTACTGTGTGGTGATCTCTCCTCAGCGGTGGTTGAAAAAACCGCCGAGGGAGAGATGACATCGCTTCCTCCTTCCTGTGTTTACACAGGAGGAGGAAGTGACAGGGTGGGTGGGCGCGCGCATTGGCTGGGTGTGATCCGGAGGGGGCGGACAAAAACGAATAGCCGCCCCCTCTTGTCGGATCGCTCCTGCAGCCGCGCAGACCGCCGCATGTACAGGGGGGGGGGTCCGATCGGACCCCCGATCCCCCCCCAAAGCACCAACGTATATATATATATACGTTGATGTGCCTGTCGGTGCCATTCTGCCGACGTAAATGTACATGCGGCGGTCCTTAAGTGGTTAAACAAACACAATTGTACAATAACAACATCTACATCAAAGGAGATGTCTATAAAGTGCAATAGTGCAAATAAATTAAATGTGCAAGAAGCAAGAAGAGTAACTGATATAAATATAAATATAAATGTCCATATACTGTGCAAAAAAAGTCCATATACTGTGCAAATATTTTGTGTTCAAAAGTCCTTGTATATTGCACTCCAACATGCAAGATGATCAAAGAGGGTTTCCACCTTCACCGACTAAGAGACATCAAGAGTGTGTGTAAAGGATGGCTCCTTACCACAAAGCGTTGACCTTTTTCGTTAGAAAATAGGTAAAATTTAGCTTAGTGTCTCCACGGACGATTGATAGCTTCCTGATGACGACATATTGAAACGTACGTCGAGGCGGTACGTGACCACGCACAGCATTTCCGGTCCAGCTGGTTTCTTAATACAGTGAGGTGGAGCGCACGCGATTGTCTCCCCAGCAAGGACGCATCTTTCTCTAGACCCAAGCCATCAGCCTCTGTGCCGGGACGTGGGCACCCTAACCACCCTATGATGCTCTAACCAATTGAACCAAGGGACTCCAGGCTATCAATCGTCCGTGGAGACATTAAGCTCAATTTGACCTCTTTTCTAACGAGAAAGGTCAATGTTTTGTGGTAAGGAGCCATCCTTTACACACACTCTTGGTGTTTCTTAGTCGGTGAAGGTGGAAACCCTCTTTGATCCCTTGCATGTTGGAGTGCAATATACAAGGACTTTTTAACACAAAATATTTGCACAGTATATGGACTTTTTTTGCACAGTATATGGACATTTGTATTTATATTTATATCAGTTACTCTTCTTGCTTCTTGCTTCTTGCACATTTAATTTATTTGCACTATTGCACTTTATAGACATCTCCTTTGATGTAGATGTTGTTATTGCACAATTGTGTTTGTTTAAATTACTAGCGCCCCCTGCTGTTTCCAAAGTGCAGAGAAGGGCAACCAAACTGATAAGAGGCATGGAGGAGCTCAGCTATGAGGAAAGATTAGAATAACTGAATTTATTCACGCTTGAGAAGGGGATAATAAGGGGGGATATGATCAACATGAAAAAATATATAAGAGGTCCATATAGTGAACTTGGTGTTGAGTTATTCACTTTAACCACTTTCCCACCGCGCTATAGCAAAAATACTGCTACAGCGCGGCAGGGTTATCTTGGGACGATGTCCCTGGGACGTCGTCCTTCACTTCCACGATTGCGCGTCCCCTGGGACGCGCTCGCGGAAGTGTCCGTGCTCGCCGGGTCTAGAAGACCCGGCGCATCACGGATCACGGTAAATTGCTGCTGATAGCGGTCGTTTACCACGTGATCGTGCCGTCAAATGACGGCGCGATCACTTGTAAACAAACCGGCGTAATTTGATGATGCCGGTTCCTCCCTCTCCTGCGTCTCCTCTCTGTAGCGTTTGGTACAGTGTGCGAGGAGAGGGGGGAACGGGGTGTCAGCAGCTGAGCTGTGGCTGGATCTGTGACAAATGCAGTCACAGATCCAGCCATCCCTCAATCCATCCCAGCTCTGCAATCCCTAGTACCCTGCAATCCCCCAGTACCCTGCAATACTCCAGTACCCTGCAGTACCCCAGTACCCTGCAATACCCCAGTACCCTGCAGTACCCCAGTACCCTGCAATACCCCAGTACCCTGCAATACCCCAGTACCCTGCAGTACCGCAATACTCTGCAATGCCCCAGTACCCTGCAGTACCCCAGTACCCTGCAATACCCCAGTACCCTGCAGTACCCCAGTACCCTGCAGTACCCCAGTACCCTGCAATACCCCAGTACCTTGCAGTACCACAATACTCTGCAATACCCCAGTACCCTGCAGTACCCCAGTACCCTGCAATACCCCAGTACCCTGCAGTACCCCAGTACCCTGCAGTACCCCAATACTCTGCAGTACCCCAATACCATGCAGTACCTAAATACTCTGCAATACCCCAGTACCCTGCAGTACCCCAGTACTCTGCAGTACCCCAATACTGTGCAATACCCTGTGCAAATCCTCTGCAATACCCCAATACCCTGCACGATACCCTGCAGTACCCCAATACCCTGCAGTACCCCAATACCCTGCACCATACTTTGCAATACCCTGCGCAATACTCTGCAATACTCTGCAATACCCCAAGACCCTGCGCGATACTCTGCAATACCCCAATACCCTGCACGATACTCTGCAATACCCGAATACTCTGCAATACCCAAATACTCTGCAATACCCATTTTTTTAAAGCACCCCTGTCCCTGTGTGCTCGCAGGCAGAAGCGAACGCATACGTAAGTCCCGCCCACATATGAAAATGTGTTCAGGCTACACATGTGAGGTAACTCTGCGAACGTTAGAGCGAGAGCAATCATTTTGGCCCTAGACCTCCTCTGTAACTAAAAACATGTAACCAATGAGGCCGTGTACACACGGCAGAGAACCTCGACGGGCAGAACACATCGTTCCGCCCGTCGAGGTTCCCTGCCGGCCATCGAAATCGGCGACCCGCCCGTCGGGAATGGCAACCAGCCATTCTTCCAGGCGGGCCGTCGAGCAAATAGAGAGCGTGCTCTCTATTTCTGCTCGACGGGCTTCCCGACGGGAAGCTCGCCGAGAGCGTACACACGGCCGAGGTCCTCGCTGGAATGCAGCTTCCAGCGAGGTTCTCGCTGGTTTCCAGCGAGAACCTCGGTCGTGTGTACGCCGCCTCAAAGTAATTAAAGCGTCGCCTATGGGGATTTTTAAGTAGCGAAGTTTGGCGCCGTTCCATCATTGTGCGCAATTTTGAAGGGTGACATGTTGGGTATCTATTTACTCGGCGTAACTTCATCTTTCATATTATGAAAAAAAATTGGGGTAACTTTACTGTTTTTTTATTTTTTAGCACAAAACAGTTTTTTTTTTAAAACGCGTTTAAAAAATTTCTACGAAAATACCATGCGAGGAAAAAAAGTTGTAACCACCGCCATTGTATTCTCTAGGGTCTTTGCTAAAAAAAGCATATATTATGTTTTGGGGTTCTATGTAATTTTCTAGCAAATAAATGATGATTTTTCCATGTAGGAGAGAAATGTCAGAATTGGTCTGGGTGTTCCAGAACACATGGTGGCGTTCCCTGCATGTTGGGCCTCTGTATGTGGCCACGCTGTGTAAAAGTCTCACACATGGGGTATCTCCATACTCGGGAGGAATAGCAGAATGCGTTTTGGGGTGTATTTGTGGTATGCATATGCTGTGTGTGAGAAATAACCCGCTAATATGACAGAAACAATATTTCTTTATTTTTTTTTACAGAATTTTCAGTCGTTTTTCTTTTATAGCGCAAAAAATAAAAAACCCAGAGGTGATCAAATACCACCAAAAGAAAGCTCTATTTGGGTGAAAAAAAGGACAAAAAGTTCAAATGGGTACAATGTTGTTTGACTGAGTAATTGTCATTCAAATTGTGAGAGCACAGAAAGCTGAAAATTGGTCTGGTTAGGAAGGGGGTTTAAGTGCCCAGTGGTCAAGTGGTTAAGGTCATCACTGAGGACAAGGGGGCACTCTTTACGCCTGGAGGAAAAGAGATTTCACCTCCAAATACGCAAAGATTTCTTTACAGTAAGAGCTGTGAAAATGTGGAACAGACTCCCTCCAGGGGTAGTTCTGGCCAGCTCAGTAGATTGCTTTAAGAGAGGCCTGGATTCTTTCCTAAATGCACGTAATATAACTGAGTACTAAGATTTGTAGGTAAAGTTGATCCAGGGTAAATCCGATTGCCTCTCGGGGGATCAGGAAGGAATTTTTTCCCCTCCTGTAGCAAATTGGATCATAGCTCTGCTGTTTTTTTTGCCTTCCTCTGGATCAACTGTGGGTATGGAGTTGGGTGTATGGGATTGTACTGGGTTTTATTTTGTTTGTTTATTTATTTATTTATTTTATGGTTGAACTGGATGGACTTGTGTCTTTTTTCAACCTAGCTAACTATGTAACTATGTAATGTGGCCTTATTCCACCCACAGAAGGGGGCTAATTCTACAAACAGAAATGGGTACTATTTCACCCTACAGAAAGGGGTGTAATGCTACCCTCAGAGAGGGGCTTAATTTCAGCCACAGAGAGCCTAATTCAACCCACAGAAGACCCAGAAAGAGGGACCTATTGCAACCCACAGAACACCCACAAAGAGCATAATTCAACCCTTAAACTCTGTAACAACCCCATGGAAATGACCTTAAACAACCCTTAACCACCGACACATGCAAAAAATTACTGTATGTGAAAATGCGTTAATTACAGATTTATCAAAAAAATACGGCATTCGTTATTTAACACTAAATTCCTAATGAATTGAACTTTCACAACTGATTTACCGGATGTTGTATTTTACCACATTTTATTTGCTGTTATTTAACTCTTGGTGAATTGATCCCTATGTCAGTTATTACTTATCAAATTAAATGTTGATGTTTGAAAACCTTGGGATCTTGTGAGTTCTATTAAATTTCAGGGCCTGTTGTTTTTGTGTATCTTTTTTTGTGTGTGTTTTTGCAAACTGAAAGCGTTATTTTGAAAATCATGCAAATACATATATATATATCTATATATCTATATATATATATATAGATATATAGATATATATATACTATATATATATATATATATATATATATATATATATATATATATATAGATATATAGATAGATATATATGGAGATCTATCTGTCTATTTATCTATCTATCTATATATATCTATCTATCTATATCTATATATACATATATATATATATATATATATATATATATATATATATATATATATATTTATATATATCTATCTATATATCTCTCTATATATATATATATATATATATATATATATATATATATATATATATATAAAACTCTACTTTACTCCTTATATTTTTTACTACCAATCAAATGATCTTCTGTATATAACTCCTGTACATTGCCATGCCACATTGCATAATATATTCTGTATGTAATGCACTTCTTCCAATAAAGCTTTCGTAAAAAAAAAAATATATATATATATATATATATATATATATAGATCAGGGGTGGCAAACTCAAATTCATCGGGGGCCGCATCAGCAGTATGGTTACCCTCCAAGGGCCGGGTGCACGGTGAGGGGTGCAGAGTTCTGTGGGGTGGGTGCAGAGTGCATAGTGAGGGGTGCTGTGGGGTGGATGCAGGGTGCACAGTGAGGGGTGCATAGTTCTGTGGGGTGGGTGCAGGGTGCATAGTGAGGGGTGCATAGTTCTGTGGGGTGGGTGCAGGGTGCACAGTGAGGGGTGCAGGGTGCTGTGGGGTGGGGGCAGGGTGCATAGTGAGGGGTGCAGGGTGCTGTGGGGTGGATGCAGGGTACACAGTGAGGGGTGCATAGTTATGTGGGGTGGGTGCATAGTGAGGGGTGCAGGGTGCTGTGGGGTGGGGGCAGGGTGCACAGTGAAGAGTGCAGGGTGATGTAGGGTGGCTGCAGGGTGCATAGTGAGGGGTGCAGGGTGCTGTGGGGTGGATGCAGGGTACACAGTGAGGGGTACATAGTGAGGGGTGCAGGGTGCATAGTGAGGGGTGCAGGGTGCTGTGGGGTGGGTGAAGGGTACACAGTGAGGGGTTCATAGTTATGTGGGGTGGGTGCATAGTGAGGGGTGCAGGGTGCTGTGGGGTGGGTGCAGGGTACATAGTGAGGGGTTCAGGGTGCACAGTAAGCGGTGCAGGGTGCTGTGGGGTGGATGCAGGGTACACAGTGAGGGGTGCATAGTGAGGGGTGCAGGGTGCATAGTGAGGGGTGCAGGGTGCTGTGGGGTGGGTGAAGGGTACACAGTGAGGGGTTCATAGTTATGTGGGGTGGGTGCATAGTGAGGGGTGCAGGGTGCTGTGGGGTGGGTGCAGGGTACATAGTGAGGGGTGCAGGGTGCACAGTAAGGGGTGCAGGGTGCTGTGGGGTGGGGGCAGGGTGCACAGTGAAGGGTGCAGGTGCTGTAGGGTGCATAGTGAGGGGTGCAGGGTGCTGTGGGGTGGGTTCAGGGTGCATAGTGAGGGGTGCAGGGTGCACAGTAAGGGGTGCAGGGTGCTGTGGGGTGGGGGCAGGGTGCACAGTGAAGGGTGTAGGGTGGCTGCAGGGTGCATAGTGAGGGGTGCAGGGTGCTGTAGGGTAGCTGCAGGGTGCAAAGTGAGGGGTGCAGGGTGAGGTGGAGTAGGTCAGTATAGGCTGAGAGGTGCAAGGCAGATGGAAGGCACATGTTAAGGAGAGGAGCAGAGGACAGTGTCAGAGGAGACCCCAGACAGCCTGGCAGGGTTAGAGCGACCAAGCAGGGAGGGGGCAGCTAGTACTCACGATTTGGGCAGCCAATATCTTCCTGCAGCACATCCACTTGAGGGGGAGAGGGGGGTGAGACGGCATTGCGAGGTAGGGACCCAGAACAACACCGGAGGGATTCACAAAGCTAGCTATCCTCTGCACTTGCGGCTGCTGCGAGATCCACTGCGCTAGGCACCGGAGCCACAGGACGCAGCCCGCTGGATGGGGGAAAATAACTTCCCCAAAAACTGCAATTTCTGCCACCAAAAAGCCAGGCTGTAAAAAACTAGGGAGGCGGGGTGGAGGCGGAGACAGGGTGGAGGAGGCGGGCACCAGAGCGGCATTGTAGCTGCAGAAAGAGTGGAGGCGGAGACAGGGTGGAGTAGGAGGCGGGCACCAGAGCGGCAGCCAGAACCATTATGCAAGTACACCTAATGTGTAGAGCGGCGGTGGAGGCGGAGCCTAAGACGCAGCGTTGGAGGCAGGACGGAGGCGGAGACGGAGTGGCACAGAGTAAGGGGAATATGTGCTGCGCCGCTCGCTTGCTGAAATCCTGGCAAAATGAGGTGGCTGCTGTGCGGGCCACATTACAAGGTCCGGCGGATATAGATAGATAGATAGATAGATATAGATGGAGATCTATCTGTCTATTTATCTATCTATCTATATATCTATATAAATCTATATATATCTATATAAATCTATATATATCTATATATATATATATATATATATAGATATATATATATATATGTCATAATGTTCTGGGTGAAATGCACAACGGTAATAGATCTCAGTGCCGGGTGATCGGGCCTTGCCACAGTCCATATATAGAAAAACAAAGAGAGGATTGCTGCACATAACATTTTATGTAGAAAAAATGACAAAATTGCTTATTCAGGGTTTGATATAAGAGTTTCAGACTATATGAGGAGTGCCCCTATTCAGAATGAAATACATCTCTCTTGAATAAGCTATTTCCCCTGCACTAAATGTTAAACCAGTATCATAACATGTCTGCAGCAGCAAACTTTGAGTATGAAAATAAATGGATGCATCCTGCCCTGTCTAAACTGATCTGGCCAAAATGAAACCTAGACTGCCTGGAAAGGAAGCATTCAACATCTAATCTAACGTAATTTAATTTGTGATCTCTGTGTATCTAAATTAATGAAATTGCCTGACTGAATACATAAGATTAAATTTAATCAAGTATCGAATAGATATCATAGATCAAATTATGTGGTATCTTAGAAATTCTGTGGTAATGCACATTATATTTTGCATAGGGAGAAAAGTTATGGAGATTTAGTTAACTGTGTGTTTTAGGATACTTTGGTAAATCACTATGGAAAAAATCCAAACTGCTAATTACATAAGCAACACTGCAAGTGGTGTTAATGAAACGTAACATGATATAATGAACACTCCCAAATCCAGTAGATTTGTTTTGCATTAAGAAAGATTATTTTTGGTTTTGCAAATGAAAAAAAAAATGAAAAAAAGGAAATTATCATGAGATAACAGCCTTTTATGCATTTATCAAAATATTGATATAATTCAATATGGTGAATTCCTAGATAATTTATACACGGTTAAATGTTTTTCTTTTCTTTCTTTGCTTGACTCCAAGTATATTTTGATAATGTTAGACTACAGTAGGTCTATTATGGTATGGTCCAACCATTACAACAATGTCAACAATCTATAGTTCATTTATCAACACATTGTATACAATAAAAGGCTAATTTTAATATGCTATATTATTAATATACTAGTTAAAACATGTTATAACCAAAGGAACAGTGCAAAGCTCCAAACACTACCTACCTCTAACACATAACTGCACTGGAATCATAAGTCTATATAATCACTCTCTATACAGTACAGTATATTATAATGTCTCTCTATATACAGTATATTAAATGCCTATATAAATATAATCATATATCATGCTCTGGCATAATTAGAAACAAAACAATATATCACAGATATTCTATTGGCAATATATATATATTCTCATCAATAAACTACAAATATTAGAAAAAACTGTGTGATCATGCCCACAAAGTAAAGTAGTTGAAACATTTGTAATATATCAGATCCTTAGCCAAATTCCAATTTGCCCATATAACCATATACAAACACAATCCACAACTAATTCTAATCAAGCTATCTCTTTATGCTGTGAATCACAAACGTATTTTTTATGTTAAACACTCTTTAATGTTGATCATCATTTCCACAAACAGTGGAGAGTAAATCACAAACTTTTTTTTGTGTTAAGCACCCTTAAGTGTTAATCACCATTTCCACCAACAGAGGATGGAAGCTTACCTTGTTTGATGGACCTCATAAATCAAACAAGGTCTAGCATGCTTTGCACTGCAAGGTGTGTTTCAGGAATTAGTATCCCTCTTTCTTGTATGTAGGTATCCAGGGATAAAATATTAACATATACCATCGTGGTTTCCATAGAACATCAACTTCAATGAAACTTGGCTGATCACAGATTGGAGTAAGGGGCCAAACCCCACCCCTTACCACGTGATCAGCTGTCAGCCAATGACAGCTGATCATGTGATGTAGACAGAAGATCTTAATCAGCTTTTTTTTCTCATGTTGACAGCAGGACATTAGTCCTGCACACAGACTCTAAGCAGTGCCCACCAGTGCCACTTGCTAGTGCTACCTACCAGTGCCCTTTAGTGCTGCCCATCAATGGCCATCAGAGTCACCAGTCAATACCACCTCTCAGTGCCACCTATCAACGCCTATCAGTGGCACCTATCAGTTCCACCTATCAGTGCTGCCTTATCAGTGTCCATTAGTGTCACATATCAGTGCCCATAAGTGCCACCCTATTAGTGCAGCCTATCAGTGCCCATCAGTGCAGTCTATCTGTGCAGCCTCATTAGCGCTCATTAATAAGGAGAAAAATTACCTGTTTGCTAAGTTTATAACAAACTATAGAAAAAAAAAAAAGCTCAGCAGTGATTAATTACCAGCAAAAGAAAGTTCTAGTTGTGTGAATTTGGGTACAGGGTTCCATGACCGCGCAATGGTCATTCAAAGAGTGACAGACGTTTCTCTAGCCAAACATTTTTATTGGCTATCACAGGCAACAGTTACACCCCTTTTCAAGTTTTTATTGCTGTCTGTCTCTCTCATTTTGAGGAGATTTATTTTCATTTCCAATTTTGTGTTCAGCACATAAAGTACAATTTCTTCAGTTAAACAAAGATAGAAAATTATACCAATCCCTATTTTATTCAAAATGTAAAAACAAAAAATAAAAAAATAGCTAGTGATATGATTTAACAAAAAAGTTTAGCTGCTTAGCAAACCCTCAGGTTTAGAATAATATAGGTGTCTCTGCTCACTCTTAAGATAATATCACCATTTGGAAATGTACTTAATGTATTCAAACTAATACAAGTTTACTTGCACAAGTATGCTATAGATCCAGTCCAATCAAGTACCAATGTTTTAGTCTCCAGCAGACTCTACAAAAAGAACAAAATGTAAAGCTATACTACAATTTCCTGACCTTGCAAATGTTAATGTTAAAAAAATCTAACACGATTGTTCAGAATTGCTTTTCTTTGTTATCTTGCAGTTTTATGTTGATCTTTTATACTAGTTGATTAAGCTTGGAACGAATACTTTATTATTATTATACATGATTTATGTAGTGCCAACAGTCTAAGCAGCACTTTACATTATAAAGGCAGAAAGTACAGTTACAAAGCAATTCCATATACGAGGGTTAGGAGGGCCCTACTCCTAAGAGCCTACAATCTTTAGGTAAAATCACTTATACACAATTAAAATATGTTTGTATGCTCTAAGACCTTACATTAGTTTAAAACTGCCTGTAAATTTTACTAAATTCCAGATCTGTGGGTCGTGGCAGATCACACTGATTTCCTGCTGCCTGCTTTGTTCAACTCAGTAAGACAGTTTTGTTTTAAAGTGATCGTAAAGCCCTGTACACATGATTGGTTTGTCAGATGAAAACAGATCGATAGACTTTTTCATATGACAAACCGATCGTGTGTGGGCCCCATCGGTTTGTTTTCCATCAGTGAAAAAAAAATAAAACATGTTTTAAATTTTTCCTATGGATAAATAAACGATAGAAAAAAAAACGATCGTCTGTGTGGAAGTCCATCGGTCAAAATTCCACGCATTCTCAGAATCAAGTCCACGCATGCTCGGAAGCATTGGACTTCATTTTTCTCAGCACGTCGTAGGGTTTTACGTCACCACGTTTTGGCACGGTCAGATTTTTGACTGATGGTGTGTAGGCAAGACTGTTAAAAGTCAGCTTCATCTGATACCTGACAAAAAAACAAAACGATTGGATTAGATTCCATCAGATATCTGATCGTTTGTACAGGGCTTCAAGGTTCATTTTTTTAATAATAAACAGGTTATACTTCCTTAAAACCCTTGCACAGAGCAGCCACCGATCCTTCTTTTTTTTGGGGTGCCCTGGTAAAGCTTCTGGCTCCTCCTATTCATCTGTTGCCCCCATTGAGAGACTCCTTCAATGGGGGAACCCATGCGAGTGCGCTCACCACTCCCGCTACTGCTTCCATTGACACAGATACCAGAACTTGGGCACACCCCTGGCTCCCACTGCTATAAATCTATCCAATGAGGACCTAAAACAGCAGTTGGAGTTACTGGGCTCATGCTTGTTTCTGGAACAAATGGAACAATTTGGTTTTAAAAAAAGCAAAGAAAGCATTAAGGTGAAAAACCATGAGACTTTACAACCCCTTTAACTTCAAAGTGGATGAAAACCCTCCACCCAGTGAAGTGACCAGCCTCAGATGATACACAGGGATGAAACCAAATCCCCCTACATAGTTTTTATATGTATACTTGCTGTCTTCACATGTATATACTGTTTAGAAAGTTGAGATTGTGTTAGGAGAATTTCTCTTCCTGGTTAACACAGAGTGTGATGTCTGGGCATCCAGCCAAGATAACTAACATTGCTGATTGGAGGAAAAGCACACATCTTCTCTCATCATATGCATAGACTCTCAGAGGTGTTTTAGCATCCTCCCGGGACTGAAGATTCAGGCTGCTTTTGTCTAAAGTGTCTGAGAATTTGTCAGAAATTATCAGGCTGATAACAGAGGAACTGTTCAGGAGTGAGCTATGGGACTTGGCTCATTGAAGAGAGATAACAAATTACTGCAGATACTAAATATGTGCCCAGCTCAAATTTCATGAATTGGGTTTACAACCACTTTAATAGAACAAAATTACAACAAAAAGTGTGGTCCTTGCTATCCACCAGATTCAAGACCTGGTTATTCCATAGCATGCATACCATAAATATTTAGGCCTCCAGCAATATGTTTACTAACCTGCTGCTTTTTAAAATAGTATAGGTTCTCCATGATGAGAGGCCCTAAAAAGAGAATCACCCCACTCTAAAACCACTAGCCAGGTTCTGATCTGAGCCAGGTTCCACACCACTATACAATAGGTATACGGTATACAATATAATAAATCAACACATGTTTAGAACACTTGGGAACAGTTCACATTAGGAATCACACAGGAATACATTGTGTATTTCTGTGTGATTTACATGCTTTTCTGGGCAGTGTGATTTCACCCCATTCATTTTGAATGGTCTAAAATCACTCCACACTGCATTGAGAGTAGTGCATGCAAGATTTTTGGAAATGCACTAAAACCAGATTGCATGGTTCTGTTGTTCTATGCGGGCAAATACTGTGTTTGCAACCTGCATTTGGGGTGACACTAACATTGCACTGACACCTGATGCAGCTCACAAGGTCTGTGTGCCTTCAATGCAGTGTGAGGTCTCCTAAACCTCATTCTAGCGTTCCCTTAAGGTGCCCTCCTAATGATGAAGAACATACTGACTTATTACGTATTAGCTCAGGTTCCTGCTTGCTCATTGCTGTCTTTCCAATGGGGATATCAACCCCAAAGCCTAAGTTTTTGTGTTAGTTTTTATCTGTGGTGTGGGTTGGCCATACTTTTATTGGGGTTAGAAAAATGTTGCAGATGTGAACTGGATCAGGAAAAGTTATGAACAACCTCTACTGACTGTATACCTAAATGTTGGATAGCTACTTGTTCAAATGTGACTAAGGGTGGCGGTTCACACTACTGCGACTTCAAAATCGCGCAATTTTACCACGATTTTGCGGCTGCAGTTTTTCCGCAATTTCAGGGAATGCCAGTCTATAGAGCTGAACTCGCACAGGACCCTTTTCTAACGCATCTTAGATTTGCAACCCATTGATGTGAACGGCACTCATGGAAAACAATGTTAGTAAAATGACTCTCAAATTTGAGCAATCACAACGGCTCAAATTCGCAATAGAATTCACAGCAGTGTCAACCGGGCCTTAAAGGAAAAGCTCTGCTTGCAATATTTACAAAGTTACATATATTGCTGAATTAATATTTTGACAATAAAGGCTATAATGTTTAGGTTAGGGTTGTCCCGATACTGATACTAGTATCGGTATCGGGACAGATACCGAGTATTGGTGGGAGTACTTGTACTCCCGCAAATACCACCGATACCTAAATAGAATACTCCCCCCGCCGCCACCGCCGCCGCATACCGCCGCCGCATACCGCCGCCGCATACCGCCGTGTTAATCCCCTTGCAATAGAGCGCGCATTACAAGTATTCGTTTGTATACTTGTAATGCCCGCCTCGCCATGTATAGACACTCCCCCTTGCTCGGGATTGGACGGATCTGTCCAATCCCGAGAAGGGGAGTGTCTATACATGGCGCGGCAGGCATTACAATACAAACGAAAGCTTGTAATGCATGGGGGATCAACGCGGCGGTATGCGGCAGCATCATATCAGGTATGGGGGACATACATGGCTGCAATATGTGGGGGACATACATGGCTGCAATATGTGGGGGACATACATGGCTGCAATATGTGGGGGACATACATGGCTGCAATATGTGGGGGACATACATGGCTGCAATATGTGGGGGATATACATGGCTGCAATATGTGGAGGACATACATGGCTGCAATATGTGGGGGACATACTTGGCTGCAATATGTGGGGGACATACATGGCTGCAATATGTGGGGGATATACATGGCTGCAATATGTGGAGGACATACATGGCTGCAATATGTGGGGGACATACTTGGCTGAAATATGTGGGGGACATACTTGGCTGCAATATGTGGGGGACATACATGGCTGCAATATGTGGGGGACATACATGGCTGCAATATGTGGGGGACATACATGGCTGCAATATGTGGGGGATATACATGGCTGCAATATGTGGAGGACATACATGGCTGCAATATGTGGGGGACATACATGGCTGCAATATGTGGGGGCATGCATGGCTGCAATATGTGGGGGACATGGCTGCATCTGTGGGGGGACATGGCTGCAATATGTGTGAGGGGACATGGCTGCATCTGTGGGGGGACATGGCTGCATCTGTGGGGGGACATGGCTGCATTTGGGGACACATTTAAAAAAAGTATTGGTATTCGGTATCGGCGACTACTTGAAAAAAAGAGGTATCGGGACAACCCTAGTTTAGGTAAAATAAAAGCATCCTAGTGCAAGCGGTATTTAGAATAATACAATTTTGCATTTACAAAACAACTGCAGTTTATTGTTTTTGAAAATTTTGTACAGTTATTTAGTGTACACAGTAAATGTATGACATTAAGGGCTCATTTCCACTGGCGTTTTTACAGCCACTTTTCTGAGCGTTTTTGGCAGCTTAAAAACAGCTCTCAATGTTAGTCTATGGCCTCATGCCCACCATGACGTTTTTGAGCTGTAGATGGCTGAGACGTTTTTAAGCTGCAAAAAAAAAAAACCCAGGACCAGTGCGTTCTGAAGCTCCAGCAATTGAGCTGTAAAAACGCCAGACATTAAAAAAACGCTAAAACAATGCGCAAAAATGCTCAAAAATGCTGCTGCAGCGTTTTTGAGCTCCAGCTCAAAAAAAAATGTTTTTTTTTTTTTCTAAAATAAACATGGACGGGCGTTTTTAAGCTAAAAAAAAAATGTTTTAATTTTTTTTCTAAAATAAACATGGACAGGCGTTTTTAGGCTGTAAAAAAAGGCTAAAAAAGTGGCTGTAAAAACGTCCATGAAAATTAAGCCTAATACTTTATAAACCTTGAACAGTATGTCCCCCAATAACCATCACTTGCTTTAAAATAACTGGTTGCATGACACAACTTGACCAATAAAATATAGAAGTATTCTCTCCCTGTCTCTGCAATCTATTTGTTGAGTTCATTTCAGCAGATAGTTTGTCCTTTGGCCCTATGAAATATTGTAAATAGATAGGAGGACAGCAATTTTATATCTAAAGGCTTTTATTGATTTTGACAAACTGAAAATTTTGCATCTCACAGTCTGTCAATGAATCATGCATTGGCAAACTCCTTGTAATGCAAAGAAATCTGTAAGCAGACATGAAACAAAGTGACCCAAGCCTTGGAAAGGTTGACAATAAACAGGAATGATTCCAGGGAGAAGAACATCAAGAACATGTATAAGTATTTTGAGGGCTAGAGGTCGAAAAGGCACATATTAGAGCTTGTTATGATTGATGCCCCTAAACACAAGATGTTTTCTCTAGAGACTAACTAATAAAGAACAATGAAGCAGATACGTAAACTTGTTTCATTATAAATAGCATAACAAGCTAAATGTGCATGTTATTTGCATACACTATATACCAAAGTATCACATTTTCTTATGGTTTATATTTAGCAGAGTTTCTAGGACATGTAAGTAGAGATGAGCTCAATGTCTTGTCCAAACACAAATGCCAGACTCTATGCTTATTCAGCGGGTCTCGAAGATCATATATGGTAATAGTATTTCTACTGATTACTATAACTGACAGCTTTTTACCTGTCAATAATTGCTATGGAAGCCACAAATTCAGGCACCTGCTGATTTCTTAGCAACCAGTGATGCCACCCAGCCCCATTCATTTTCTGACCATGTAAACCGAAATTTATGTGCATTTACTATTTGCTTTTTGTCTGTGAATGAGTATTTGTACCCCTTACTATATCCCTTGGATTGGCATTTGGAGGTACCCTTATTGTTAAATTTGGTTCCAGGTTTTGATAAGCTCCCTGCCTGCAGAACTCCTTAGCCACTGGGCCAGGGTTGTGGGGAAGAGGCCCTTGTCTTCACCATTACAGGGCAAGGTGCTTTGCCAATGGGGTCTCAATGGCAATGCAGCCTGGTATGGTTCAGGAGGTTGAACGCCCATTATTTTTTCACCTTTCCTCGCATGCCAGGCTGTATGATTGGATTAGAGCCTGGTATGGATTCTAGGGGGACCTCATGCTTTTTCTATTTTTCTGCACGGGGTTCCACCTTCATACCAGAAATTAGGAGTCTGGTATAGAATTTAGGGGCCCACGCTTCTTTGTTTTTTCTTTTTTTGTGTAGTGTCCCTCTTGATATCCATACTGAACCATCATAAAATTTAATGTCTAGAATTTATTTTTAGGGGGAATCCCATGCAGTTTTTTTTATGGGGGGTCCACCATTTTATCTATACCTGACCTGTATCTAGGAAAAAAAGTCTGATATAGAGGAACGGAATCCCCAGCTACTTTGTTTACAAACAGAAGTAATTGGTTAGGGAGTGTCATTTGCTGCCAATTTTAACAGTTTTTTTTTGTCATTGTAATTGTCAGTTTTGCTGTAGTAGTTCATAGACATATTGTACAGCTGCACCACTTGACAGTCAGGTCAGGTTAAGGGCATCCCCTAGGCATGCTATTTAAATGAATTTCATCAAAATGTATATTTATTAATGTGTGTTTTAAAAAAAAAAAACATTTGTCTCTCTTTGTCTTTAATGAAGTTTGAATTCAGAAAAAAAAAAACGTAATCACGTTCTTCAAATCTGCTTTGAACCAAACTCACGTATGTTTATCTTATCCCTGCATGTAAGATAAACTTAGCTATAGTAAATGTCACTTACAAAGAAAAATTGATAAAAAATGTTTATACCGAGCTGTATCTATCTATCTATCTATCTATCTATCTATCTATCTATCTATCTATCTATCTATCTATCTATCTATCTATCTATCTATCTATCTATCTAGTTGAGTGAGTGTTGATCTGCCATTGTACCAAAGTATTGGGCAACTGAAAATGTAATAGATCATCTAATATGCCATCCTTGTGCTATTTATACATTAAAAATTTCTGAATGTTTTTTCACTTACTGGACTGATTTCTATCTATATTATTTTATTATGCCCTATTTATTTTATTAATAGAAAACAAAGATGTAGGAAAGATCAACGTGTGCTTGTGACCTTTCTGCATACATTTTTAATTGGCATCTGCATTTTTCTTCTTTTGTATTACAGGGATCTTGAAAATGTCCTGCACTCCCATTATTCTCACAGCATCACCCTATTTCTGACTTTGTAGTACCCCTACAAATGCCACTGCAATGCTAGCTCAGCCCTATGGTGTACCTGGAAATTTCCCAATCCCTTCCTCAATGATACATTGTACATAGCGTGACCCACCTCCTGATTCAACAGTGAAGTGTGCGAACGATGATATACAAATCATGACATTCAAAAATAATTTGATTTCCTAACAGATCTGCCTCTCAAATTTAGGTTGCCACCCGTTGTGCAATGTTGTAGGATTTTGCAGTCTTTATCAAATAAGCCTGCAAGTATCTAAATTGGGTCTAAAGGAAATCCTATAAAACTTGCTGACCATTAAGTTAGTTGTAATGTCTTAGTTCTAACTGCAGCTATCAAATTAAAACACCAGTAATTAAAATACCAGTTCATAATGCTCAGGGCATGCATTGTCCAGCTGTGGGGAGACATAATTGCCTACAAAAGTGAGCAATCAAAATGTATTGCATTCGCATTATACTGCCTATATGCCACATACATATTAGCAATTGATTCCAAATCTGGTATACATAGCAATTGATTTCAAATATGGTGGGATCACAAATACAGGGCCTTTTTAAGGGTACTGTTCCCTCCATTCAACATGATCTATTTAACCTCCTGAGGCCCGCGATATAGCCGAATGACGGCTTCAGCGCGGACCTGAAAATCCAGGAGGACGTCTTTTGACGTCCTCCCCTTTGCTCATTCCCCGCGCGCACTTCCAAGTGCGCAGCGGGGAAATTCTGTGTTGGCCGTGTCCCTTGGATGCAGTGGTGACATTGGCACGGTAAAGTTATGGTAAATACAGTCAGATGTGTATATATATATATATATATATATATATATATATATATATATATATATATATATATATATATATATATATATATATATATATATATATGTAAAAATTCAATGGGATTGCTGCACAAAAACTTATTTTTATTGATAAATTTGTCAAAAAGACATCAAAAATATATTTTTGTGCAGCAATCCCATTGAATTTTGTCTATATCGAAGCTGGTGGGAAGGCTTTATTGGAATGCACTACCTGCTGTGACTGACGTGCACCTCCCCACGCTTTGGACATTCTCTCTTTCTTTCTCTCTCTCTCTCTCTCTCTCTCTATATATATATATATATATATATATATATATATATATATATATATATAAAATCTCAAAAAACAAATCTTCTATCCCTGTCAATTTGACAAACTGTCCTTATTGAATCTTAACTCCAACCTCATTTTAATTAGTTTAGCTATGTGAGCTGGTTCAAATGAAATCATTATTTTTAACATCTTAATTTCCTGAGTTGAGCAATTCACCATTGTTTCGTTAACTATCATGATAAAGCCTAATTTGTCATTCCTCATGTCTGTTTGTCTTCACCAGACAAAGAATAAATATATTACTAAGTGTTCATGGCGGAACAATTATTTAAATTTTAAACTTTACATTTTTTTTATGTTTTTTTTTCCCAAAACTTATCTAACAGTGGTTGCTTGTTTGTTTTCTTGCTAAGAACAATTTTAAGGTGTTTTGCTTATCTAAAAGTTATTTGAAAAGTGTTTTAAGCAGTGGCATTCAAACAGTGTTAAGTTGCAGTACCAATAAATTATGTGAAATGTTCTGGAACTAAGGATTTCTAAATCGCTGCCTTAATCTAAACAACCTTGGTGAGCAGTATATCTGGGTGTTTTAATAAACACATACATTCCGGATCAGTGACTTGGAATCTTGACCCATTCTTTTCTACAGTAAGTCTCACAATTGGCCAGTTACTGTAATGGTTAGCTTTAATAGTCAATAATGAGACATTGGACAAAGGTAGGGTCCTGACTAGGAAGTAATGTTATTAAAGAGAACATTAGGGGGTTCTATATCCCGGAAGTACATAAACTCAACAGTAAGTGTTTTCTATGTGCTGACAGAGCTGAAATAATTTTTAGGCCTGATTTTAAGTGAATCATGTTTTTATTCTTTTAGCTTTGGATAGAGTAGGGAAGATTTTCTTTATTTGATATCTGTGTTCAGTTGGAGAATTTACCCCATTACTTTCTGTACGGTAGACACAACAGGAAGTGAAAGGAAATATCTTCAAAGTTTTGTACTAGTGACAATAGTTACCTAGAAACGTAGAGAGGTTTGCCAACCTTTCTGTAGTCCAAAATAAACAAACATTTGACATTATCAGCTATACCAACTGCATATACTCTCCAAATACTGTATATACTCTCCAAAAGATGTAATATTCAAATTCAGTCATTTAGGGCCCTAAAAAGGCAGTTTTAGACATTCAATAAATACACATACAAGAAAATGCTCCACCCATTTAAAATTTCCTCACATAAGTCCACCGTTAAATCCTCTACCAGTCTGAAATAAAGGGCTACATTTGTAAGATATCCTTACTATATTCTCTTTAGTCTTACTCTAGAAACCTCTCCATTAAAAATAAATAATCACATATGTATAGCATATGTTCAAATGAGATCAAATGTGAATCAGGAAGCTTAGGATGTAGTCACCCTAGGATCACGGAATGCAAAAAATTCTCACAACCAACTTGTACAGGCAGAGCCAAAATTCAATGCAGAGGTATGACAAGCTGGAAGCATAACTCATTTTTGTACCCATTAGCAGATCCAAAAGCATTAAAGCACCAGATGTGTGCATACACTTTTGATCAGGTACTGGATGAATGTTCTAAACTCAACTTATGCCTTGTACACATGGTCAGACTTTTGACCATGCAAAAGTCCGCCGTGAGTCCGTCGGAAGTCTGATGGAAAGGAAGAGAACAGAACTGTCGGACTTCCGAGAAAAAAAGTCTGATGGAGGCTACACACGGCCGGACTTTCCGAGAAAAAAACTTGACTTTTTTCTCGGAAAGTCCGGCCGTGTGTACGAGGCATGAAAGTATTATAAAAAAAAAAAACAGATTCACTTACCTGCATGTGCAATGGTTTTCAACAGCCCCAATCCTCTTCTTTTTGGGTCCCCCGATGGAGATTCTGGCCCCTCCCCCCTGCCAATTCCCCCGATAGCAAGGCTCTTGCTATCGGGGCACTCAAGAAGGCTTGCTCCCACCAATGGCTCCCACTGCTAGCCAGTGTTAGCCAATAAGGAGAGAGACCCAGGAGAACCACTGCTCTCATGCACTCGCTGAATTGAAATGGGGCTCAGGTAAGTATAAGGGGGAGCTGCCTCCATTAGGTTTTTTACCTTAATGCATCGAATGCATTAGGGTAAAAAACAAATTCTGCCTTTAGAACCTTTTTTTTTTTGTTTACAAAAGTTTTTATTGTAGAAAGTAATTGATTTACAAGCATATGCAAAATGTATAAAATCGTAACAAAGGCATACAAAATAGGGGAGTGCATTACGCATGGTGAAAAAGGTAAAAGTATAAGAAATATGACATCACATTGGGATAATCACTGATAAAAGAATGATATGATGAACATAAGAGTACATGGGATGATCATTAGTGTTGATTGGTAAGGGACCAGTATGACCATTTAGCCTCAAAAATGTGTAAACTATCATTAAGCCTCTGGTAGATTCTCTCAGTGAGCTTTTAGGCCGCGTACACACGATCGAATTTGTCCGCTGAAACTGGTCCGACGGACCAGTTCAGCGGACAAATCCGATCGTGTGTATGGGGCAACGGTCATTTACCCTAGTGTACTCTGGGAAGGTCTCCGGTTGGGTCTGCGCCTGATGGTTTACGGATGGGGGGCGCTGGGGTGAGAGAGCCATGAACTTGCACCTCGTTAGATTATTTTACTTTTATTATTTCCCCTATTTTTGATTTTCCTCTGTTTTACTATCTGCACATGCTGAAATTGCTTGTTTCTGACTGTTACCGTTTCTCTGAAAATCTGATTGTCGACTAATGCATATCTTGTAATGCTGTTTTGTGAATAAAACACCTTTCAGTTAAAAAAAAAAAAAAGTTAAGTATGTTTGGGGGAATATTGACAGGTAGGGCTGAGCATTTATTCAGATTAATTTTGAGGCCTGAAATTTTATGGAAAAGCAATAACAGCATGATCAAGTGGCAGTGGCAAGTATCAAGTAGAGGATGGAAGGAGTAAGTCTGTAAAGTCTAGCATTTCATGCAAATGCATGAGAAGTGGGCACCAAACCGATCTAGATTTGCATGCAATGGGGTCAATTCACAAAGCTTTATTTTCAGATTGCGGGTGTTATTTTAACGATTTTGCGCGTTATTGAAGCTAGTTCAATTCACTAAACTATTTAACTCTTTGAAAAATCATCAAATAACGTTTCACTACACCGAACCGATATTTTAAGGTGTGGATCTTTATTAAAGAGTCAAATCGTTATTTTAAAGAGTCAAATCGTTATTTTAAAGAGTCAAATCGTTAAATATGACAGTTATCGATCGTTAAGCAATCGTTAAATTAACACCTCCCTCAGGGTGGCATTATGACATTTCCCAGGCGATATTTTGTTGTTAGAGGAAGCTTTTGGCGATTTTTGTAGTGTAGTGAAGTTTTTAGTAGTGTTGGGCAAGATAGAACCGTGCTCTATTTGAACTTAAAATTATCCAGAGGCGAAGAAGAACATGTTAGAATGTTGTTTAGATTTATAAACGTGTATTCCGTTCACATACATTTTTGGATGACTTTTCTGAAACCCAGGTGATAGCTAAATTCCTATTCTCATCTCCCATGATTTATTCTCTGTATGAGGAAATACACATGGCTTTAGAAAAGCACACACTAGAAGTTTTGCACATCACATGCTCAATCTCCACGTGTGTCTTGCTTGTGTCTCTCTCTCTCTATCTGCTCTCTTCCACATGCAGCTGTTCTCCTCCCCTTCTGCTCCCAGAATGCATCTCTCCAGCATTATTTAACGATCTTAAGAGTTATTTTAACGTCCCAAATGTTAATAATAACGTCTGAGTAGTTAGCATAAGAGTCAGTTGAAAACCATAACGACTATGTTAAATAACGATTATAGCTTTTGTGAATACCATGTTTGCTAGCGTTAAATAAGGAGTGCTAATTTAACACCTGAAGAAAACCAATAACGTTTCTCTTTGTGAATTGACCCCAATGTGTAGTTGTGTGGAAAAAATTTTTTTTATGACATTACTGGTCACACTGTATACAAATCCACCATTCCATATACAGTTGTATTTGTTTTAAGGATTTGACCACATTGCTGGCTATCCTTATCTTCTCCCTTGTCAGATATGCACCTTGCTCTTTTGAAGGCAACCTGCTGAAATGAAATAAAAATGAATATTATTAAGAGTAAAATATTAAAACATAAAAAAAAAAATGTACTGAGAAGTAAGGGTCTTCTGAATTCTTTCTAAAGATGTTGGTTAGCTGTTTCTGTTTTTTTTTTTACTCCCTAGGAAGATGCCCAGTGCAAAAATGCAGGTCAGAAGAGTATGAGTGATGTAAGAGCCCCTCATCAGCATACATGTTTGAGTTCAGTGGAGTCATCAAACTAGCATTTTCAGGATAGGTCAACAATTGCAACATTCATGCTTTATCAGTAGAGATTTTTTTTTCATTCCAACTGTGGAAGAAACAGCTTCAATCCTGTGCTACTTACTAGTTTTAAGCAGTGAAGCTAAATCTGTAATTGCTTCAGACATACTGTAGTGTGTATCTGCTCTGGAAAAATTAAAGCAGTTACTCCTATAGGTAAAGACCATTATGACTGAGTCCCTTTAACTGTAGCCTGTTGAGTAATTCAGTAATACAGAATCTTTGATGAACATTAATGCCATGCTGTGATATTATTTGTTCTTTAAAACAGGAACTGGCATGGACAGCACATGTGCATTGTTGATGCACTTCAACTGCTTTTGTGAAGAACGCAGATGTATGAACTATGTCTAGTGTCAGGTTTTCATCTGCTTTATTGGAATCCTGCTGAATGCATTAAAAACATACAAAAGTATCGAATGTGAAATGCAGTGAGGATGGGCTTCATGCATTGAGTAGGATTCTATTCATTGATCTGTAAGCACTAACCAACTCTGTCTGCTTTTGATCTCTCCTACATAAGGAGATACATGGATTGTGTCTCTCTACATTGGATAATAAATATATTTTTCTTTATAACGTTGTCTGATATACATACACTGACTGGTGAGCAAGTAACAATTGATGTTCTTAACTTTAAAGAAACAGTGCGTCTATACATAATATTATCAAATCATTTCACATACAGTACCCTACTTTTTCCACTGTTTCTGGTTTCTTGTAAACCTGGTTGCATATTTCAATGAGTTTCAGTATAAGTGAGATAATATGTATATGTATGTGTGAGAGATCAATTATCGGCAATTGTGCTTTAATAACCTTTGAGTTGGCTATATTGATTTCTGTGCACCCATGTTGAGAGATGGCGCCTTTGTCATCCTTTATCAAATCTTTGACCTTCATCACTCAGTTTCATTTGCCACTGTTACACAGTATACATATAGATGAATCACCCAGGACATTGTGACCACTGAGAGGTAAAGTGGATAACATTGATTATCTTACAAACGCATCTGAAAGTGGTTGGGATATATTAGACAGCAAGTGAACATGCTTAAGCTGATGTGTTGGAAGCAGAATAAATGGCCATGCATAAGAATGTGAGCAACTTTGAGAAGGGACAAATTATAATGGCTGCATATATATATACAGTATCTCACAAAAGGGAGTACACCCCTCACATATTTCATTATATCTTTTCATGTGAAAACACTGAAGAAATTACACTTTGCTACGTTGTAAAGTAGTGAGTATACAGCAGAGATATGCAATTAGCGGACCTCCAGCTATTGCAAAACTACAAGTCCCATCATGCCTCTGCCTCTGGGTGTCATGCTTGTGGCTGTCAGAGTCTTGCTATGCCTCATGGGAATTGCAGATACAACTTGGCTGTTATAAAAATACTTAAAGGATCATTTCACTTTTAATGACGTTTTCCCAAAAAATGCCTATGCATTTTACTTTCATCAGTACATTTATATGCCGTCCTCCATTTTGTAAAATAATTCTTACTTTTCAAGCTGGTTATTCCCTTGCCCTCCCCACTCCATCCTGCAAATGGCAAGACAAACTAAGCATTGGATGCATGTCCCCAGCAACTTATGAGTGAGAACTCGGTTTCATGCGTTACCCATGCGCAATCTGCTTTCGTTCACTCTCACAGAATGCTGAGCTGTGACAGAAAGTGGACTGCACATACTTAGATAAGGAACAAAGCTGGGTGCTCTATCATTAGCTGCCAGGGCTGCACATCCAGTGCTCAGTACCTTCTGCCATTTGCAGTATGGAGAGGGGAGGGCAATGGAATGAGCAGCTTGAAAAGTAAGGATTCTTTTCTAAATGGAACTCTGAATATTAATGTACAGACACAGCTATAATGCATGGGGACTTTTTTTGCCAAATGTCATTAAAAGTATGAAGAATTTATGTAGTGTATGTATTATAGATATGTCTTGACTTTAAATAGGTGAATGGCTGATTGGTTTTGTAGTTAATGATTAGATACATTGTAAAGTGCATATGATGTTTTTTTAGATATATTGTACGTGCTTCCTAGGTATACTGTAGCATCTACGAAAGAGGTTGTAAAGGAATTGTTTTTTTACTTTAATACATTCTCTGCATTAAATGGGTTGTAAAGGTAAAACATGATTTCCCTAAATAGCTTCTGTTACCTTAGTGCAGTCCTCCTTTACTTACCTCATCCTTCAATTTTGGTCTTACATGTCCTTATTTCTTCTGAGAAATCCTCACTTCCTGTTCTTCTGTCTGTAACTACACACTATAATGCAACACGTTTTCCCTGGTGTGGAGAAAGCCTCTTGAGGGGGCAAGCAGGAGTGTCAGGACGCCCACTAACACACATCTCGTTTCTCTATCTGCAAAATAGAGAGTGTACTGACTTGCCTGCTCGCCCCCTCCCCCCTCAAGAGGCTTTCTCCACACCAGGGAGAAGGTGACGCATTATGGTGTGTAGTTACAGACAGAAGAACAGGAATTGAGGATTTCTCAGAAGAAATAAGGACATTTAAAAGTAAAATAAAAGGATGAGTTAAGTGAAGGAGGACTGCACTAAGGTAAAGAAGGCTATTTAGGGAAAAAATGTTTTACCTTTACAACCCCTTTAAGGTAAACACTTTCCAATACTAGATTCCCTCCACCTCCCTCTCTAACAATTGCCTGTCTTGTATCAAACCAGTGCTGTGCCTGTCCTCAATTTTTCTCTCCCATCTCCCATTATTACAGACTTAACTTGACAAATCATGTGAGGAGGGAGAGGGGGTGAGGCCAAGCCATGTAGAATGTGTCTATGGATGTACATAGCCCAGCTTGGGAGTGAGCCCACACATCTGGCCCCTAGCACGCAGCTTGCTAGGGGGCAGACATAGAATAGGATCATTGCACAGAGAAGGTAAGTATAACATGTTTGTTAATTTAATAATAATAATACAAAAAAAAACTTTACTACCACTTTAATATCTGTTTCAAAACCTGATCTATCTGTATAGTCAGGTTTCTGCAAATGGGTGTGCTACATTTTACTAATACTCTGAGGCCGCCTACACACGACCAAATAAATCTGTTCAAATCGTTCTGACAGACCGATTTGAACAGATTTGTCTGCTGGGCTGTTTTGGTTTGATCGCTGTACACACGATCAAACCAAAATCCCCGCCGGCAGACAGCGCGGTGAGGTGGCGGTGATGTTGACGCCGCCACATCACCGCACCAGGAAGTAAAACTTCCATTCGGCGCGTGTGCGAGCAGATATGTCTGCTGGTTAGCGTACTAACCAGCAGACATGTCGGACAGATGGATTCCCAGCAGACAGATTTTAAAGCATGCTTTAAAATCTGTCTGCTGGCAAAATCTGTCTGTCCGCCCGTACACACGATCAAATTTGTCTGCTGAAATGGTCTGTCAGACCGTTTCCAGCAGATAGATTTGATAGTGTGTACGCGGCCTTACAGTACACTTTGTAAGTGTCAGCTATTTTTCAGGAACCTATGAAGTGTCATTTCAGGTATAGGTGGATTCTGATTCTCTCACTAACTTTATATGTTGCTTTCCTACATAATAAGTGTTCCCATTCATCCTATCACTTTCTATAAAATATATCCATCAAATAAAAATCCATTAAGGAGAGTGGAGGCTTCTCATAAGTGCTGCAACAAAAGGGCAAACATGGGAACTCAGCTTCAAAGACTAGAGTACCTGAGAGACAAAGGAAACAATCAAGTAAATTAATGGGAACCTGATTTGAATGGATCTATGCACAACATTCAGCTTTTACTTATATTTATATCCATGTCCCCCTTAATTAGCATTACTTACTTTTAATGTCAAGGATCAGCTGGAGGTTGGTAGCTGCTTGCTGATCTAAACACAGTTTTGCTGAGCTATGGCACTGTTCACACCAATGTGATGTGTGAATGTGTGAGATATGGAGGGCATTTCTGCAATTCATGTCTTATGTCATTCTTAATGGCACTTCAATTGAACCAGCCAAGGCAATTGCACTAAATAGCACCACAACACATGCTAGCTTGCCTGCACATCTCTTATGTGATTGTAGCTTCCCTAAATGCAATATATCAAAAGTGCAAAAATGCACGCATGCCATCACACCTGCATAGTGTTTAACGTTATTTTAAATACAGCATGAAATCATTAGACATGTGCATTTGTTTTTGTTAGAATGCATTTTCATCCGAAAATCTGTTTTTTTCGTTATCGTTTCTCTGATGAAGACTCTTTACCACACGATCAGCCGTGTCCAATCACGACTGATCACGATGTAAACAGGAAGAGCCATTAATCTGCTTTTCTTCACTCGCGTCTGACAGACGCGAGTAGAGGAGAGCTGATCGGCTGCTCTCCTGACATGGGGGGGTCTGTGATGATTGTTTATCAGCACAGCCCCCCGCGGATGCCCACCCAGGACCACCAGGAATGCCACCAGGTCCACCAGGGATGGCCACCACGGATGACCACCAGGGATTGCATCCCTGGTGGCCATGGGTGGCAATGTGTGCTCACACATGAATCCAATCAGTGGCCACCAATGATACCTGCAAGTGCTTTCTAATCAGTGATGCCCGCCAGTGCCATCAGTAAGTGACAATCAGTGCCACTCATCAGTGTCCATCAGTGTAACCTATCAGTGCCCATCGATGCCACTCATACATACCCATCAGTGCAGCATGTCAGTGCCTATCAGTGTTGTCTATAAGTGCCCATCTGTGCCACCTATGAGTGCCCATCAATGCTGCATATCAGTGCTGCCTATCAGTGCCCATCCGATCCGTCTATCAGTGCCCATCAGTGTCGCATATCAGTGCCCATCATCAGTGCCACTTCACCAGTGCCACCTCATTGGTGCCACCTCATCTACACTCATCAGTGCCACCTTATTAGTGCCTGTCAGTGCAGCCTCTTCAGTCCCCATCCGTGAAGGAGAAAACATACTTATTTTCACATTTTTATAACATAAATTTGTTTAGCAAAAAATAAAATCTGCAGAGGTGATCAAATACCACCAAAAGGAAGCTCTATTTGTGGGAACAAAATGCAAAAAAAACTTTGTTTGGGTACAGTGTAGCATGAATTTTCATTTCTGCCAGGTATTGAAGTGGTTAAACCTAAACCACTGACTGAAAAGAGCAGGCATCAAGTTAAATGTTAGAACTTCTGATTTAAACAAGTGATGAAAACCAAATAAAGTTCACAGAGTTAAAGGTTGGGGGTTAAAGTGATCAAAACACAGATTCCAACTTTAGGCACCATCATCCCTTATAATAGAGAAGAAAAACCATATTGGAAAATGTGGGACTTTATGGGTGCTTGTTACTTCAAATAGATATACCATAATACATTTAGTAACAAATATAAATGTTTATTACAGAAAGGAATAGCATTTCAAAAGTCACATCCTTCATACAATTTTCTACGCAATCGTTCTACTTGTTTTGCCTTGAGGCTTCGTTAGGAAATGCGTGGACTTTGTTTCTAATAAATAGATACAAAAATAAATAATAAAAAAAAAAGTGTGCGTACAAAATAAAAACTAAAAATGGATAAAAACAAAATAACATCAAAAACATATATCCATATATACATATCAATACATTGATGCATCCACATGGATGGCAGGTGTTTCCCAACCTACTTACATAAGGACGGCGTATGTACTATTTGATCCATGGGTACAACAACTCCAGAGGAAAACGAGGAAGAAATGTGACCTTGGGTGAAAGGAATGGATCTGCAGGTAAAAGCAAGGAACAATAGGGGAAGAAAGACTATGGGCCAGATTCAGGTAGAGTTAGGCTGGAGTATCTGTGATACTCCAGCCTAACTGTCGCTTTAAGCCGGCGTTTTTGTTTTCTGTAACCAGAAAACAAGAAACGCTGGGTTGGAGTTCCGATGCGAGCAGCGTAATTGAATTTCGCCATCGCATCGTTACTTCAACTTAAAAATGGCGCCGGGGGCGTTCCCGCTGATTAACGCTGAAAAAATATGTTAATCAGCGGGAGTTGGAAATTCACGATCTTTTTCGGGCGCGACGCAGTGACTTTACGACGTTTCCGAAAGCGATACGCGACGTAAAGATAAAGCAGCCCCCTAGTGGAGTATCCTATGTTAAGTATAGGCGTCGTCATCGCGTCGGAAAAAATAATAATCGCGTCGCTTGCGTAAAACGTTCATGAATGGGGATGTGACGTCATTGACGTTCACTGACAGAATTTGGAGCATGCGCACTGGGATGCATTGACACTCGACGCATGCGCAGTACGTTCGCCGCGGGATCGCGCATAGTTTAAATAATACATGCCCCGTACCCGCCCAATTTGAATTCCGCCGGCTCATTTGCGATACGCTGCCGCAACTTTAGGAGCAAGTGCTTCATGAATAACAGCACTTGCTCCTAAAATTGCGGCAGAGTAACGTAAATGAGAAGCGTTACTCCAGAGCAAAGATGCTCTCATCTACCTGAATCTGGCCCTATAAGTATTCCAGACCTACTGTACATATCTAGATGATGCACTGCCAGAGACTCCAACAGCATGGCTTCCGCCATGTGGATCTCTTTATACCCCTCCCCAATGTGTTAAAATGGACATGACGTTTCACGTCACGTTGGGATGACGCAAAGCGGACACTGTTGGGTAGAGCTGCACCACAGTCTAAATGCCGCCCCTCCACTGAAGCCACATCTTGTGTCACCAGATGACAGGCAGAGGATCCACCTCACACGGACATGCCCAAAGGGCACACTAAGTGGGGTGACACCCAGGGGCGGACTGACCATTGAGGAAATCTGGCACTGCCCGAGGGCCCCATGCCACTAGGGGGCCTCAGCAGGTTTGCCAGGTTAATTAAAACCAGGGACAGTATGTAAAAATCGTTGTTTTTTTTTTACATCTGTCCCTGATATGTCCAAAACCTACATGCTTTTGATGTGAAAATCCCAAGATTTTAGCTGCCCCGCCTCTGTACTGCCACCTGGCTTGGTGGCCATCTGTAAGCCTGAGGGCCCCATGAGTTGTCAGTCCGCCCCTGGTGACACCACTGCGTGTGCTGGCCATATATCCACAAGCCGTGACACAACAAAGACTGGTGTCTCCCAAGATGTGTACTTTTTTGTTCTTTTGATTTGTCTTCATATCTATTTATTAGAAACAAAGGCCATGTATTTCCTGGGGAAGCTGCAAGGTGAAACATGTAGACCGATTGTATGGAAAATTATATGAAGGAAGTGACTTTTTTAACGCTATTTCTTTTTGTAATAAAAATATATATTTTTTACAAAATGTATTGTGGTATATCCATTTGTAGTAACAAGCACCCATAAAGTCCCACATTTCCCAATATGGATTTTCTTCTTTGACAGATTCAAAGCTGATAGCTTCAATATTTAGTTTCCTTTTAATACCTGATGAAACTTGTGTGAGAGGTTGCTTAATTGCTTTTAAGATCTATTCACCCCTAGGTGATTAAAATTGTGGGCGGAATCACTGTGATTTTTCCCATGATTCCAAATTGTGGCAAAATGTGGGATGCGTTTGAGATGCCATTAATTCTTAATGGCACCCCACTTGCAGTGATTTTTCCACGATTATCACATGATAAATTGCTCTGTAATCGCAGCAAAATCACAATGCACAAAGCTAGTCACTAAAAAGGGAACAGGTGCTTCTTTTGGGAGACAGCATCACATTGCGATTTGCCACAATTGCAGCGCGATTGATCGCACAACTATCGCCCTGTGATTGGGATGCCATTAAGAAGTAATGGCATCGCAAACGCAACCCACGTTTTGCTGCAATTTGGAAATTGTGGGCAGAATCAAGGTAATTCTGCCCACTTAGGTGTGAATGGAGCCTTAAGCATAAACAGAAGGCAAAAAAGGATCAACCGCTTATCCTTTGTTATTGTTAATTTTATAAACATGCCAATAAAGTAAATATCTTTATTAACTTTGTGCACGTTGTCTCACACATTTGGTGCATTTAAATGTAATTGATCAAACAGAAATTGACTCTTAAAAGAACAATAGCCAATACAATTCCTTAAATGACAGATTCAAAGCAACAGTGAAAAAGAAAAAAAAGAAAAGGATAACATGCATTCAAATCACATGCACTGAACAATTACAACTGCTAAAAACAGTAAATGTCCCTGTTAAACAGCACCATCTGGAAGAATGGAATAAAATATTGTAACATGAAAACAACTCTAAAACAAGACAGAAACAAACAGATACCGCTTTGTATAAACCAATGATACTGTATAAACTAATAAATAATCGAATCCGCATCCCACTAATAAACAGAAATGCTGTTATGTGCACATCAATAATAAGATGAACTGTAAAAAAAAATTAAAGAGGTCCTACCTAAGCAAAGACACTAGAAGATTTATCCTAGCTTTATATGGGCTCATATACTGTACATGGGATTTGGTTTTCTGCCTTTGAAACACATGTCAAACTCAGGGCAACAAATCACCATTTACTTTAACCACTTAAGGACCGGACCAATATGCTGCTAAATGCCCAGATGCGTTTTTACATTTCGGCAACGTGGCTGCCAAACAAAATTTGCGTCCTTTTCTTCCCACAAATAGAGCTTTCTTTTGATTGTATTTTATCACCTCTGCGATTTTTATTTATTGCGCTATATACAAAAATAGAGCGACGTTTTTGAAAAAAAAAAACAATACTTTTTCATTTTTGTTATAAGAGAAATCGAATAAACTAAATTTTAGTCAAACATTTAGGCCAAAATGTATTCAGCCACATGTCTTTAGTAAAAAAAATCGCAATAAAGAAAACTAGCTACCTAGCGGTCAACAGTGATACTAATACAGCGATCAGAAAAATGATCGCTTAGTGACACTGGTAATAGGGGGTGAAAGGGTTAACTAGGGCGGTGATCAAGGGGTTAAACCTTTATTAGGGGGGGTAGGGGGCTACCCTGGACCTAACACTAACTGCCTGTCACACTAACTGTCACACTGACACTAAATGCAGTGATCAGTAAATATATGATCACTGCATTCAGTGACACTGTGACAGGGGGGTGATCAGGGGGGTTAATGTGCCTATGTATACAGTGTTAGTGTAGTGTTGGTGCAGACTCACTTGTGATGTCTTCTCTCCTCAGCGGCGGTTGAAAATACCAGCGAAAGGAGAGATTACATCACTTCCCCCTTCCTGTGTTTACACAGGCAGAGGGCAGGGGAGTGTGTGTATTGGCTGGGAGCAATCCGAAGGGGGCAGAAAAAAACGAACAGCCGCCCCCTCATCCCGGATCGCTCGCACAACCACGGGGACCGCCGCAAGTACCTGGGGGTGGGTCCCGATCGGACCCCCGACCCACGTCTAGGCAGGGACGTACAGGTACGCCAATGTGCCTGTAGGTGCCATTCTGCCGAAGTAAATGTACATGCCTTAACCGGTTAATGGAGCACTAAGCATGTCAGTTCAGTGGCTGCATTTGACTTGCTTTGCATTGTGTTGTGTTTCTTTGGACACAGCTGGGTTGATTGACTAAAGGCAAATAGACTGTGCACTTTGCAAGTGCAGTTGCACCTTATTCTTTATTAAATGTAAATGTAACAGAGCTTCACTTTGTAAAGGATACCCAATCAGGTGCAAGAAAAATAATAATTTCTGCTTGCACATGATTGGATGGTGGAAATGAGCAGAGCTTTACCACATTTACTAAGCTCTGGGGGGAAGTAAAGTGGTTGTACAGTCTCAAGGGCTTTCTCCTTAATTCATTCTATACATTAAGGTTAAAAACCTTCCATGCTGCAGCTCCCCACCCCTCAGACCCCCTTTTTTCTTACCTGAGCCCGATCTTATTCAGTGGTGTGCATGAGCGTAGCGGCTCCAGCTGCTATCTCTCACCTCATTAGACAGATTGATTGGCTCATGTAGCTGTCAATCAAATCCTTTGACATGGGAGCGGGGGGCGGGGCTGAGTTGTGCTGTCTGTGACAATAAACACAGCAGCGGGACTCAGGAGCAAGCATGCACAGGTTCCCCCATGAAAAGCATCTTAAGAGGAGAATCAGGGCTGCTCTGTGCAAAACCCTTGCACAGAGCAGGTAAGTATAGGATGTTTGTTATTTTTATTTAAAAAAGAACTAAGCTTTACAGACACTCTAATTTAATGGCCCTATACTTGCAACGTGCACTTTTTTTGCCGTTATTATCCACTTCAACATGTCTTAGTGCATTTTAAGTTCAGGCAACACAAGTAAAATACAACCTTTTCTTTTCAAACACTGTGTTTCCTATTTGAAGACATGCATCTGCATTAAAATGGAAACTGCATTTGACAAGAACACCCATTGACATAAGCCCTTAGAGAAGCCTTCTCTGTACCTATAGTTTAAATTATCGTCACTGGGGCCCGATTTTTACTTACCGTATTTATCGGGCTATTGCGCGCTCCGGCGTATAGCGCGCACCCCTAAAGTGGACCCGCATTCCTGTGGAAAAAAGATTTTTGTACTTACAGTTTTGGTGTCTTGCGCGGCGTCCATCGGTGGCCTCGTCGGGTCCAGGGTCCGTCTGCGGCTTCGGGTGTCCTCTTCGTCGGGTCCGGCGTCCTTCTGCAGCATCCTCCTCGCTCGATCCCCGCTTTCCCGTGCCGAGTTTGAATACTGTGCCTGCATATACCAAGCGCAGTACACTTGTGTATAGTCGGGCAGGCTCGGCTACTCTTGCGCTCACGTCCTGTATGTCCAGGACATGAGCGCGAGAGGAGCAGAGCCTGCCCGACTATACACGAATGTACTATGCTCGGTTAATGCAGGTGCAGTATTCAAATTCTGCGCGGGAAAGTGGGTATCGGCGTATATCGCGCACCCACAATTTTGCCCTGATTTTCAGGGCAGAAAAGTGCACGGTATACACCGATAAATACAGTACTTCACTAAGCTCTGCCAACTGCCACATCCCTGTAAAACATTTGTCATTGGGTTATAATGGTTGATAGGGCTTAACAATTAAGGCAATTTGGGTTCTGTAAGATGGTGGAACTAAATCATAGAGGAAAACAGAAGAAGATTTTCTGATTGGTAATATTAAATGAAAAACTGAATGTGGGGATTTCCAGTGATAAAGTCTTATATTGCCTGCTTCCTCTTGTTTTTAACCGAATAAACCAGATGGTCTATCCCTTTTAGGAGAGACATTGAAATAGGGGGTTCCTTTACTTTATTCAGAATGACTTAACTGATTTCTCATATTATTGCCGCCTGCTTTACAGCACACCTTCTTTCTGAATACCGATTGCTGCCCATCAATGATAATACTTTATACTTAACTGATTAGCCTATTTATTTTTTAAAGTGTTATTTCTTTGCACTGAACATAATACATATATAAAATATATAAAAAAAAAACATTAAATGCATAACCTTTAACGTGACTCTGACTTCATCATTACAAGATCATTGATACGTTGCATTCTTTTGCATTCAATGCACATCTGGCTATGTTGGATGTCTGGCTCCCTACTGTTCTCTGTGATTCCTTCTATAGCTCTCTATATCGCTATAGGACCTATTGCTGATGTAGAGTTTGGCAAATGGAATAACAGAACTCAGCATGGAAGTAGGCATCTGATACATCCAGAAGTCTGTTGGATTCAGAGGATTTTTCATGAGCCGTAGGTCTTCAACAGTACAAAAACCATATTTGGAACCTGGCTGAGAGTTTATATTAATGGTCTGTTTTCAGGGGCCTGTTTTACACAAAGATCTTAGACATTTCTTAGTTAGAAGTATGAAGCTATCTCACAAAAGCAAGACCATAATAGTTCTTTGTAGGAGATGATTATAGTAATCAGAATGCATAATAAATATGGAATGTGAGTACATAATTTAACAGGGAATCTTACCCACTTGAGCTCCAGAAGGTTTTACTCCCTTTGTGACCAGGGTATTAATTGCTATTCAGGACTGTGCTACTTTCAATACTGTATACAGAATAGATTTTGAAAAACAAATTCACACAAGTAGAACTTTCTTTTGGTGGTATTTGATCACTACTGTGTTTAAATTTGTTGCAATATAAGCAAAAAAGACAAAACAAAAATGAAAAACAAATGATATTTTCTACTTTCTGTCATAAAACATAATGGATAAAATCAAATTTTGTCATAAATTTAGACCAAAATGTAATCTTCTTCATGTCTTTGGTAAAAATCACAATAAGTATATATTAATTGCTTTGTGCAAAAGTTATAGCGTCTACATATTATATATACAGTATTTGAAAATTGATCAATCCTGATGTTTTAATGGCCTATTTCATTTTTTTGAGGCCTAAAATGCTAGGACAGTACAAACTAGGGGTGCAATGGATCAAAAAACTCACGGTTCGGATCGTTCCTCGGATCAGGAGTCATGGATCGGATCATTTTTCAGATCAGTAAAAAAAAAAAACACAAGACAAATATAACTTGCCCCCCACTCGTCACTGTAATGTCCACCATTGTCCCCCCACTCGTCATCACCATCACTGTTCCAGTCCAACACTAGTAATAATAGCCAGTCCAACATTGCCCCAGCCCCCCACACTAGTAATTATAGCCAGTCCAACATTGCCCCAGCCCCCCACACTATTAATTATAGCCAGTCCAACATTGCCCCAGCCCTCCACACTAGTAATTATAGCCAGTCCAACATTGCCCCCACACTAGTAATTATAGCCAGTCCAACATCACCCCTATAATCACTAATATATAATAGCCACTGCCAGTCCAACATCCAACTCCCTGTACAGAATAGAAAATCCACGAGCAGAGGGAGGGGTGATGATGTCAGCGCGCACCGCCGTCGGGTGTACCAAGATGGCCAACCGCTCTGGAGCTAGGCCGAAGCCGCGGCCTTTCCTAAGGCCCCAGCGGCGATGCGGTCCGCGGATCGCATACTGTGCCGATTCGAACAGGTCGACCCATTCGGATCACGGATCGGTCACAATCCGTTGCACCCCTAGTACAAACAACCCCAAAATGTTCCTTTTTTTTTAAAGTAGACCGTCATTTATTAAGAGGCATTGTGAGTTTTTGGAAGTTGTAATTTTTTGTCACAATTTTTTTTAATTGAATTGAAAAATAATTAAATAAAAAAAATTGTTGTCACAATTTGTTTTGCATAATGTCCAGTCCAGTACAGATTCATCATATGAGTAATGTGGTGGTAATCAGAGACACTGACTGGTTACAATATGTTTTATAAATATATTTTTTTCACTTTTTAAACATCTTTCTTTTCTTTCTTTTCATTTGTAGTCATCATAGTGGTTCTATGTCACCATAACACTGTACTACTCTGGGTGGTGGGGGGGGGGTTTGGTCTAGGATTTATTTTTATTTTTTTACACTTTGTTTGCTGTTACAATGAAGACCCCTGTAACAGCAATGTGTAACAGCAGCATGTGAAAGCTGTGGGCTGATCGCAGCATAAGCAACATGAATGAATTAATTCATAACAGCATTATTGACATTGTGACAATGTAATCGCATAGCCTTCAGCAGCCGGGATCGCATGTTGCTGGGCCCCAAGTACCAGGATCCACAATCGTTGTGGGTTGGGCACAAAGCACCCACCTAAGCCCATGCAGGCAAAACGATGTACCATTCTGCCTGCACTTGCCACCGAGGCTCAGTATATGTAATGTGGCTGGTCAGCAAATGGTTACTCATCACTATTGCATTTTAAGTAAAGGTCTGGTGCAATGGGATTTGGGCCTCTGTCTATGGCATTACATCAGTTTGAGGTGTGTTCACTGATTTATTTACTAAAGCTAGAGTGCAAAATTAGGCTCACTTTTGCATAGAAGCCAATCAACTTCTAACCTCAGGTTGTTCAATTAAGCATTGGCAATAAAACATAGAAGCTGATTGGTTTCTATGCAAATGTGAGTCTGATTTTGCACTCTCCAGCTTTAATAAATGAACCCCATTGTGTATTGGACCTGCAGTTAAACTCTTCTTGACCTGCATTTCACAGTCTTCGATTAGGTTATGCTTTCCCATAAATTTGTATCAAACTTGAACAAAAGCCTATTGACATAGGCCACTTTTTTATAGTCATAACTTATTTATTTGAATTTCTTTGAATAGTTTTCTGTGTAGAACATGTTTGGTTATCAAGCTTGGCTGTCATGCTGACCTTCCTGCTTCAGTACTCAGTGACTCTGAAAGTATTAAAGGCAGAGAATCAGCTTAACAGTCAGGCAATGGAAGTCTTCAGATTACCCTTAGGAAACGTTTATTTAAAATAAAGTCTATAGGTTCATGTTATTTGAAATTGTTTAGTGTTAGCTTATAAATAGGTGTAGTTATATTTTATCTGAACCATTAAATAAGAGCTCATGATGCTGACTTGTCTATATATTTCTGGGTTTGCATGGGATATCACTTGCTCCATCCTGAGCTGTAGATTACTACTGTATGTATCATAAATGAAAAAAATAAAAAAATAAATGAAAGGATAGTTTACTGCTAATAGAAATAAGAAAAGAACATCCGACTAAACCTAATTAGGTTGCCAACATGCCAACATCCCTAATATGATTAAAAAAAGGAGCTACCCCCATAATGAATGGGACTTTAATGGCAAATGAAAAAGATAAAATACAATATAATTGTATTCAAAATTTAGTATACATATCATGAATTATAAATTCTCAAACCAATAAAAACAGTGATGATAATGGTGATGAATTTTCATATACAGTCCAGACGATTAGACGCGTTTTGGGACACAAACGTCCCTTCGTCAAGGGCTTTTGTCAGGAAGAGCTCACACCAGAATGATCATCATAAAATTTCTGCCAGACAAGTAGTGACACCTGCATCACGGAAAGATACCCCCTATGAGGACAGAGTGGGTCCCCATTCATCCACAAAAGTCCAACACAGTAATACCGACTGAGAGTGTACATATAAATCCCACCGCAAGATCTCGTTAATATATAATCTCTGTAGAATCCACTTCCCAGATATCACAAGGGACCTGTCATGTCCCGGGGTGTATTCGAACCTGGGTCTTCCTGGTCTTAAACCATAGCCTTACCTGATGTGCCACAGAAGAGATCTAGGCCTTGGGAATATCCTTATTGTGTTCAACACACACCTCGGACTCACTAGCTCCACCTGCTGCCAGCTGTGGACAATTCTCATTCTGGACAGCCTTTAAATAGGAAGTGAGGTCATCAATCAGCGCCCGTTTATTTGGATTACTTCCTGGGTGTTTTGTCTTCAGTGACCTGCATTGTATTGAACTTCTGCCTGATATCCTGACTATTCTACAGCCTGCTGATTTTGTACTTTACCGCCAGATCGTGTATGACCTTTGCCTGCCTGACCCTTCTCCGGAATCCGATTGTGAACTATTTGCCTGATCCGTTGCCAACCGTATCTGCCTGACGACGCTTTGCCTGGATCTCCAGCATACCTGTTCCACTTCGGACACTACCTTTTACAGGTACCTTACATAATAAACGGGCCACAATGGCAGTGGACCCTGCTGAGATTGTTAAGGCGATTACACGTCAGGGACAACTGATCGGAGCGCATGAACAGCATCTTTCTTCCCTGGACGCCAAGTTAGATGAACTTTGCACTATGCTTAAATCTTGTTTGCCTGGTTCCTCTGCAACGGTCCAGATGCCGGATCCTACTTCTGCTACGGTCCAACCCGCCTCTTCTGTACCACCAAAACTTCCCTTGCCTGACAAGTTTGGTGGTGATACTGAGGACTGCAGAGGCTTTTTAAATGTTTGCCGTTTGCATTTCCGCAATAACCCTGTGACTTTTAGCACTTCATCTGCCAAAGTGACTTTTGTAATTTCCTTGTTAAAGGGGAAGGCCCTGGCCTATGTCTCTCCTTATTTGGAACGAAACGATCCTATACTTCAAGATGCTGAGAAATTTCTGGCTTCTCTCCAGACTGTATTTGACAAGCCAGATAGAGCATCTGCAGCTGAGTACTCCCTCTTGGACATACAACAAGGCACCAGATCTGTGGCACAGTATGCTATTGAGTTCCGTACCCTTGCTGCTGAGACTAATTGGGACTCAAGGGCATTACGTGCAGCCTTCCGAAAAGGTCTCACAGATCGCATCAAGGATGAATTAGTCTATAAGGATCTCCCAGAAGACCTTGAGAAATTCATAGAGCTGTGTGTTCGTCTGGATGTTCGGTACCATGAAAGGTGCCAAGAGAGACTTAGAACCCGCAAGTTTCCTAAGCCAGTTTACCGTTTGGCCCCTAACTTCCAAGCACCACCTCAGCCAGAACCTGAAACCTCTGTTGAACCCCAGGCACCTGTGGAACCCATGGATGTGAGCCGTCTCCACCTAACTGAGTCAGAGAAACAAAGGAGGCGTTCATTGGGCCTATGCCTGTACTGTGGACTTAAGGGACATTTAGTATCTGTCTGCCCTTCCCGTCCAGTAAAAGGCAGGGTCTAACCAGTGTTGGAGGAGCTGGCTTAGACCTTACAGGTAGATCCTCCAAGACCAAGATTACTGTTCCGGCTACTATCCATTTACCTTCTAAGCTTGTTTTCTGCGAGGCTTTTGTGGATTCTGGAGCTGCTGGCATATTCTTGGACTACAATTTTGCAAGAAAGAACAACATCCCGTTTGTTCCAAAGTCTAGACCCCTGAATATTACCACCCTGAATGGACAGCCCTTGGGAGATGGCATTGTGAAATTCGAGACTACGACAATCACCCTTCAGGTAGGCCTCCTCCACAAAGAGGAAGTTGTCTTGTCTCTCATTGATTCTCCGCTTCTGCCTATCATCCTTGGTTACCCATGGTTGCAACTTCACAACCCTTCTTTTGATTGGGAAAAGGGAGAACTAACCTCCTGGGGATCGTGCTGTCGCCCTAATTGTTTGTCTCAACCCAAAAGACTTTCTGCTTGCATGTTGGCTCCTGTGACTATTCCTCCTACCTTGCCTCGTGAATACCATGACTTTGCAGATGTATTTTGCAAGCAAAAGGCAGAGGTGTTACCTCCACATCGTCCTTTTGACTGTACAATTAAATTGATTCCCGGAGCACCTCTTCCCAAAGGAAAGACCTACCCCTTGTCTCTGCCTGAACAAAAGTCTATGGAGGAATACGTAAGAGACAACTTGGAAAGAGGTTTTATGCGACCCTCTTCTTCTCCAGTAGGAGCAGGTTTTTTCTTCGTTGAAAAGAAAGATGGGGGCCTTCGACCATGCATAGACTATCGGGGGTTAAATCAAATCACCGTAAAGGACTCCTACCCTTTGCCTCTCATTCTTGAACTGTTTGATGTACTTAAGGGGGCTGTCATCTTCTCCAAGCTAGACCTACGAGGGGCATATAACCTGATTCGAATTAAAGAGGGGGACGAGTGGAAGACAGCATTCAACACTCGTAATGGACACTTTGAATATTTGGTCATGCCATTTGGGTTGTGTAACGCACCTGCTGTCTTTCAACGTTTCATGAATGAAATTTTCCATGATTTCAGCAACCGCTTTGTGATCATCTACTTGGACGACATTTTAATCTTTTCCAAGACTCATCTAGAGCACATCTCGCATGTGAAACAGGTATTACAACGACTTAGAGAAAACCATCTTTATGCAAAAATCGAAAAATGCAGTTTTCATCAAAGCTGTATTCCTTTCCTTGGGTACATCATAAGTGCTGACGGTTTCCAAATGGACCCTCAAAAACTTTCCGCTGTCTTGCAATGGCCCCAACCGACCACTTTAAGAGGACTCCAAAGCTTTTTAGGGTTTGCAAATTACTACAGACGCTTCATTAAAAGTTTTGCCTCCATTGCGGCACCCCTTACTGCCATGACTAAAAAGGGTACAAATTGTAAGGTGTGGTCTTCAGAAGCAAGATCGGCTTTCCAGCGATTAAAGGACACGTTCAGTAAAGCTCCAATTCTTCAGCATCCAAATCCTGATCTCCAGTACATTGTTGAGGTTGATGCCTCTGAGGTTGGAGCAGGTGCCGTACTCTCCCAGAGACAGCCAAAGTCTGGTAGAATCCATCCAGTAGCTTTTTTCTCTAGAAAGTTTTCTCCTGCAGAGATGAATTATGATGTTGGGAATCGAGAACTACTGGCCATCAAATTGGCATTGTCTGAATGGCGACACCTTCTGGAAGGGGCTCCCAAGCCTTTTACTATCCTCACTGACCATAAAAACCTACTGTATCTTCAGACTGCTAGACGTCTGAACTCACGTCAGGCTCGATGGGCTCTGTTTTTCTCCCGTTTTAATTTTGTCCTTTCTTATGTTCCAGGGCATAGAAACAAAAAAGCCGATGCTCTTTCCAGACAGTTCGCTACCTCTGAAGAAGATCAACCAGGCGAGCAGTATATAATCCCACCTCACAAAATTGTTGCGCAGATCTCCACGGCTCTTTCCCAACAGCTACAAGAATCCCAGAATCGTGTTCCCCAGGGCTTGAAGATACCACCAGGTCGCCTGTACGTAGCCCCTAGTCTCAGAAAACCTGTACTCCTCTGGGCACATAATGGCGTGTTATCCGGTCACCCTGGTGTCACCATCACTCTTAAGACCTTGCAACGTCATGTATGGTGGCCTCATATGAAAAAGGATGTTACTGACTATGTGGCTGCCTGCCCAACTTGTGCTGCTAATAAAGTACCCCGCACATTGCCTGCTGGACTGTTACATCCACTTCCGGCACCTCGCCAGCCTTGGACCCATTTGACCATGGACTTCATTGTAGACTTACCCAAGTCCGAGGGCATGACTGCTATATGGGTCACAGTGGATCGCTTTTCCAAAATGTCTCATTTTGTGCCGCTCCCGGGATTACCTACAGCGAAAGCACTGTCCACTCTTTTCCTTTCCCATATTGTAAAACATCATGGCATACCTACCAATGTCGTCTCAGACCGCGGATCCCAGTTCGTTTCCCGATTCTGGAGAGCGTTCTGCAAGAAACTGGGAGTAACGCTCTCGCCCTCTACTTCAGCCTTCTTCTGGTGTACCAGCAGCAGATCAGCGGGTAAAGAATATTCTACTACATTGGAAGAAGATTCGTTCATTACTACAAAAGTCAGCAGGCAAGTACAGACTTTTTTCCAACAGACGAAGACGCCATATACCTCCATATGTGGTGGGGGACAGAGTTTGGCTATCAACCAAGTATGTGAGACTGAAACAACCTTCTACCAAATTGGGCCCTCGATTCATTGGTCCTTACAGGATCATTGCTCGAGTTGGGCCAGTTTCCTATCGCTTAAAATTACCTTCCTCTCTCCGGATACATCCTGTGTTTCACGTTTCCCTCCTCAAAAAAGCTATTTTCAACCGCTACTCCAGATCACAACAGCTACCTCCTCCTGTTCTTGTTGATGGACAAAGTGAGTTTGAAGTCTCCAAGATTCTTGATTCCAGAAGACATGGCCGTGGCCTTCGGTATCTGGTTCATTGGAAGGGATATCCTGTCACAGACCGCTCCTGGGTTCCAGCCAAAGATCTGCATGCCCCTTCTCTTATACGAGACTTCCATGCCTCGTTCCCCACTAAACCCCGCTAGGCCCCCGGAGGGGTCCATTGGGGAGGGGGCCCTGTCATGTCCCGGGGTGTATTCGAACCTGGGTCTTCCTGGTCTTAAACCATAGCCTTACCTGATGTGCCACAGAAGAGATCTAGGCCTTGGGAATATCCTTATTGTGTTCAACACACACCTCGGACTCACTAGCTCCACCTGCTGCCAGCTGTGGACAATTCTCATTCTGGACAGCCTTTAAATAGGAAGTGAGGTCATCAATCAGCGCCCGTTTATTTGGATTACTTCCTGGGTGTTTTGTCTTCAGTGACCTGCATTGTATTGAACTTCTGCCTGATATCCTGACTATTCTACAGCCTGCTGATTTTGTACTTTACCGCCAGATCGTGTATGACCTTTGCCTGCCTGACCCTTCTCCGGAATCCGATTGTGAACTATTTGCCTGATCCGTTGCCAACCGTATCTGCCTGACGACGCTTTGCCTGGATCTCCAGCATACCTGTTCCACTTCGGACACTACCTTTTACAGGTACCTTACAGGACCGCGGTAACCAAAGGCATACAAATGCATATCGCCCCTCAGGTTTCCTCCTATATCACTTAGAAATGTAGTCTCTAGATGGGATCTCTTTCCTTAGTGTAAAACAGAAACTGGTTGTGTTTGCTGTCTGGTGTAGTAACAGTAGTTTCATGCTAATATATTCTGGCACAAAACATTTTTAGGAATATGTTACAAGCAACTGTAGAATATCACATTTATAATGTAAACAGTACTGGGCCCAGCTCCATCAGTTCAACAAGGGGCCTGGGCATGGAACCTGGCAAGCAGGAGGACGGGCTCTACTGCTCTATCAGCCTAAAAAATATAAAACAGGGAGCACTTCTAAAGTAGCTACTTGTGTAAGGCAAACTTGAAACAATGTCATTTTCTCACTGCTTTCCTTACCTGACGCTTGCTTGACACAGGCCAGCATAGTGCTGCAGTTAGGAGTCTGTGTCCCGATCTTTGATCTTTACAACTCCAGCTCAGCTGTGGACTGCAGAGGATCTGCAGCCGAGGCGAAATTGTAAAGATCAAAGATCGGGACACAAACTCCTAACTGCAACGCTATACTGTGGTGAGACATCATGACAATGTTTTTAATAGATTTCTGGGTCCATTTGAACAAGATTACAGCCAAAGCATTGGGAGTGATTGCTGACACACCTGAGAGAGGGAGTGGTTATCCAAATATTTTGAATACCTTAGGGCCAAACGTATGTTTTTTATAATGTTTTTAATAGTATTTTTTAATAGTTTTTAACAATTAATTGTAAGAGCGATCCAGGGGTAACTCTGTACACGCTTAAGGATAACTGAGGGGGTTTATGCATTATAATGGTTGTGTTAAGTCTCCATAACAACAATGGGGGGTTGCCAGCAGGTTTGCAGAGTGCAACCTTCTAAGTGTAATGTGAATATAAAACCAATGGAACTAAAGCGGGGGAGGGGGAGCTATGTAAAAAAAAAAAAAAAATGTTGCCAGCAGGTTTGCACCAGCGGCAGTGAATAATAGCCAGTAACTAAATTGGCGACCAGTCCACTCCCAGTAAAATGGAGTTTGGACTTTCGGCCGGAAGTTCCGGTAGTCAGGGAATTACCAGTAGACAAAATGGCGGATGTGTTGTTTCCTGTTGTACGAAGCAGATGATAGGTTAACAAGTAGCACAGGGAGGTATGAAAAGACTGACGAGCACCAAGTTAAGTTGCAAAATGCATAGAAGCTGTGGGACCATTGCCAGCTCGCCATGTCCAGTCTGAGTATAACGAGGCTGGGAACGCAGGCGACAAAGTGAGGCATCACACGTGTGGACCAAAACATACTCGTACATTTGTATACTCCTATTTACGGCTGGATTAGCTCAGTGCCGGCTCCCAGGCACTTTTACATGTGAGTGGAATAACTATATATGGTTTAATCATAATAAATTCTTTGATATTCTACACCATGATAGTCTTGTAGATGTTACATGAGTGCATATAGAACGAGACTACAGACAAAGCATTGGGAGTGATTGCTGATAAACCTGAGAGAGGGAGTGGTTATCCATATGAACCAAAGACACATTTCTGGGTCCATCTGGTGAGTGGCCATTTTATCCGGTGACGGTGTAGGCACTATTTGCGGTGAAGGTGGAAACATAGCTGGGCATCATTGTAAGAAATTATCTATTAAGGACTTTCTTAGCACATATACATATATTTTTTTATTTTATATTTTATATTTTTTTTCGTATATAATACAATTTTCTTGCTTTCTTGGGGCACATTCAATCTGTAGATTGTAACAGTAGCATATTTAAAATCTTTTTGGATTCATTTCACTTTTTTTTTTTTATGGATTGAGAAATTCATATGTTATAGTTTGGCACAGGGCACTGTATTGTTATTTATTGCACACTACTTGTTGATTGTTTGCACATTAATTAATAATCATAGACACATGTACATACTTTTTGTTTTTGAGTAACAAGTTCACAGGATTAGTCGTGGTAAAATGTTTATATAAATATAAGTTAGCGCAATTTACTTCACAAACACACAAATTTAAATCCAACCTTTGAGGTTGCATTTTTTTTGCAGCAAGACTTAATAAGAATATTGATATTATCTTGGCGCCGGTAACACACACAACATTTGCTTTACTGTATAAGCCTGAATGTTGTCCTGTGTCACGCAAGTGGCAGCTAATAAAAATCTTGGGAAAATGGCATTGTTTGCTGTTTGGATTACACAAGAAGCACTCACTATTTTATATTTTTTAGATCCATACTGTTTCTCTGTATTTTGAGATTGTCCGGTGCAGCTTCTGAACAAAAAGGGGCAACATTATCTGGCAACTTGGTTTTCATCTTTAACTCTTCACTGTGCACTACCATCTCCCTTGCATAGCATAGGTTTCCTATATATGTAAATCTTCAATTACTGCAATATTGGTGGCCCTGGTAACAGAAGTTAATGTGTTTTATCTGGTAAAATAACCTTGAAATATAAACACTGTGCATTTTATGCATTAATCTATGAAACGTATTTCCCTGAGCACTCGTCTTCTCCTCTTTTCCCTTCCAACTGGCTTTCAGCTGCTGCAAGGGAGCCATGGGGGGATTGGTTACAGTCATTGTTACATGGGGTATAATTCCTGCCATGGAGCACAAAGCATTGTAGCCATGGCATGTGTACTCCCTAAGCTGTTGCTTCTGCAAATAATGGGGTTTAGCAGTTGGGGGCAGAAAAATTGCAGCTCAGTCACTGGGATTTTACCTCCCAAATTGACTTTTGAACAAGTCTTAAGAACTTATTTACTTAAGTGCCTTTGACAGCGTAAATGAGTGGTTTGTTCATGTGACTGAAGCCACCTTTTATGCCCTGTACACACAATCGGTCCATCCGATGAGAACGGTCTAATGGACCATTTTCATCGGTTAACCGATGAAGCTGACTGATGGTTAGTCATGCCTACACACCATTGGTTAAAAAAACGATAGTGTTAGGACACAACATCGTGCTGAAAAAAACACACATGATCGGTTTGGTCCGATGAAAATGGTCCCTCAGACCGCTCTCATCGGCTTGACCGATCGTGTGTGTTTACGCGGCTTTACTCTATGATGACATAGTGGCTTTACACAGCCACAGGTCCTAATTTTATGCATTTAGCAGGATTTTTTAAAGTTGTGTTGTGGTTATGTCCACTAATAATGATTTTAGTGCATTTTTTGGAAAAATGTTGTTTTGATGTTTTCTGGGGGCCCTGTCAAAGGCTGTGCGGGGCCCCAAATTTTCTAACAGTAGTCCTGTACAACATAATATTATACATACTGCTTACAATATATTTTGCCTTTTTTTTATACTGTATTTAGATTCCTCCCAATTCCTAATGAAGTATTTATGAAGTCTTTGATTTTTATGGCATGGAGATGATTCTAGTCTGTCATTTCCACAGGTAACAACATCCTGAATATTTCAACTTAAATCATATTGCATGAGATATTAAAAACCTACATCAACTATTTCAAGATGGTAACTTTATAGGGTTGATTTATTGGAGGCATTTAGGCTGTTCACTTTGCTGCAGAATTTATCCCCAGGGTAAAAAAAATATGAATTAGGTGACTTCCATAATCTAATCATGTGCAAGAGAAATGTTTATTTTTATATTTTCTTGTGTATTCCTTGCAAAGTAAACAATACATTCAATAAGCTCTAGGGTGAATTTCCTTGCACAATTCTTCAAAAGTGAACAGCCTATTTGCCTTTAGTAAGTCAACCCCTTTAACTGTATTAAGAACATATCTAAAACTCCATAGAATCAGTGTAATACATACAGCTTCAACATGCCACTTAGGCCGAGTATACACAATCTGTTAAACCGATGAGAACGGTCTGATGGACCATTTTCATCGGTCCAAACCAATCGTGTGTGGGCGTCATTGGTTATTTATCCATCGGTTAAAAAATAATAATGAATTTAACCGATGGATACCTAACCGATAGCAAAAAAATGATTCTTTGTAGGCACGACCATCGGTTAAAAATCCACGCATGCTCAGAATCAAGTCGACGCATGCTTGGAAGCATTGAACTTAATTTTTTTCTGCATGTCGTTGTGTTTTACATCACCGCCTTTTGACACAATCGTTTTTTTTTAACCGATGGTGTGTAGGCACGATGGACCATCAGTCAACTTCATCGGTTAACTGATGAAGAAGGTCCATCAGACCGTTCTCATCGGATCGTGTGTACAGGGCTTAAGATGCAGACAGGTCTATCAAATGTTCTTGGTTAATTGGCTCTGGAAAAGATATACATTCTGGGCCAGATAAATTAATCTCCTCCATTTTTTCAACCCTGCTGGACACCAAAACAGTCTAAAGAATGGTAGGTACCCTTTATTCCAAATTTAATGGAAGATAGTTGCCAGAAGTTCAAGGAGCGCTACATGTTCACTCTTCAGGTCATACAACTTTAATTAATCAGATTTACTGCACTCTGTTAAAACTGTATTCCTGGGTTTAAGGGGCTTATCAGTCCTGCTTCATGAGCTGTTAGGAAGAAGACAAGGGGCCAGATTCACAGAGCCGAAACTCCTGTCTAACTGGTGTTAGACCGGAGTACTTTCTAATTACGCACGTTTTTTCACTAGTTTGAATCCTCAAACCATGAAAAGACGGCTTTGCGCTTCAATCCGACTGGCTTACGTGTTCGTACGCCTTCGGATCTACGCTGCAATAAAATTGCAGCCGCTGGGTGGACTTCCCGTCGTTTTCCGCGTCGGGGTATGCAAATGAGCTTTTGTCGTCGATCCACGAAATTACGATCTTCAATCGCAATCTCTTACGGCATCTTTAGTCATCTTTTCGCTGCGTAATTTTATACCAGCTTTTAGCTGGTCTAATATTAGACAGCCCATGTTAAGTATGGCCGTCGTTCCCGCTTCGAATTTCAACGTTTTCAGACGTCTTTTATTATTTTTTACGTAAGTCGTCCGGGAATAGGAATGTCCGTAAATGACGCTACTCAAAAAAAAATGACGTAACGACGTTATTTTGCGCAATGCACGGCGGGAAATTTCTGAACGGAGCATGCGCAGTTTGATTGCCGCGGGGACGTGCCTAATTTAAATGCTTCACGCCCCCTAATCGCGTATTTCGATTACGCGGCGAGAAATAGACTACGCCGCCGTATCGTACGGGCAAAAATCTACCAGAATTAGTTGTAGAGCCTGGTAAAATATGGCTGCGTAGCGTATCTCGGATACACTGCACAAATGTACGTGTACCTGAATCTGGCCCAAAGTTTTTTATATATTGTCTGAGAATAAAGCTCTATCTTTGAATTTTGGTGTCACATTACTTATTTTGTTTGTAGCTATTTTAGCCTACTACATATCCTGTTACCAGAAGCATGCACCTTAAGCTTTTTTTGAGGACAACTCCTTGTAATTGTATCATATATAATGTAAGGTTCTTGCTTACTGTACTTGTATTTTTATGCCACAGTGTATCCTATTTAACTGGAAAGGTCCACACCGCCCATCAGTCTCTATACTAGATTCATTCTGTTCTTCCCCTCTATCATATCAGATGTTATGCATCTCTTGTAATGAAAATTTGAGGATTATAAGCCTCCTCTCCTCATGCTATATTCTTCTTAACCTCATGTCATTGTAACCTATTTTAGTGTATTTTGATTTCTTTGTTGTTATGCTAATCATATCCTGATAAAATCCTTTCTGTGCCAAAAATTCTGTTCTCACTACATTGTTGACCCTATAATTCTTGTTTGGTTACCATGTATCCTATAGTACTTTGATGACTAAAGGACAAAGCACATCCTTTCAAAACTTTGTTAAACTCTCCTAAGGACCCAGCAGAACGCCAAGGTTACTAGTGAGCAGCCTTTAAGGCAGCGTACACACGATCAAATCTGTCTGCTGAAACCCGTCTGTCGGCTGCAAACCCGTCCGCCCGACATGTCTGCTGGTTAGTACGCTAACCAGCAGACATGTCTTCTCGCACACGCGCCGAATGGTTTCGACGCATGCGCGGAAGTGCTTTACTTCCTGGTGCGGTGACGTGGCGGCGTCAACGTCACCGCCACGTCAGCGCGCTGTCTGCTGGCGGGGGTTTTTGGTTTGCTCGTGTGTACACGATCAAACCAATACATCCCAGCAGACAGATCTGCTCAAATCTGTCGGACAGACAGATTTGAACAAATCTGTCTGCTCGTGTGTACGAGGCCTAAGACTTCAAACCACCCATCACATTATAACATATGCCCATAAGATTCAGTACAAAAATATCAGTGCTGTCATACAACTATCTGGAGCAAATAAGCATGCACAAATATGGATTCAGTTATGCCCATATTTTACAAATGCAAATATCTGGCCTGTGAAATGTTTCTCTCAATCAAGATAATTTAGGCTGTAAAAGTGAATATGCTGTACAAAAACGTGGACATTGTTCCTAGCTAGTCAACTTCTTTTTTTAAACATAACAACATTTTATCTTGTACTGTTAGGATGCCTGAGTTATTCTGAACTTTTACCTAATCAAAGTGATGGCTAGCTTCCACTTTACAAGATTTTTTTTCTCCCAATGCATGTTACAACAAAGTACATGTTTGTACTTTCACATTTGTGGTGATAGCTTTAATTCATCAAGAGAATTGCAGTATGATTTATTTAAAAGCTACATCATGTTCCGATTATTTCAGCTTTAAGTTTGGCCACAAAAGCCAAGAAAAGCATAAAATGCCATACAGCAAACATATTTTGAAGGATGTTAAAGTGGGCTCTTGTGTCTGCCATTTCAACATTGTGCTTTTTCTTGTTCATCGGACCATGCTCTCTATTGTAACATACAGAACTGTATTTTCCATTTAAAGACAGAAATGCTGCAGTCTTTTTCTCCTGCTCTGTCATTTGGCCTTTTCTTTTAGCTGGATGAGCAGCATATGAAAAATAAACCAGTAAGCCACATTAAGAAAATAGTTTGTACAGAGTAGCCTCTTAGGACATATCTATCTGGTTAATGCTTCTCCTTGTGCATAGCAAAAAATAAATAAAAAAATGTTTCATCTCATGTTGATATTTAATGCAATAGCAAAATCATTTTACCTTAATAAGGCCAGTGACATACAACTGTATTTGTCTCTCTAATTATTTATTTATAGGTGACATGGAAATGTTTCCCTGTAGACATACTTGACTACACCTAACACAACCGAGTCTTGCTTTCTAAGACTTTTGTTATTGTAACATGATTAAATAATCCCATTAATTATGCATCTCGCAATAAAATTGGATACAGCCAAGGAAATAAATGCACATTAATAATACATTAGTTATTAATCTGTGTACTTGTCATGAATGGGATGTAAATGACTGCCTTGTGTTCTGGAAAACTTACTATCATGTTATGTTAATTTCCAAATGCATTCAGCTCCGCAGATATTTTTTGTAGTTTTGTGGGGGTTGTAAAGTTTACATTTTATAAAGTTGTGTTTATTTTTTACTCCTACACGTGTTCAGGCATTAACTTATTAAGGCCAACCTGTCAGGGGAGAGGAGAAAAGTTTGTTTAAGTTGTAGCTAAATTAGCTTCTGTTTGAAATCAGTACACTTTGAAAATTACATTCAAAGTCAATGCTTAGCTGCAAAAGAAAATGATAAGCATAATAATAATTACCAACCTTATATCTGCAAGCTTATTTTTTATCACTTGGATTGACAGCACGGCTTTTTTAAAATACAGGAAGATGTTGAGCTTTGGTGGTCCATTGGACACATTTTTCATTTATATTAAGTATGTGAAACTGTACATAACATTACTGTATTGAATTTATGGCTTATATTTTAGAATATGGAGTTTGGAAGAAATGGTCACAAAAGAAAATGCAAGAGTAGCACAACAGTACATTAACGTGTGGGCCAGATTCTCAAAAGAGATGCGACAATGTATCGCAGGAAACACCGTTGTATCTCTGTTTTTTTTTACTGGGTATCTATGCGTGTGATTCCTAGAATCACTTATGCATAGATACATTGAAGATCCGACAGGTGTAAAACAATTACACCGTCGGATGGTAGATGTAATTACTTTTCTGGCCGCTAGGTGGCCTTCATGTTGTTTTCTCATTTGCCTATGCAAATGAGCCTAATACGCCGATTCCTGAACGTTTTTACGCCACCCCGTCGTCGTTTACGTTGTTTCCGTAAGCGTAAACCTACCCCTGCTATATGAGGGGTAGGTTTACGAAGTTCCGTCGTTGCCATGTTAAGTATGGTGTCGGGTCAGCGTCATCTTTTTCCGTCGGTTACGTCGTTTTACTAAGTCGTTCGCGAATAGGGAATTGCGTAAAGTGACGATCACGTCGTTTTGACGTTGGTTTTAGCGACGCTTTCCGATGTGAGCTGGAGCATGCGCACTGGGCTTTTTCCCCGGCCGGCGCATGCGCAGTTCGATCAACGCGGGTGGCACGCTTAATTTGAATTACGCGGGGATACGCAGGGCCATTTACACTACACCGTCGCAAACTACGGAGCAAGTGCTTTGGGAATACGGCACTTGCTCCATTAAGTTGTGGCGGCGTAGTGTAAATGGCTTACGCTACGCCAGCGGCCATTCTATGAGAATCTGGCCCTATGTTCAGCCACACTCAGAAAACAATAAAAATGACTAAAGTTTTTTATTTGTTGGTTTATTTAACATTTTCAACATAATAGAATAACATGTGGAGAGCTCAGCGTCTGTAAGAATTTGCATTCCAATAGACTTCAAGGGGATCAGATACATGTGCAAACAATTAGGTGCACAGCTCAATTGCATATGAGGACAAAGAGGTTCAATTCATCTTTACTTAATGGTACACTGAAGTAGACTTGTCAAATAAACTCCTACCCAATGTTTAAGGTAAACAGACAGAAAACCATAGATATGGGGAAAATGTATGATACCTAGAGCAAAACAAAATATGGGAAAGGGAACGGGAATGGGAAAAGAGAAAAATGGGGTGGGGGGAGATGAGAGTAACCCATTGCCTCCACGTCTGGCCTCTAGTCCTTGAACTACAATGAGAAACCCAACAGTATCACTTATTTACAGAAATCAGTGTCTTATACTCACAGGAGCATGTAGACAGGTTCCAGTAAAACCATGTATGCCTGAACTTTGATTCTCTACTTTTAGTGTATCTGTGTGGGTTTTCCATGTTGTGTATTTCTGTGATCTTTGAGAACCACAGTGTAAGTGAAGGGGAAGTCTCATTTTTCCAGAGGGTGTAAATGTACTCCTTCGCTGAATTAAAAATTGATGAACATTGTCTTTTTATATCTGTGTCTGGGTAGGTGTGAAAAAAGTAACAGGTATTTTGTTGGGTCGGTCCCAAGATCAAAGTTTGTCAGGTGTTTAATGATGGTTCTAACCTTCGACCAAAAGTATTGGAGTTTATTGCACATTCAAAAGATGTGGAGAAGCATGTGCCCGTAATTAGTCCAGAGTGAGGGATTGGTCTTGTAGTAAAGAATTGAAGGCATCAACACACTGTTGGGCTAAGAGAGGAGCAAATGTTTTTCAGTATCCTCTGGGAGTTATATCGTATTATATAGAATGTATATACTGTGGTTCTAATCCTTCTCTACTCTATTCAAAACGAACGAAAAAGGCAAATAAAAAATAAAAACTTGGCTGGGTTTTAATTAGGGTTGTCATGATACCACTTTTTTAGGACCGAGTACAAGTACCAATACTTTTTTTCAAGTACTCGCCGATACCGAATACCGTTGTTTTTAAATGCAGCCATGTCCCCAACAAATGCAGCCATGTCCCCCCACAAATGCAGCCATGTCGCCCCACATATGCAGCCATGTCCCCCACATATGCAGCCACGTCCCCCACATATGCAGCCATGTCCCCCACATATGCAGCCATGTCCCGCATATATGCAGCCATGTCCCCCACATATGCAGCCATGTCCCCCATATATGCAGCCATGTCCCCCATATATGCAGCCATCTCCCCCAGATATGCAGCCATTTCCCCCCACATATGCAGCCATGTCCCCTCATATATGCAGCCATGTCCCCCCACTTATGCAGCCATGTCCCCCATATATGCAGCCATGTCTCCCCATACCTAGATGCCGCCGCCTAGTTAATCAGGAAATGTCACTTATTAGAACAGAAAGAGTCATCAAAATTAACTATGCGGCGGCGGCGTTGCGGTATGCGGTGGCGGCGTTGCGGCGGCGGGGGGTGGGGGATTCTGAGTATCGGATCTGGCATTGGGGGCATTTGTGGGAGTACAAGTACTCCCGCAAATGCTCAGTATCGGTCCCAATACCGATACTGGTATCGTTATCGGGACAACCCTAGTTGTAATGACAGAATTGTTGCCAACCTTCAGTAGTATGTGCAGTTTTGATTTCAGCCATTTGATGTAATACTGGTTAAATTAAGAGAAAGAAAACATAAATATCCACTGTAAAGTTTGTATATTGTTATTAATAGTTGAGCCAGTCTCCAAACTCTAGTTTTTCCATTATCATAACCAAGACAGCTTTAGAAAACATGGAATGTGTTACTTCACATCACTCTTTGAAAACATCTGCAACCTCACTGGCCAAATGATTGGACCTTACAGTCCAAATGTGTGGATATGGGGTGTATTTTGAATGGAACTGTAGTAGTTTTGATGATTTTACACTACTGTTTTGATCACTTTTTGCTCTTAACTGGCAAATGACTTAAACAATAAGTCACTGATTGTTGTAGACCAGTCAGTTCTTATGGACCTTTTTTGTTTGTTTAGGTGATTGTTGATGAAAAGCTTTTAAAATTGTTCATTGTTTGTCTAGTTCTTCTAGCAACAAATGTACAATTCTGCATTGATCCTGAAGTAAGCAGCTCAGGAATATTACACAAATGTAGTGGTGACATCCTCTGTCTCAAACTCTGGTTAGGTCTTGTATTTAAATTCTTTATGGCATTATTAAAGGGTTTGTAAAGGTATTTTTTTTCCTAAATAGCTTCCTTTAACTTAGTGCAGTCCTCCTTCACTTACCTCAACCTTCGATTTTGCTTTTAAATGTCCTTATTTCTTCTGAGAAACTCTCACTTCCTGTTCTTCTGTCTGTAACTCCACACAGTAATGCGAGGCTTTCTACCTGGTGTGAAGAACGCCTCTTGAGGGGGGAGTGTCAGGACACCCACAAACACACAGCTCCTTTCTCTATTTGCAAAGTAGAGAGTCCTGACTTGCCTGCTCGCCCCCTCAAGAGGCTTGCTCCACACCAGGAAGAAAGCCTTGCATTACTATGTGGAGTTACAGACAGAAGAACAGGAAGTGAGGGTTTCTCAGAAGAAAAAAGGACATTTAAAAGCAAAATCGAAGGATGAGGTAAGTTAAGGAGGACTGCACTAAGGTAAAGGAAGCTATTTAAGGAATTTTTTTTTACCTTTACAACCCCTTTAAATAGTATAATATAGGTGCAAAACACACTAATCGCAGAATCTATATTTTGTATTTAATTTTTAAATGTATATATGATTGTTGTCTAAATGTAAACATTTTTTTTTTTAAATAAGCCTGCATTTATTAAAAAAATAATTGTAATGCCTTCCTACAAGCAACAATATAAAAACGATATATATATATATATATATATATATATATATATATATATATATATATATGCAGTTGTATTCAAAATGATTCAACCCCCAATGCTGTAAAGGGTTTTAGGGAATTTAGTGTACATTTGTAATTGTATTCAGAATGAAATCCTACAAGGACTTCTTAAAGAACCATATGCAACTAAAATGACATAAATTGGTTTTGTAATACAGTAGTAAATGTTTCTTTTGTGAATTCTTCATTTACACAATTATTAAACCCCTTAAAGACTACCACTCTGAAGAACAGAGGTTCATTGAAGTGTTTTCAATCAGGTATTGAAAACACCTGTGGATGTCAGGGAGCAGCAATAAAGCCTAAGGCTCCTTTCACACGGAGCGGACCGTTTTTCGGTCCGCTCCGTGTGTCCGTCGGCTCAGCGGGGGGTCCACGCTGAGCTGTCAGGCAGACAGGGCGGACCCCGCACACTGTGCAGGGACCGCCCTGTCTCTCCTCCGCTCTCCCCTATGGGGATTCGGATGGAAACGAACATCCGATCCGATTTGCATCCGATCCGTTTGGCCGGACGGAAGAAAAATAGGACATTCTTCCGTCCGAAAAAATGGATGCGGATCTTGCGGACGTTAGCGGATGCATCATCCGCTAACGGATCCGCTCCCATAGGAGTTCATTACAAGTCCGTAAACGGACTTGTAATGAACGAACGAGCGGAGCGGACGTGTGAAAGGGCCCTAATAAGCACCAATTAGGCACCTTTAAAATGACTGTGATACTCATCTCCTTCTAGACATTTACTGGTGTGGTTACAAACATTGTGAAGTCAAGAGAATGGTCCAGGAAGACAAGAGAAGAGGTGATTACTCTTCACAGAAAGGGCAATGGCTATAAGAAGATTGCAAAGATGTTAAACATACCAAGAGACACCATAGGAAGCATCATTCGCAAATTCAAATTCAAAGGGCACTGTTGAAACGCTACCTGGTCGTGGCAGAAAGAAGATGCTGACTTTGACTGCTGTGCGCTACCTGAAGCGTAGAGTGGACAAAAGTCCCTGTGTGACTGCTGAGGAACTGAGAAAAGATTTGTCAGATGTGGGTACTGAAGTTTCTGCTCAGACAATACGGCACACACTGCGTAATGAAGGCCTCCATGCCAGAACTCCCAGACACACCCTCTTGCTGTCTCCAAAGAATAAGAAGAGTAGACTGCAGTATGCCAAAAGTCATGTGGACAAACCACAGAAGTTTTGGGATTGTGTTCTGTGGACTGATGAAACAAAATTATAACTGTTTGGGCCTATGGATCAATTCTATGTTTGGAGGAGGAAGAACAAGGCCTATGAAGAAAAGAACACATTGCCTACTGTGAAGCATGGCGGGGGGTCAATCATGCTTTGGGGCTGTTTTTTTCTGCAGGTACAGGGAAGCTTCAGCGTGCGCAAGGTACCATGAATTCTCTTCAGTACCAGGAGATATTGGATGACAATGTGATGCAGTCCCTCACAAACCTGAGGCTTGGGAGACCTTGGACCTTTCAACAGGACAATGATCCCAAGCATACCTCTAAGTCCACTAGAGCATGGTTGCAGATTAAAGGCTGGAGTGGCCATCGCAGTCACCAGACTTAAATCCGATTGAGAACCTCTGGTGGGACTTAAAGAAAGCAGTTGCAGTGCGCAAGCCTAAGAATGTGACTGAACTGGAGGCTTTTGCCCATGACGAATGGGCGAAGATACCCATAGATCGCTGCAAGACACTTGTGTCAAGCTATGCTTCACGTTTAAAAGCTGTTATAACTGTAAAAGGATGTTGTACTAAGTACTAAGATTGAATGTCACTTGGGGGTTGAATAAAACTGATAATGATGTGAGCACAGACAAGACATTTGTGGTTATTTCATTATAAATGTTATGTTATATTTGTCTGACCTACACGTGCCTCTTTGATTTAATTGTAAGCAGGATGACTGAATGATCAAAATCAATGTCAAACTGGCCAAAACAATCAATTTCAGTGGGGGTTGAATAATTTTGAATACAACTATATATATATATATATATATATATATATATATATATATATATATATATATATATATATATATATATATATATATATATATATATATATATATATTACATAGTATAGTACAAGATTACTATAGAAAGATTGAGCTAGTGAAGATTAGCCATGACATAGGGTAGGCAGCATCTTATCTTATAAAAACTGTAAATCTATTCATTTATCAGCTTGTATATCACAAGTCTCTAACAAATAAAGAACACTGACAAACAATACTTTGTTCTCTGTACCTTGACAGCATCAGTTTTTTGTCTTCTGTGCTGACCTTCTCTCCTGTGAGAGCCTGACACTTTCTCTTGTTCTTTTTCACTTATTGTAATATATTGTACATTTTTGAGAACCCAAGGACAAGCTACCTTATGCAAGGAGTCTATTTTGATTAGAGTAAAAGGAGCAAAATTTTGGTGTGTCTAACCAACCCTTCCAGATCTTTTCTAATTTATGTCAGAAGCTCCAGTGTTGATAAGTAAACGTATTAACTTATTTAAACGTAGATTAGAACTAAAGTGATTATATTGCCATTTTAAGGCAGCTTGAGGGAAGAAATCCATTGCTGAGATAGAGTACTTCTCTGCCTCAACCCCCCCCCCCCCCAATTCCTCTTTACCATCATGTATTAACCTGGCATTTCAGACTTCTTTTCTTTCAGTAGCAGACCATCCCTTTTTATTATGTTTCTTTCTGAAACCAGGCTTGTTGTGGGCTTCTGCAGACTAACAACATTGTATTGAGCTTGAGTGTGAGAGAAACAACTGCTATTGTAGCTTGCTGATCTCTACATCTCCCACTTTGAAGTAGCAGGGTTAGCTAGCCTTGAACATACAGCATTCTGCATGCCTACAGCTATTCTATGCCAGAGGAAACAGTAGAGGTCTATTATTTAGAGGTAGTGAGACATTCAAAGCACTACATACATTGTGAACATTAAATATATATATATATATTAGGACTCAGCAACAAATGTAGAGCATTTGAAAGAGACAGTCTGCTGTATTTTTCAGAGCTTCCTGTCAACGTTGTATGCTCAAACACAGGAAACTGACATTGTCCACACCTTAGGTCTGTATAGCATATAAAATAATGGATAAATATTTTCCAGCCTCCTGGCAAGCTATCTTCCAGTACTATCTGCTCAGTTAAGCTCTAGATCTGTGGTACTTAACTCAAAACGAAAAAATATATATAAACTGCTTTCAAATTATTTTTGCATCTAAAAGAGGAATTTCACTTTCCAAATGTGATACTGTTCTTATACATTCAGCTTAGACATGTGATCACCAGGCAATTTTGGCCCATATATAGTACCTGTGCTTGCAGATAATCATTTGGCTCCTGCTACAGTTAGAGCTTCTCCTAAACAAGTGATTTCAGAATTCTATGCAGTCTTCCAGGATCCCAAACCAGGAGCCCAGGCTTGTAAAAGAAAGATACTGTGAAGGCTGAATTGAATCCTTTTGATATTCACAACTTGAAAGAGTTTCTAACTAGCCATCGTCTCCCTGTTACTAAGATCACCCATCTATTTATATGTAATGTGGCCATGAATGACTATTTTATTCCGATTAGTTAGCAGGCTGATTAAAAAAAAAAAATGTTCCTCCATCCACACAAGCAAAGGGGAAACTGCTGAACTGAATTTCAATTAGCCTATGGCTAGTTCAAATCAAAAATATTTAATGCCAAGTTGGTTAGCAAGATACAAACCATAATATAACCCTTAAAACTCTAATTGTCAAGTGACACCTGGCTCATTTTTGTGATTGTTGTGTTCCTGTCCACAGATACACACTTACTGGAAATAAATAATATCCTTTTTGTATGATGTTATGGATTTTCTGGTGCAGCTAAATGTTCAGTTATATATGCTGTGTCCTCCTGAATTGAAATTATCTTTTTGCATGAGTTAATGCCAAGAAGCTGAAGGCTAATGTGTGAATCCAATTTTAGGTGCCTACCTAACAACAAATGGACAGTTAAGATTAATACAATGTTCCAAAAAAAGAAAATCATCTATGACAACAAGTTGCCCATTTTTTTTTTTTTTTTAATGTGGGGTATGTGTCAAACAGAATCTTCCAATTGCTGTCCATTAGACCCAGCTCATACTTGATTTTGAACAGATGCTCATATGTGTTTATGTTCAGTGTACTAAGGCTGCAGTTCCATATACTCATTTGTTATCTGGGCTATCTAAGGGTACTACTAAGTTCCAGATATTCCTATATTTGATTTTTTTTGACACTCTTGCTTTAGGATTCCATAGTATCGCAATTGATTATCTAATTATATATCTTATAATATATTTTTTACAGTTACTATGTATATATTAAATATATTCAGCAATTTGATAACTTGCCAATGACCCTATATTTTCTTTTGCTTTCAAGAATATGCAAATATAGCAGGTGCATGACAGCATTATTCTTGGTATTTTATGCCCATTTTATTACTGGATTAAAAAAAGTAATATGTTGCAACTTACCAGTCCAAATGCAGATTCACAATTTTTATTTCATTTATGGTTGAATCCTGTGAGCATATGAAAAGCATCTGACCTACCTGCCTCTGAGTTTCCCTCCTTGAATTATTTCTGTCTGTGTTCCCACTGTGGAGATTCTATTCTAATCCAGGTGACCATTGTTACTAAGACAGAATGTAGAAGGAAACATATTTTAGAATTATCACCATAACAAGAAGTGGGAGTAATTCTTCTAATCCTCCCCTACATGTTGTAGGAATATTGTCTCATTCACAAATTAATCTTCTTGTATCATCCAAGAAAACCATGCATATGCAGCCTAAACATATGTATGTATATTTGTGCAGTCTCTAGAAAATTAAACAAAGCATGAATCATGTAAATTGCATAACTCTGTGGAGGTCAGTCAGTCTACATGCAGATAGATATTTAGGATCATTTTCTTTATGCTGTCATCTCCAATTATCTCATTCTTGTACCCCTTTCCATTGCAGAGGATGCAATAAATTCTGTTCCACTCATTTTACATTTTATGTTTTTGTTTGTCTTTGTCATCCTAAAAATGTTCAAACTTTTTTAAAGGTTCTCTTAGCAAGGAAATAAAATAGTAATAGAAAAGAATAGCAATATATCCAAGAGAAGCTTTTGAATTGCCTTGTTTCTTTCTCTCACTGCCCCAGGCAGGAGATGTGAATGTGTTTCATGCTAAAATGAATGGCATATTTCATTGCTCTATCTTCCATTTCTTCTTTAGCTCACTCAATTATTGAAAAAAACAAAATTATGATACACCTCATCTCACAATAAAATACATGTCCTGTTATGTTTTGTGCACATACTACAATACTGACGTGTTTCAAAGTTAATGCGCTGAAGCTATTCAGGGCTTTTTACATTCTTTACTAGTACCTAAGGTTAGTGTGCCTTTGGGCAATGTTAGAGTAGTAGTGTTGTAAAGCCCTAATGTAACATTAAAGTGGCTTGGCTTTTCCCACAAATGGATAAAATGAAGTAGTCGGATTGTTCTTAAATTATCTATGTCTTAAAATCAATTTGTTTCAAGTAGTGGCACTAGATTAAAAGACACAACATCTCTGATATGACTCCATAGCCTGGGGTTTTTAGCACTGGCCTATATACAATTTCCAAGCATCCCTTAAAAAAAAACCTGGAAGGCTTAAAGGTACATTAAAGTGAACTGAAAAGATGACTTCAGATTTTTAAGCCTTTTGTTGTATGTAAAATATATGTGCTTCCGTCATCAAGATATGTATTGCCCAAAGACATTGCTCTTTTCAGGCATTCATGTAGCCTTTGTTGTATTCATGATATATCTTCAATACTGCACTGTTCCCATCGTTACAATAAATAAAACACATTTAAACATTATCTGGAATTTAGGTTATTTAGGAAAGAGCAAACCTGCCTGTGTTCTGTTCACAAACAGTTTCACAAAAGCTTGTCCAGCAGGGTGAATAAGTGAGCTATTTTTGAGCAAAATGCTTGGAAATCGGGACACTGGTATAGGGGACACATTCCAATGCCAAAAATAAATAAATAAGTATGAATCTCTCCCTATACACATTTGGCTGTGGTGCAAATGGGCAAATTTGGTCATGGATAATTTGCTCCAAATTATTATGCAAATTATTTTTCAGTGTCACAAAAATTTTAAAATGTTGTTTTTCAGTTTAAATCATGAATGGAATTGTGTCTCAGGGCTCTTTTGATCACTGAAAACAATCTCGGACACCTATGATAATTAGATTGCCAGGTGAGCCCAATTAAAGGAAAAACTACTAAGGGAGGGTGTTCCACATTATTAAGCAGAGCACTATTTTCAAGCAATATGGGGAAGAAAAAGGTTCTCTCTGCTGCCGAAACAAGTGAAATAGTTCAATGCTTTGGACGAGGTATAAAAACATTAAATATTTCATGAAAACTTAAGCGTGATCATCGCACTTAAGAGATTTGTGACTGATTCAGAGCACAGACAGGTTTTGTGCAGATAAAGGCACATTGAGGAAGATTTCTGCCAGATCCATGCATCAGATCAAGAGATCAGCTGCTAAAACACCATTACATAGCAGCAAACATATATTTGACGTTGCTGGTGCCTCCGGAGTCCCACAGACATTAAGGTGTAGAGTCCTCCAGAGTCTTGCAACACGGTACATAAACCTTCCATTTGGCCACCACTAACCAATGCTCACAAGCAGAAATGGTTGCATTGGGCAGAAAAATACATGAAGACTAATTTTCAAACAGTCCTGTTCACTGATGAGTGCCGTGCAACCATGGATGGTCCAGATGGATGGAGTAGTGGATGGTTAAAGGATGGCCACCCTGTTCCAACAAGGCTGCGACATCAGCAAGGTGGTGGTGGAGTCATGTTTTGTGCCAGAATCATGGGAAGAGAGCTGGTTGGCCCCTTTAGGGTCCCCAAAGGTGTAAAGATTACCTCTGATGTGGCGTTCCTGACTGTAAATAGGAAAATAATTCAACGCAGAAAAATATGTAGATTTAAACAGTAAATTATGGTTGCAAGCCAGCACTCAAGGTAAATTCATATAAAATCCCTCAAGAAATATAACAATAAAAGCAGTGCAGCGCAACCTAAATGTAAATATAAACATTTGCTGACTGACCACTTCCTTCCCTGGTACAGAAGGAAGAACTATGCTTTCTGTAATAAAATCATCTTAATGCATGACAATGCAACATCTCATGCTGCAAAGAATACCTCTGCAGCAATGGCTGCTATGGGGGAAAAAGGAGAGAAAGTCATGGTGTGGCATCCCTCCTCCCCTGACCTCAATCCTATTGAGAACCTTTGGAGCGTCCTCAAGCAAAAGATCTATGAGGGTGGGAGGCATTTTACATCCAAACAACAGCTCTGGGAGGCGATTCTGACATCTTGCAAACAAATTCAAGCAGAAACTGTCCAAAAACTTACAAGTTCAATGGATGCAAGAATTGTGAAGCTGCTATCAAATAAGGGGTGCTATGGTAAAATGTAACGTGACATGTTAAAATGTTTAAAAAGGTAAAATGTTGTTCAAAGTTTGATTGAAATAGCTTTTGATTTCAGTAAATATGCTGCAAACACAACAAATGACAAATTTCATTTCTTTACAACCTATAAAGTGTTTTGAAACTTACTGTGCATAATAATTTGGAACAGTGCATCGTAAGTTTTATAATTAGGAGGTTTGTTCAATAAAATTTGAATTGTACTCTTAATAGTTGATAACATGAAAATTATGCTGACTGTTGTTTACATAAATTATTTAGGTAAATGAGAAAAATATCATTGGCATAATAATTTGGCATAATAATTTGGCATAATAATTTGGAACAGGGTGTATATAGGGTAAATATCAAAAATATATATTCGTTTATGTGTTAAGTATCACATTTGCAGTACACTTAGTTATGTTGTTTCAGTTATATACCAATTATTAAGGTTTCAGCAGCCTAAGTTGGATACAGCATTCTGGTGATTTGCAGTCACATAGCGGATTTCCACCACTATTCACATATGTTCATTTTTTAAGAGGGCAGCCCTACACTTTTTGGCTACATTGGAATTTTGAAAAAATACACTTTTTTGAATTTTAAAATAAGAAAACAATAAAGTTAGCCCAATTGTTTTCTATATTGTGAAAGAAAATTTTATGCCGAGTAAATTGATACCCAACATATCATGCTTCAAAATTGTGCACGCTTGTGGCTTTGACATTTAAAAATCTCCATAGGGTATGTTTAAAATGGTTACAAGTTTTAAGTTACAGATGAGGTCTTTTGCTATAATGTTTGCTCTTGCTCTAACGATTGCGTCGATACCTCATATGTGTGGTTTGAATGATTTACCTATGCAGTCATTTCTTAAAAAAAAAAATCTGGATCATGTTTATTCCTATTACAAGGAATGTAAACATCCCTTGTACCAGAAAAAAAGCATGACAGGACCTCTTTATTGTGAGATCTGGGGTCAAAAAGACCTCAGATCTCACATTTACACTTAAAAGCAATAAAAAAAAAATGTCCCTTTTAGGCTTCATTTCCACTGGCGTTTTTACAGCCACTTTTCTGAGCGTTTTTTACAGCTTAAAAACGCCTGTCCATGTTTATTTTAGAAAAAAAATAAAAAAAATTTTGGAGCTGGAGCTTTAAAAACGCCGCGGCCGCGTTTTTGCGCATTTTTGAGCGTTTATTAATGTCTGGCATTTTTACAGCTCTATTGCTGGAGCTTCAGAACGCACTGGTCCTGCGTTTTGCAGCTTAAAAACGTCTCAGCCATCTACAGCTCAAAAACGTCATGGTGGGCATGAGGCCATAGACTAACATGGACAGGCGTTTTTAAGCTGCAAAAAACGCTCAGAAAAGTGGCTGTAAAAATGCCAGTGGAAATGAGCCCTTAAGGTTGTTGGGCAGAAGTAACATTTGATGTTGTTCTAGGCCATAGAGTCGAGTGGGGGCCATCATGCCCTTGCTTAACTTCCTGCCCATCAGGCCAAAAAAACGGTTCATCTCCACCTCTTTCAATATATATGGTAAGCAGCAGAGATGCCCAGGACGTGGGGTGGCACCTCTCCTGTCGCCCATAATAGTGATCTCACAGCGAATCCACCACTGAGACCACTTCTATGTGAAAGAGGACAACGCACTGTGGAGAAAAATAATGGGGTTATGGCAGCTATCTGCTGCCAGAACAACAGTATTTAACATCAAGGTACCACCATATCCACAGCGGTCCGGAAATGTTTAAACTTAAGTAGAATAGATCCCCCCCCCGTTAATGATACGTGTTAACCAATTTTGTTTCATTCGGATAAGTAGCCAGATTTATTCGGATTGGAGCTGGAGCAACAATGTTTTTTGTTGCAGTCACAAAAAATGTTAAATGACAATGCAAAAGCTTGTCAAGTGTATTGTTTCTGGCCTGGAGATAAATTGGATTGGGGGATTTAAATTGCATTTAATTTAATTTAAAGTATTTTATTATTTAGACTTTCCCCTTAATTTATCATAATGCTTACAGTACTGATCTATATCTTGTCATTATATCAATTCAATACCTTAATGCCTCATTAACGTATTGCTGCAAGAATTACTGGGGCTGGCATAGAGGTTGATTTACTAAAACTGGAGTGCAAAATCTTGTGCAGCTGTGCATAGTAGTCAATCAGCTTATAACCTCAGCTTGTTCAATTAAGCTTTGACAAAAAAAAACAGGGAAGCTGATTGGTTTCTATGCAGAGCTGCACCAGATTTTAAACTCTTCAATTTTAGTGAATCAACCCTATAGAGCAGTCCTGCTCTGATCCAAAATATCCATCCACTTTGAACAGGAAATCTGAATGACTTCATTTAGACTTCCCACGTAACGCATGATATGGTGTTACTGTGATTATTTTTTTTTTTTTTTACAGAGAGGGCTTATAAAGCAGTCTGTATTAGAATGAAACCTGGGAGCTCATCAATTGGACTCCTGGGCTAAGTACAGGACCTTGGCTGTCACTTCAGGCAGAAATACCAGAATAATCACCCTCCAGACCCACCAGAGCTACTGTCAATTAAAAATGTCAATGTGGCTCAGAGCAGCTTTGGCAGGACCTTTTAAATCTGGCAGTTTACCTGTAGTGTTTTCAAAAAATGAAAGAAAAGCAACTTTAAGATAAGAAAGAAATACTTCACTGAAGATAAGAATCTTTATTTTGCAAGCTGAATATTCACCTTAGTTTAATATATACAGTATGGTGAAGGTTTGTTTGCTTTAAAGTGGAGTTCCACCAAAAAATGAAACTTACACTTTAACCACTTACGGACCGCCCACTGCAGTTTTATGTGATGACTTTGAAGAGGAATACCGTAACCCCGGTATCCTCTTTTTTAGCGGGCAATCCTCTACAATATACAAGTGGTCTCTGCGGCAGATTTGCCAAAAAATAACTTTTATCGGTGGCGGGAGAGGGCCGCTCTCCAGTGCCCTCCGTTGCTTACTGGAGCCGTAATTTTTTCAAATGACAATTTTTTGTTTTTATTGCATTTAAGTCCAAATATGATATCTGAGGTCTTTTTGACCCCAGAACTCATATTTAAGAGGACCCACTTTAAAAAAAAAATGTTTTAAAATCAAAAAAATCAAGTAAAATAAATAAGAAAACATTTTTTTTTTAAAGCGCAGGTCGCGACAAGCTCGCGCACAGAAGTGAACGCATACTTGAGTAGCACCCTCATATGAAAACAATGTTCAAACCACACATGTGAGGTATCACCGTGATCGTTAGAGTGAGAGCAATAATTCTAGCCCTAGACCTCCTCTGTCACTCAAAACATGTACTCTGTAGAATTTTTTAAACTATGGAGACAAAAAAAATTCTAACAGGCTTCATTTTTTAACATTGTTTTAAACAATGTCGTTTTTCGGGTTGTAAAAAATGATCGTAAAAACCCGCGCATGCTCAGAAGCAAGTTATGAGACGGGAGCGCTCATTCTGGTAAAACTACTGTTCGTGATGAAGTAAGCACATTCATCACGCTGTAACAGACAAAAAAGCGCAAATCGTCTTTTACTAACACGGAATCAGCTAAAGCAGCCCAAAGGTGAATGGAAATTCCCCTTTATAGTGCCGTCGTACGCGTTGTACGTCACTGCGCTTTGCTAGATCATTTGTTAAAAACGAAGGTGTGTAGGAAACATCGTTTTAATGATGAAGTTGGGAAAACTTCGTTTTTTCGACATGCAGAAAAAACAACTTTTTTTTTCATACTGAAAAATGATCGTATGTACGCAGCATAAAAGTTTGACGCCATTCCACGAGCGGGGGCGCAATTTTAAAGCGTGACATGTTGGGTATCAATTTACTCAACGTAACATTATCTTTCATAATATAAAAAAAATGGGCTAACTTTACTGTTGTCTTATTTTTCAATTAAAAAAAATCCAAAAAAATGCACTTGTAAGACCACTGCACAAATACAATGTGACAAAAAGTATTGCAATGACCGCCATTTTATTCTCTAGGGTGTTAGAAAAAAAATTATAATGTTTGGTGTCCTAAGTAATTTTCTAGCAATTTTCTTTTTTTTAACTTGTAAATACCGAGTCTGAAAAACAGGCTCGGTCTTATAGTGGTTAAGGGACATGACATGGCACCTTTGGCATTTTTGTTGGGGGAGGGGAAACCCTCTTTTTAGAGGGTTTCAGCTCCCGCTTCATTTTTATTTTGGGGGTTGCCCTCTTTTTAGCGGGTTTCAGCTCCCACTTTCTACTGGGGCACCGCAGCGCCTGAAGGAAGTTCACCTCTCCCCCTTCCCTCTCGGCAATCATCTGGGACAAGTCACAGATGATTGCCCGAACAATCCCAGTGCACAGCATGGCTCACAAATGCGCAGTGTGTGCCCAGCTGTAAAGCCACAATTGGGCGCCCACCGTAGTGATGCTGGCACTGTGGAGATGAGGGGGAGAGGAGTGGGGCTTCATTCCTCCACATCACTGAACCCTGGGACAGGTAAGGGTCTGATTATTAACAGTCAGCAGCTGCAGTGTCTGACTTTTATTTTATTTTTTAAGTTGGAACTCTGCTTTAAATACTCATGTGTCAGGAAAAAATATATTTTTGGTAGCACAATTTAAATTGTTTAAGTGAACTTTACTTTAAAGAGGAGATTCAGCCCTCCCTCCCCAAATAAAAGTAATCGACTACAAAAACTGTAGCTGCTGACTTTTAATAAAACGACACTCATTTGTCCAGAGCTTTTCTCACCAAAGCCAATTCTTCAGTAGGCTTCAGGTTCAGGTGGCGGCACCTTCACTACAGTAAGGAAAGCCTGGCGGCTTCACATCCAGATTCCCACTGTGCATGCGCGAGCCATGCTGCGCTTTATAAAAGGTCCTGCAGTCTTCTGGGACCTGTGATCTGTCTAGGTGAACGTTCATATCTTTTTAATTAGCTTTTTTCTTTTTCAAACATAAAACCCATGGTCTCAGACTAGCTCTGACTTTAACATTTATAGTTAGATGTTTTACATTGATATAAAAAATATAGTCGTATTTTGGAGCCAAGCACAGTTTCTCTCTTGAGACACCTGCTTTCTATTCCATCTTCCCTTCTTTACTTTTATTTGGTATTTCCTGAGTGAAACAGTCATAGCTGACTTACTTTCCCAATATTCTGTGTATTTTAAAATTTGGAATATAAAGTGGTTTTCACATTCCTGCATACATTAACCATTTCCATCAAGAATTGGCTCGTAGTTTCCACTTCTTCTTCAAATAAACATAAAACAAAAACAGAAATGCATCATTGACAATACGCCACACTTTTTATCGGAAGCGTATGTAGCAACTTTGCCTTGATGCACATTTTATGATACGATATCTTCTTAATTTCACAAAAATGAACTTGTTTCTCTTTTCTTTATTAAGAGAACTTTTTATCATAAGAGTACAAAATATTTCTTGATATAATGTTACATTTTTATGTTCAGCAGATGGAATACATTATACAACACATTCACAAATCATAATTCTAATATACTCTATATTATAAGGAACAGCATGTTTTCCGGGTAGTGGGAATAAAAATGTCAGGCATTTTGGCATCTTTTTTAGATGAACTCTGGTTTTCTGCCAGTGGCTTTAACAAAGAGCTGCACACTCCAGTTTCTGAATTATATACATATAAAAAAGTTAGCAGCCCATCATTAACATTTCAAAGGCACTTTTTTTTGCATTAAGATGGTTATGTTTTGCACAATGATGTCATGTAGTTGCCTGCTTTCCCACAATTTTAAAGTCCTGCTGAGATCATACAATATATTTACAGTTGCTGCCCATATAGATTATATTCTGTTTTCCAAGAGAGTGTTTTCAATAAAAGAATGGCTGAGCCTTCAATAAAAAAATGTGAATGTAAAGCCCCGTACACACGGCAGAGAACCTCAACGGGCGGAACACATTGTTCCGCCCGTCGAGGTTCTCTGCCGGCCGTCAGAATCTGTGACCCGCCCGTCGGGAATGGCAACCAGCCATTCATCCCGACGGGCCGTCGAGCAAATAGAGAACCTGTTCTCTATTTGCTCGACGGGTTTCCCGACGGGCGGGGCGAGCAGAGAGCGTACACATGGCCGAGGTTCTCACTGGAATGCAGCTGGTTTCTGGCGAGAACCTCGGCCGTGTGTACGGGGCCTAACTGTCACGTAGCTGGTGGAGGAGCAGGACTTGATGAGGAAGGCCTCTCTTTAACCTATGGTTCAGGGCCCCTGATAGAGTAAACAGGTTGCAGAAGAGTGTAGAGTGGCAGGAATGCCTGTTGAGGAGGCTGAAACAGGTAGGTACTAGGTAGCTACTATCTGGTTACAGTCAGTTGGTGAGAATGCACTGGCTGGCAGTAGGCAGGTGATGAGCAGCTGCTGGCTAGTAAATGAGCAGGCAATTAGCATGTACTGGCTGTTAGCAGGTTGGTGGTTGGAGCAGATTGCTAGGCAGTGGGTAGAAGAACAGCAAAATAAGACATGTCGGGTCCTGGATGAGCTGGAGTACACGAATGTACATGTGCATGAGCATTTGCACCTTTTCTTACTAGATGTGTAAGACGGTGTGCTGGCCTGTGACTGCACACAGAAATCCACCTAGAGGCGCCATTCTGCCTGCTGGTATGCCCTTATATATACTGCTTCCACATTTAAATTGATATTAAAGGCAATGTTTTTTATTTTTTAAATAGTAAACATGTTATACTTATCTGCTCTGTGCAGTGGATTTGTCCAATCCTCCTCTTCTTTGGTCCCCCACCAGCGCTTCTGGCCTCTCCCTCCTACCAAGTGCCCCCAGAGCCAACAGTTTGTTATGGGGGCACCTGAGCAGGCTCACTCCTGAGCTTCTGTCCATCCATACACTTGGCCCCAGCCCATCTTTCTCTCATTGGCTCACTGGCTGTGATTGACAGCAAAAGAAGCCAATGAAAGGAGAGGCTCTCATGCACATTGCTGGATTGAGATGGAGCTCAGGTAGAGGGGCTGGGGTGGGGGGATACTGCACAGAGAATGTTTTTTTACCTTTGTGCATAGAATACATAAAATTAGCAAAGAATGCATGGAGGTTAAAAACCTTGAGCCTTTAGGCCCCATTCACATGGATGGACCATTCGGGTCTGCCTGTCAGTTTTGACAGCGGACCTGAATGGCCCCTCCATGCATCCCTATGGAGCGTCGGATGTCAGTGGAGACATGTCCGCTGACATCCGACCCTATTCGATCCGCTAAAAACAGACGTATGGGGGGCACGTCCCCATCCGTCCATGCGCATCGGATCAGGTAAGATCTGATGAAAACGGACATGCTGTCCATTTTCATCAGATTGCTCAATAGGAGACAGCGGTGCCCGACAAGCCCCTCCCCACTCAGTGAGCAGAGAGGAGCTTGTCATCCGTCAGCTCAGCGGAGATCTGTCGTGACCGAGTCCGCCTCATGTGAATGAGGCCTAAGAACTACTTTGATTTCTTTCTGTCTTAAAAAAGAGGTATGAAACCTCTTGAGTACACCGACACAGCTACAAAATATAAAAAATGCTCTAGACATTAATGATGGAAGGGTGAGAATGAATTTGAGACTGAAGTGGTTAATAATTCATTTTAATATGATTATAATAAAAACATTTATTTATTATCCATGCTCACAAACTAATCATTAAGGGATTTTTCTAACTCGACTAGATATGAGGGATGTTTTTTTTTTAAGGGCATATAAATCAGTTATAATTATACTAATGATTGCTTCAATGCACCTGGAAAAACAATTGACATATACTCACATTTTTATCATTTTTATGGAAGATAATTTGAAGATGCTCTGTAAAAAAAATAAGAAAATTAACATACCCAAGACAACTGTGTTGACATTTTTTTAAATGTAAAGTTGCATATGAACATTTACTATAACTTATACTTGTAAAATATATGACACAAATTCAAATGAAAGTGGTCAAGATCACCAAGGGGAGGGGTTGGGGAAATCACCTCAGGCCTCCAGGCACCTACTTTTTGCATGCCTTCTCAGCATTGTGGACAGGTAGATGTCACCAGGCCTTCAGGCACCTACAGTTTTTGTGTCTTCACTTCCAACATGTTTGCTTTCCTATGACAAAAAATGTTACACTGATGTGCTTTATCTGTCTTTATAAATATTACATTGGCTATTTGTATTACAATTATGTGAGGAAATTTTGAACAATAAAATGTAATAAAAAATAAAAAGAGTTAACCACCAAAATAATTCCAGGACTGTACCATAATCCTTATTCTTGCACTAGCCCCTACAGTACATTGAAGGTGGCCTCACACCAGTGGGATTTGACTTTCATCACTATAATACTGTGATTTATTCTACAGAGTATTAAACTATAAATTGGCATTTTATAATAAGTTTAAATTATTTTATTTAATGAGTCTAGAAGGTTTCCACAGGGTTGTAGTGTGGGGTTTTACCACACATGAACAGATATTTCCTAATATGATGAAATTTACCACCTGAATCTGGAAAAAGATCAAGTCCCAGTTCCAGGAGTGTGCTCCAGTTTTCACCATTAACATAAAAAATGGCCAAATACTGTAAATGTGATTATAGTGCACTATAAATAATATATTATTATTATTATACAGGATTTATATAGCGCCAAAAGTTTGCACAGCACATAACATATACAGTATGTGTATAAATACACATATAACTGCGTTAATGGGTGTAGTGCATCAACAAACTTTGTAAATTAATGCTTATGTGACAAGTTGTGACAAAGGATATATTAAATATAAATGTGAGAATGCTGCTCCTTCAAAGGTGTAGTGCCTTTAAATCATACGAGTATATGACAAAGGGCGCTCTCACTGTGAATGCTAATATCAATACATCACATAAACTCATAAATATACATCAATTAAAAAACAAACAAAAAAAAACACAGAAGTTTGTCAAATAGTGATATTCTCAATCAAGTTGTTCCAAATGCTGTAAACAAATCAGTGCAGTCCATGCTCCCCTCCTGTGTGCTGAATCACTCAACAGCTGCTTTGGACTCCCATAGGCATGTGCAATTTGTTTCGTAATGAATCGAAATTTGGCCAAATTTTGCATCTTTTGGAAATTCGGATGCATTCGAAGATTTTTTTCAACATGATTCGTTCATTTTTCAAAGGTCTAATGAAACAATAGATCAACTCAGAGTAAATATTTGTGCTGCATTGCAATAAAACCAATCTAATAGCAGCGACTTAAGTCACTACGACTTACAAAAGGGTTCCTGTTTTTTTATTTTTTGAATCATGACTTGGACATTTGAATTGACGTACAGTTATGAGTTTATGTGATGTTTTGATATTAGTATTCACAGTGAGAGCGCCCTTTGTTATATACAGGTATAGTGCATTGTAATCTCATAGACCACACCTTTGCATGCGTGTTTGTGTGTGCACCAACATGCATGCAACAAAATGTGCAGTAAAAGTGTGATGCATTGTGTGTACACAGTGACAGCAAAAACTAGTGTAGGTACATTTTTCTAAGTAGTAGCCTTGGAATGGTCAATCTAACCCTTTCCCACCAACAGGCTCCCAGCCCTTTAAGGGTTCTAAAAGCCGGGAAGCGGAGGCAAGCATTCGGGTCATGTCACAACTGTGATTTGCTGTCACAGCGGTCACGTGATCAGAAAGCTCCGATCGCTAGTATGCATCAGGAGCTTTCCGGTTCATACCAGCTACCATTCCCCTGCAGAGGGAACAGGCTCCCAGCATGGTACAGTAGTGTTAATAGGGCCACATACTGTATATGTGGCCACTCAGCCTACCTACCGAGCAGCCAGATATATGTGTCTAGGATTTAAAGAGAAAGGGATGTCTTAATGCAAAAAGTAGGTGTGAATTGAAATATTAGGGACATGTTTACAAAGCAGTTACCTTCAACAAACTCTCACAGTCGTACTACTTTGGATCCACCTTTGGCCTGTGACTTGATGTCCGACATGTGTCCAAATTCAATGAACAGGCATCCGACTTCGATCCCTGACAATACCAGGCACTGTGTCTGGTATGAATCTTTAAGTAGAACTTTACGCCAAATAAAAAAACGGCATGGGTTCCCCCTCTAAGAGCATACCAGGCCCTTTGGTCTGGTATAGATTTTAAGGGAAACCCCTTACGCCAAAAAAACAGTGTGGGAGTCCCCCAAAATCCATACCAGTCCCTTATCCGAGCATGCAGCCCAGCTGGTCAGGAAAGGGGGCGGGGACGAGTACCCCTCCTGAACTGTACCAAGCCACATGCCCTCAACATGGGGGGGGGGGGGTGGGTGGCCTCTTCCCAACAATCCTGGTTGTTTGTTGTTGGGGTCTGCGAGTGGGGGCTTATCAGAATCTGGGAGCCCCCTTTTTTTTATATCCAAAGTCTTTTATTGAAAACAAAGATAGTACATGAAAAATTGGGTAACAGTAATACATGCAGTTGAAAAAGTTGCTATGGTAACGGTCACATCACAGTAATGAAGTATGCAGAAGAATGCGTACACGAATGAGCAGGAACAGCGGGAGTACCCACCGGTACATGACAAACCCACATGGAGTCTCGCCTCCCAGAATGACTCTCCACCCCAACCCAACCCCCAGATCACACCCCGACTACCAGCGAGGCCTTCAAAATAGAGGAGAATGGAAAGGACACTGCCCTATAATGCATTGCAACTCATTACATACAGGTGTCAGAAGATTTTAACCACTTGTCCCAGACCTTTTCGAATTTGGATGGGCATCCCCTGTGTGCATACATTAATTTCTTATATGGTAACACTGCGTTGACTTCCGCTAACCAGTGCGATAATAGTGGGGGATCAGGACGCATCCATCCCCTGGCAATCACTTTCCTAGCTGAGAAAAGTGTCTCGTGTAAGAATAGTTGTGTACACTTGTTACCATCTGGATTGGGGAGGATGCCTAGCAGACATAGCTTTGGCTGGAGTGTTACAGGGGAGCCCATCTTGTCGTGTAGAAATCCAACCACCTGCGACCAATATGTCTGTATCCTAGGACAGGACCACAACAGATGGAAGAAATTGGCAGTCGGATGAGCACACATGGGACAAGTAGAGGGAAAATCCTGTTTATATTTTGATATTCTTAGGGGCGTGAGGTACGACCTGTGTAGTATAAAAATCTGGGTAAGCCGATCTGACAGCCTGGGGGAGACCAACCTACAGGTGTCTAGAGCATCACTCCACTCGTCATCTGCCACCGGGCCCAGATCATCCACCCACCTAGCCTTCACTGCATATGCTCCCACAGTCGCCGAGGGGAGCGAGAGCATGGAATAAAATTGTGAGATTAGTTTTTTTGGATCAGGGTATTTTATAGCCGCCATTAGTGGGTTAGCGTCTAGGGAGACATCTCCCAGAGGAAATTGTGTGTAGTAGGCATGACGTAGCTGCAAGTAACGAAAATGCAGTGGGTCGGGAAGGGCGAACTCCAGTTGTAGGCTGGACAGTGATTTAAGTCTCCCATTATCCGCAATGTGGGACAAGTAGAGAATACCCCTGGAGCTCCACCAACTAGCATCCGGGATGTGGGCAAATTCAGGCAAGGTTGAGTTATGCCATAAGGGAGTAAAGGCATTTATGGGCGGTATATGTAACGTTTTGGAGGCTATGGTCCACACTTTCCTATACTGGTATAATATCGACTTGCGGTCAACAGGGCCACCTCTTCCCACCGTCACCCCCGCGATCACTACCATGGGGTCTAGTGACGTCTCGGCCCACTTCGGGCCCAGAAGACACAAGAATCTGTCCCTATCCGTCTTGTCCACATGGAACAGCTGCGAGAGCTGTGCTGCCAGATAGTATAAGTTAAAGTCGGGAAGGGCAAGACCCGCCAGGTCCGTCGGGCGTTTAAGTTTGTGCCACGGAAGTTTGTGCCTGCTGGGTCCCCAAACAAAGGGCTTAAGAAGGGCCTCGAACGCCATGAAATATCTAAGGATAAGATAAACTGGGGAGTGCCAGAGCATATAGAGAATTTTGGGCAGTATGACCATTTTAATGAGGTTTACTCGGCCCGTCACCCCCAATGGGAGACGTGCCCAAGTCTGTGTCTCTGGGAGCCCCCTTTAATAAGATCCTGACCCCCCACCCTAAGTGAATGAGTATGGGGAACATTGTACCCCTACCCATTCACCTGAAAAAAAGTATTAACAATAAGACACACTACACAGGTTTTTTAAGTAATTTATTAGGCAGCTCCGGGGGTCCCTTCTGCCTTCTCCTCACTCCAGCCTCTTCTTCACTCTCTCCGGTTTTTCTACCGCTGTACAGTGTCTTCTGCCGGGTCTCCTCTTCTTTCTTCTACTCTTTTGCCCGCTCTTTCCCTAGCTCTTGCTGGTCTTCTCTGTTGTCTTCCCTTCTTAAAGCTCTCTCCCCCTGTAATGCCGTGTGCACTGTGAGAAAATACTCCCGCCCCGTATTGCGTCATCACAGCCCCATAGCACCCACCTCCCATGTTGAGGGCATGTGGCCTGGTATGGTTCAGGAGGGTGGGCTTGCTCGTCCCCACCCCCTTTTCTGACCTGCCGGGCTGCATGCTCGGATAAGGGTCTGATATGGATTTTGGGGGACCCCCATGCCATTTTTTTGGTATAGGGATTCCCCTTAAAATCTATACGAGACCTTTTTTTTTCTATTTGGCGTGGAGTTCCCCCTCAAGATCATCAGAGCACAAGTCCCATGCCAAAGTCGGATCAGGCAAGACAGTGATCCGACTTTGATCCATCTTCAGTGATATTCAATGGGCTGAAGTAGGATCAAAGTCAGACCAAAATAATACAGGGAGCATTTTTAAAGTCATGCGACTTGAGCTCCCAATGTCGGAGCGTTTGTCGTACCAGTGTGAACGTGGCCTGAAGGTGAATCAATCACTGTCATTTAAGACACATGTACCAGGAAGACTCACCTGCAGTGAATATTTGGTCTGAGTCACATTTACTCCTTTATAAATATATAACTTAGGGCCAGATTCAGGTAGATCAGAGCATCTTTGCTCTGGAGTAACGCTTCTCATTTACGTTACTCTGCCGAAATTTTAGGAGCAAGTGCTGTTATTCATGAAGCACTTGCTCCTAAAGTTGTGGCAGCGCATCGCAAATGAGCCGGCGGAATTCAAATTGGGCGGGTACGGGGCGTGTAGTATTCAAACTAAGCGCGATCCCGCGGCGAACGTACTGCGCATGCGTCGAGTGTCAATGCATCCCAGTGCGCATGCTCCAAATTCTGTCAGTGAACGTCAATGACGTCACATCCCCATTCATGAATGTTTTACGCAAGCGACGCGATTTGTTTTTTTTTCCGACGCGATGACGACGCCTATACTTAACATAGGATACTCCACTAGGGGGCTGCTTTATCTATACGCCGCGTATCGCTTCCGGAAACGTCGTAAAGTCACTGCGTCGCGCCCGAAAAAGATCGTGAATTGCTGATTCCCGCTCATTAACATATTTTTTGAGCGTAAATCGGCGGGAACGCCCCCGGCGCCATTTTTAAGTTGAAGTAACGATGCGATGGCGAAATTCAATTGCGCCGATCGCATCGGAACTCCAACCCAGCGTTTCTTGTTTTCTGGTTACAGAAAACAAAAACGCCGGCTTAAAGTGACAGTTAGGCTGGCGGATCCATTGATCCGCCAGCCTAACTCTACCTCAATCTGGCCCTTAGTCTTCATTGTCCTTTTAAACTATACCAAAAGGAAATACTTGTTTTGGATAGATTGAAGGGGGGTTAGAACACCTCTCAGCTGTTATTGCTTTCTGTGTCCCTTTTAGGGAGATTCGCCATCTCTATTTATCATGTTTACCATTATCAGCAAGAGTGAAAGTAAAACAAACTCCAAAATGTTGTGTTGTCATCAGAACAGCAATGGAGGGGACACTAGTTCTGGTGACCATGGTGTCAACTTTGGAGATATTTTTCCTGTTTTGGCTATGGGAAAGAGAGTTAAGGGAAATTTCTCCAATGGGAAAAAAAAAACTGTCAGGGCTTATAGCCCTCCCTTACTCTATCAAAAATGAAGAAAAAAAAAAACATTGGGCCAGATTCACAGAGCAATTACGCCGGCGTTACAGGAGATGTGTAATTTTGCGCGTGCGTTTCAATGCACGGCATTCCCAAAACGAGATACGCAAGAAATCTATTTTTTTTTGTCCAGCGTAATTTCGTTAGACAGGCGCATCCGTCTGCGCAAAACTGCGCTAGACACACCATTGATTTGCTATTCAAATATGCTAATGAGGGAGTTACGGGATCCACAATAGAACATTGGTGCAGTGCAGGCTACGCGCTGTGCGCAACAGCTAAATGTCATGTCTAAAATTAGACCATATAAAAGCTGGTATAAAATTAGACAATTCGTCTACATGGCAGATAAAGCCACACTGTTAGTGAGGAGCTGAGCAGTCACACATGTTGCCCAACAAACTGTATGCCAACATGCCAGCGTCATCCATGCTCATAGCTATACTACTGACTTTAGATGAGCAAAGAAGGAGGAGGGCACTGAGGAGGGCACTGAGGAGGGCACAGGATTTTTTTTATTCTTTTTTAACTTTTTTTTTGCTTATATAAACTTTACAATTTAATCTAATCTAATACAATATTCTTATCTGATACAAGCCCCTCACTCTTCACTCTTCACTCTTCACGGGAGAGGATATATCACACCCGCATAGACATCTATGGCATGAGTAATTCTGAGGTGTCTCGCATCTTCAGATTCACCCCTCATATGCCATCCTGGAATTAACCACAACCCTGCAAGAGGACATCACCAGCCCAACACATGACACTACCCATGACACCCATGACAGCTACATATACAATCAGAGCCCCATCCCCACAGATTTCAAACAGAACATGTATGGGGACAGCTGGCTGGTTGGTGAGTGACATGGGTGGCAGGCATGACTGCCCCCCCCCCATGATGCACACATCACAAGGTGCACATGCACTACTAACATCCTCCTGTCTTTTCCCTTCAAGGTGACTCTGCATATGCACTGGGACCCCATCTCATGACCCCATCTCATGCCAGCTCACATTATGCATCTTTGCACATTAAACACACACATTAATCAAGGCACAATGAGAATGCATGCATGCACACCACTGTGGTCCCTAGCACACACACCCCACATCCTCATCACATTGGATTGGCACAAGCCCACCATGCAGGACTTGTGAGCTGCAATGCCATGCCACGGCTCCAATTATGTCACTGTACATTCATACACCATTCACACGGACCTGGAGATCACTTCTCCACCACAAATGAGGGTGACACCCCTTTTCCGGCAGGAATGTCACCCCCACATTCCGAAATCATACACAAACAGAACTAAAAAAAAAAAATTGACCAGCAAAAATAAAAAATGCCCAGCAAAAATATAATTTAAACAAAATAACAACAAATAAAACACATAAAAGACAAAAATCACTCTGCAAAACAGTCCCCAAATATCTCAAAGACACGTCACAAACAAACAAACAAACGCTAATAAACAACAGAACAAAAGCACCTTGCTGTATAGGGAGGGATACAAAGGGATATACTTTTGCAAAGGAAGTGCGTTTGTCTCTGTCTATTTATGCTGTTTGCCCTAGTCCACTTCCAATTTCACTGATTGCGCCGTTCCTGAGTTGTGAGCATGCGCACAGAGGTGCTGACCATGGTCTGTTTCAAGCGCGCATGCGCGAGCCGGCCGGCCCTTCATTTGCATGGGGTCACGGCTCATTTCAATGTAACACGCCCACATCCTTCCCAATTTGTATTACTCCGCCTTGTGCCTCTGAAATAACGTTGCGCAGGCGCAAATTTCTGTGTAAAACCGACGAGAATAGGGTGATTGCGCCGCTACATTGCGCCAGTCTAACATAAAGGCGGTGCGCTACGCCGGTCCAATAATGCGCAGATGTACCTGAATCTGGCCCATTGCCTTTAGTTCTACTTTAATGTTTACCTAGGATTTTATTGTACAACACAAGATGTTCTAAGTCCACAGAGATTGCGCCCATATTTTCTGTGGTCTCAGTGGTTTTGGTATGGTCAGAGAGAGCACTTAGCTGAAATGATTGAAGTACTGTACATTTGCTTAGCAGCAAAGTGTCCTTGGGGTTTATTTTTAAAGACTGTCAGCAAGGCCATAACTATGTGTAATGAGGCTACTTAACAAAAGGAGTCTCCCTGTCTCTTTAATCCTTATCTAAAATACCTTTAGTAATATGATTTCTAAATGCTAATTGCTTTTTATAGAAATAATATACAGGTTCCCAAACTATGGCCCGGATTCACATACATCGGCGCATATATATGCCGCTGTAGCGTATCTTCTTTACGCTACGCCGACGCAGTGCAGAGAGGCAAGCACATAATTTACAAAGCACTTGCTCTCAAAACTACGCTGGGTTTCTAAGGCGTAAGCCAGTGTAGGTGGAAGTGGGCGTGAGCCATGCAAATGAGGCGTGACCCCATGTAAATGATGGGCTGAGTGCCAAACAAGTACTTAGAACGGACTGCGCATGCATCGTGTCGTGGCCGCATCCCAGTGCGCATGCTCACAATCACGTCGAAACAACTGCCTAAGAGATGTCCAATCACTGCCTACGGTGTGAACGTAACCTACGCCTAGCCATATTCACGTACAACGTAAACTACGTAAAATTTTACGGCGTGTGTTCCCTGGTCCATACCTTTGCATGGGTTGAGCCTCATATATGGGGAATAACTTTACGCCAGACGTACAACTTACACAAACTGCGTATATTATGTGTCGGGCGCAAGTACTTTCGTGAATCGCCGTATTTCCCTCATTTGCATATTTTAATCAATAATCAATGGGAAAGCCACATGCGTCCAGCATAAATATGCGCCCACTCTACGCCGGCATAGGCAAGTTACGTTGGTCGGATGAAGCCTATTTTTGGGCGTATCTTAGTTTGTGGGTCGGCGCATAGATACGACGGCGCACATTTGTACTTACGTCGGCGTATTTGGAGATACGTCGGCGTAAGTGTTTTGTGAATCCGGGCCTATATATACATTCATTTCATCCAAATGCATTTGAAAAATGCTATTAAAACCTGATCATTGAGGCACCAGAAGTGGGCCCTATGTACAGTACTTTTAGGTCATATACTGTAGCAGTCACATGGTCTGCCACACAATTGGTTGTCAGCTTTTAACCCCTTCCTGACCAGCCGCTGCAGTTGTACTACAGCAGGTTGACTCCCCTGGGCGAACCAATGTAACTGAACGTCAGTTCGCCTTTTCACCACTAGGGGGCGCATGTGCAATGGGAATGATTTACTAAAGAAATAGAGAATGTTCTCTTATTGGGCAAGTCAAATTCTTTGCCCAACATTTTTCATAGGAATTTAGAAGAAAAGTATTTTGCTTCACACATATTTGATTGATTGCAATTAAAATACATTTTACCAAAGCAATGGTCTTATCCTTAAAAACTCCTTATAGAAACTCCTTCCATTTCTGACCTCTACTTTAGAAAAATATGCATATGCAACAGAAGGCCAGGTTTACATATGTTCAGCCGTTGGTTCTTTGCCTAAGGTCCGGTGCGTCCCTGTGCACCGGTTCATGTGCGATTCAGGTCTGAATTTTTGACTGAATTCATACCTTAATCTGCCACAAAGACACACAGGACTCTTTCTAAATGCAGAACATGATCGCCCGTGAACCTGTGTGAACCAGCTCCATTGAGAGTTGGTCAGCATGTCCCTTAACCATCTTAATACCACACGCCATCATATGACATCCTGGTATTGAGGGGGGACATCTGAATGATACCTGCAGCTACAGGCATCATTCAGATCCTTCTTTTCAGCCAGCGATTCTGCGCACCATAAGAATGATCATAGCGGTTGTTCTGCCGCTTGATCGTTTGATCGTTCTTATAGGTGGTGCTTCTCAGGGCTCTCCTGTGCCATCGGGGGCCCGGAGAACGAATCAGCCAGTGTCGGATGATGAGGATAAAGATTTCTGGTGACCAAATGGTCTCCGGTCATCTGGTTACCGGTCATCTCTATGACCGTTGAAAGCCTGGGCACGATGTTATAATGTCATGCCCGGGTACCTGGAAGTAAACAAAGTCGCAATCGCAGCTGTCAGCATGAGATCAGGGAATTTTTTTTACAATTTCATGCTTTTAAGCCTGGAGGAGAGATGTGGGGTCTTAGTGACCCCGCATCTGTCCATAAAGAGCCTTAGCCTCCTTTCCCAGTAGACGCCTTGTAACGGCGAAATGCAGCGTCGGGTGGAGCTAAGGACTCAGACATCATCACACACCAGCTGGTCAGGTGTGAGCTGAGATACTGGCAGTGTGTTTGTTTTTAGATTCATGTTTTTGTTCTGAACTTTTTTGGATGTCAGTAACCTGCTCGAGTCAATAAAGAGCAAGTGTTTTTTACCTGCACCATGAAGTTTTTTCTTCTTTTTTTCTATTACCATATGTTTTTCTTGCTGAATGCCCCCCCTGTTGTCCTGAGAGAAGAGGGTACGTGTGTATCCAAGACCCCAGGGACTCACCTTAAAGGTCCCGGTAATACAACCAGAAGCTGTTCCCTGCTGAGGAGCGATTTCCATCCCGTGGAGCCAGACGAACCAGACGAACCATCCTGTTTGTGTTGAGCTGATTTGATCCCTGTAATGGGGGTCCTTCATTTCTGGTAAGCGGCCATCTATCTACTTTATTCCAAAGAAGTGTCTAGTCTTGAAGATTTGAATGACAATCTGCGAACCAGTTGCTACAGTGTTACATCATTTGTGGACTTTGTTTCATTTTGGTCTTTTTTATTTTCTGGACCCTTTTTTTGTGGTTTATAACCACTAGTATTTATAGTTTTTAACAATTATTAAAAAAAAAATATATATTTTTTTTGTTTTTTCTTGGACTTTTAAGATTATAAATCACTAATGAGGATTTAATATTAGTAATACGGGTGGTTTATGATTGGATCACCTTTGTGTGTTTTTGATCGGATCACTCTCACTGTCTAAACACTTTGTTCAATACACAGTTGTGTCACATTAGTCGATGAGATACACGACGGTTCGGGTTGCGCATTGATATATATTTTCTTTTACATAAAGAGGACCTGTCACAATAAATTCCTATTACAAGGGATGTTTACATTCCTTGTAATAGGAATAAAATTGACTAAAAAAATGATAAATAAAAATGTGAAAATAAAAAGAATAATAAAAAATAAACACACGTAAATCCCGCCCACATATGTAAATGCCGCTCACACAACATGTGAGGTATCGCTGTGTTCGTTAGAGCATGTGCAACAATTCTAGCACTAGACCTCCTCTGTAACTCTAAACTGGTAACCTGTAAAAAAAATTAAAGCGTCACCTATGGAGATTTTTAAGTACCAAAGTTTGGCGCCATTCCATGAGTGTGCTCAATTTTAAACCGTGACAAGTTAGGTATATATTTACTCAGCGTAACATCATCTTTCACATTATACAAAAAAATTAGGCTAACTTTACCATTTTGTTATTTTTTAATTCATGAAACTTTTTTTTTTCCAAAAAAGGGCGTTTGAGAAATGATTGCGCAAATACCGTGCAAGATAAAAAGTTGCAATGACCGCCACTTTATTCCCTAGGGTATCTTCTATGTTTGGGGGTTCTGAGTAATTTTCTAGCCAACAAAAATTATGATTTTTACATGAATGAAAGAAGTGCCAGAATAGGCCCGGTATTGAGGTGGTTTAACAAATGTCGATCAAAAGATCAACTTCTGTCGAGCAGTGATGGGGGGACACAGATCAACATTTAGATAGATTAGATCCATATAGTACAATCTAGCTTCTGTCGGGTGGAAGTAGAGTCACTTTAAATGGAATCCTACCTCTTGGTACTTAGAGTTAAAATATAATTTTTTTGTGCTGGTAGACTGAAGTAGGGTTTACTGATGAAAAGGTTTTACAGATGAAAAAATTCTCCTCGTTTCCTGTCTTAATGGCCACCTTTACATGGGTCAGGAAGAGAAGTTAACTCTGCCAGAGGAAATCTAGTCAGGTTCTAACCTTCCCTACTTTATCCAGGTCAGTCTTGGCTGATGTCCATATTCAGCATATTCCTTTTAAATAGCGTCAGCAGATAAAGTCATTTAAAATATTCTGTTAGAGGAGACAAGTCAGAAATGTGTAATTTAAAAGTATTTCTAAAACAATAGAATCATTTTTGTTTTTCAATAAATATTGTGAAATGTCCTAATATTTTTTTTTATAGGACAAGCTTATAGGTTTCTGTACTGTAAATTTTATAATTATGCAGCAATATCTGTGGAAGAGAAAATGGCTGGAAGGTGTACTCTTGGTGCCAACATAATATAGAATGTTCAGTAAGTGGGCTGGAGGAGCAGGAAACAGCTAGACAGCAGCTCCTTCAGGGATGTCTAGAGGAAAACTGAATATTGCCTTTCAAGTTTCCGAAACAATCTTGTTTGCATTACTTTAAAGGGACACTGAGGTTGCATATTACTTTGGAAACTCCAACACTTGCTGGTTTTATCAGAATAGAACTTTAATGCATCAAAAATATTACCCTTTCCCATAAAAGGTTTCTAATATCTTGTGTTCCTTTTTAAATAAAGTAGGACTCCAGCCTAAAGGGTAAGTAAAAATTGATCCAATCTAAACACAAATATTAGAATATGCATGGTTTGCCTTTTCACGTTATACACACTTTAAACTCGGGAAGATTTGGCTGCTCAATGATTGGGCCATTCTTTGTGATACGGCACTGCATCGCTTTAACTGAAAATTATGTGGACATGCGATGTTGTGCCCAAACAAAATTGACGTCCTTTTTTTCCCACAAATAGGACTTTCTTTTTGTGGTATTTGTTAACCTCTACAGTCCTTATTTTTTGCTCTCTAAACAAAAAAAGAGCGACAATTTTGAAAAAAAAAAAACACAATATTTTTTACTTCACTTATAAAAAAAATATATATATATATATATTTTCCTCAGTTTAGGCCAATATGTATTCTTCTACATATTTTTGCGCAAACGTTCTAGAGTCTACAAACTATGGAAAAGATTTATGGCATTTAAATTGTGTTTTAATTATTATTATTATTTACTAGTAATTGCTGTGATCTGCGATTTTTTCCGGTATTGCAACATTGCAGCGGACAGGTCGGACACTTTTGACACATTTTTGGGACCGCTCACATTTACAGAGCGATTAGTGCTATAAATATGCACTGATTACTATGTAAATGTCACTGGCAGGGAAGGGGTTAACATTAACTGTGTGCCATGAACTGTGTTCCCTATTGTGTGTTCTAACTGTGGAGGGGAGGGGGACTCACTAAATGAAATTACAGATTGTGGTTTATACTTTGTAGAAACACACAATCAGTCTTCTCACCTCTGTTTACACACACAAACCCCCGTGCTGCCGCTCGTGCACGCGATTGCACGTAGCCAGCAGCGATCGTGCCCCGCCAGCCATGCGCATCTGGTATCTCGCCATACAGCAGGCTCCAGTTGCGCAACCCTCTGGTGGCTCTCCTGGGTGAAGCTGTATATGTAAGGGATTTAGCCCAGGAGAGCCAATTTGCCGCAGTATATCCGTGTGAGCTGTTCGGGAACTGGTTAAAAAAAAATGAGATTTAGGCAATGTCTTCTGACAACTGTGTGTTTTCAGATGAGGGGAGGATTTTGCTAACATATCTGACTCACCATGAGTTTTGATTACAAATATATTTGTAAGGCAAAAATCAAGAGAAAGGATTTAGCACACACCCAGTTAGCAGCAAGGGATTAATCTTCTTCTGTTTCTATGTCTAGCAGCAACTGATCTCAGGCATAACGGGAGCTGAAATCTTTTTTAGAACTGGAACTACACATTAAAGATATAATGTGGCTGATTAACAAAGTAGTAAAGCATGTTCTCTTTGAAATGGAATTTTCCCTTACTTTAGTGACTACATAGAAGTTGTGCTCGGACTTCTACTATCCAATCATGGGCAAGCAAAAATCGCACATGATTGAGCATTCTTTGCAAAGTGAACATGCACTACTTTTTTATTAAATCTACCACAATGAGTCACAGAAAACACAGAGAATATTTAACATAAAACTTTGGCCAGCATATGGACATTGGGGTTTACTTACTAAAGGCAAATCCACTTTGCATTACAAGTGTGCTGCAAGTGTACTTGGAAGTGCATTTGGAAGTGCATTTGGAAGTGCAGGCACTGTAGATCTGATGGGGACATGCAAGAAAAATAAAAAAACAGCATCTTTGCCTGTACATGATTGGATGATAAAATCAGCAGCGCTTCCCCTTATTTTAGATCTTCCCCTCAAATCTACAGCGACTGCACTTCCAAGTGCACTTCCAGGGCACTTGAATTGCAAAGTGGATTTGCCTTTAGTATATCAACCCCAATTTAATATTCACATATTTTTAACTACTTGCCGACCAGCTGCCGCAGTTATACGGTGGCAGGTCGGCTCACCTGCGCGAGATCATGTAGATCTACATCATCTCGCGAATCAGCCCCGCGCGTGTGCCCGGCGGGCGTGATCACCGTGCAATCCCCGCACAAGCGAGAACCGGGAACTGTGTGTGTAAACACACAGCTCCCGGTCCTGTCAGGGAGAGAAAATACTGTTCGCTGTTCATACAATGTATGAACAGCGATCAGTCATTTCCCCTAGTCAGTCCACCCCCCCTTCAGTTAGAACACGCACATGGAACATAATTAACCCCTTACCTGCCAGTGGCATTTTTATAGCACTGATCGCTATAAAAATGCCAATGGTCCCAAAAATGTGTCAAAAGTGTCCGCCATAAGATCGCAGTACCGATAAAAATCACTGATCGCCGCCATTACTAGTAAAAAATAAATATTAATTAAAAAATGACATAAAACTATGCACTATTTTGTAGACGCTATAACTTTTGCGCATACCAATCAATAAACGCTTATTGCGATTTTCTTTTATGAAAAATATGTAGAAAAAAACGTTGGTCTAAACTGAGGAAAAAAATAGTTTTTTTTTATATATTTTTGAGGATATTTATTACAGCAAAAATTAAAAAAATATTATTTTTTTTCAAAATTGACGCTCTATTTTTGTTTATAGCGCAAAAAAAAAAAAACGCAGAGGCGATCAAATACCACCAAAAGAAAGCTCTATTTGTGGGGAAAAAAGGACGCCAATTTTGTTTGGGAGTCACGTCGCACGATCCCGAAATTGTTAGTTAAAGCGACGCAGTGGCAAATCGCAAAAAAGTGGCCCAGTCATTGACCAGTAATATGGTCCTGTGCTGAAGTGGTTAAAAAGCACAAAATAAACTTTAAAACAAGTCCTCACTTATTGATCTAGCTTTAAGCTACTGTGTGAAGTAATTAATCTTCAATTTTGCAGTAGCTTCTCAGTTTTATGTTTTATTTTCTCGACACAGCTCAGCTTCCCCCTGCCAGCAGTGACTTTGGAAACTTGGCAGCCTGCTAGTCTTCTTTTTTTTGTAATGTATACACAAAGGCTGCATTCACATCTCAGCATTTTGAATCACAGCAATTCTGCGAACTATTTCAAAAGGCTCTGCTAAAATGACTAATCGCACAATGAACATTTTAGATGGCATTAATTTTAATGGCACCTAAAAAAATGGTGCTGTTTTGCCATGATTGGTACGCAATAAATTGCGGGCATAATTCTGCCCATGATTCAGAACGGCTAGTTGTGAATGTAGCCAAAGAAGGTGCACAGAAAGAGAGCGAAACCTAAGTGCTGAGATCTTACTTAAAGCCATGTTTAACAGTTTGTTTGGGTCAAGCTGGTCAGAATTTGCTCAGCTATTCACAGGTAACTCTGTATTTTATTAATAAATACAAGGCTTCCTCTGAGTGGTAGAGGTGGTGAGGCATGGATTAAGTCATGATCTCCACCTCAGCCAATCAGATGAAGGCTCATATTTATTCATATTCATTTATTCATATTCATTTATTTTTCTGTCCTGGATACAGAAAAAGATATCGCTGTATCACTAACAGAACACACTGCTGGGTTATGACTAAGGCCTTGTAGGCTGAAACGCGTCAACTGTTCTTATTTGCGTTTATTCACTGTGGCTTGTCAATAAAAACAAAGATTTTTTTTAAAGAGCAACAACCGGAGTGCGGATCATCTTTTCCTCATTACTCTCATTCCTCATTACTCTACTCATCCAGGGACTGCGTATCGAGCACCCAGGAGCTCTGCTATTTATGTGGTGTATGGGTAGTAGCACTTACTTTTTTGTTTATGCAGAGCTGACACTGGCGGCATGTTTTAGTAATGGCAATAGGTGTTTGGGCCAGCTTGGTCTGAACTAACTAATTAGAGTGAAATGAAACCTGGGGTCAGGCTTTCAGTGACCTCAGTGCTTCTATTGTAAACTTTGTGAACACATTGCTGCAGTGACTATTGTATCATACAGAGGCCAGTGAGGGCTTACTTTAAAGCCCAACATTTAATATTTTTGATTTGTACCTGCTGACAGATTGTTACACCCACAATGCATCACAGAGCGACACAGGAAATCATTTTTGCCTATGGCGATCAAGATATATAATTATTTTCTGTGAAGACTGGAGGCAAATATTTAATTCTGGTTATTTATGATCAGGAAGGATTTTGTGTTGTTTTTATATTATATTGGTATTGTGTTGGTTATTATCTGGGGTGGTGTTAGAGAACGTGGTGTATTATTTGTATTTGGTAGTTTGCCTGTTATTTTAATCTGCATTATTTACTCTATGTTGTATTTTAATTGTATGGATGTTTTATTTGTAGTGTCATTTTTATTGTGTTATTCGGTGTTAATGGCTGTTATGGGTAATTTTGTTGTGTTTTTGCATCTTGTTCAGTCTACTGTTGTGATCTTGTGTTGTCTTTGTTAGGTTTGTCTGTGTGGTAAACATTTCCCAATTTCCCTTTGGGATTAATAACGTATTCTGTATACTTGTATGAAAAGGTATTCTGGTCTCTTTGTATTGCTTCCTTTGTATGAACTACCTGGTGTTTCTGACAGTCACTCTGCTTTCCTATTGTACTGACCACACTAGGCATGATAGTAGTGTGGCCAGTCCTCTATCTGTGCTGAGAATCCAGCCTGCTCTCCTTCAATGATGAGACTTGTCGTGACCTACACCCACCCCCCGCCGCCCCCGCACCATGCACCCCACACAGCCATTGACTGGGAAGACCAGTGTGCTGCTGTTTATCCTCATCCTGCTCCTTATGCAACTGAGAAAAGAGGGTTGGTTGCCACAGTGTTTACTGATTGGAAATCTCCATAACAAGTATGCGTTGAATACACAAAACACAGCGCTAAGAAACTTAGTAGTGAACACACCACTACAAAAAACTGGGGAGTGTCCAGTAAGTGATACAACATGATAAAAATGCCAGAAAATTAAATGTACAGTGCAAATCGCATAATCGTGCAACGCAGTGCAAAAACAAATGATAAGTGATAAACAATAAAACCTAAAGAATGAATATATATTGACACACGACACAAGTCCTTGTATAAATATTCTTTAAGTGCTCCAGTGCATATAATGAATACTCCAAAGTGCTTCAGTGCATGTGATATTCAAATAGTAGCATTCCAGGAATGATAAGTATTATGCCACGTACACACGATCGGTTCATTAAAACAGACCGATGGATTTTTTCATCAGATATCCGATAAAGCTGACTTTCATCAGTCTTGCCTACACATCATCAGTTAAAAATCTGATTGTGTCATAATTTTAAAACAGGTTCTATGTTTTTTCACCGATGGGAAAAAAAAACGATGGGGCGCACACACGATCGGTTAGTCCGATAAAAACGGTCCATCAGACCGTTTTCATCAGACAAGCCGATCGTGTGTACGCAGCATAACAGTTCATAAAACTACACAGCCCAGTGAGTGATCCAAAAATCTGTATCAGAGTGCTGTCACACAGGTGCTCCCCCCAAGGTAATGGACGCTCACCTCAGAGCGTGCAACCTTGCAGTTAAGCTTGGTCTATGCACGCTTATGAACCACACCTGGGTTCTATTGGGCAATCCTGAGATCCAGGTCTCCTTAGTATATGTTCCAGATCATAGAAGATATAAAAAAAAACTTGGAAGGTGCAAGTAACATTTTTAAAGGTTTATTAAATAAAGAAATCCCCTGACGGGGTACTCACATAGCGTGGGTGTGGAAGAGCACCACTCTAAAACAGGCCTGTAATGATGTACAGAGATAGGGATATGGTAAGTCCTCCTTAGCCTCACACAGACTCTCCTGCCGTCCTGTCCCAGTAAGGGCTCTTTCACACGTCCGTTCAGTTCGTCCATTTTTTGGACGTCCGTTAACGGACCTCAATGCTTCCCTATGGGTTAGCGTCCGTTAGCGCATGAGCATCCGCTAACGTCCGTTAACATCCGTCTGCGGTAAGCTCCGTTTTTTTGGACGGAAGAAAACCCTATTTTTCTTCCATCAAAAAAACGGAACGGACGAAAAACGGACGTTAGCGGATGATCCGTTTACCATCCGATCCGCTAAAGTTCTAAAAAAAAAAAAAAACGGATGTAAAAACGGATGAACAAAACTGATGAAAAACGGACAGAAAACGGAACTGAAACGGATGTAAACGGACGGAAAACGGACGAAAAACGGATGAAAGAACGGATCAACTGAAGGGGGAAAAAACTGATCTAAAAAACTGAACGGACGTGTGAAAGAGCCCTAACCCAAAGAGTGCAGCATCCTCTAGTTCTTAAATGTTCTATTTAATTTTGTGTTTGAAATATACAATATCAGATGTTATCTCTAGAAAAAAAATGTTTAAATAAAATATGTTTTATTTTTCATCTTCCGTTTTTTAAGGCATTTATTAAATGTTACTTATTTTGAAAAAGCCTGAAACAGACTTTAAATATGCTTTACTGTGTGTGTTATAGCAAGATAAGATAAGGCACAAATGTGCATTAAACATTTATATTTGTTTGATAAATCTAGGCCATAGTTCAATACTTTGTTTGATGTTTTTTTTTTTTTGTGCAGTGAACTGTTTGAATGATTGTTCTACAAAATTAGGAGGTAGAAACAATCAATAAAACAGCACTGTAATAATAAGTGTTAACTAGATGACAGAGGCTGGGAGTGAAATGCTATAAAATATAAAAATCATAACACAGCTGGAAACAAATACTATTGTAAAATTGGTAGTGAAAGAATAAATACAAAAGTTTCCAGGCAATTTTTTTTTAAAAGCAGAACATCTGGGCTACAGCACCATATTTTTCACATTATATCCAGTGGAAAAATATTTTGTATTTCATTAATTTTATTTTATAGGTAGATTGCAGATCAGGTGTGTACATAATGCTGCAAATCCTATACAATTTTATACATACCGTATTTTCCGGGGTATAAGATGACCTTTTGTGCTTAAAAACTTGCCTCAAAACTCGGATGTCATCTTATACGTCGGTACCAGACCTCAGGCATCCATTATTCAAAAGCTGCGTATCCTCCTTGTGCTGTTTGGGGATAGGCAGAACACTCGGTTTCCCAGCAGAGCCTCTGTTCGGTGTTCCACCTATCACGGATGTCTTCTCATCCTCGGCTTCAGATGAGAGGACATTCGTGATAAATGGAAAAAGAAAATATGGACAGTGCACTCCAAAAAACCTTGATTGTTGTCTTTATTTAAAAAAGGAAAAATGCACTAGAAGTCACAGCACACAACACAGGAGTAAACAGCTGACGTGTTTCACACTATAAATTAGAGCTTAATCATAGCTGATAGGTGGAACACCGAACACAGGCGCTGCTGGGAAAATGAGTGTTCAGCCTATCGTGGAACAGCACGAGGAGGAGGCGCGGCTTTTGAATAATGGACACCCGCAGTACAGGGATAAGGTATCTTACAGTGAGGCATGTTGATGGCACAGTGAGGCATGTTGATGGCACGGTGAGGCATGGGATGGCACAGTGAGATTTGAAAAAAGCTGAATAAAGCCTGTTGCTGTCAGGGTTTTTTCCTGTCAGCGGTTGTTCTGGCTACCCCTCAGCTTCCAGACAGACTAGTAGGAAGGGGGTCTTATATGGCGAGTACATCCCAAAACCAAAGTTTTAGCTGGAAAATTAGCCTTATACGCCGGCAAATAATAGGATTTTTATGACAGCTTACCTGTAAAATCCTTTTCTTGGAGTACATCACGGGACACAGAGCGGCAATCCATTACTATATGGGTTATAGAGTCTACCTTCAGGTGTGGACACTGGTGTAATTAACTACACAGGAAGTTCCCTCCCTATATAACCCCTCCCATACTGGGAGCTCCTCAGTTTTTGTAGCAAAGCAATAAGTGTCCCAATATCCCCAAACAAGAGGGGCGGGAGCTCTGTGTCCCGTGATGTACTCCAAGAAAAGGATTTTACAGGTAAGCTGTCATAAAAATCCTATTTTCTTTATCGTACATCACGGGACACAGAGCGGCAATCCATTACTATGTGGGATGTCCGAAAGCAATGCTTACTGGGGGGAGGGAGACACAAACAACGCAGGCCGCCATCAGATGTGAGGATCTATAATGCTGCCAGATGCATACTGCGTCAAAAAGCTGCATCCTCCTATGTACATCTGACAAGAATCAGTAAACCTAAGCACAGACGCCAAGTTGCGGCCCTGAAAATCTGCGTCATAAAGGCTCGGTAAAGCATCGCGTATAAAGCGCTTACTATCCTGGTACGGAGCACCCCCCCCAAGAAACAGAATAATACCCTGATGAATCAATCTTGAAAACAGTTGATTTTAGACGCTGCCTGCCCTTCCTGGGGCCTCCTGGTAGCGCAATAACATCAGCTTTCCGTATCCGAGCAGCCGCTTCAGATAGGCCTTGACCCTTCTACTCCAAAGGAGAGAGTGTAACCATTTTAATAGCTGAACTGAACACTGCCTGCCCACATCTAGGGTCTTCTGGCAGCACAATAAAAACTTCAGATTTCTATATCTGAACCTTCAGATAGATATTTAACTGCTCTCATCTCTACTGAGAGAAAGCAATAACCTTTCCTTCCGAAAACAAGGTTTTGAAAAAGGGGGAGGTAAGAATATCTAGATTCAAATGAACACTAGATCCTTCTAGTAAATAAGGCTGGGTGAGGATTAACATCACCCTACTAGTAAGAATAAGTATGGTTTTATACCAAGAGGTTGCCAATACTGAAACTCTCTTGGAGGCTACCACAACCAAGAACACCAATTCCCTTGTTAAAGGCTGAAAGGGAAATATGGTGCATCGGCCCACAGAGCTGACCCTGTAAGCCGACAAAACTAGAGCCAATCCTCCAAGCACAAGGGCGACTAAACTGGTGGACTTATGCGCGTCACCCCTTGTATAATGGCTCGGAACAAAGAGTGTGAAGCAAGCGACCTTTGGAGGCAAGGCCGAGATCGGATCCTTGATGTAACTTAAGGCTGGCTCCGTCTCCTTTCCAAATGCAGGAAGGCAGGAATTTTATCTTTGACAAACTTCCAAGGATGCCACCATCTGTTTCATACCAGGAACATGGGCTCTCCCGATCCTGGGATATCTGGTCCTGGAGGCCAGCCTTCCTGTATGAATCAAGGAAGTGCCGTTGATTCTAAAAACCCTGATCCTGAAGAATGTGGGCTAAAATAGCCAGACCATTAATTCACCTGTTGCACGACAGGATGTAATACCCCCTTCGAAGTAGGCCTGGACAAGATGTAAGGGACCGTGGGTCCTCTACTACCACCCCTACTGTCCCTGCACAGAAAAGGTCGTCAGGGCTATGCCGGAGTAATCAGGCCAGCTTCCGCTATCCTCTAATGTTGCATGGAAGCCACAAACGCCGCGGCACTGGGGGGAGAGACATAACCAGTGACCACTGGTCCCACCAGATTACTAACACATCTGCCCCGCATGCGGGTGGATCCCTTGTCCTTGACCTCAAGCTGTTCAATTTCTTGTTGAGCCTGGACGCCAATACATCTTATGTACAGGGTACTATTTCTGTGGCCCTTGGTCAGGAAAACAGTCGGGGTGTAGAGGTCCTTCTCCTGGAGACACTTGTTGACGGCTACAGCGAATCGCCTGCCAATTCTGCATTTCATGAAATGACGAATGTCAATAGGCAAGGCACAAGCTCCTCCTTGGTAAATTAAGTAAATCACTTAATATAATATAGTCTGATTGAACTCCGCCCGAACCAACCAGCCCCTGAACGTTCAGGCCCCTAAGCCAGATGCTTCATTGGTAGCTCTAGCTGACAGATAAGGCTCCCTTGGAGCTCGACTACTTCCCCTGGGCCAAGGTCTCTTCCTGACCTGGCAAACCCTTTAGTTAAGAACCACCAAGAGGAATTCCAGCCTATCTCTGGGACCGGTTCTTTGGATAATGCTAGGTCAAGATCCACTCCTTCTAGGCCAACACCATACTGTTTATAACAGTCCTCAATAAAAGTATAGGGAACTGTCTTGAATGAGGCAGCATCTTCCCTAGTGCCTTAAGCAGAAGGCCAAAAGTAAGGAACTGTTCCTTGCCGTAACCACCTAGACCAGCTTTCTTATAGCGATGGTCTTGTCTTAGGCCAAAAGTACTCTCCTGGTGCAAAACATACCCAGCTTCTTGTCAATGAAGAATGTATCTTTAGACTGGAATCCTAACCCAGGAGATCCAGATACCTGACCATGCTGGACACCCTTAGGTCCAGCAATGCTGCTGACTGATCCATCAGCAGGAGTCTGCTTCCGTATGCCATTACTGCTATACCCTGGGCCTACAGACCTGCTAGAGGCGGGCCCTAGCACCCTGACAACCCAGACACGGAGGCTAACCCAAAAGGGCAAGACCACCAACTGGAGATAGTGCTGTTCCCCTGCACAACGCAGACAACCTCTGCAGTCCCAAGTAAATAAACACATATGCAACTGGCTCCCCATATGTGTATGTGGCAAGTGTTAAAGCCATATGCCTCAATGGAGGCGTGTGTACATGGCAGTGTGCGTTCATGGAAGCATGAAATCATATAAATATGTCTCACGCCAAACATGCATATAGCATGTGTGCTCTGGAACGAGCATCCTTGCAAGCAAGCAAGCATGTGCTATAAACGTGTTATGCAACAATGTGCAACATGAACCCATGCAGACACGTATCTATATGCAAACACAAGGCATCCTGTATTGCTTAATTAAGCCACCATGTGCAACTTTAAAGTAACCATGCATGCGATTCAGCATCTTCCATGCGATCAACATCTTATGCATTTTAAGCACTACTGTGCGGACAAGAACCCTTGTGTGACCAAGCACCCCTGTGCGTTCCAACATCCTTATGCACCCAAGCATCTTAATGCAACTTTAGGCATTTCTGTGAAACAAGCCTCTCTATGTGATCAAGTATCCCTGGGTAATCCAGGACTCTGTTGATCCAACAACCATGTGTGTTCCAGCTTCTTTTTGCATTCAAGCATCTTTAAGCGATCCCTTTAGGCCTTGAGTAATCCAGGACTTGGTTGATCGGGTAATCCTGTGTGATTCAGCATTTTTATGCCTTCAGGCCTCTTTATGCGATTCTAGGCATTTCTGTGGGAACAAGCCTCTTTGCGTGACCAAATATCCTTGGGGAATCAAGGACTTGGGTGATCATGTAATCCTGTGTGATTCAACCTTTTTATGCATACAAGCATCCTTTATGCGATTCAGCATTTTTATGCATACAAGCATCTTTATGCGACTTTAGGTACTTTTGTGGAAACAAGCCTATTTGTGTGACCAAACATCCTTGGGTAATCCAGGACGCTGATGATCAGGTAACCATGTGTGAACCAGCATCTTTTTTGCATCCAAGCAACTTTATGCGATTTTAGGCCTTTCTGTAGAAACAAACCTCTTCTGTGTAACCAAACATCCTTGGGGGAAACAAGGACTTGGGTGATCAGGTAATCATGTGTGATTCAGCATTTTTATGCATACAAGCATCTTTATGCGACTTTAGGTACCTTTGTGGAAACAAGCCTATTTGTGTGACCAAACATCCTTGGGTAATCCAGGACGCTGATGATCAGTTAACCATGTGTGATCCAGCATCTTTTTTGCATCCAAGCAACTTTATGCGATTTTAGGCCTTTCTGTGGAAACAAACCTCTTCTGTGTAACCAAACATCCTTGGGGGAAACAAGGACTTGGGTGATCAGGTAATCATGTGTGATTCAGCATTTTTATGCCTACAAACGTCTTTATGCGATTCAGCATTACAAGCATCTTTTATGCGACCTCTTTTGTGGAAACATGCAGCACCATATAGACAGAAACATGTATGTTTATGCTATCCACAATAGAATCTGCTCTGTTACTTGTTTTTATCCCACATGCATTCCAAACTCATGTATGTTATGCAACATGCGGACTGGTAAAGAGGAAATTATCCTCTGCAGATGTGCGTTTCCTCAATTAAGAGACATTAGCAATGTGTGCCCGCAACTGTGCATCCCTCCGATGCATTTGGTTAGCCTGAAGCCGACACCAGGCTGAGGATTATATGGAGGTCTTACTAGCCACCTATAGGAAAACCTCTCTTTACACTCTAAGGAGAAGATAGAGGTGTAATCAGAACCTGTAGGGCTTTTGATAGCTTCTCCTTGTTAGGCTGCAGCTCCTGTCTCCTGTCCTCTGACAGTGAAACTTTTATCCCCAAGCTTTCTAATCCCTTTGTTTCAGGATTAAAGCAGGAAAAGGGGAACACCCCCCCTTTTTTTTTTTTTTCTTGCAAAACACAAAACACATGCAGAGTGATTGCAATGTTGGGGGAAGGCTGCATTGCCTGACAGGTCTGATGGCTCAATCTATGAGCTGTTTAAGTCTCTTCAGAGGAGAATAAGGGTCCACCAGGTCCAGGTGGCGATCCCTCTTTATATTCCTACCCCTGACCTTATTCAATGGGGAGACCAAGTCCTAAGCTAAAGCAGAGGCACTTAACCCAGGTGCATCAAATAGCTGAATTTAGTCTGACACAATGCCTGCTAATCTGCACAGCTAGATGCGAGTAGGCGTCTTAGATGAATCTGTATCCAACTCACACAAGGTGCTTACGTTTGTGTCCCCCTAGCTTTACAGAGCTCTGACGTCCGGGCCCTTTTAAGAGCCTTCTCTGCGACTGCACTGAGCCGGTGAGCACGTGCAACATGGTAGAGCCTGAACCGGAGGAAGTGGGACACAATAGATCAGCTAACACTTAAGCTTCCGTTTTCTGGAAAGCATGGTAAGCAAAAACATCAGGCATGTCTTCTACTGCCCATAGTAGTGGAAACACAGATAAGACTTGCAACTACTCACGGAAGACAATCCTTTGTATAGGATTAAGGGCATATATTTTTTTATTTTTTATTTATGTACCGGCCCCTTCAAGGGGAGATATATAGGTACTGCAGCCATCCTGTCTAACAGACATGGTGGGCCTGCCTGCATGCCGGCTAGGGGAGGTATATGGGTGCCCTGAGCCATCCTGTCTCAGAAGACATAGTGGTTTACATTGCCCATGCATAGAAGCATAATATAGGCGAGACCCAAGTCCTCCACGGAGGACCTACTGTCGAACCAAGTCCCGTAGGCCCTCCTCTTACCTTCTCCACGCTGCAGGGTATTGCCAAGCAAGAGGCCCAATCTTCCCCCTTCACCGTGGGTATTGTCCTAGACCTTCAGGGACCGGGGTCCATGGCAGGAACACCAACTCCCCTGGACCTATATAGCACTGATGAAAAAACTGAGGAGCTCCCAGTATGGGAGGGGTTATATAGGGAGGGAACTTCCTGTGTAGTTAATTACACCAGTGTCCACACCTGAAGGTAGACTCTATAACCCACATAGTAATGGATTGCCGCTCTGTGTCCCGTGATGTACGATAAATAAATGGTATGTTTTCAAATATTCTCACATTCCTTCTGTCCAAACAAAAGAACAGAGTACAGGATTCTTATTTTCTGAGGGTCCAATTTGGCAGCACTCCACAAGATTGGGACCACCCTCAGGAAAAAGAAAAATGACCCAAAGTTGAGAATCTACACATATGCAATCCAATGAGAGCACCAAACAAATGTCCAAGAGTCCAAAGTAATGATAAAAAGGAATTCATAGCAGAATTGATCCAATGTGTTTCAGGGCCCAAACGCACTCCACCCTTCATCAAGGGTCAAAAATTCTGACTGTGTTTAAAAACCATTTAGGGACTGGAAGGATTTGCCCCCTAAATGGTCAGGCCATTTTTTTGCGATACGGCACTGCGTCACTTCAACTGACAATTGCACGTCGTGGACATTGTACCCAAACAAAATTGACATGCTTTTTCCCACTAATAGAATTTTCCTTTTGGTGGTATGTGATCACCTCTTTTTTTTTAAACAAAAAAAAGAGCGTCAATTTAAAAAAAAAAAAAAAAAAACAATATTTTTCCCTTTTTCCTTTTAATAAATCCCCCCCCCCAAAAAAAAAGTCTTCATCAGCTTAGGCCAATATATATTCTTCTGCATATTTCTGGTAAAAAAATTGCAATAAGCGTATATTGATCGGTTTGCGCAAATGTTATAATCTTCAGGGTAACTGCGGAGTGGATTGCACAGGGGTCTGGTGCGTTTATGGCTCTGTTTCAGGTTCAAATTCAGGCATCAATTTGGGCCTGTTTCTTCCCTAAGATGTAAAACAGGGATGCACCGGACCCCCCTGCTGTGAGCCACATCCATATTGCGGATGAACCCAGCCAGATTGTTTGTTTGAAGTGAACACAGTTTCACCCATCACAGTGCACAGAAAACTGTTTCTTTTCTCTCCACTATGTCATGTTATGTAATGATTTCATGACAGGAAGGACAGATTGGAGTAAATATGAACAACAGCAGACAAAAAGCCTATTTATAATTAAACAGGGGAAATAATTTCAAACCCTATTACATCATCTGTTGATGAAATTCTTGAATTGCAAATAGTGGTAAACAGGGCAAAAAAATGTAATAGGACAGTAAAGGCTTGTGTCTTGGATAGTAAGTGCTATTATTGCTTTAAATAAATGAATTTTTTTCTCAACAAAATGCTGCACCAGTGACATTGACTTCATAGAGACAGGAGATGTATTAGAATGTTACAACAACCTTACTTGACAACAATTTTGGGTCATAGCTTTCTAAATTGCCTAAATTCTGTTCCCAGCAATGTACTTAAAGTCAAATAAATTATGCTTTCTTTGTTCTGATTGTTAGATGTTATTTTCAGTATCTGTTTAAATGGTTTACTATCTGGTGTATCTGTTTTACATTGAGAACACAACGCATTTGTGGAAATTGTTTCCAAATATATCTCTATAATCCACCCTGATGATTATTAAAAAAATAAAATCTGATAAGATTATTTATAAACCCATTGTATTACATATGATGTCCACTGAGGATTTTTTTATTTGAAATATTTTTTTTTTTATATATTATTTTTTTCATTACCAACTCTATAAGAGGATTTAATGAGATTTTTCACATATTCCAAAATTCTGTAAGGCAATGGACATGTAACATCGTAACATCTGGCAAGCCAAGGATTGGTCTCTGGTATTTCTGGCTACTTTATTATTTTAGTCAGCTTAATTTAACATGATTGGATGGGTTATGTCAAGTCTGGGCAAGGAAGCAATTGGCTGGATTTTATTTTTGCTCTACATTAATGTATATGAGATACATTTCATTAAACTTGAGTGAGATGAAATCCAGACATTGTGTTCCAGAGAACACGTATTTTATTTATTGTTAAGTACATATTTTTTATAAAAGTATAATTTAATGTACAAGTTGTATTATTATTATTATTATTATTATTATTATTATTATTATTATTTATATTACTATTATTTTGTGATATGTGTTTTTAGTAAGTCTCAAAAGTTGTTGATTTTCAGCCTGTCCAGGTTTATTAGATTTTTAAAGTGCTATCTAGCTTTTAAACTTTTCCGTACACAGGGAACATCAATAAGGCTAACTCTGGCTACACGCCACTTACAGTTTTCTTTGGTTTGATTTATTAGATAGGAAAAATGTACCAATAGACATGTAGTGCTATCTAAACAATCCATTCAATTGAAATTATATCCAGGCAATCCCTTACACTACATTATAGATCAAAACAAAGAAAACTTATAAATGGCATGAGAACAATTTAAAGTACACCAGTTAGAAGAAATATAAAAATTGCTGTTCTTTTTATTTTATTTTATTTTATTTAGAAATGCTAGTTTTCAAGCTTTCTTTGGCTTCAATACTTTATAATCCCAAACCTGAGACGCGTGTGCAGTACATAAGTGTTATGCCTTGTACACGCAATTGGAATTTTCGATGAAAAAAGTCAAACCAAATTTTTTCAATGGATATTCCGACCGTGTGTGGGCCCCATCGGATTTTTTTCTGTTGGATGTTTTGTTTGATCGTCTGTGTGGAACTCTGACAGAGAATAAAAACATGCATGCTGAGAATCAAGTCGATACATGCTTGGAAGCATTGAACTTAGTTTTTCTTGGCTCTATGTATTGTTTTACATCACCGTGTTTTGGACGGTCGGAATTTGGTCTGACAGTGTGTATGCAAGACAGCTTAAGCGGAAAATTCCATCAGAATTTATCACATTGGAAATTCCGATTGTGTGTACAGGGCATACGAGAAGTATATCTCTATACTTGTTGCATCAGTGTTGGGTCAGAGATTCAGCATTCAAGTTTATGTAAAAGCACTTGTTTTTATCTTGGAATTATAATTCCTGTAAAGTTTTTTTTTTTTGCTCTGGTGTTGTCACCAGATCAAAAAGTGCGGAGAATCATAACGGATATAACTGGTCTGGTGAAAACTCTATGATATGGTTCTTTCATATTTCTCATGACATATAGATTCAAGAGCTGTGTAGGGAAAAGGCTTAATGCCCCGTACACATGATCGGAAGTTCCGATGGCCTAAAATTTGATGGAATTTTTCATCAGAATTCCGTTCAAGCTGTCATGCATACATACTGTCAGGCTGCGTACAGACGTTGAGACATGTCCGCTCAAACATGTACGACAGACCGTTTCCAGCGGACATGTCTCATCGGATTTTGGTCCGATGGCGTGTACACACCATCGGACGAAAATCCCCTCGGGCTGAGGACGCGGTGACGTGGCGGTGACGTTGACGCCGCCACGTCATCAATCCAGGAAGTAAAATACTTCCACGCTTGCGTCGAATCCATTCGGCGCATGCGGGAGATTTCTGTCCGCTGGTTAGGCGTACTAACCAGCGGACATGTCGGACAGACAGGTTTGTAGCGGACAAATTTCAAAGCATGCTTTGAAATTTGTCCACTGGACAAACCTGTCCGCTAGGTCGTACACACGATCCGAGATGTCTGCTGAAACGGTCTGTCGGACCAGTTTCAGCAGATAAATTTGATCGTGTGTAAGCTGCCTCTGACCAAATTCTGACCATACAAAACGTGGTGACAGAAAACACTACGACGAGCCAAGAAAAATGAAGTTTAATGCTTCCGAGCATACGTCAACTTGATTCTGAGCATGCGTGGGTTTTTTCTGTCGGAGTTGCAAACAGGCCATAGGAATTTCCTATTGTTTTTTTTCCATTGGAAACAAATAAAACATGTTCTATTTCTAAACACCGACGGAAAAAAGTCCCACACACGATGAGAATTTCTGATGAAAACAGTCCATCTGACTTTTTTCGTCGGAAATTTCCGATCGTGTGTACACGACATAAGGCATAAGTCTAATAAGTCATTATTAGATCAGCTGGACCATATTGTGGAACTTTAAGGCTCACCATACACATTACAATCTGACAATACATCATTTATTCAATGAACCTTGGATTTATGTTGTTTGTTTTCAGTCAAGCAGGACTATTTGCAACATAGTTTATGGTAGATATAAAGGAGAGCATACAATAAGATTGTAACTTGTGTTATGAGCGTAAATCCGGATACACACAGGATTTAGGAGACAGCGGCTGGTTTGAAAAAGAAAAACGGTTGACATTCGGCCTGTGTGAAGCATCTGACCAATTCCCGATCAGCGCTCTTAGCCAATGGCAGAAAGTGCTGATCAGAGTGTTCTGGCAGAGGTGGGGTGGGGTCCAATAGCAATGGCTATCATTCTGACCATTCCATTTTGCTTGACAGTCACCCTTTTATGGGCACTGGATATTCCTATAATACTACCCCTTCTAGTCGCTGCTGAGTCTGAGAGGTTCAAGGTCATTTACTGCCATGGTACCTCTCCTGATTTTTAATATACAATGAAGCCCTGAATGTATACTGAATGTCAGGATTGTGGTGTGAACTAGCATTCTGCTCTAAATGGACTAGGGAAATTGTCTTTCCATACTGGCTTACAGATATCTTTTTGTAAAATATATTGTGCCTTTAGACCATATTCAGTATGTATTTTGGTGCAGGCAATGCTTTGAATTCATTTGTGACTTTTAAATCTGTGCTATATACATAGTCATATGATAGTTTGATTATTCACAAATCAATTGTTATTGATAATTTCACCTGCACGCTTTATGAGATATTTACAGTACCTACAGGTAAGCCTTATTATAGGTTTACCTGTAGGTACAAGTGGTGTAACAGGGTTTACAACCACTTTAACATTTGTGCGGTCCCTGCCTGACATTTTTGCATGGGCACAAGAGCCCATTCATTTAGAATGGGCTATTGTACCTGTAGGAAATGCAGTAAGAAAGTCCCTGACTCTTTTTTAAAAACGCAGCTGCATGGAGCCAAGTGCTACAGTACTATTTGGTTTCATGCAAAAAAATACCATGTTTTCCAATGCGTGGGAATGCCAACAATTTTAATGGAACCTCCACACATCTGCATATAAGTAGAAAATTTGCCTGCGGGTTGGGGAACACGTGCATTTAGCACGCCCCACCTTGCATATGCTTGAAGCTAGGAGGTTTGTTTATCTGATCCTTTGTTTTTGCTTACTGCTAGACTCGTCCTGCAAATTATACACCACTACACTTCACCAGTCTATGGTCCTGATCTCATCAAGATCAGAGCAGGGTCCATATCTCTGTACAGGACATGGGGATATCAAGGAACTGTCCATCACCAGATGATGGGTGATCATTGCCTACGCAGGGAGTAGAGCATCAAGTAAATCCAGCTGCCTCTGCTCTTCCCTAGACAAAAGAGTCAATTAACTCTTGCATTGCAGGTGATGCCTTACTGTAAAGGGTCGTTTAAAATGTTGGGCTTTAATGAAAGCTTTGCATTTAAAAAAATATGAAAACAACTTTTAGAATTGCATGAACATGTTAAAGCTTAGATCAGATTTTAGTGGCTGGGTTTAGATCTATTTAAATATATGCAAACTAAAGAAAACTAAATGAATTATTTCTTTTTGTGCTTATAATCCTGTCTCTTTTGGTTTGGTAATACATAAAATACAATACAGAATACTGGCTAAATATTCCCTGTATGTTAGCCCAGTGCATCTATTTCATTAATATGATACAAGAATCAAATCCTCTTGAGTTTCAGATGAGTTATTGTACTAATCCCCAAATGCAATGGCAGAATAATCTGTCAAGCAATATTAAATATTTTGTGATTATAAATTAATTTCTTATCTAGAAATATTGTTTTGTTGCTATTATTGTTAAAGTCATTCATGAATATTATTTCCCAATGTATGCTATAGCACCTACCATATTTGATCTTTAATTTCATTCATAAAAATGCTGTTTTGTAACCACGGAGATCAGAGCTGACATATTTTGTTGCAGGCTTGAAAACTAAACAGTCTGGTTACTAGGGACAATATCTGCACTTAAGAAGATGATCCTCGTTTCTTAGAAGGAAAATACCTGATATTTAAGAAATTAAAATGCATTTTCAACGGACTTATAATTAAAGGATCAGTCCACTGAAAACTGATATTTCAGTCCATTGTCTGCACATCTGCTGCAGCGATTTCCATAGGGTCCCATTGTCAGTTTTTCATTTTATATTTTGAAGAATGCAACAGGAGTGGCAACACCTGTGCTGTAGTTGGATGAAGGATACTCCTGAGATAAGAACTATGGCAGGGAGCTATTACCGCTGAATTTCCCTGGGTGCAAAAGAAGTACAAATGGGAAGCAGAGCAATTGACTAAATCTATCAATAAAAATTGTGTTAATTGTTAGGTGAAATCACTTAGAAATTCTTCGACTAAAACCCAAACCAGTACCTAAAGGATTCTGATTGGTTGCTATAGTATACTTTACCGTAGAATTTGTATTATTTCTTGAACATAGTCAAATAATTAGGATTTCACTTCTCTACAGTCTGACCTCTCAAGTGAATATATAGCAAGAACAGCAGTTAAATGTTAAAAAAAAATATGGGGCCAGATTCACAGCAGCGATATGACGGGGTATCTCAGATACCCCGTCGTATGGCAGTTTTTTTCAATGGGTATCTATGCGTCTGATTCATAGAATCACTTACGCATAGATACACTAAAGATCCGACAAGTGTAATACAATTACACTGTCGGATCGTAGATGTAATGACTAGGTGGCCTTTACGTTGTTTTCTCATTTGCCTATGCAAATGAGCCTAATACGCCAAACGTTTTTACGCCGCTCCATCGTAGTTTACGTAGTTTCCGTAAGGTTTGCGCGGCGTAAAGATAAAGCAACCCAAAGGTGGCGCATCCTATGTTAAGTATGGACGTTGTTTTACGTTGTTTGCGTAACTCGTCCGTGAATGGGGATTTACGTTGATTATGTTCACGTCGAAAACAGCGTCATAACTCGGAGCATGCGCACTGGGATTTTTCTAAGGCCGGCGCATGCGCAGTACGTTCGGCGCGGGGGCGCTTAATTTAAATACAAGCCGCCCCCTTCGATTTACGTGGGGATACGCCGGGCCATTTACACTACGCTGCCGCAAGTTACGGAGCAAGTGCTTTGAGAATAAAGCACTTGCTCTAGTACGTTGCGGCGGCGTAGTGTAAATGGCTTACGCTACGCCGCCGGGGATTCTTTGAGAATCTGGCCCATAGTCTCTGTTGGTTCTTAAGAAAAGCGTATTCAAAGGAAGTCTGCACTGAGAGATAATTGTAGACTGTTATTAGTGACCTTTATTGTGAAAATGCTAGTTGCCTGGCTTCCTGAGTCACTAGCCTGGAGTAAAGCAATATTTTTTGTACGATATTCTGATCATGTGTACCCGGATAAATTATGTGGTGAATTAAGGTAGGCTGAAATCTGCCGCTTGATCTTTTTGTTTCAGATCAGAGGTTAGCAATAGCATTCTCCATATTTTGGTCAGCACAGAGCCAAATCCACCTCCCTCTTTGTTTAATTTTCTTATTTCATTAAAGTGTAGGGGAATTTCTCCTCACTTACTGTTCTGGTAATAAGTGTTTCAACAGTAGTGTTGCTCACGAATATTCGCATTGCGAATATTCGCTACGAATATTGCATATTCGAGTATTCGCGAATAACGCGAATATCGCGGCGAATATTCGCTATTTCGAATATTCGAATGTTTTAAAAATTTTTTTAGAACAGATCACATCCTAGAGATCCCCATCGACGTCTAAAAGCATTGCTGGTATGATTAGAGACCTTGGGCCGAGTAGCTGCAGCGCTCATTTTATATTGCCGAAAAATCGCAATGCGATTATTCCGTAATAGCGATATCGCGCGATTATTTTATATTGTAATATATCACGAATATTCTGAGCCAATCAGAGTGCTCCATTTCGCATTTCTCGAAATTTCGCAATTATTTTATATTGTAATATATCACGAATATTCTGAGCCAATCAGAGTGCTCCTTCCGCATTTGCCGAATATTCGCAATTTTTGTGTATTGTAATATATCACGAATATTCTGAGCCAATCAGAGTGCTCCTTCCGCATTTCTCGAATATTCGCAATTATTGTGTATTGTAATATATCACGAATATTCTGAGCCAATCAGAGTGCTCCTTCCGCATTTCTCGAATATTCGCAATTATTGTGTATTGTAATATATCACGAATATTCTGAGCCAATCACAGTGCTCCTTCCGCATTTCTCGAATATTCGCAATTATTGTGTATTGTAATATATCACGAATATTCTGAGCCAATCACAGTGCTCCTTCCGCATTTCTCGAATATTCGCAATTATTTTGTATTGTAATATATCACGAATATTCTGAGCCAATCAGAGTGCTCCATTCCGCATTTCTCGAATATTCGCAATTATTTTATATTGTAATATATCACGAATATTCTGAGCCAATCAGAGTGCTCCATTCCGCATTTCTTGAATATTCGCAATTCGCAATTCGCAATTCGCAATTCGCAAAAATTCGCGAAAAATTCGCAATCATTTAATTTCCAAAAAATATCACGAATATTCGTATTTAGCGAATATATGTCGAATATTCGACTATATATTCGAGATATATCGCGAATTCGAATATGGCATATTCTGCTCAACACTATTCAACAGATAGTAAGTAAAGAAAAATCTCAACAACAACAACAAAGACACATCAACATACATATTATTTTTTATAAAAAGAGGACAAGGCTTGAAACCATTGCAATTTTTTTTTTTTTTTTATAGAAACAGCAATACTGCTCCAAGCCCATGCTTGAAGCTTTATGATCCACCATGGGTGTAGTCAGGGTTTATAAGCTCATTTCCACTCTCAATCCTCCAAACAAATTGAGCAAAGTGCTCCATACTAAAATTAGCTTAAGATCCATTTTATTTACTAGGATAGTCCATGGTAATCCCCACCTTTCATCGTCTCTTGCTATTTGATGCGTTTCATCCTAAAATGGCTTAGTTGTAGAGGCCAGCCACTCCTAGAATCTCTACAACTAAGCACTCATAGAGTGAAAGGCACCAGAAACACAGTGGATCCCAGGAGGGTATTACTATGGACCGCATGTCAATAAAGTGGATATTAACCACTTAAGACCCGGACCAAAATGCAGGTAAAGGACCTTGCCCCTTTTTGCGATTTGGCACTGCGTCATTTTAACTGACAATTGCGCGGTCGTGCGACTTGGTTCCCAAACAAAATTGGCGTCCTTTTTTCCCCACAAATAGAGCTTTCTTTTGGTGGTATTTGATCACCTCTGCGGTTTTTATTTTTTGCGCTATAAACAAAAATAGAGCGACAATTTTGAAAAAAATGCAATATTTTTTACTTTTTGCTATAATAAATATCCCCCAAAAATATATAAAAAAAACATTTTTTTTCCTCAGTTTAGGCCGATACGTATTCTTCTACGTATTTTTGGTAAAAAAAATCGCAATAAGCATTTATCGGTTGGTTTTTGCAAAATTTATAGCGTTTACAAAATAAGGGATAGTTTTATTGCATTTTTATTAACTATTTTTGTTTTACTACTAATAGCGACGATCAGCAATTTTTTTCATGACTGCGACAATATGGCGGACACTTCGGACAATTTTGACACATTTTTGGGACAATTGTAATTTTCACAGCAAAAAATGCATTTAAATTGCATTGTTTACTGTGGAAATGACAGTTGCAGTTTGGGAGTTAACCACAGGTGGCGCTGTAGGGGATGTGTGACCTAATGTGTGTGTTTACAACTGTAGGGGGGTGTGGCTGTAGGTGTGACGTCATCGATTGCGTCCCCCTATTACAGGGATGACGCGATCGATGCTACGGCCACAGAGAAGCACGGGGAAGCCAGGGACGGATCGCCGCACTCCAGCGGCGATCGGGTCCGCGAATCCCGCGGTGCCGGTCCTGGAGCTTCGGACCGGGTTATTTTATACTTTTTTACTTTTTTATACTTTTATACTTTTTTATGCACTTGTCTTGAATTGTATTGTAACTGTAGCAGTGCCGAGATAAGGTCTTCCAGCGTCCAGGGCGAGTGTGCGAAGGTCCACTCCCCCTTCCTTTTTATGTACGACCAATAATCTTACCCACAACTGATTATTAGGGTTGCACCAATTCCAATACTGATATTGATATCAGTGTCAATACTAAGGATTTGCAAATGCTTTGATAGGTAAAACCAATTCTGTGGTGGTGCAATTTGAATCCATACAAAATAAATTGCCTTAAATCACACTGCAAATAATAAAATGTAATTTGAACAGGAATGCGGGGCAATTCCTGTTTAAATCACATGTGGTTTTCCCCACCGGAGCTTTGCGGGTAAACGCATACTATTTGGATAGGGATCTGCATTTCTGTTCAAATCACATGAGATTCTTTACAGTAATCCCAGGAAAAAAAATCCACCCTTGCAGTAGGGCCCCCGTATTGCATAGGATAAATGCTAATTTAATCTAGGGGCAGAGGCGTAAGGTATAAATACCTAAAGGCTAGGTTCACCTTTAATTAATCTCTTAAAGACCAGCCATTGCAGTTGTACTGCGGCAGGTTGGCTCTCCTGGGAGAAATGCTGTCAATGTACGTCAGCCGCTTTAAGACCACTAGGGGGCACACGCGCTCCCGCAATGCATCGCCAGAGCCGATGTGCGTGGCAGGTGGCCACGATGTCCAATGTCCGCTGGCCACCTGCGATCTCTCCTGAGATCTGTCAATGTAAAGAGACTGATCCCTGTTCTGTCAGGCAACGTACACACGATCAGACCGGTCCGATGAGACTGGTCCGACGCACCGTTTTCATCGGACCACGCTGAAGTGGTCTGATGGTCTGATGTGCGTACACACCATCAGTCCAAAATCCCATCGGACCAGAACGCGGTGACGTAGAACACAACGACGTGCTGAAAAAACAAAGTTCAATGCTTCCAAGCATGCGTCGACTTGATTCTGAGCATGCGTGGGTTTTTGGTCCGATGCTTTTGTGTACTAACCATCGTCTTGGTCCAACGGACAGGTGTCCGTTGGACAGATTTTAAAAGAAGTTTTAAAACTTTGGTTCGACGGACAACGGTCCGATGGGCCGTACACACGATCAATTTGGTCCCTCTAAAAACAGGAGGCTGCAAAGTGGGTGCAGTGTCAAGATCCTGCATGAACTGCCTAAAGCTCTGTTCCCATACCTCCGTACAGGCGGTCAGCTGTGGGCAGTATGAATGAGCTACAGGAATGTTGATCAGTGTGCTCAGAGTTCATTTAAACTACAAGTCTATCGGCTGCAGTGGCGTGCAGGGATTGTAGTTTCTACATTCACATATTCCTGTGAGTGAATAAAGCTGCTGTGTGGGTGGAGCCCTGCCCAGCCATGCTGTTTTCAAAATGTGACAACATGTTAGGGGAGAAGAACCTCTGCCTGCTGTCACACTGGGGGGGGGGCACACTGAGGAGGAGAAGGCGGCAACTAGAACTTGTTACATGTTACACCCTGAATACTGGCGTACCAAGTTCTAAAAGGCAAATTCATTCATTAAGTTGATACTCATGCAGAGATTTTTGTTTTTTGGTTTTCAGATGTCTGTCTGGCAGGTTCTTGCATCTACACAAGCTATGTGAATGCAGGAATCTTCCTGATGGGACAATGCATTTTAAAAGTGTGGAATCCCCACTGTCAGAATACACATAGTGCTGCAATATGTAGCACCTCAGAAGTTCCAATAATTCCTAACCTAATCATTAAGTTACTTTATTTTTTTAGTAAATTTGCATTGCAAGGTACAGGGTAGGCTCATAGCACAGCACTGTACAGTGTGTAAATCAGAGAGTATCAGGACAGGTGGCCATCCATTCTCTGAGATATCCATTTTGCCCTAGGGAGAGCTCTGGTGCGGGCCGGGCTGGAAGCAGTGATCGGGGCTGCATTGTATTAATCTCTTCTTGCCCCTTATATGCTGCGCTGTATACATCTGGATTGAGCTACCAGCCTCACCCGTATTTTGGACCAAGTACCAGCCACTTGAATATCTCAGTGTTATTTCCTAAACATTTTATTGGTCTCCATACCTTAAATGATACCCACCTTTGTGGACGAAAACCTATAGCTCCCGAAGAAGCAATAAAACTGCGAAACATGTAGAGCTTATGTTCACTGCATCAATAACGTTGATGTCTACATTGGACCCATTTTGGTTTTATTAACTTGTTTTTTTCTATTTGTTCACATACAAAGTATTCTGTGATCAATTATATGTGCTTTTAATGTAATTTTATAATTTTGTACTGTAACGTTGATTCTAACACCAAAGTATATATTTTGGGGTTACATCAATTAAAATTTATTTCTTGTTAATGATTGGTGCCTAGAAAGTCAATTTTTTCAAACAACAAATCTTTCTACCCAACTTCTCAGGACGTGGCACTGCAGTACCGTAGGTCACCCATAGTCCATCCTATGGTGTGTGTACCTTGAATCTTCTTGCTCTGCCCACCTGTACTGGATCTCTTGCTGTAAAAAGCCCCAGCTCAGCCAGACACACTAACAGAAACCCAAGGAGAGAGGCGGGAGTGCGTTTTCTCTTTCTAAAAGGGGACTTGACTGCTGCATCAGGGAGGGGTTTGGCAATAAGTAAGGAGGCAACTGATGTTCCCTTTTGTTGCTGTAGCAGTAATACATAGGATAGTACTCTTCTACATGGTAACAACCTACTGCCCTCTCCCAAACTGTGCCCAGGGCACCTGCTCCTACCCACCCTTCCTTTGTGCCGGCCTACCAGTACTACTACTACTAATAATGAAATAATAATAATACTAATAACAAGCATTTTTTTAGCTTGAAGCTAAGAGCTACAAAACTCACAACATCCAAAATCCAATGTATTTCATTGGTGGCTATTCAAATTTGAGAACTCAGGTGCCTATAGATCAATGCCTGGTGCTTCAAAAGCTACAGTGACAGGGGCGGAGTCAGCCGGAGACCCGGATGGACGTGCTTTAGCGGAGCTCCGGATCCAGTGGCACCTATTCGGCTCACAGCGGCTCTCCCAGGCGTCTGACGACACAAACCCGGCGATCTTGCTCCACAACACCCGCAGAGGAAACCGCCACCATGACCAGGCGTAAGAAGGACGGAAAAAAGCCCATGAAACTCACAGAGTTCTTCAGCCTGGAGGCCAGACAAGATGGCGGCGGTCCGTCTTCCACACCGCGGATCGGTGCCTCACAGCCCTCATTACAGAAGGGGAAATCTACCAAAAGGAGTATCCCTCCTAAAAACACCCACTCCCCACCTGCTACCCCTTCATCTGGGAGCCCGGAGAAAACCAGATTCAGGGCGGATGCCACGGATGCAAGCCATGAGGTGAGCTCATTAATTGATTCTGGGGATGACACCAGGGAGATGCCAGATTCAATAGATCTTTTCCCCACTGCTGACAAACCTGTCCTGGACACTGTTTTAAAAGAAATGCTAGTTTCACTTAGAAGTTCCCTTCACTCTGATATGGTGTCCTGTGTACACAAATTCAGTACTGACTTAAGGCATGTTGCAGACAGGGTCTCTCACATTGAAGACAAGATGGGGGAATATGCGGTTACAATGAATGATTTGGTTGATGCCAATGAAAATACGGAAGATGACATTGAGGCACTTAAATCCAAAATGGCAGAAATGGAGGACAGGTCTAGAAGGAACAATGTTAAGATTAGGGGGATCCCTGAATCGGTTAGGCCACAGGACTTGCGCAGCTATGTTGCACAACTGTTCACTGCCACCATGCCAGACCTGTCCGAATTGGATTTTACAGTGGATAGGATCCATAGACTCCCTAAGCCTGCATTCCTCTCAGAAAACATACCGAGGGACGTCATTCTCAGGATGCATTTCTTCCACACCAAAGAAAAGCTCATGTCACTGTCTAGGAAGAAGGAACAGATCCCAGCCCCTTACTCAAGCCTGCAATTCTATGCAGACCTATCGCAACATACACTTCAGAAACGTAGAAATATGAACACCATTACAAAGGCGCTTAGGAACCATAACTTGACCTACAAGTGGGGTTTTCCAACCAAATTGATAGTCACAAGGGATGAGAGAGACTACGTCATGGATTCCCTTGCCAAGGGCTTAGCTTTATTGAAAGCATGGGGGATAGTCCCTGATCCCCCACCAAGGCCACAGCAGCAGTAACCTGGATTCAGAGTGGAACACGGTCGACCGCAAGGACGCTCGTTCTCATAAATGACCTGGGAGAAGCCGATACCTTACTTCTCTACGGCCGCTGGAGAGTTAAATTCTCCCTGCTCCGAACTTTCCTTGCTACCCCACCTACCTCCTGAGTGGCCATGAGCCACACCCAGTTAATATCTGTTCTTTGGCTTTTAGCCTATGTTTTGTTTGTTCCAGTTGTTTTTGCTCTAACCTTTTTTATGCCCTTCAAGTCGGATCCTTCAGTATCTCTATGCTCGCTTGAAACCATGAGATCTCCCTACTCACAGCCCCTCGGGAACAGCCGGAATCGTCCCGACCACCTCCACAGGACCCTCCGGACTTCTACCTGTAAGTGTTTTAGTGCTCATTGCTACACTATGCATTATTGTACTACCCCTCCATGGCGGTAAACATACTTACTTTAAATGCCAAAGGGCTCAATCACCCGGCCAAGAGGAGATCCCTGTGGAAGGAGGCATTGCAACAACAGTGTGATATTCTATGTGTCCAGGAGACCCACTTCCTACAGGACTCTCCTCCGAGGTGCACCCACCCCAGATTCCCCCACACTTACTACGCTAATGCGAACACCAAGAAAAAAGGGGTGATGGTGGCTGTTCGGGACTCAGTTGTTTTTTTGCTTCACAAAATAGTCTATGACCCCCAGGGGCGATTCCTCATTCTAATATGTGACATTAACTCCGTGACATACACAGTGGCAAATGTTTATGCCCCCAATACCAGACAGCTCGGTTTTTTCCATAAGGTCCTGAAGAAGGTTCGTAGGATACAAAAGGGTCTTTTGATTGTTTGTGGGGACTTCAACATTACAGTAGACCCTAGCGTGGACACCACGTCTTCACCTAAAAGGAACCCACCGTCCCTAGGGGCGGCTTTAAGGTCTAGTGAACTCTTCGATTCCTGGAGGTGTTTAAATGCCAACGAGAGAGACTACACCTTTTTTTCAAACAGACATAGATCCTACAGTAGGATTGATATGTTTCTGGTGGATAAACACTTATTGTTGCGTTGTAAAGATGTTAAAATTAACGATATCACCTGTTCGGACCATGCCTCTGTGAGACTATCTGTGGGAGGTTCATCTATCTGGGATGGAACCTTTGTATGGAGAGCGAATTCCCACTTACTGCAGGCCGGTCCGACCAGATCTTATATTGAAAAACAGTTGCAGCAGTTTTTTGATGACAACCTAGGATCTGTCTCTGACCCTCTGGTGATCTGGAACTCCCATAAGGCGTTCATGAGAGGCGTCATGATCCAACAGGGGGCTAGGTATAAGAGGGAGAGGCAGCAGCAGACAGAAGGTATACTCGCTCAAATCACAGCGTTGGAAGACCTAAACAAATCCTGTCCTACACAACTCCTGACTGACCAACTAACCACTTTGAGAACGGAACTTAGACTGAAATTCCTGGATGACTTTGAAAAAGCATCTAGGAGACTAAAATTGACCTACTATACTAGTGGAAATAAGGCGGGAAAGCTACTGGCACATAAATTAAAAGGACACAGAATCAGGACTCAGATACCTCACATTTTACAGGCTTCGACTCAAGTTAAACTGACTCACCCTCAAGCTATAGCTGACGAACTTAGCAAATACTATAGCTCACTTTATAACTTGAAGGACGACTCCACCACACCACAACCGACCAAAGACATTATTGATGCCTTTTTAGACAAAGTGAACCTCCCCAAACTATCGCAGGACCACCTAACACATCTTAATTCCCCTATCACTGAACTCGAAGTAAAAAACACCATATAGACACTCCCACTTAACAAGTCTCCTGGCCCAGACGGCTTTACGGGAGAATATTATCGAGCCTTCCGGGATATTTTAAGTCCCCATTTGACTGAGGTTTATGGGTCTGCTGCTGCGTCTTCCTCATTTTCTGCGGAAATGCTTTCCACCACGATTGTGACATTACCAAAACCGGGGAAAACTCTGGATGTACCGCAGAATTTCAGGCCTATATCGTTACTAAACAATGATATAAAGTTATATGCTAAGCTGTTGGCCAATAGGATGGTTGATATTCTTCCTGATATTGTGAACATAGACCAGTCCGGGTTTACAAGGGGTAGACAGACGTCTGACACCACCAGACGCTTGATAAACCTGATCCACGTAGCTAAAAGGAGGGGAACGCCTTCTCTGCTCCTATCACTGGACGCGGAGAAGGCGTTCGACAGAATACATTGGGGATTCCTGGAGAGGGTTCTGAAAGAGTTTGGTTTCAGCGGCTTTATCTATGGTGCTATCATGGCCCTGTACACACGGCCCTCAGCCCGAGTGTACGCGGCGGGAGTCATGTCCACTCCGTTCTCAATAACTAATGGCACGCGCCAGGGGTGCCCTCTGTCACCGCTTATTTTCAATTTGATGATGGAACCTCTGGCAGCATACATCAGGTCTCACCCGTGAATCACAGGGTTAACTGTGGGTCCCAGGAGACATGTCATAAGCCTATTTGCAGATGACATAATTTTAATACTTAGCAAGCCCAATGAGTCTCTGCCCGCGGTAACGGAGGCGTTGCAAGAATTCGCCTCGGTATCTTACTATAAGGTAAACGACACAAAATCATACATATTGAACATGGGTATAGGCATTGATTTAAAGCAGGCATTGCAAGGCACATTCCCGTATGTATGGAAAGATCAAGGTATTAACTACCTTGGGGTTACCCTGACCTCTGACCCAGACGACCTGTCGGCAGCCAACTACTTACCTTTACTTACTTCTCTTAAGTCCAGTTTACAAGGAATATCCCACTTAGAATTATCATGGTTGGGTAGGCTAGCAGCTTTTAAAATGTCAATTTTACCTCAACTGCTATACTTGTTCAGGACCCTGCCCATTCCCCTCCCCAACTCCCTTTTTAAGGCATTACAATCCATCCTTAATGGATATCTGTGGAAGGGGAAGAAGGCGAGGTGCGCATTCGGTAAACTGATTAAAACCAGATCGGCGGGAGGGATAGGTCATACTTACCTACAGGATTACTATTTCTCTTCCATCCTGGCTCAACTACGACAGTGGCTGGAGCCTAGTTCCGATTCACTATGGAGGGAGTTGGAGGCAGTGCAGATTCCAGGGGGAAACTTACAAAATGTCTTAATGACAGCACATCATAGTAGGAACCTAGATAAGAACCTAGCACCTTCCATACTTGCTTCGATTAGAGCCTGGGCTTATCTACGCTCTGCACATAAATGGGAGGGACTGTTGGTCCCTTTCCATTTGCCTATTACTGCAGTCCACCATTTAGTTCCAGACATCAATCTTTCTGCTTGGAGAGACGGGGGCGTCGCCTCGCTCGAGGACCTGTTTCTTAATTCCCAAATGCGGCCGTTCCAGAGCCTACAAAGGGAATTCCACTTACCCGCGACCAAAATTTATAGATAAACCCAGCTGTCACAACTAATAAAGAGAAACCCATATGTTCTAACACACATCCCGGCACCTGTAGCTAGATTTTACCAACAGACCCCCGCAAGGTGTAAAGGTATTTCCGCTATATACAAAAGTTTGCAGGCCAAAGAAACTCTAGCCAAGACCCCGAACATAGTAGCTTGGGAACAGGACTTAGGAATGGAATACCCGTCCTTGCGATGGAGTAAGTCCATTAAACTACAACTCACTACCACAAAGAGCACGAACCTTCGGGAGATGCACCAGAAGATTCTCCATTCGCTGGTACCTCACCCCACACAAATTGCATAAGATATTCCCTGACACCTCCCCAGGATGTTGGAGACTCTGTGGGGAAAGAGGAACATTAATCCACATTCTGTGGGGCTGCCCAAAAATCTTCCCACTATGGGAACAGATAGGGAAGATGATAAACAGCATCTCGCCATTGAACTCTCGTCTAAGTCCCGGTATGGCCATTCTTTCTCTAGAACTAGATGAGGTCCCTAAAGAATGCCGGACTGTGATAGCACACATATTAATGGCTACTCGACTAGTCATAGTAAGACACTGGAAAAATATTGAAGCTCCCTTGCTATCGGAAGTCATAGGCACAGTACAAATACACAGTACTTACGAAATACTACACGCCTCAGCAATGGGTAAATATGAAGAAGCACTAAATAGTTGGGCTCCCTGGATAGCATGGAAACAGACCAAGTAAAAGATTGACACTCAGTTAACCATTACTTGAGGTATCTGACTAACAAGGGCAATTGTTCTTTGTTCTTTTTGTTTTGCACTTTTAATCTTGTGTTTTTCTTTTGCTTTATTTTTTGGGTACAGAGGTATGTGATCCACTTAACACAATTTGATACGGTACCACCTAGTTCTGTTGTGGTCCGTTCTGCAGCCAAGAGTTGATTAGGTGACAAATACGAGAGAAACAAGTTTGGCCTTCGGTGGTTATATTTGTGGCTTTGATAGTCAAACTTGAATACCAAACGTTGCTGAACATATTATAATGTTATCTCTCATATTTTACATTGTATGTCTGTACTTACTCTTTCAAATTTAATAAAAAACTTTGAAATTAAAAGCTACAGTGACTACTTTTGAGGCAGCTTGGCCCCATAGACCTCAATGGAAACACCTGTAAATGCTTGAAACAAGAAGTTTTGCATTTTTTTGGGCATTTTATATTTTTGAATTCTGAAGCTTGTATACTCATGACAAAAGTTTGTAATACACCTATAAAATGCTCATATAAACTTGCAAATGTGACAAATAAATATCCCTGAAAACTCCTGAAAATTGCTCAGGTGCAAATGCAGACTACTACTACTACCACTACTTATAATAATAATAATAATAATAATAATAATAATAACACAAATAATACAGACCAAGCATGTGACAAATTACACTGATAAATATATATATATATATATATATATATATGTGTGTGTGTATATATATATATATATATATATATATATATATATATATATATATATATATATATATATATATATATATATATATATATATATATATATATATATAAAAACATCCTATTATAAACTAAGTCTATAAAATGTTTTGTATGGCAATCATGCCTTCTTTTTATATCCATTACTGTGTAGCCCCTACATACATAAGTGTCCTCTAAAGCCCATTTCTTAAATCAGTCTGCATAGTTAAATGAGCTTTCAGTCTATTTGCCCCCAACCCCTTAATGAATCTCTATAGATTTTGTGTACATAAAAAAATCCAAGGTCATATTTGAATATTATCTGCAAAGAATGCACACATTGCATCAGGCGGGGAGGAAGTAAAGGAAAACTCAGCATTTATAGTTATTACTAGAAGGGGGCCTCAGTGGGCTCAGATTATTGTACTTTAAGTGAAATTGATTTTGTACATGATTTGATTTTAATCTAGTTTAGATGAATCAAATTCTACAAGGAGCAGATATTTAATTTAGTACATTAGGATAAAAAGGACATTGGTTCAGAGGAGTTTAATGCATTTGATGTGATAAAAGCAGTATCTGATTATGATTTTTTTCAGTAATTCCTTGTTATTTCATTACTGCTGCAATAATTTCATCTGCACATAATATTTTTATTAAATCAACAAAAGAGCATAGTATTTTTGTGGCGTTAAACAGGATTGTGTTGGCTATATTCATACATTAGGTGAAAAAGTGGCCAAGGGCAGATATTAGAGTGGAGGTTAAAAAGGTTGCTGCATGCTTGTTATTGGTGGAACCGGCTTTAGCACTCTTCTACTAGCTGGCAAATCTAAGCTGTACAGTAAGGAAAACAATCTTGTAATTTTCCACTCTACTGTTTTCCAATATGATCGGATAAGTGCGCTTATCAGCTGTGAGGTGGTACTTACCACACTTGCTCAGCCTTTTAACAAAAAAAATTTGTTTTCTCTTAAATTTCTTTAACTTAGCTATCTCAAGCAGATTTAGTGAGAAAAAGTGTAACATATTATAGATGCAGATGTCGGGCAGTCGGAACCTTCTGAAATGCAGGCAGCACTGCTAAATTACTGACATAAAAACATGAATGCCAAGTATTTTTTTTTTTCTATAGCAAGTTCGTGGAGCACTGCCATGATGATAGGTATGTAATGTAAAAGCACTTTTTACATTTTACAAATGTAGACACAGTTCAAAGAGCGGTTAAAATAACAGCAGTGCATTAGCCCAGCGAAACTTCACTTGCATCCAAAACTAGTGTAGTCTGTTCACTTAGGAAAGTACAACTTTGTGTAGAGAAATGTCTCCTTACTTACTGTTCCGGTAACTACTGTTTTACCAGATAGGAAGTGAGAAAAAATCTCCAACAACTACAAAAAAAAACTCTTCTTTCCATAAAATTAGGAAAAGTCTATAAACACAGACATCTTTTTATTTTTTAAATAAATAAAAAAGAAATACCACTCCAAGCCCCCCAAGCTTTAAGCTTGGCTTTTCACCACAAACGGAGGAAAGGCTATTAAGGTCATCTCCACTCTCAATCCACCAAAGAAATACTGCCCACTGAAATCAGCATACGTCTACTGGGATATCCATAGTAATCCCCACATGGGATCATCTCTTATTGTTTGATGCATTTCACCTAATAATACTTTGATTGTAGAGGTCGAAACCTCTCTTGGAATTAAACCCATGCTTCAAACTTGGCTTCCCACCATGAATGAAGACATGGCACCTGAGCTCATCTCCACTCTCAATTCACCAAACAAATGCTGCACACAGAAATCAGTTTAGAATCTACTTTATTTACTGGGATTGTCTATAGTAAGTCTCACCTGGAATCTTCTTTTGCTGTTTGATTCATGTTACCCAATAATGGTTTGATTGTAGATGTCAAACTTCTCCTGGAACCTCTGTGACTAATGCCTCGTACACACGACCGAGAAAAACATGTATGTTTTTAGTCGAGAAAACTATCGTGGATCGCGACGAGAAAAAAAGAGAACATGTTCTCTTTTTTGTCGTCGTGAGTCTCAATTTTTTCGTCGTGGTTCTCGTCGGGCTGGTTTACGACGAGAAACACGTTGGTGTGTATGCTTCGAAATCCGTGCATGCTCAGAATAAAGTATGAGAGGGGAGCGCACCTTCGGTAAAAGTAGCGTTCGTAATGGAGATAGCACATTTGTCACGCTGTAACAGACTGAAAAAGCGTGAATCGTCTCTAATCAAACTTTTACTTAACACACAGTAACATGAGATTAGCTATATCAGCAAGCAGTTTGCTATGGGGGCACCTGAGCCGAGCCACAGCTCAGTGTGTCTATTCATACACAAAGTCGTGGTTCAGCCCACCCCCTCTCTCTACTCATTGGATAACTGACCTTGATTAACAGCAGTGGTAGCCAATGCGCTGCTGCTGTGCCTCAGCCAATCAGGAGGGAGAGTTCCGGATGGTCATGGCACTTGTGGACATTGCCGTATCGAGATGGAGCTCAGGTATGTATTAGGGGGTTGAGGGGGGCTGCTGCACACAGAAGTTTTTTTTTTTATCTTAGTGCATAGAAAGCATTAAAGTGGTTGTTACCACATAAATGTAATTCACTGGCAGCTCCTCTATTATATTTAGGCATAACACACAGCATAAGTGTTTTATTAAAACAAAGCTTATAAAAAAAAAAAAATTACAGCTATCTTCAGGCCGGTCACGTGGCTCACGGCCAGTCTCCTAGTCCGATCCAGGGCTACAGTGGGATGGGACGAAATCTCTCTCTGAGGTCAGCCCAGGAGGTCACGTGGCTGCTCAGCCCCTCCCACAGTAGCCCTGGATCGGAGCACAAGACCGGATTGGAGTCATGTGAGTGGCCTGAAGATAGCTATAAAAAGGTATTTACAGGCTTCTTTCTAATAAAACACCAATCCTGTGTGTTATGCCTAGATATAATAGACATACAATTTGTAATATTTTATTTTATACTAATAGCAGCAGGAGAGGGGGTTTGGGGCAGAGACAGAGATACTGACACACAGAGCTGACAGGCAGGGAAAGAGAGGGTCAGAGGAGAGCTACAGATAATGGAGCCATGTAAACTGACCATGTTAGTCAGGGCTCATCAGCCATGATTATTGTGGTCAGTACTCCGAGGGGACACGGGAACTGGCAGGATCAGACAGGCTTTTATTTACAGTTTAGAGAGGGGCAGGCTAGACAGCACAAGCACTGTGCTGTTTAATCTGCTATAAGGGAACAAGATCTCCTTTTTTAGGGTTACAAACACTTTAAGATAAAAAAACTTCTGCCTTTATACCTACTTTAAAATATTTTACTGAACTGTTATTATAAAATGCTTCTGTTTAAAAATACATTGTCTATTATAAGATTTTGCCCACTCTTACTGCAAAACTCTTTCTTCAGACTTTAGTTATAAAAGCCTTTTCATTCCCCTTCTAAACTTCCGGTATTCATGCCTTGTGTCACTTGTCATCCAAATCTTTTTGAGCCAAACTCACATCACATGCCCTTCCAACCTTGGCCATGCAAAGAATAACTTGTCAAACCACAGTTATCCAAAGCTTGCATCACTCATCCTTCTCGGTCACATAGTGTATATTTCATTTTAGGGATTTTTTGGTTACTTTCTTATGTACTAAACACTAGTAAAAAAGAAAAATAAATAAAAAAAGATTTATATTTGGATACAATTTAAATAAAGTTTCCTGCCTCAAGGAAAAGAGCTGGAACCAAGTGTTAGGCAGAAATAACCAAAGCCAAAGCTGTATTTATTGCTTCTAATTCTAAAATAAAAAAAAAGGGGTTATAGCCCTTTCCCACCTTTCTCGCTTTATTTAAAACGTTTTGGTCACAGGCTATATTATTTATCACTTTAAAGTGACTGTAGTTAAAAGCAAACTGTATATAAATGGTCTTCCTGCAAAGGATATGGTAAATGCTTACCTATTCTGCTGTCCTAACCATTAAAACCACTGTGACAAAGATAATTTTCTATGTAAAGACACGTCAGAAGCTGTTCTTACTGGTTAATCTTACTGACCCTTAAGTTTCTATAAACCAAAGTAATAAGGTTGAGGTTGGTTGAAGAAACAACTTAGCACAGTGGGGGACCAAGAGTCTGATACCCCAAAAATGCTAGTTTCTGAGGAGTCAGTGGACTTCACCAGCCTGTACAGTAGGAGAGGTACACTTTTACTATCTGAAAATGCTGGTTTTCTTCCGGTCATGCTAATGCTTTCATTCTAATATTTTTAACCACTGACCTAGAACATATATGCCGTATATTATGTTGGGTTAGGTTTACACCTGCAGTTTGGGGGTGGTAAAAACAAGTGGTTTAGCTGTGTTTTCACCATTTCCCCCAATCTGCACCACCTTAAACTGCAAAGGCAGTGAAAGAGGGTGTATACATGCCACAGCTATAATACTTTTCATCTCAGTGTGGGAAATATTATCCCCTTGCCACCTTTAATGGGCAGTACTGTGAAACCCAAGGTGACCCATTCAACTGAATTGGGCCATGTGGAAACTGCATGCAATGTATGTGGTTGCACTGTAATGTTTCAGGCTTTTAGGGGTTAAAATATATGATGAGAAGTTGATGTAACACCTCCTCACTGTCTGTCAAATGCTTTCTGAATAGCGATCCAACTCAGATCATTCTTCTTCAGTAAATAATCCTATAAGAACTTTTACTTTTCTCCATCCTTCCTGATCGGCATGCTTATTTTGGTTCAGTGGCCCATCAGTAAGCACTTTCAGAAGGTCAGGAATGGCAGCCCCCATATTTCTCCAATAAGAGCTGCAGTTTAAGTAGATAAGTTACCACTAAAAACATCACTATGTGCAAAGCCTGCTGCCTGTACTACAGTTTTATTTTCTAGAAGAGCCTATACTGCCGAGCCCACTATGTAGAGAACTGTACTGTAAACCTCAGACAAAAAGTTAATTTACAGAGACTGGAAAAGACTAAAACTTTCTGAATATAGATACACTTAGGTATTGTTAAATAGATTTTCTGTTAGCACACAAGCTATCTTTAGTAGGCACCCTCGTCTGTCCTGAACCAACTCAGTCAAATTTCTAAAGTGGACCTGAACTCAAAATGTGAAGATTTGCTCTTTTAGAGGGAACATCCAGTGATTGTGTCTAAGCAGTACCCTGGAATGTGTACCTGTTGTTTTCATTTGCTCCTGAAAAACATCAGTGCTCTTCTAGTGTGGATAAAAAATGTGTAGCGCTGAAAAAGTCACATGTTGCCAAAATGATTCAAAAATAATTATAACAAAATAGTGTCCAATAAAGGTGAATGAAGTTCATATGCTCTTCTAGTGCCTGGAGCTTCATAACCTTATACTGACTTCATTCATTCTCTGCAGCTGGGCTTTCTGAACTGCTGCTTTTAGAGACATTTCACTGTTTTTCCTTTGCATAAATTATGTTTTTTTCACTTGAAATGTGCCTTTAAACTTGCTAAATATTAAATAATTCATGACGAATCAATTCACAAGCACAGCCCTTACATCCTTGCATTTCATAACCCTTCCCCTAAAGTGTCTAACTGCTTTCTGCGCTGGCCTAGTGGCTCCACCTATGCCTTCAAATTCCTACATAATCCTTTACTTGGCTGCTGGGGATGAGCAAATGTGACTACTATTCATGTCACTTGAGCTTTAAAGTTAAACCCTGGGCACAAAAATGTGTACATTTCTATTATACTTTTCAATAGTCACAAAGGATAAAAATCTACTTTGTGTACAAAGCTTAGTATTTGAAAACCCAAATATTGGGCTTTACATAGCATGTGAAGAGAACAGAGTTGTGGGAGGGGCCCAGAAGACTCCACTCACCATAGGCAGCCTGCAGAAAACTACAGTAAGACAAGTAAAAAATGCGCAATAAAACCAGTGCAACAGGCATAAAATCAGCATAATAGGCACACAAGGGGTGGGACAATGTCAGCAGGCAATAAAGTCCAAGCTCTGACAAATAGGCTTGAAAAGTCTGAAATGTAGTATTATTTGATGGGGGGTACATACTCTCAGGGCTGCCATCAGAGGGGAACAGAAAACATGTTCCAATTCTATAGGAAGACAACAAGGGAATAGGCGCCTCTGGGTGTAGTAGTTTTAACACAATTTTATTATAAACATAGGTATTGGCCACTCACATTTTGGTGGTTAAAAGTAGGCATATAAAATCCCAAAGAGGGAGAGGGGTGTCATCCGGTCCGCCGCTCACTTCCTAGTCCTGCTGGAGCACTGTGTTATGGAGATGTCAACGGTGAGAAGACATCTCCATAACACAGCGCTCCAGCAGGACCAGGAAGTGAGCGGTGGACCGGATGACACCCCTCTCCCTCTTTGAGATTTTATATTCCTTCTTTTAACCACCAAAATGTGAGTGGCCAATACCTATGTTTATAATAAAATTGTGTTAAAACTACTACACCCAGAAGCGCCACTTCCCTTGTTGTCTGCAGAAAACTACAGGAGAGGGCAGACAAAAGACCAGTCACCCTGAACAAGAAGAGAATGCAGCAGTCTTTGTTACAGGAAGCTCCTGTACAGAGGTAAAGTTTCCCTTGTGAATAAAGTTTCTCATTGGATTACTTACAAATAGGAGGGGGTTTGGGACTTTGAATAAGGTAATTGTTTGTGGCTAAAATATAACTCAATGTTTGAATAAAAAAAAAAAAAATTGTATTTGTTGAAAAGCATGACAACATGACATGGTATATGCAAAGATAAATTAAATTGTCAATCACATATTACAGACCATAAATGCATGAAAACAGTATTAGCAGTATAGCAGACCCATAGTGTGGTGTGGAACAATGACCCTTCATGTGATAAAAACCTTTAACCACTTTAACAAAATACGTGAACAGCGCGGACCTGAGGCGCCGGGGTCACGTCTTTGGTTGTGATTTGCTTGTAATTCCCCGTGCGCGCCACAGGGTGGCGCGCGGCGGGGAAAAACAGTCCCGACGCATCACCGAGGATCCGATGCGTGTACCCGGCGGCCGCGATGTCCGTCAGGTACACGCGATCGTCGGTGAGAGTGCAGGGACGTGGAGCTCTGAGTGTAAACACAGAGCTTCACGTCCTGTCAGTGAGGTGACAGATGCTGTTTCTCTTGTACATAGGGAGACAGCATCGATCACCTCCCCCAGTCACCCCCCTCCCCCCATACAGTTAGAACACACCCAGGCAATACATTTAACCCCTTCCTCACCCCCTAGTGTTAACCCCTTCAATGCCAGTCACATTTATACAGTAATTAGTGCATTTTTATAGCACTGGTCGCTGTATAAATGTGAATGGCGCCAAAAATGTGTCAAAAGTGTCCGATGTGTCCGTCGCAATATCGCAGTCCCAATAAAAGATCGCTGCCATTACTAGTAAAAAAAATATATAAAAAAAAAATCATAATTATGTCCCCTATTTTGTAGGTGCTATAACTTTTGTGCAAAGCAGTCACTTATTGTGATTTTTTATTTATTTTTTTACAAAAATACGTAGAAGAATACGTATCGGCCTTAACCGAGAAAAAAATATATAAAAAAAAAAAAAAAAAATGGGATATTTATTATAGCAACAAGTAAAAAATATATATATATTTTTAAATTCTCGCTCTTTTTTTCATTATAACGCAAAAAATAAAAACCGCACGGGCAATCAAATACCACCAAAAGAAAGCTCTATTTGTGGGGAAAAAAGGGACGCCAATTTTGTTTGGGTGCCACGTCGCACGACCGCGCAATTGTCAGTTAAAGCAACGCAGTGCAGGAAGCTGAAATTTCGCCTGGGCACAAAGGGGGTTTATGTGCCCAGTAAGCAAGTGGTTAAAAAGCACAATGATATGGTGTACTCAGAATATTCAGTCAATAAACCCTCTGCAAGGGAAAATTGGTGCAACAAGAACGCCCAATGCTTTTTCATGTATTTTACACTCTTCAGGGGTGGGTGCACTAAAATTTATGAAAAAACATGAGTAAATAAGTATGATCTAAAAGTGTACCCATCTTAGGGAAAAAGATGTCCATGAAGGAAGGGAGGTAAAAAAATTGATTGATGGCTCCTAAAGATGTCAGTCCCAGGAAGAGTGTTATGTTTGGGTTCAAGTTCTAAAAATGTATTAAATGGGTGTACTATAAGTATATATTGTACTATTTCACTAGGGGACATGTAGAACACTAAGACCACGTACACACGATCAGACCGGTCCGATGAGACTGGTCCGACGGACCGTTTTCATCGGACCACGCTGAAGTGGTCTGATGGTCTGGTGTGCGTACACACCATCAGTCCAAAATCCCATCGGACCAGAACGCGGTGACATAGAACACAACGACGTGCTGAAAAAACGAAGTTCAATGCTTCCAAGCATGCGTCGACTTGATTCTGAGCATGCGCAGGTTTTTGGTCCGATGCTTTTGTGTACTAACCATCGTTTTGGTCCGACGTACAGGTGTCCGTCGGACAGATTTTAAAGCTTTGGTCCGAAGGACAATGGTCCGATGGGTCGTACACATGATCAATTTGGTCCGATGAAACTGGTCTGTGTGTACGTGGCCTAAAACGACAGCTAAAAAATTGAATAAGGTATAGAGTGGTAGGTGTCCAAAACAGATCATTAACTCAGTAAAGGGAAAGAAATAAGAAGCTGGTATAGATAAAGAAAATCCAAGAAAAATAAATAAAACTAAAACTAAAGACTGGAGACATAGACAGCAAGACGGCTGACATGTGATTACCTTGTATTGTTATGGGAGAGAATGGTGCAGTGAGTGTGCAGTGTAAATAAAACGAGCTGCCAGATGAACGGGCTAGCAGTGAATGGGGACATTATATGCGCTTGACGTGACCCGCAGGCTCCTCCTAGCATCACACAGAGGAAAAGAGACGTCCCGCCAAAGAGGTGGCCTCCCGCCCACAGAGGCTAGAGACACATTCATGTGCTGATGCTGATGGAAGAACATGCACCACAGTGCCGGGACGACATGAGACAAGCCCGTCCGATCCCCCACATCAGCCGATACACGTGGCATTTGTATTTAGATAATAGTTGCTTATCCTGGAGTCTTTTTAAGCCCAGTGTTCAAGGACCCTTAAAGCCACAGCTTCCCATTTAAGATCATCTTTAACTTTTCATGGTGCCCTTGTGCTAAGTAATGCTCTGCAATTGAGAAATTTGAAACCCTAATGACTGTTATCTTACAAAATTACTATATCTCATTGTACATTTTAAAAGGCTGGTGACCTCTATACTATATTATATATCATACTACTTTATAAAGTTTTTTCTAATGCGAACATATGTTAAATTGAATTTATGTTCATGAGGTCATATAATGCATGTGCATAAATTTATGTTACATGTTTCATGTTACACCCCTGAACCGACCCTCTGCTTACAGAAACCCACCAGCTTCTGTCACATTTAAACTTGGCCTTCACAGACATGTCATTCATTTACGGGAATATACACATGAAAAAACTACAAGTTCCACCTGACACCATGGCAGAGGGTCTGTAATTTTCACTGAAACAAAAGTGTAGAGACATACAGTATTTACACTAGTAGTTCATTGATACTTCATCCAGCTCTGTAACTAATGGTCTGTACGTCCATATGGAGCTGATTTGGTGAAAGAGTATGCAAGAACCATAGTAATGCACCCACAACCCACTGAGCAAGGTAGCAATACTTTGCACTCTTAAATAAGAAAAATAATAAACTAACATTTTGCTTTTTTTTTTAAATGGTAAATGTATTGTTTTTTTTTCTTTTTAAAGCAGAATTCCCCTTTAAATCATAACAACGTTATTGTTGAATAGATTGGCCCATAGTGGAAAAGTAAAACATGCTCTTGTCCATAATGGGTATAAAAGGTATAAGACTTGGAATTGTTCACAATTTTTGTCTCACAATAGGTCTAACAAACAAGCATATACCCATATACTCAGATTACCTACACAACGTGCTATGTACTACGCTTTCACATCTCTCAGACTTACCTGTTGGCCATCAGTGAGAACATCTTCTTTGGTAGATCTGTGGACAAAATATTTAGCTTTTAGAATAATAGTAATAGAAGTCTAGTGTAGACGTGCACATATTTATTCAGTATGTAAGCCCCTGCTTCCCTGAAATTAATGGAATAAGCACCTAGCAATTTAAACAATTGAATGGGACAAAATTAACAATATTGTATAGCTATATATATATATATATATATATATATATATATATATATATATATATATATATTATAAGGTATCCACAATCAGAAGCATGGTTCTGTTTTAATGCACTCGTTCTTTTTTTAAACCTTTTTTAATTAGAATATGTTATCATTTAACTACTTTCATGTTCACAGTTTTATAAAAGTTTTTTAAGAACAACCTTGTGCTTAAGGTCAGCAGGTGTTTAAAGTAAATTAAGTCCTTAGGTGTGGTCTTTCTTAAGTTTATTTAATACATTTAAAGAATGTGCAAGTTATGTAATAACAGCAATCATTCTTCAATGGGTCCACTGCTGGGAATTCATAAATTGGTCACTAGAACCTACTCTAATTTGTAAGTTAATCATTTTTGCTCAGCTTTAGTTCATTTCTTTCTGTTAAACATCTAATGTTCTGTAAATATGGGTAACTACTTTTAAGTATGTTATTAATGAAAGCATAAGTGAGCAACTGCTCCATGTGCCAGTTTTGTCAATGTGTGAAATTTTTGAGCATGTGTAAGACAAATTATATCATTCGTATGGTTCATTAACTTTTTCAGTGCTAGGTCTTCTAATATATTTCATTATCATAAGCTTTTAAGCACACACAAAGACAATTCTTGATCTTTTTGTATATCCTCCATAAACACTTGGCAGTCTCTGTGCAGGATTCAGGGACATAGGGTAAGGATTACAAACTACTAAAATTGCTAAAGTAATACTTTACATTTTCACTTCAAGAAGAACAGATGAACCTATTATGTATCACCAGCATTGTCTAAGTATATAGAATATCCTAACCTTGCTTCTAAGTCAGAGACTAACAGAGATGTAGCCCTATGAATTTTCTTTAATTCCTTTTGCAGCAAGTACTCTCAACTTCTAGTGATAAAGACATTGGACCAGATTCTCAAAACAATTACGGCGGCGTATCTCCAGATACGCTGCCGTAATTTCAAATCTGCGCCGGCATATGTTTACGCCGATTCTCAAACACAGATACGTTACAAAATAGGCTTCTTCCGCTGACGTAACTAGCCTACGCCAGCGTAAAATTGTGTGCAATTATACGCTGGCCGCTAGGTGGCGCTTCCGTTGATAGCCGTGTCGAATATGCAAATGAGCTAGATACGCCGATTCCCGAACGTAATTGCGCCCGGTCGTATTTTACGTCGTTTGCGTAAGCGTAAAGTTACCCCTGCTATATGAGGAATAACTTTGCGTAGGTGAGGCGTATGCAATGTTAAGTATGGACATCCATTTTTACGTCGTTTACGTCGTTTGCGTTAATCGTTCGCGAATATCGATTTGCGTAAGTTACATTCACGTCTAAACCAATGTATTTGCAGTGTAGTTTGGAGCATGCGCACTGGGATATGTCCACGGACGGCGCATGCGCAATTAAAAAAAAACTTCAAAAACGTGGGGTAACAATTCTTTTACATAAAACACGCCCACCTCATCAACATTTGAATTACCCGGGCTTACGGCGGGCCATTTACGCTACACCGCCGTAACTTAGGATGCAAGTGCTTTGAGAATATGGCACTTGCGTCCAGAGTTGTGGCGGCGTAGCATAAATAGGATACGCTACGCCCCGCTCGTACTTACACCGCCATACGAGAATCTAGCCCTTTGAGACCAACCGATATGTAAAATATCCTAAAATGTTTTTATTTTCCTTGGCTTTTCTTTTTAGATATCTTCATCAGACACAATAGCCATGCAAATCATAGACACTGTACTTCCTCTAGTACACACATAAAGTAAAATAAACATTGGGGGCTGTATCTTTAGGGCTCTGGTTTTACTGAGTGGGAAAGTATGGAAGTAATAGCTTTACAGGACAATGCCCCATAAGAAACCTTCATTGGCAGATTTTCTTGACAAGTGACTTTTTTTTCTGGTTTAATTAAGAAAAAAATACTATGATGAATAAACACAGTAAGGTCCTTTCCCCTCCAGCACACACTATGGTGTACTTAACAGAGGGCATTTTTGTAAAAGTTTGCAGTTCTAAATTTTTTATGTAAAAAAAAAAAAAAATGACATCCATTCAGCACTATGCGCAATGCAACATTTTGTAAGACTCTGCAATGTGATAAAATGTATGTACAGTATATATACTTTCATTTCCATGCACATCAACACAGTGCACACACTGACTGAATTGATCATTTCCACAAGGCATAGTTGTGAAGCCAACTTCAAGACATACGTACTTAAAGGGTCACTAAAGGCAAACTTTTTTTTTTTTTTTTTAAATAACAAACATTACTGAGTCTGCTGTCCCTGGGTTACTGAGTCTGCTGTCCCTGGGTTACTGAGTCTGCTGTCCCTGGGTGGCGATTGTTGCCTACCCTTAACAGCTAAGCTTATACATCCGGAGGCACACACTTCGGTTCTATGTTACCCCATGCTTCACTATCCACATGGAAGCTTCTGTTGAGAACTATGTGCTGATTTAGAGCTGCTGGAAGTGAATGTGAAAACCTTTTGCCTATCTCAATAAGCATTTCATACCTCTGAGCCCTCCACGTTTCCTTCTCCCTTTGCCTTGGTTACTGGTTCATTTTTTATCTTTTATGTTTTTTTTTTTGTTTTTTTTTACTATTTGCCCTTTTTGCCCTTTAAGAACAACCTGACTATGATTCCATTGGCTGCTTTGCTCCGGGACTGCCACCAGAACTGCTGGTCCTAGACAGGGACAGAAGTCACATCTACCTGAATCCAGGTAGGAGCGTAAAGTTTCCTGGACATGTGCTCCAGCCATACATTTGCCCACCCCTACTTGGATTTTGGAGTCTCTTGCGGTAGACTGAACGATGATCTAGCACTTCTGATTGTTCCTTTATCTGTTACCCGTAGCCTACTGCAGACCTAGGCTCCAGGACTAATTGAGACTTATGTTCAGTGATGTTCCCCTTCTTTAACCCCTCCCCCCTTCCTCCCCCCTCCCCTCCCTCCCCCTTCCCCCTCCCTCCCCCTTCCCCCTCCCTTCCCCTTCCTTCCCCCTCCCTCCCCCTTCCCCCTCCTTCCCCCTTCCTCCTCCCTTCCCTCCCTTCCCCTTCCTTCCCCCTCCCTCCCCCTCCCCCTCCCTTTCCTCCCTCCCCTTCACTCCCCTCCTCCTTTTCTTTCAGTTTGTTGATTGTTTATTTATTTATGTACTTGCTTTTTTTTATTTGTGTTTTTATCATATCCTCTGCAGAAGTGGGCTGGGTGCTGGGATGTCCCGCCTGGTAGGGGAGGAGATTTTGTCTCCTCTTGCCGCGTGGGATTACTGGCATTGACTTTACACACACTGAAAAAACTTTTTGTCATATGTGCCTGTCCCTGCCCATATGCCTAACCCCACAGCCCCTTACTCTTTTGGCTAGCACTGTCTCTTGGGTCTCCTTTGTGACGTCACTCACGGGACCCAGGGGATCTGCTATTGGGACATTGTTTTCTATATTTAGAAATACTACTGTGAAGCCATTGTTCTGTATGGGATTTAGTTACAGATTGCTCTGTTCAGGGACCTGCCAGTCTTCATATTTTTGAACCCCTTTTTTTTTTCTTCTTATTATATATTTTTTTATATTATTTTATATATATTCTTTTTATGTCAAGCCCCTGGGTGCGCCACCCAGGGGCTTGACATACCTGTATTATACCGGATCTAATTGCTGTTGCTTTATGATAGATACTAGCATTGCACTACTGCTGAAAAATCCTTGTTCCATTAACCTTCTTTGTTTGGCAGGAGCTGATCATTTATAGTTTGATTTGTTTGCAACTTACAGGTGAAGTCTGATGTTTACTGGAAATGTTTGCTTTTGTTGGTGTTTGTCTTACCAATGTGGCTACTAGATATTTACCATCCATAGACACGAGGCTGGATGGCATTATCCTACTTTAGCCCTCCCTTTCTGTACTTCGCTCATATTTTTATACCTATGTACGCTTTGCCTGTTTAGGTCCCCTACTATGTCACTACTATCTGGTCCCTCTATAACGCGGTATCACGTGTTCTTAGTCATACTTATTGTCCCCCGGCAGCAGTACTTGGAATAGTCTGCTGAAATTCCGGCCTTCTGTCCTATAGGTGGATTCGTTTGTCTATCTCCGCCTCTGGCCTTCTTTCTTTCTATACCCTTTAACATTCCTCAGTTTTCTGCCTCTTCTCCTCTCCTTCTCTAGCCCCTCTTCCTCTCTTCCCCCGGTGTCCCTTCCTAGACTTCTCCTCCCGTTCCCTCCCCTTCCCCTTGTAGGGGTTGTTTAAGGGGAGAGGGAAGGAGACAAAGAGAAAGGGAGATATCTCTGTTTATTTTTTTTTCCTTTGTCTACCCCTACCCTTCACGGATCAGGTCAGCAAGTCCTCCACCCTTACCAGCTTTATCTACACGATCGGCCCTACCGTACACGTACTTGAGCCCAGCTCTGAAGCAACCAGTTCTGCAACTCTTATTTTGATCTTGCTTTCACCATGCCGAAGACTTCGAATTCTCATGACCCCCTCTCGTTGAAGTGTGTGTCGCTCAATGTGAAAGGTCTAAATATACCTGAGAAACGCTCGCAGGTCTTGTCCGCGTTATCCAAGCAGAGAGCCCAGTTTATTTTCTTACAGGAAACGCATTTCCGTTCAGACTCAATACCTAAGCTTACTAACCCTCTGTTCCCCACGGTGTTACACTCCACAAACCCCTCCGCAAAAACCAAGGGAGTTTCTGTGTTGATATCCAAGGTACATATGCCTCCAGACCCCTTACTTTGGCAAATATATATGCTCCGAACGACCACCAGGTTTTCATCTTCAGGAAGATTACTGATCTTTTACTTACATTTAAGGAGGGTATGGTCCTTCTGGGAGGGGACTTCAATGCCCCTCGGGTTCCACTGCATTTCCCTATCGAGCACTGCGCCAAATCAAGTTACAACTCCAGTCCCTTACGTTACATGATACCTGGCGCACTTTATTTCCTTCGACCAAGGACTTTACCTTCTTTTCCGCCCCGTTCCAAAAGTACTCGCGGATTGATTACTTTTTTCTTTCCCAATCTGACTTAACCTATCTTACTCAAGCGTCAATAGACCCGATGTTCTTGTCTGACCATCACCCCATCTCAGTTACCCTGACTTTCCCTGACTTGATCTCCAAGACCAAATCCTGGCGACTAAACTCGTCACTGCTTAAAGACGCTGCATTTGTGGCCCATCTCGAGTCTGTACTCCGCAATTATTTTCTAGAAAAGTCTCGCCGGATGTATCCCCACTCACTCTGTGGGAAGCCCACAAGTGCGTGATTCGAGGGGAACTTATTGCACAAGCAGCGAGAGTTAAGCGGCAAAGCCAGGAGCTGGTGGTAAACCTGACAAATAAAATGAGGCAACTGGAAGCCGCTCATAAAGCCTCCCTATCGCGACAATCCTTGCAAGAACTCTCTCATACTCGGTCCCTACTTCTGGAGGAATTGGGCAAACGAACGAGACGGCGCTATGTCCTACACCAAAGGGTCTTCTATGAGCAGGGCAATAAAAGTGGGAGATTACTGGCCAGGGCAATTCGAGCCTCCAGACCCTCCAACACGATCCATCAGATCCAGGACCACCGTGGTGTAACTGTATCCAAAAATGAAGACATAGCGAAATGTTTTGAAAGTTATTATAGAAAACTCTATAATCTGGCGCCTCCGAACCTCGATCCTTCTCAAACCACTGGGAGGGCTGAGGCTATTGGGAATTTTTTATCCCAACACTGTCCGAAGCAAATCCGGGAAGGACAGGCGTTGGAAATGGAACGTCCCCTCTCCATTGAGGAACTTCGTACTGCAGTGAAACAAATGAAGCCGGGTAAGAGTCCTGGGCCTGATGGACTCACGTTACAATATTACAAGTCCTTTCTGGACATTATCTCTTCTAAGATGATAGATACTTTTAACACTTTGGCATCCCCCTCTGCTACGGTGGGCTGTCTGTTAGAGGCCCATATAACAGTCATACCGAAGGAAGGTAAAGATGCCATGCAGGTCCAGAACTACAGACCGATATCGCTCCTAAATGTCGATATCAAATTGTACGCTAAGATCCTGGCTAACAGGTTATCCCCACTGCTACCTGGCCTGGTCTCACAAGATCAGGTAGGTTTTGTCCCTGGTCGAGAAGCTAGGGATAACACCATCAGGGCATTGAATCTCCACCACTGGCTCACTTCCTCCAGGACCCAAGGATTTTTCCTGTCCTTAGACACTGAGAAGGCGTTCGACAGGGTGGCCTGGGACTACATGCGGGAGGTCTTGAAAGCGATTGGCCTACATTCCCGCATGTTGGCCCACATTTCGGCACTGTACTCCGCACCTAGTGCGCGGGTGCGGGCTAACGGTCACCTGTCGGACACCTTCGATATCAGTAATGGTACACGTCAGGGTTGCCCCTTATCCCCCTTAATCTTTGTCTTGACCTTGGAACCCTTCCTAAACAAATTATGCAATAACCCCGACATCAGGGGCTTGTTTGTGAATGTTTCGCCGATGATATCCTTCTCTCCTTGTCATCCCCAAGGATTTTCCTACCGAACTTGTTAAAAGACATTAAACACTTCGGGACCCTATCCCATTTTAAGATCAATTACTCTAAATCCCATGCCTTGAATGTTCCACTCTCAAAACATGAGGTGGACTGCTGCAAGAGCTCCTTTCCATTTCTTTGGAACGCGAAGGCTATCACATACTTGGGGGTACAGATCACAACGGACTTTGCCCACTTATATGAGGAGAACTTCCTAGCAGCCCTGAAAAAGGCCCAGCAAAATCTAAAGGATTGGGGGGTCCTCAATGTATCCTGGTTTGGCCGTTCTGCCCTGCTGAAGATGATTATTTTACCGCGCCTCCTATATCTTATACAATGTCTCCCGCCCCATCTGCCGACATCGTTTTTTGCGGCATACAAAAGGGCGTCCTCCCTGTTCATTTGGAGAGGTTCACTCCCCCATATTAAATATGCCCGGCTTACCCGCTCGAAGCTCAAGGGTGGCATTGGATTGCCGGACCTTTTACGATATTATCTGGCAAATCACCTTATGCGGATAGTGGACTGGAACATCCATGCAGACAGGAAGGCCTGGGTGGTCCTGGAAAGGTCGTACACGCAGTCCCTTCTTGGCCTGCTCCCCTGGATTCCATCCCCACAGTGGCCCCGGGAGGTCCAGTCACACCCTCTGCTCCTTCCCTCTCTTAGGGCCTTTGTGCGGGCAACAAAGGCCCCAACTTTTTCCACGGTACCCGGTCCCCTCACCACGCTGAGGGGTAAACCTAATTTTACACCAGGTCTGTCGCCTTCCTTTCTAGTGAGGGAATGGCCACATGGCCAACTCCTGGCACATCAGTTTTTTTCTCATGGATCTCCTCGCCCTTATGAGGACTTGGTGTCTAAGTCCTTGTCCAAATCCTTTCCTTTTTGGTCCTATAGGCAATTACGGCATTTTCTCTCCTCTCAGGCGTCGTTGGAGACTTGGACGCGACGATTGACGCCTTTCGAATCTCTGCGTATGCGGAGTTCCCCGCAGCGGCACTTGATTTCTACACTGTACAAGATCCTTTTGGACGGCACTCCTGACTGTCCGGATCCGGCCTACAAAGCCTGGGAATCCGAACTTCACCTTTCCTTGGACGAAGATGACTGGGAGCGCATTAACCACTTAAGGACCCCCGCACGCACATATACGGCCACAGAATGGCACGTACAGGCACAAGGGCGTAAATTTACGTCCCCGCCTAAGTGCGGTTCGGGGGTCCCATCGGGACCCCCCCCGCGGCGTGCGGGGGTCCCCCTGGCTCCGGGAGCGATCCGGGATCAGCGGGCAGATGTCGGCGAATACCCGCCCCCCCGCGATCGCTCCCAGCCAATGGGAGCGCGCTCCCATCCTGTTAGTTCCTCCTCCTGTGTTTACACAGGAAGGAGGAAATGATGTAATCTCTCATCGCAGCGCTGTTTCCCAGCGCTGCTGATGAGAGAAGACATCACAAGTAAGTGTGCACCAACACAACACTGACACACACTCACATAGGCATATTAACCCCTTGTGATCGCCCCCCCCACCCCCCTGTCACAGTGTCACTGAATGCAGTGATCTAATCACTGCATTTAGTGTCAGTGTGACAGGCAGTGTAAAAAACCGTTAGTGTTAGGTTCAGGATAGCCCCCCCACCCCCCCTAATAAAGTTTTAACCCCCTGATCACCGCCCTAGTTAACCCTTTCACTCCCTATTGCCAGCGTCACTAAGCGATCATTTTTCTGATCGCTGTATTAGTGTCGCTGTTCCCGCTAGGTAGCTATTTTTTTTTATTGCGATTTTTTTTTTACTAAAGACATGTGGCTAAATAAATTTTGGCCTAAATGTTTGACTAAAATTTAGTTTATTTGATTTTTTTTTTAACAAAAAGTAAAAAATAGTGTTTTTTTTCAAAAATGTCGCTCTATTTTTGTATATAGCGCAAAAAAAAAAAATCGCAGAGGTGATCAAATACCACCAAAAGAAAGCTCTATTTGTGGGAAGAAAAGGACGCAAATTTTGTTTGGGAGCCACGTCGCACGACCGCGCAATTGTCTGTTAAAGCGACGCAGTGCCGAATCGCAAAAACACCTTGGGTCATTTACCAGCGTATTGGTCCGGGTCTTAAGTGGTTAATGAATATGCCCATAAGGGATCTCTTAATGTCGCGATACAGGAAAACTGCTACAAAATTGAAACACGGTGGTATAGGACTCCGGCTCTCCTACACAAATTTTCTCCGGCTATTCCTGACACGTGCTGGAGATGCGGGAGAGGAAGGGGGTCTATGCTTCACATATGGTGGGAGTGTGAGGCTCTCCAGGGATTTTGAAAAGAGGTACATGAAATTATTTCCCACGTTACTACCTATACTTTAGACTATTCCCCGGCACAATTTCTTTTGCATCATACGCACTTAACTAGACCTGAATACTTTAAATCCCTGGCCATGCATATGGTTAACGCGGCAAGACTCATCCCAGTCCATTGGCGCTCCACACGCACTCCAACGATCAGGGAATGGTTCGGCAGAATCTCTAAAATTTAAGAAATGGAAGAACTAATTCACATTTCCCAAGAGCGTATGCAGAAATTTACAAATACATGGGCCTGCTGGATCCACTTCAAAGCAACTCAGCGCTTTCAGGCTCATAACTTCTAAACGGTAGCGGATACTGCCCTGGCCATACCGGGCGGACGTCGTGAAGACTGGCTCCGAACGGGTAATCTGGTGGAGGACCGTTGTCATTGATGGTCCCCTTCCCTCCTTCCTTTGACCCTCTCCCCTTGTCCACCCCCCCCCCTTTCTCTCTCTCTCTCTCTCTCTCTCTTTCTCTCTCTCTCTCTCCTCCTTTCCTCTTCCCTCCCTCCTTTGGGCCTTCTTCTCTTCTTTTCTCTCTCTCTCTATCTCTTGATAGGGAACGTGCTTTGTTCTTTGAAATGACCATGTTATGATGTCATGTTCACCTTGTATAACTGATTCGCTTTCTAAATAGCCTTCCTGGCCTTGAACTGCTTTTGCACCGGTAATGTGCTTTGTTGCATTGCTTTAATGTCCGTTCATGCATGTTCACTGTATGTCAGCCTTACTGTTTTGAAAATATTTCAATAAAAAAAATGTATGGAAAAAACAAAAATAACAAACATGTCTTTTTGACTCAACGAGTTCCTCGACGGGTTTCTCGGCGAAAAGTGTACACACGACCGGTTTCTTTGCCATAATTCAGCAAGAAACTCAATGGGAGACGTATTATGCCGAGGAAACCGGTCATGTGTACACTTTTCGCCGAGAAACCCGTCGAGGAACTGGTTGAGCCAAAAAAAGAGCATGTTCTCTATTTCCTCGATGGGCAATAGGAAAATTTGGCTCAACAAGTTTTTTGACAGCCGAACAAGGAACTCGACGGGGAAAACGATGTGTTTCGCCCGTCGAGTTTCTCGGTCGTGTGTACGCGGCCTTATACTTACCTCCACTGTGCAGCTCGTTTTGCACAGAGTGTGCCCTAACCCTGTCATCTGGGGTCCCTCGGCGGCTGTCTCGGCTCCTCCTCCCAAAAGCTTTCCACCTTCATGCGAGCGAGCTCGCATGGTGGAAACCTTTTGCAAGCTCGCTCCCGTGATACAGCAGCGGGCATAGCCGCCGACTGTATCACTCGGCCCCGCCCCCCGGCACGCCGCATCATCCGCTGTGATTGACAGCAGCGCCAGCCAATGGCTGGGCTGCTATTAATCCATCCAGCCTAGCCAATCAACGGCCAGGCTGGAAACCGAAGAGGATAACGTGGACACGCGTGGGACTTTTGAGGAGTCAGGTAAGTAAAACGGGGGTTCGGGGGGGGGGGGGGGTCGGTACCATCGGATGTTTTTTCACCTTAATGCATAGGATGCATTAAGGTGAAAAAACATTTACCTTTACAACCCCTTTAATGTATTTTACTTATTAGGATTTTTGCATACATTTACATTTTACCATTTAGCAAACAAGGCACAATTTAACATTTTTAAATACTGGTATTTGTTATTTGTTAACTAAATATAGTTTTATTTTAGGTTTAGCATGGCTTTTGTAAGTTATGTTGTGTTTGTGTACATTAGTAATGATTTTGGAGCATTTTTATCTAAAATATTGGTTTAATAAACTATCACAGGACCAACAAAATCAACAGGTACCATCTTTTTATTCAATGGTCCTCTGTGTTTAGAAAAAATATATTGTTTTGGGAGTCTTTTACAAACTCGGAAAGCTGTAAGTAAAAAATAAATAAAAAATTAAATATTGCAAAAATGGTCTGGACACCTAAGGGTAAAAATGAAGTACATGCCTTGGCAGCAAAATAGTTAAATGTTCTGTACTATGCAGGAGATAGTATCTCTGAGCTCCTGTATGTCTGACAGATTGATATGCTAAGTTTATTATCTCTACATAAAGTTGCATTTGTACTTACAGCTGCTTCTGTCCACCCTCCACAGGCTAATTCTTCTTCTTCCGCCCCCAGCATGCATAATGTTTATTTTCATGATTACTACTGTGAATAATTTTGATGTATGGGGAAGTGTTAAAAATATCTTCCCTAGGTTCCATCTAGGTTAGCCACTGTATCTATCTTTGCCTCTCGTATGCATATGTCCCCAAATGATTTAAAGTGATATTAAAGTTTATTTATTTTTTCTTTAAAACAACAAACATGTCATACTTACCTCCACTGTGCAGTTTGTTTTTCACAGAGTGGCCCCAATCATCCTCTTCTGGGGTCCCACAGTGGCTCTCACAACTCCTCCCCCCAATAGATAACCCCCTCTGGGAAGCTCTCTCCCGACAGGGTTACCTTGCGGACGAGCTCCTGTGTCATACACTCGGCATCCATAGCCACATAGTGTCTAACTCGGCCTGTCTCCCGGTGGCCACATCATTGGATTTGATTGACAGCTGCAGGAACCAATGGCTGTGTTGCAATCAATCTATCCAATGAAGAGCCGAGAAGCCGTGGAGAGAGTGACACGGGATCGCAGCCACGGAAATTCTGGGCTCAGGTAAGTTAAGCGGGGGGGCTGGGGGGCCGGACACTGCAAGGTGTTTTTTCACCTTAATGCAACCCATTTAACACCTAACTAAGCAGTCTAATCTATAAGCAAAATTCAAATGTATGGGTCACTTATAAACATATTTTCTGCTGTGATATATACAGTGATTTATTGTCTGCCTTATGATACAGTTAAAATAAAGTTAAAATCAAATGTCCAATACTCTGTTGCCTGAAAAACATATTGTAAGCATAGACTGCGTACTGTATTTATTTAAATGTATGTTGGATAACAGGTGCTACTTGGGTTTGTTACCAGACAGAGGGGTGGATTTACTAAAGGCAAATCGACTGCTTTTTGCAAAGTGCAGGTGTACTCTGCAAGTGCAATGCTCCAGAGCTTAGAAAATGAGCAGACGCTATGCTGACTTCCATCATCCAATCATGTGAACGCTAAAAATGCAGTTTTCCTTTATTTTGTTAGTGCGACAACACTTTGTAAAGTGCACCGTCTATTTGCCTTTAGTAAATCAATTCCTAAGTGCTTCAAATAATTCTTGGGTATGCCACCTAATGGTCAAAAGTAATTTATATTTTAGAAAATATCCAGTCTCATGAGTATAAATTCTCATTAGTCTCTTAGGCCACGTACACACGATCGGACCAAACCGTTGAGACTGGTCCGACGGACCATTTTCATTGGTTCACCCTGAAGTGGCCTGATGTGCGTACACACCATCAGGCCAAAACCCGATCGGGCCAGAACGCGGTGACGTAGAACACACCGACGTGCTGAAAAAACGAAGTTCAATGCTTCCAAGCATGCGTCGACTTGATTCTGAGCATGCACAGGTTTTCGGCCCGATGTTTTTGCGTACTAACTATCGGTTTGGTCCGATGGTCAGGCGTCCGTCGGACAGATTTTAAAGCAAGTTTTAAAACTTTGGTCCGAAGGACAACGGTCCGATGGGCCGTACACACAATCGATTTGGTCCGATGAAACTGGCCTTAAGGCTAGCTTCATCGGACCGGTCTGATCGCGTGTACGCGGCCTTAGTCTCTGAGTTGCAAAAGGGCCATCATCTAAAAAAAAAAAATTGTAAATAAATCTATGATATATATATAGATATATATATATATATATCTATATATATATCTATATATATAGATATATATATATAGATATATATATATATATATATATTTACATCAAAGTGCACTTACCTACCCCCACCAACATAACAAACCTTTGGAACACAACGATTTATGATTTACACCTCAAACCAACTACACAGTTATCCAGAAGATCATCTTTACTAGTGTTGAGCGGAATACGCCATATTCGATTTCGCAATATTTCACGAATATATAGAAGAATATTCGTGAAATATTTGTTAATATCGAATATTCGTGATATTTTATAAAAAAAAAAAATATTTGCGAAATTTTGCTAATGCGAATGCGAAATTGATTGCGAAATTCTCGTCCGCGCATGCGCATGGTCGTGCAGGTAGGTTCCTATTGGTTGCTATGGAGGTTGCTAACCTCTGACAACTTTGGTAGGAGAACTCTGATTGGCTCTGATGCAAAAGAAGGGCAGAGAAAGTATTTGCGAATATTCGTAATACGAATATTCGCATTGCGAATATTCGGCAACATAAAAGGATCGCCTCAGCTACTCGGCCCAGGGTCTCTAATCATACCAGCAATGCTGCGTCGATGGAGATCACTAGGATGTGATCTGTTTTAAAAATAAATTTGAAAAAATACGAATATTCGCAATAGCGAATATTCGCCGCGATATTTGAGTTATTCGCGAATACTCGAATATGCAATATTCGTGAGCAACACTAATCTTTACTACAGTACGTGTTCTAAATGTACAAGAGAGAGTTTTAGCCCCCATAGATGCAGGTGTCCTTCTGCATGTTAATGGATTACAAATAAAGAAAAATGTTTTGTTCATTCCAAGCCTTAATAAATTAGCTGATACAGCCAGTAGATAATTTAAGTACTACACAGGTGAATGCTCCTCACTACAGTTTCATTATAAAAATCTATTATGGCAATTTTTCATTATCAGCTTCACAATAAAATTAGGGCAAACCATTTAATGATTTAAAAACAGAAGAAACATTAAACTTTACAAACATTTTTAACGTTGCTGGCTGAATCAATTGTACAGTTGTAATGGTGAAACAGCACCTTGCTAGAAGTTGATGTCGATCTATTGCTAGGGATGAGTGGGCAATTTAGTTGAACTTTATTTTACAGCAAAATTACCAATTTCACCCTTAAAAAAATCCCTAATGCCGCGTACACACGGTCGTTTTTTGCGATGAAAAAAAACGTTGTTTTTTAAAACGTCATTTAAATTGATCGTGTGTGGGCAAAACGTTGTTTTTTGTCTTAAAAAAAACGACCAAAAAAAAATTCCAACATGCTTGAATTTTTTGTGTCGTTTTTGTGTCACCTTGTGTAGCAAAAACGTTGTTTAAAACGACATTTTTCAACTCGCGCATGCCCAGAAGCTAGTTATGAAGCGAGCTTCAATGGAAAAGAGTGGTGAACGTAACCTCGCTTTTTGTGAAAAAACTATGGTGTGTATGCAACATCGTCTTTGAAAAGTGACATTTCAAAAACGTCGTTTTTTACTTCACAGAAAACTTCGTTTTTTTTTCATCACAAAAAACGACCGTGTGTACGCGGCATTAAAGTTACCTTCACATTTTGACAGATGAGGTTGATTTTCTAAAATCCACTTTGCAAGGGAAGTTTCACTTTGCAAAGGAATTTGCCCTAAAGCTTGATGAATTTGGTTAAACTTCACTTTGCAGAGAATACCCAATCACTTGCAAGGAAAATAAAATGAAAGTATCTTTGCTTGCACATGAATTGATGATGGAAGTCAGCAGAGATTCACCTCATTTGCTGAGCTCTATGGCAAATTTTGCAATGTATGCCCTGTACATACAAAAGGAATTTCCTATGGGCTAAAATCTGATGGAATCTTCTGTCAGAATTACGTTCTGAGACTAAAATTCCGACCGTCCAAAACGGGGTGACATAAAACACTTCGATGAGCCGAGAAAAATGAAGTTCAGTGCTTCCGAGCATGCGTTGACTTGATTCTGAGCATGCATGTTCTTTTTCTCCGTTGGAGTTCCACACAGACGATAGGAATTTAAAAAAAATAAACCAAAATGTAACAGAAGGTCTTCTCCTAATCTATTGTAATATAAAGGGGTTGTAAACTCTCAAGGTTTTTCACCTTAATGCATAAAATGCATTAAAGCGGATCTCCACCCTAAAGTGAAGATCCGCTGATCGGAACCCTCCCCCCTCCGGCGTCACATTTGACACCTTTCAGGGGGGAGGGGGGTGCAGATACCTGTCTAAAGACAGGTATCTGCACCCACTTCCGGCCCGCAGTCTCGGGCAAAAGACGGGCTTTTCCCATTGTGTGCTGGGAACTCTCGGCTCCCAGCACACAGCGGGAGCCAATCGCCGGGCGCAGCGCGACTCGCGCATGCGCTGTAGGGAACCGGGCAGTGAAGCCGGAGTGCTTCACTTCCTGGTTCCCTCACCGTGGATGGAGGGGGGAGCAGCAGGGAGACGAGCGATCGCTCGTCCTCTGCTGCGGACGCCGCTGGACTCCAGGACAGGTAAGTGTCCTAATATTAAAAGTCAGCAGCTTCAGTATTTGTTGCTGCTGGCTTTTAATATTTTTTTTGGGTGAACCATCCGCTTTAAGGTGAAAAACCTTTTATGTTGCAGCACCCCGAGACCCCCACTTCTTACCTAAACCCGATCGTTCTAGCAAAAGACAGCAGCTCCAGCCGTTGTCTCGGGTCCTCATTAGATAGATTCATAGCAGCAGGAGCCATTGGCTACCGCTGCTATCAATCAAATCCAGTGACATGGGAGCTGGGGGGGGGCCGAGCCCTGCTGTCTGTGTCAATGGACGCAGCAGTAGAACTCAGGAGCGCACCCACATAAGTGCCCTCATGGAAAGCAACTCTCCGTGGGGGCACTCGAGGAACCAGGAGTGCCGCAGAGAACCCCAGAAAAGGAGGATCAGGGCCACTCTTTGCAAAACTCTTGCACAGAGGAGGTAAGTATAACATGTTTGTTATTTAAAAAAAAAAAAAAAAAAGCTTTACAATCACTTTAAAGCCAATGGCACCCTGAAAACTATTTAAAAATATCCCCAATATTTAGCTCATTGACTCCAATGAAATTCACCAAAATAGCAAATTATAAATATACAGTTAAACCTTGGTTTGAAAGTTACTTGGTTTGAGAGCGTTTTGCAAGACAAGCAAAATGTTTTAGTACATTTTGCCTTGATATACAAGTGATGTCTTGATATAAGGCCACATACACACGATCGAACATGTCCGCTGAAACTGGTCCGCGGACCAGTTTCAGCGGACATGTTCGATCGTGTGTACGGCCTATCGGACCGTTTTCCAGCGGACAAAAGTTTCTAAACATGCTTAGAAACCTGTCCGCTGGAAACCTGTCCGTCAAACATGTTCGATGGTTAGTACACGAAATCAGCGGACCAAAATCCCGCGCATGCTCAGAATCAAGTCGACGCATGCTTGGAAGCATTGAACTTCGTTTTTTCATCACGTTGTTGTGTTCTACGTCACCACGTTCTGGTCCGAGGGGATTTTTGTACGATGGTGTGTACGCATTTCAGACCAACAGACCACTTCAGCCTTGTCCGATGAAAACGGTTTGTCGGACAGGTTTCCTCGGACATGTCTCATCGTGTGTACGCGGCCTTAGAGTAGCGTCATGTCACAACTGAGTATAAAAAAGAAGAGGGGAGCCTCTACTGTAAGTGTAGCAATATGGTTACATTTAATGACGGTACAACAATTAGCAACTTATTGCTACACTTAGAGGTGCCTCTCTTCTCTGTTATACCCTGTAAAAAATGCTTTGATATACAAGTGCTTTGGATTACAAGCATGTTTCTGGAACGAATTATGCTCGCAAACCAAGGTTTTACTGTATATAAACAATATACCGGTACCTATATTATCTTATAATAGTTTTTAGATCTAATGTAAACTGGCATACTGTATATTTATTTTCCTCTTTTTTTTTTATTAAAAAAAAATGAAAAAAGTTACAGAAGATCCTCTCTTAATCTATTATTTAAAGCCAATTGCACTCTCAAAACTATAAAAAGAAATTCCCAATATTTAACTCATTGACTACAATGCAATTCACCAAAATAGCAAATTTTAAAATAATATACCTATCTTATCTTATAAAAGTGTTTAGATCTAATGTAATCTGTAAGTCAACAAATAAATAAATATGGTAATCCAGAGAAACTGTATATTCAACAATTTAATTTTGTCACATTTGACATTGGCCAAGCCCCTACTACTTCACAAGTCTATATATTGATCATTTAACCACTTAAGCCCCGGACCATTTGGCTGGCCAAAGACCAGGTCACTGTTTGTGATTCGGCACTGTGCGCTTTAACTGACAATTGTCGTACAAGGTGGCTCCCAAAAAAAATGTACACCCTTTTAAACAAAATAGAGCATACATTTTGAAAAAAAATCTATATTTTTTCGTTTTTGCTATAATAAATATACCAAAAAAATATATAAAAAAAAAATGTTTATCAGTTTAGGCTGATATGTATTCTTCTACATATTTTTCTTTAAACAAAAATTACAATAAGTGTTTATTAATTGGTTTGTGCAAAAGTTATAGCGTCTACAAAATATTGGATAGTTTTATGGCATTTTTATAAAAACATTTTTTTTTACTAGTAATGGTGGTGATCAGAGATTTTTATGGTGACTACGAGATTATGGCAGACACATCGGACACGTTTGACACCATTTTGGGACCATTGTAATTTTTACATCGAACAGTGCTATAAAAAATGCACTGATTACTGTAAAAACTGAAACTGGCAGTGAAGAGATTAACCTGTAAGTGGCGCTGAAGGGGTTAAGTGTGTCCTAGAGAGTGATTCTAACTGCAGGAGGGGTGGGTTGTGTTTGAAATGACACTGATCACCACTCCTGATTACAGGGATTACAGTGGAAAAATGGGAAAATGCTTGTTTACATCAGCATTTCCCCATTCTTACTCTCCGTGAGATGATTGCGGTTATCCCCGCGAACATCGAGTCTGCGGGACCCGTGGTCGGACTCACGGAGCTCTTAAAGGGGATGTACATGTATGCCCATCTGCCCACAGGAGCCATTGTGTCAATGTATATCATTGTGCACTGATCCTTAAGTGGTTAATGTTATTTCTAACCTCAGGATGTAGAAGGAGTGAGACAACGTTTGATTTTTACAGAAATGCCATATAGAAATTATACACACACACCCAGTTTAAACTGTGCAACCTGTAAAGCACTTTAGGTTATGAATATGTTGGCACACACCAATCTATTCTCAGTATGCTGTAACTTTCTACATGACTGGACTTTATTTTTGTACTTCCATTACTTGCTAATTTAAGACTTTCCAAATTCTGTCTTCTTTATGCATGCTATGTGAATCTTCAAAGTGCTTTCCACAGACCAATGAATTCAGCCCTATCCTCATTACCTGCATCAGAAGCACATTTGAAAGTAAAGCATAACTCCAGACTAACTCCTGCTCTACGTTTAGATTAACATTTCTGTCAGATTTTTGTGAGTGTGATATAAAAGTAAGGGATGTGGTAGTCGCATAAAACAGAAAGTTCTAAACTTCCCCTACTCTGTTAACCTCCATGGCAGTATGAAATATGGGACTGCACACAGTCCAACATCACAATCAGGACAATGGAAAGTGTTCCTCAATGTCAAAAGTGGTTTTAGACCGGCTAAAAAACAGCGATAGTGAATTAGAATCACTTGCAGAATTGAGCTATAGTTAATTGTGGGGAAATTTGACATCAGACGAATCAGTGACAGCAGCAACAATTCTGCAACTGAGCTCAGTGCTGCATGATCCATACCACTGTCAATAGAGCACCAAGTTTGCACATTACTGAGCTCTGTTGCAGAATCGTCGCTGTTGTCACTTTCTGTGCCTGATGACTAATTTCTCCACTATTGCTACCGCTCAATTCTAGCTGGTTAAAAAACACCTTTGACATTGGTTTTTGGATGCCATGGACGTTCTCAAGTTTCCAGGGAGAAAGAACAGTATATATAATATAAAAGTGCAGACAGGACAATGGAAAAAGCACTAGGGACAAAACTGAGGTGAAATAATTTAATACGGTAATGTGATCTACAGATGTAATGTGTGTGTTATGTTTTTTGTACTTTTTTGAATTTGCCACTGTGCTCTGCCCCATGCATTGCGACACTCGCAGGGAACGGAGCCGTCACATTGATGAGGACATGACGGGATCGTAGGGAAAAGGTAAGTAACTGTACCTGGATACTGCAATGCCATCCCGAGTGTGGCTTAGGGTTACCGCTATTGGTAATGAAAATTAACCTCGAGCTCGGGGAATACCGCTAGATAAGTTAAAACTAGTTTTTGCCTGTGTCCGTATTGGAGAGATTTTAGCATTACTTCCAGTCCTAAATTTAAGCATGGAGAAATTGTCCAAATAGTGGTAGGGTTAGCAATTAAAACCTGAAAGAAGCTCTAACCTCTCCCTATTCTACAGTATATCATACAGTACCTGTCACCGAGAATGTGTTTTCAGCACGACAGCATCAAGCTGATTCTCGGGTGCCGACATCTCGCAGAATTTGGAAAGTAGGTACCACGTGGGTAGGTACCGGAGCATGATGGGACTGCAACGTCACAAGATAGGCCTATATAAGTCGCTGGGAGCCGCGCGTCTGTCATAACAGCGGGAGGAAGCGTTGAGTCAACATCTGGAGAAGAGAAGAGAAGAGAAGAAGAGAAGAAGAAGACGTGACAGAAGAGCAGATGGCCGCCGCTAGTAATTGAGCTAACACGAAGATAGCGGCGGCCAGTCCTGAAAAAGAAGAAGGCACCGTAGAGCGCCGAGTCAAGAGCGGAGAGCGGGAGAATACCCCGGAGAGTGGAGAAGACCCCAGAGAGCGGAGAAGACTCCCCAGGGAGCGGAGAAGACCCTGGAGAGCAGAGAAGACCCCCGAGAGCGGAAAAGACCCCCGGAGAGTGGGAGAAGACTCACGAAGAGTGGTAGAAGGCCCCCCTGGTAAAAGAGCTGAAGAAGACAGGGGGGCCGTCCGGAGCTGTCTAATAAAATACTTTAAAAACCCTGTATTGTTTATTTTGTGTTTACACTTTGCCTCCAGGTGAATGGGTAGGGGTATTATATTCATTCGCCTAGGGTGGGGGGCCGGTATCTGGGGGCCCCCTTATTAAAGGGGGCTCCTAGATTCCGATAAGCCGCCCGCCCGCAGACCCCGACAACCAAGGGCCAGGGTTGTCGGGAAGAGGCCCTGTCCTTATCAACATGGGGACATGGTGTTCTGGGGTGGGGGGGCCGCAGTGCGCCCCCCTGCCCCAGAGCACCTGACCCCCCCATGTTGAGGGCATGCTGCCTGGTACGGCTCAGGAGGGGGGGGGGCACTCGCTCGCCCCCACTCCTTTCCTGACCGGCCGGGCGGCGTGCTTTGGATACGGGTCTGGTATGGATTGTGGGGGGGTTCTTTTTTTTTCGGCGTAGGGGGGGTTCTCCTTACAATCCATAGCAGACCTAAGGGCCTGGTATGTCCCCTGGGGGGGGAACCCATCCCGGATTTTTATTTAAAAATACGGCGTGGAGTTCCCCCTCATGATACATACTAAATGCCGTGTGTAGATTTGGGGGGAATCCAAGTCGGATCCCCGTCGCTTCTATGACGGCTCTGTCTCCATCGCGGCAAGACAGCTCGGCGCTGACGCTGGCTCGCTGAGAAAGGGAGCGAGATTGACACAATATCGTCGTCACCTACTGTATGTCTTAAAATTGAATAACAGGTTTTAGCTGGAGCTGGGCTTTAACTGCTCCAAATGGTTGATCCGATGAAGGTTACTAGCTCAGGCGGTGGTGGCATTGGAGCTGATTGGAATTGTTGCACAGGGTAAGCGATGCAGTTTGATTCCAGGCCATAAATACTGTTGTTATGTTAATATGTCCGTAACCACTCTACGACCAGCATCAAAGGACATTTGGCGCACTATACTGATCATAGTTAATGGATGAATGGAATAGTCTCTGATGTTTTGTGTTAGACCACTTGAGGCAAACAGCAGTTCCCTGGCAGCAGGTTTACTATCAGAAATGAAAGTTTCCATTATAGTGTAGTATACTTTTTATGACAAGCATTAAGCTCTCTTTTCTACTCTTTTTTATTTCTTAAGTAAGGATGCTTTCTTATCAATGTCGGCTTCAACAATATGTAATTTAGACTGCTAACATCCACATCATTAACATTCACTTTACACTTTTACATACACCTAAAGACAGCAAGAAAATACTTTTTTTTTTTGTTTTCTTTTTTCATTGTATCCTTCCAGGCAATTAGAGATGAGTCAGAGGACACATGCTATTTTCAGTTTAGTCAGTGACCTTTACATGCTCTAAAATATACTGTGTACTGAAAATGCTTTATATTTTTGCTAATATTGAAATGATCTGCATGGCTGCCTAATGGACATACACAATGAGAGTGCATTCCAACATAAGGCATATATGAGTTTAAATACCTTTCTATGCTTGTTCTTGCCTGAAAATTGTGCTCAACCAGACAGGACCTCAAAGAACTGCACACAGCATCATGAAATGTTGCATTCATAGTTATGGATTTAATGAAAAGATAATGTGCCTCCGGAAGGATGAACAAACACAGCCTGTATAACCGTTACAATAAAGCCACAACAGTTGACAACTTTCCATTTGCTTAAAAAATAAGAAATGCTCATCCCCTCAAGTGTCAGGCCCTAATCTCATTCCAATCCTGTATCATTTTGCAACATTTTCAGGCTTAGTAATCAATCCAAAAAAATGTCTAGCGCTGAATATATCTCTTTCAAACATAGAACTGAGTTCAGCCAAAATAGGTCTCCCATTTGCATGGACAGAAAGATGCATCCCTTATTTAGGGATACATCTTACTGCATCCATATGAGATTTATTCTCATATAATTATCCCGCAATTCTAAAACATATATCGAATTTAATGAATTCATGGACCCATCTACTATTATCATGGTTTGGAAGAATCAATGCAGTCAAAATGACGATATTACCAAAACTTTTATATCTCTTTAGAGTGCTACCCATCCCATTACCTGCATATTACCTGAGGATAGTATAGAAGAGAGTTTCATCTTTTGTCTGGGGTTCTTCCAAACCGAGAATAAAAACACAAGCGTTATACCTCCCCAAAGTAAAAGGTGGACTCGGGTATCCCAACTTTGCGCATTACTACAGAGCTGCACAAATAGCAACACTCGCTAAAAATCATGCACAACAGGAAACACCACTCTGGGTATCAATAGAAGCAATTGAATGCGATCCCATTCCACTATCCAATGTGCTGTGGGTCTCCCCCAAAGTGTGCAGAAATATACGAAAACCACATTATTAAACATTTACTTTCCCTTTGGGATCGATTTAAAATAAAAACAAACAACTACAATCTCCTCACAATCCATTGTTATCATTCTATGAAAAAACAGCATTTTATCCTGCATGGGTCTCTCCCAAATCTTTTAAGGAATGGGCTTCTAGGGATATCCTGTGTATGTACAAATTTGTAGACTCCACATCTTTCATCCCCATTCCCGACATTATGTGAATTATATGGTATACCGCAAACAGAATTATTCAGATACCTCCAATTAAAAAACTTTTTTACGCCTCTAATAACTTTTTCACCTTTGTTAACCCGCTTGTCTATTTTTGAAAATATTTGTAAAAAAGAGCCGCATGCTAGGGGTACAATATCTGCTTTTTATTCTCAGTCACTAATACAGTTCAACATGGATAAACTATCCTATGTCCGAAAATGGGAGGAGGATCTAGAATCTGAACTAAATGCCTCTGATTGGAATCAAATATGGTATAACACAAAAACAGTCTCCCCAAACGTACTCGCGATGGAGGCAAATTATAAAGTATTAACAAGATGGTACAGGCATACCCCACTTTTAAGTACACAATGGGGTTTATTTACTATCGCTGGAAAGCGCAAAATCAGTCTCACTTCTGCATAGAAACCAATGAGCTTCTAACCCCAGCTTGTTCAATTAAGCCTGGTAATAAAATCTGTAAGCTCATTGGTTTTTATGCAAAAGTGAGCCAGATTTTGGGCTTTCCAGCTTTAGTAAATAAACCCTATTGTGTACGTAAAAGTGGGGTATGCCTGTACTTAGTACCGGCTAGGGTAGCAAAATATGTTCAAAAATACTCTGCGCAGTGTTTTAGGGGATGTTCTGATACAGGTACATATCATCATATTTGGTGGTCGTGTCCGAAGGCGCTGACATTTTGGACGGAGATTTTCAAAATTGCAAGTATATTGACTAAAAAGAAAATTCCTTTAGACCTCAAAACAGCATTGCTCAACTTCAAAGCTGGTAATATAACACATATGCAATTAAAACTGCTATTACAGCTCTTCACAGCAGCAAAGCAGACATTAGGAAAGGCCTGGAAATCTCCTAATCTGATAGTAAATGAAGTTAAAGAAAGGATGAATAACTCTATGACCTATGCTAAAATGACAGCTATAGAAACGGACACGATCACCGAGTTTGAGAGAATATGGAAACCTTGGATTACATATGAAATGCCAATATCTTTTAATAACAAAGTACTTATGCCATGGTCAGGGGCGGACTGACAACTCATGGGGCCCCCGGGCAATAGAAGACTATGGGGCCCCCCGGCTTACAGATGGCCACCACGCCAGGAGGCAATGCAGAGGTGGGGCAGCTAAAATCTCTGGATTTTCACATCAAAAGCATGTCAGTTTCGGACATATCAGGGACAGATGTAAAAAAAACACAGATTTTTACATACTGTCCCTGGTTTTACTGAGCCTGGCAACCCTGATGGGGCCCCCTAGTGGCATGGGGCCTTCGGGCAGTGCCCGAGTGACTCAATGGTCAGTCCACCCCTGGCCATGGTAGCCTAAGCATTGTAAATACCTATTATACTTTTTAGTCGTGGCAGTGGATCTCGGCCTAGTCCTGCAGACTCCTTTATTTCCCCCCCCCCCCATCTCTTTTTCTTGGTTTTTCTTTTTACTTCTTTTTGTTTTTGATTCACTACTATGTTTTCAAAACTCTCATTATTAGCTTGATATTTATTTGTACTAACCGAAATTCTAACATAGGAATTTATTAATACAAGAAGTTATTGTACTGAGAATAGATTCATAGCTCCCTGCCTACATGTTATTGATAGTAACTAAAACATTTTATCAAATTTTGCATTAATTAAATCTTCATTGGATTAATATACTATTGTATATGCGCAACAGAGCTTCTCCCCTGTGTAATGTATTTCTTATGTGTTACTTGTACAATTTTTTCTGAATCACATAATAAAGATATTTTGACAAGGGAAAAAAATAATAAATAAGAAATGCTTAGAAAATGTTTCAAAAAAATGTAAATATATCTAAACATTGTGTAAATGTTATCTTCCTTCCATTTATAGAAAATCACATTCGATGTGACTAATGATTACACCTGAAAAGGCTCAACCTTAAAAAGGAATGAAATTGATGTTTTTTTTTCTCACAATTTTAGATTTGCAAAAACCTGTGATTATGTTCTTGATTTTATCTTATTCAAATAAGCTGTTCAAAGAGCAATTATGACGTGCAATGCTAAATAGCTTCTAATCTAACATTAGGTTTCATTTTCTGTAGTTAAATCAGTAAAAACTGATCTCTTCTTGGTTACTAGGGGCTATTACATCGCTGTCTACTACTGAACATGAGAATTTCCTATTATTTATTACTCATTTTAAGAATTAATGTTAAAGACCATTGTTTCCCTGTATTTGACATGTGTTTCAGATGCACAGCAAATGCAGGCCAGAAAATTGCCTTTGACTTCAAAGGAGCAGTGCACATGCCAATTTAGAGGTTGTGAGGTTGTGTTTGACCTGCTTTGAATTGTAGTGCTTTTATTTGGATGTAGAATGTTATATTGAGGTGTGATCAAACTCCAGGCAAAGCATGTGTTTGACATGAACATCTGTCAACATGATCCTTAGGGCTACATTCAGGCAGCCAAAAGCAGCCAAATACCACATCTGGATGCAGCAACACTCTGTGCACTCTGTGCTATGGACATATACAAACTGGTTGATTTTCTGTGCCCAGTTTGTGTGCACTCAAAACTCCACAGAAAATCCAAATCTGGACGCACACATGAGTAGTTACCATACAGAACAGCGGCAGCGCTAGCCTATTTGTACGACAATGTACAAACAAACTTTACCAAAAAATGGGATTTTATAGATGCCCACTCATATGCTAGTTACACATGTTTGTTAAAATGTGAATGCATTTAAAGCCATAAAAACATTAAAAACGTGTACACTACATTCTTGTAAACGCCAACATATAAAGACTGTTTTACAGAGCATCTTAGTTTCTTCCCCTTTTACCTATTATCAATTGACTTCTTTGAACATATAAACTAGCTAGCGTAAGGCAGCTGCTAGGGCGCCAGGAGGGCACTGAAGTCGGAGGTGACTGTCCCTGAAGAAAAGTTACGCTGCTGCCGGCCCCCGCTCTTATCTAGCTCAGCAGCACAGGTACCACAAAGCGCACCATGATAGGCAGTAATAGCCCCCCCCGCGATATGAACTTCAGCCGCTGTTTCCAGTGGCAAAATTACCAGGGTTGCACTTGCGTCCTGGTATTCTGCCAGTGTGGGGGGCCCTGAGACCCCACAAGTCCCCCTGTACTTCTGGACCAGCTGGGAAAGGGGGAGGGAGGGGGTGATCAGCAGATATGTGATGTCCGCGGGATGTCCCTCCAGCCAGCACAGTTCAATTCCCGGGTGTCAGTGTATACAATATTGTGGGGAGGGGCCTCTGATCTGAGCAGGCATCAGATTCAATGCACAAGTTTGTCCCTCTGCTTGTACACTCTGAGTCTTGCCGATAAATGCTCGGGTCAGAGGCTCCTCCCCTCTCCATTGTATACACAGACACTTGGGAAGTAAACTGTGCTGGCTGGAGGCACATCTTGCAGATAACACAAGGAAGCATGTACAAGGTCTGCTGCTTCTTACATTTGTAAACTTTTCATGCAAGGTAAGCCCGACACTGGCCCCCCACGTGTGACACTGGCCGCCCATCTGTGACACTGGCCTCCAAAATCTGTGACACTGCCCCCCACCTGTTACACTGCCACCCACCTGTGACACTGGCCCCCCATCTGTGACACTGCCCCCACCTGTGACTCTGCCCCTACCTGTGACACTGCCCCTGTGTTACTGCCCCCCACCTGTGACTCTGTCCCCCCACCTGTGACACTGGCCCCCCACCTGTGACACTTCCCCCCTATCTGTGACACTGTCCCCCCACCTGTGACAGTGTCCCCATCTGTGAGTGACACTGGCCCCCCATGATACTTCCCCCACCTGTGACACTGCCCCTCCACCAGTGACACTGGCCCCCCACCTGTGACACTGCCCCTCCACCAGTGACACTGGCCCCCACTTGTGACACTGCCCCCCCACCAGTGACACTGGCCCCCCACCTGTGACACTGCCCCACCTGTTACACTGCCCCCACCTGTGACACTGCCCCCCACCTGAGACACTGGCCCCCAACCTGTCATACTGTCCCCCTCCTGTAGCACTGCCCCTCTATCATTCTGCCCCCTTTTCACACTGCCCCTTATGTTATATTTACCCCCTCCTGTCACACTACCCCTGTCACACTGCCCCCTCTTGTTACAGAGCCTCCCTCCTTTCACAGTGCTCCCTAATTACACTGCCCCTCTCCTGTCATTCTTCCCAGGTATCCTTTTCCTGTCACACTGCCCCCATCATACTGCTCTTTCTTGTCACACTGCCCTCCTTCTTTCACACTCCCTCCTCCGATCACACTTTCCATATACCCTTCTTTGGTCACACTGCCCCATCACACTGCCCCCCATCCTTTCACAATCCCCCCATCATACTGCGGGTCAGGGGCCCTTCGTGTTTTTTTGCACTGGGGCCCTGAAGATTATAGTTACACCTCTGCATCTGCTCTTCTGGCTGCTACTTCTCCTCCTTCCCAGGTAAGGGGCATAAGACTGCCTTTATTTCCACTGATTCTCCCCCTCCAGACAGTAGGCTCCAGCCCCCTACAATAATTCCCACCCACCAGTCCAGCACAAAGATGAAAATCACCACTGAACTGGTGGCATGTGAGATGAGGGTGAGGAGCTGAGTAAGACCAGGGGGAGGTACCATAAGGCACAGGAGTGGGATCAGTGTGGTACCATTACCAAGACATACCATCTGCTTACCAAAAAATGTACGTCTTAGCACTGAATCTGATAAAGCACACTATAGTACATTACAAGAACATTCTGCACTACTTCATTAAAAGTAATGTACTGACATCAAATTTTACTAGGATAAAGCAACACATTGTTTAAATGTCCTGGTAATGAACTATACCACACCGGGCATGCAGAGTACCTGGTACCAGACTAGGTACTCTGTAACTCTACCTGCAGTCTTGCTCATGTCACCTCATAAGTTTAAGATGTCATGTTTTGTGGTAAGCAGATAGTATGTGCTCTCTCTTGGTGATGGTACACTGAAGTCAGTGCAAACAGCTTGCAGTGGATCTGCACAAGTTTATCATGGCACAATTTTATTGAATTTTGTTTATGAAATGTATGTTTTATGCATATTATTTATTGTGCTAGGACTGTGTAAGGTACATGTATTAACCACTTCAATACCAGGCATTAACACCCAATTCCTGCCCAGGCCACTTTTCAGATTTAAGCGCTGTCACACTTTGACTGACAATTGCAACACTGTACCCCTATGAAATTGTTATCTTTTTTTCACACACATAGAGATTTATTTTGGTGGTATTTGATCATCACATTTTTTATTTTTTTTGCAAAACAAATAAAAAAAGTTTCTTACAGTAGTTTCTATTATACAATTTTGCAAACAAGTAATTTTTCTCCTTTCCTGATGTGCATTGATGGGCTGCACTGATGAGTACTGATAGGTGGAATGCATGAGGCGACATTGATGAGGTGATTGAACACAGCTGATCACGTGGGGAAGGGCCGCTGTGATTGGCTCTTTACTGCGATCTGTGAACTCTGTTGACTCTGCTAACTGATGTAAGAGGGGCACTGAGAACCTTGATTGTAAGGTGGAAATGTTGGGGACTTTGATGTAAAGGGGAATTTCATTGTGGAAGGGGGGTTGTGGTGGAAGGACAGTGGGGGGCACCAAATTACACCTTTGCTTGTGTAGACAAAAATCCTTGCACCAGCCCTGGTCACACATACCGCACAGAGATTTCCGAAATTCCAGGTGGCCCTTTAACAAAGTCCCACCTCCTAGACTGGGCTCCTGTAATAGATGGAGCATTGATCCAATGCTGTGAAATTGAATCAGTGTGACAAGTATCATAGGAGTCTGTGAGTTTGAATCCAAGCTCCGTGGCAGCAGGAGATCGCTGCTCTGTGTAATCCATCTAAGGACACTGGTAAGCTGCAATTGATTGGCACTGGTAGGCTACAATTAGTGGAAATTGGTAGGCTGCAACTGGTGGGCATTGGTAGGCTGCAACTGGTGGGCATTGGTGGGATGCAATTGGTGGGCACTGATAAGGCTGAAATTGGTGGGCACTGATAAGTCTGCAATTAATGGACAAGGCTGCATTTGTTGGGCACTAGAAGGCTGCATTATATGGTCACTCATGAGCTGCATTTGATGGGCACTGATGAGGCGGCATTAATATGTCTGTAGTCTCTGACCGTCTCCTCTAGTATGTCTTTAGTATGTTTTGGGGCTCTTTCTAACAGAGGCCCTCTCTGTGTCCATTAGAGAGACCTGCTTTCAGGTCCCATTAGAGTACTATGCTTCTCTTCCTGTATTTTGTTTATTGTTAAGAGATTGTGGGAGGATCCCAGTATAACAAAGACTCCTTAGGGGAGCATCTCTGTGAGTCGTTGCCATCTAAACATTTGTAAAGGGGAGGGGTTATCAAGATGACTATGCCCAAAGGGGTGCCAGAAATATTTATGCACCCAGGTGTCTGTGACCCTAGGATCAGCCCTGCCACTACTATTCAGCTGTTTGAATGTAGCCTTACTCGTTATAGGGAATAAGCACTTATATGCTGTAAATTATATGTTATTACAGTTTTCCACAGTCTGCATACAGTCTAATGTACCAAGTGGCATAATTGTACATACTCTTGTACATACTCTAGAAACCAGTTAAACTGTCTGTATCTGTGCATAATGGCATAGTTCTAAAACTAGGAAAAGGACAAAATGTGTCCATTGTTTGGTGTACATTCAGAAAAATGTGAATGTCTGCAGTTCATGCAGTTCCCATTTCAACTGAAATATAATAGTTTGCAAAATGTCCAGTTGCAGTTGATGTTCACCCTTGACACCAAAAGATTTTATGGTAACGTCATATATAAAGTGGAACATACAAGTAAGTACCTCCTTACACTACTCACTCCTTAGGGGCATGGCATATGTAGAAAGTAGTTCATGAAAATTTCACCAAACATTCACCATTGGTAAATAAATCACTGTCATCTAGAACCCATACACCTGCAGTGAATTTATAAATATGCCCCTTAGGCCGCGTACACATGGCCGAGAACCTCGACGGGCGGAACACATCGTTCCGCCTGTCGAGGTTCTCGGCCGGCCGTCAGATTCGGCGACCAGCCCGTCGGGAAAGGCGACCAGCCATTCATCACGACAGGCCGTCGAGCAAATAGAGAACCTGCTCTCTATTTGCTCGACGGGTTTCCCGACGGGCTGGGCTCGGCGAATCCGTACACACGGCCGAGGTTCTCGGCAGAATGAGGATCCCAGCGAGGTTCTCGCTGGTTTCTGCCGAGAACCTCGGCCGTGTGTACGGGGCTTTAGAGTATTTGAATAATCTTTCAGAACTGAATGCTTGTGCCCTTATCAAGCTGTATTCCAGGGCTTCCATTAAATCTTGTATTTTTTGAGTTCCCAGCTGATGCTTGAAGCATAACTCCATGTTTCATATAACTTTAAATAGGTAATTTGAACCAAACTTGTCCAAAGAAACTACTTTCTTTACTAACACATGCACCTGCATCAGGTCCATACAGTATACAGCAGTGGTCATCAACCCTGTGGTCAGGGCCCACTAACAGGCCAGGTTTGCAAGTTAACTGAAATACATCACAGGAGATATAATTTGCTGCTCAGTGATTGCAGTATTCTAGTCTGCATCTACCCAAGGAAATACATAAACATGGCCTGTTAGTGGGCCCTGAGGACAGGGTTGATGACCACTGGTATACAGCACCATGTCACGGCAGTAGTGTGTGGACTTACCATGCATGCCTGGAGCAAACTTAGGTTGGGCTGAGCATTGCTCATTCATACATTCATTTTATGAATGAATACAATAAAGGGGAGGGAGGGTAGCGGGACTTTGTATGAAACATGCAGATGCAGAATATAGTAAATATATATGATAACATACAGTATATATTAATCAATGGGACACTGTATACAACAAAAAAAAAACACACAAATTCACAGTAGAATTAATGACCCATAAAAATGTATATATACACACATACACATGTTGAATGTGTACAGTACAGTAACAAATCGTTGTAATTATTCTCCAAAGGTGGAGGTGGAGATTGTGACATCATCCTCCCATTTCTCCACCTCAGCTGATCAGAGGAAGCCTTGTCCTCATTTATAAAAATGTAAGGCTTCCTGTGCAGCTCTCAGCCCAATTTAATTTTGTTCCAGTGACTGGACAGGAAGTCCCCTTACTGCTTCCAGAACACAACGCTATATTCTGTACAGTAGGTAACTGATGCTACATACAGTTTATACAACATTCACTGTGGGTGTATGTGGTAATGAAGGAAGTAATTCACTTGGACAAGTTTGTTTAATGAAATATGGAGTTTAGTTGTGTGCCCATATTTCTGGCATTGAATAATTAAAACCTTGAGTTTATGTGACTACCCCTACAAAAAAATAATTGTTTTAGTGAAAAAGCACAGTGGCACTGTTCACTATGCAGATCAAATACAAGTTACTTCTGAAAACACCAACAGAAAATCACCAGCATATCAAGCATATGATTACATATGTCCTTGTTTTGATTGTTCTTACTTAAGACATTTAACTAAAATTTTCTTTTGAGTCTGATTTGCTTTTATATGATATGTCCCTATAGACCTTTGATGCTTTCCTCTGTTACTTGAATTTGCTTTTGAAAAGTTTCCTGTAATACCAGTGCTCTAAATGGTTTGTGAAACGCCAGCTGTTCCCAGTGATCCAAATTACGTTTTCTATCCCTAGGAGAAAAGGCAGAATGGTTTTAGTTGTTGACTAAATAATAAGATGGCTATATGTAGCATATCTTTACATATTCTTTTGAAGTAAAACTCATTTAGCAAATAAAGCATTAAGCCTCAGAATTCATTAAACGTTAATCCCAGTTACTGAATGGATCCTGAACCACAACTGGTTGATTTTATGAAGCAATTTTGCAGTCATAAAACTGCATTGATTAGCACAGAGTAAACAGCACTTTCAATGTTCTTACATTCATATGCTATGAAGATGGAAAGTTTTCAACCCTTGTTGACCCTTGGGTTGTTGAAATACTAAAAGGCAAATGTATACTATACATTGACATCTTACAGAGCACTGTAAAGTGGTAGTGGTGGTGAACCAGGGTTGTGCTGGATTTTCTATAGCTTTATAACATGTACAGTAGGGTTGCACATCATCCCTTTATTCCAGGACACATATGAATTACACAGGTTATGAGGCTGATTTAATGCAGATAAGGCACCAAGTCAGTTTAATTACCACCTTAATCAGCCACAGAACCTGTGTAATTAATATGTGTCCTGGATTAAAGGGATGATATGGCAACCTTAGTGTATAGTAGTCACTGGATACTAGGACAACTATATGATTTTTAAAGCGGAGCTCCACCCTTCACCTCCACTCCCACAAATCGGAACCCTTCCCCCCTCCGGTGTCACATTTGACATCTTTCAGGGGGGAGGGGGTGCAGATACCTGTCTAAAGACAGGTATTTGCACTCACTTCCAGCCACACAGTCTGCGGGTAGACTGCGGGCAGGATGTCACCTCCCGCCCCCCCCCACTCGGCTCCCAGAACACAGCAGGAGCCAGTCAGCATGGCGCATCACGACTCGCGCATGCGACATAGGGAACCTGGCAGTGAAGCCGGAGCGCTTCACTTTCTGGTTAGATCCCCTGGACTCCAAACTTAGCACATGTAGCCCCAGTTCTCATCTACAAGTGTACAAAGTTTGCTGTCTGGTGGGCCCACAGCAGGGGGGCACCTATTTTTCAAACCCCTTCTATATACTCCCATGTTAAATGTAAGTCTAGTCATGGACACTGTGAGGCATGGGCACATTAAGGCATTGAAACAGTGAGGCACAATGAGGCATGGACACAGTGAGGCATGGGCACAGTGAGGCATGGACACAGTGAGGCATGGACACAGTGAGGCATGGGCACAGTGAGGTATGGGCACAGTGAGGCATGCACATGAACATAGTGAGGCAAATTAAAGGGTTTAGGGTTTTTGGTTTTTAAAAAAGTCTCTGGAAAAGACTCCTTGGCTGAAAGAATAAATATACTGTCTGACTATAAAGTTGTACACAATACGGAGACAATACATGCATATTAAAAGTGACCATTTGTGGTACTTAATATTATGAGATATACAATGTTGAAACCTGTCCTTCTGATGTGTTTATAGAAATGTAAGAAGCCCCTGAAGAAGACCATAACCTTTGAGGTTGAAATGCAATGGGGCATTTCCTTACATTAGACGGTGTAAATGTAGTTTAAATGTGTATCACCTTTGATGTATACTGTATCTCTTCTCAGCCTAAATTGTCTCGCCTTTTATACACCAGAGCTCATATTTAAAAATGTTGTATGTGATCAATGTTCAAACCTTTTTGATAATAATAAACTAGTGATTTTTACAAAATTATTGACTTGTGTCTGCTGCACCACATAAGATAATCTAGTGCAGTGGTCATCAACCCTGTCCTCAGGGCCCACTAACAGGCCAGGTTTGCAAGATAACTGAAATACATCACAGGTGATGTCATTTTCTGCTCAGTGATTGCAGTATTCTAGTCTGCATCTCCGCCAAGGTAATACATAAAACCTGGCCAGTTAGTGGGCCCTGAGGACAGGGTTGAAGACCACTGATCTAGTGTATAGTGTGAAACCGCCTGTTGTTCCATATGCAACCAGTCAGGTTTGGTAAAGTAAAAAGTAGATCGTAGATATCTGGGCTAGCTGGGTGGCTTGGTAGTACCAAAGAAGGTTAGGCAAACCTAGTCCCCTTTTGTTATGGGCTCAGAAAAGGATCCCTACGGCTACCCTGTGCCCCTTCGAGCCCCAGATAAAGGAGATGATTTTAGGTTGCTTACATATTTAATATTTTTTTTCTCACTAAAGTCTGTTAAAGGGTGGGGTAATCAAGTAGCAGCTAAAGTGGAACTTATGAAATGCAGCGTATTCTGTACACTGATGGTTTCCAGTCTGCCACAGGCAGTTGTAGGTGAAAAACCATCAACATGCAGCACACATCACAATACTCCTGCATTCTGCAAGGGAGAATTTGATGGAGTTTGTTTCGACATCTGCTTACTGCATTACAGGTGTTCAGTGTGGAGAGAAAGAGGAGCACCGATGGCAGTAACAATGGTCACAAGAAACGTAAGCAAGATTTTTTTTCTTGCTAAAATGCTAAAAAAATATATATACAATTGTCCCAATAATATAAATATTTCCTTTCAGTAGTTTGCATTACTTTTATCCAACATTTACTCATTAAATGTGAAAATAATCAAGGTCAAATGTGGCACATGTTTTTAAGTGCCCCATTTCTCCATGGTCTTGGGCTTCAACCACTTCTATGACCTGCAGCATTATGTTGGTGTTTGTGAATGCTTTTAATAACTCTTAATAGGCTGACTTTTAAATATCCCTGCATCCCGTTTTGGTAGCTTTAGTGCTATTAATTCAACAAATTCAAAAATAAATACCTCCAGTTCAAAGCAAAGCCTGAAACCTGACGATTTCATTGCTAGGGCATGGAAACTTTTGTTTTTTCACTTCTGTAATGCTCAAAGTTAGCGTCTAATGGTTTTCACTTCCTAGCAACAAGACAGGAAGTGGGGAGTGCTAATTGGGAGTTTTCAGGCCAGGCTTCTGAGGGGACCTAAATGGACTAATGGACTAAAGCTATAACAATACTTTGAATTAACATTTTACAAAGCTGCATTTTAACACCTACTGGGGCTCCTTGACTGCATAGGCTATTTTCTGTAAACACATTTAAACACATTTTTTATGTCTGGCAAAGAGGATAAACTTTTGAAAATATATATATATATTTACTGTTTTTATGTTTTCATGTTATTATTGCTGAATATGTACCGTATTTTTCGGACCATAAGACGCACCTGACCATAAGACGCACCTAGATTTTAGAGGAGAAAAATTAGAAAAAAAAGATTTTGGGTGGCTGGCACCTGGTTCCTAAACTGGGTGGCTGGCACCTGGTCTCTAAACTGGGTGGCTGGCACCTGGTCTCTAAACTGGGTGGCTGGCACCTGGTCTGTAAACTGGGTGGCTGGCACCTGGTCCCTAAACTGGGTGGCTGGCACCTGGTCAGTGTTACCAGTATTCAGTTGTAAATCTTATTACTGTAAATTCTGATTTTATTTTTTTAAATGTCACTTGAACTTGTACTGTTTTCTGAATGTCACTTCTACTGTATTCCGGAGTGCAGGTGCATGCTGTTCAGATGCTGAAGGAGCAACCAATTAGGTTACACTATTATGGTCAGCTGATTCAGGGGTCAGCTGACCATAATAGTGTAACCTAATTGGCTGCTGACTCAGGAGAGCACTGAGTGCATGGAGCAATGCGTAGTGACGCCATGTGGGCGTAGCTCTGTGCAATGGAAAAGGCGCAATGCTTCCTGGGGCTTCTCGTAGCCCGCTTCACTTGCCGACATGCCGCAGACATCTGCCATTAAACAACATGGACCTGCTCAATCATGTTTCACGTCGCCCGCTCGCTAACGGCGCCCACTCGCTGCCTGTCTGTCTGCTTTCCCAGGTACCGGTAAGTTAAATGGCGGTGACGGGGGGCTGTCAATTTAGTATTCGGACCATAAGACGCAGAGACTTTTTTCTCCATACATTTGGAGAAAAAAAGTGTGTCTTATAGTCCGAAAAAATACGGTAATTCTTTCATTGGATGTTATAGAATATTTGTTGGATGTTGTACAGCAGCTGATTTTTCTTATTCCTGTAATTCGCTCTCTCATACCATTTTTCCCTAGTATTTTGTCTGCATATACTTTCTATCATCGGCATTCTTTTATAGCAATAAAAGCTGCTTCACTGGCTTTGATATTCTTTCATGGATCAACATGCAGTGTCATTCTCATAAGGTAATGTAGTGCATAATCTTTTAAGCCTGCATATGTCTTTTCTTCAGATGTAAATATAAATTACAGGAACAGGTGTTCAATGGGGGCTTTGTTCCACGTTCAGCACCTGTAAACAAACTGCTTCAAAGGAAGCAATAAAAAAAAAAATCTTCCTATTCTGTGTCAGCTGGGCTTCAGTGCAAGGAGTATGAATGTGGTTCTCTCACCACATCTCATTCAGTGGTCTGGAACATTAACTGAATGTTTGCGAGGCACTGCATCAGTTTTAAAAAACATAAAATTGAGTATTTGTGCCTTTGTAGTTTGCTTGAAGGCAAAAAGTGACAATATTATCCCTGCATTCTGTTTATATTGTAGATTAAATTCTACATTTGCATTTGTTGTTTTTTTTTTTTTTCTGTATGGTGTGAAATACAGGCTGCCATTGCTGAGCTCACTTATTTGGCAGTGTATTGCTTTAGAACTTTCTGGGACACTAATTTAGTACAGTACAAGCATGCAGGTCATGAAAATCATGCTCTGCATACATGTTCCAGGCCAAGAACTCAGAAAGTAGTGAAACAACTGGATTTTCATGACAACGGACAACTAGTACTTTTAGGAAGGGTCAGCAATGGCAGCCTCCATATGTTCTCAAGACAGATTTTGCATAATTAGTGCAGGGAAAACCTTTAGTATTATTGATGGGAAAATGTGCAATAATTACAATATTTACTGACCAAGCTTTTCAGACGTATACAATTGTATCTAGGGCTTTTTTCCCCCAGAGTATAGGTGCAGGAACTCAGTCAGGACCCCACCACAAGGCCCCTTGCCCTCCAGGGGGAGAGCACACTGCGTCAGAGGTTTGAAGTGGCCAAATTGCACAGTGGGAGAGTCTTACAAAGGCATAGATTCAGAGGGTTCAGAGTGCACTACATACAGAGGGCAGAGTTCAGGAGTGCGTAATGCACAAAGTGCAGAGTTCAGGAGTGCATAATATACAAGATGCAGAGTCCAGACGTGCGTGATATACAAGATTCAGAGTCCAGGAGTGCACTTCTTACACAGTACAAACTTCAGCGGTGCACACGATGTACAGAGTGCAGAGTTCAAGAATGCACTATGTATGGGGTGCAGAGTCAGGAGTGCGCTGCATACAGAATGCAGAGTTCAGTAGTGCACTATGTACTGTACAGAATGCAGAGTTAAGGAATGTGATATGTCTGGGGTGTAGAGTTCATGAGTGTGCTATGTACAGAATGCAAAGTTCATGATTGTGTACAGAATGCAAAGATCATGATTGTGCTATGTACAGAGTACATAGTGCAGGACTGTGTCATGTACATAGTGCAGGAATGTGCTATGTACAGAGTGCAGAGGTTGGGAATGAGCCATGTACATAATTTAGAGTACAGAAGTACACAACATACAGTGTGCAGGTTTAGAAGTACACTACAAACAGGGGGCAGAGTACTACATAAGAGTATAGAGTTCAGTAGTGTGCTACATACAGGGAGCAGGACTCAGGAGTGCACAACATAAAGGGCGCATGACTCAAGAGTGTGCCACATGCAGGGTACTGGGTGGACTCAGGAGTATGATATGTACAGGGTGCAGGACCTGGAAGTGCACTATATACACAGTGCAGGACTCAGTAGGCCTCTGTGTGTGCAAGTGACAGTAGTGAGCAGTGGTCAAGGGGTTAGTGGCAGAGGTGGCAGAATTGCATTTTGGCATGTTCCAGCTAAAAATATTCTCTAAATAAAACTCTGAATTATTCACTTAGGCTATGATTACAAATTCCACTGTCACTGCTCTGCCTTTGAAAAGAGAACCGCAGTTGGATCACACCGAGTTTGCTTTTCAGAGGCACTTGACAGGCAGTGAAGTGTGATAAGTCACCTATTTACCACATGTTATACCCAGTAAATGGCATACCACAGCGCAACAATCACGGGTCACGTTGGGTGGTGGTACAGCCCTCTGAATGGGACAAGGTTGAATCATTTTTGAGCATCATGGTTGAGGGGCTGGTAAATTGTGCCTCAATCACATGTTTTTAAGCACCTTAAGTGAATGGAGTCTAATGAATGGTTATAAAACATTGTATAGGTGTATCATGGCATATAACATTTTCTACTGGATGGATCATTATCTATCATCTTGTATCATGTATGTTACTATCTGCATTGTAATTTTAACAAATATAAAAAATCTATTTCATAGAATTATCTATATACAGTTTTTATTACTTTTTGTGTTAGTGAAATATTAGAAGCCATGTTACTGTTAATTGTTGAGAGGTGATAAGCCATGTACACATGATCCGTTTGTCTGATGAAAACAGACCGATGGACCGTTTTCATCGGACAAACCGATCGTGTGTGGGCCCCATTGGTTTGTTTTACATCTGTGAAAAAAATAGAACATGTTTTAACATTTTCCTATGGATAAAAAAAACGATAGGAAAAAACGTCTGTGTGGAAGTCCATTGATCAAAAATCTATGCATGCTCAGAATCAAGTCGACGCATGCTCGGAAGCATTGAACTTAATTTTTCTCAGCACATCATAGTGTTTTACGTCACCGCGTTGGACACGGTCGCATTTTTGACTGATGGTGTGTAGGCAAGACAGATGAAAGTCAGTTTCATCGGATATCCGACAAAGAATCCATCAGATTAGATTCCATTAGATATCCAATTGTGTGTACAGGGTTTAAGCTATGTTTTTTACTTGCATCTTCATCCATAGCTTACAATGTAAAGTCTTCTACGGATATAAGCAGTACATTTTTTTCTTTATAGATGAAGATAAACTTGTGAATTAAACAGCTAAATCTAACATTTTAAATAAAATTTCAAAGTTTTGTTTCACATCTGACCTTGTTTGCTTTGTAAACCTGACTATAATGCATTTGCTGTTGTTAATATACTTGCACAGAACCTCAATGCCATTCATGAAGAAAGGATGAATGAAAACACACTTTCTTCTTATTTGTTGTATACATTTCTTTTTATCGTTACTTGTGTGGAAAGCCTGCCACATTGTTATATAAGGTTATTGGAATAAAAGGCAGTTGACTTTGCCTTCAACTAACAGACAGTATTTAAAGTGGTAGTATACTGCTGCAAAAAAAAGCAAACCAAAAAAAATAGCTGTAATTCCGCGTACACACGATCAGGAATTCCGACAAGAAAACATGTTGTTTTAGTAAAGGGGACAATGCCTAAATGATGCAGTTCTCTTGATATATTTAGTGTGTTAGGAGCATTATTTGCTCATTTCACAGAGGTATCCTAAAATAAGTCTATAAAACTTCCTGATTACATCTATTAACTATCTGTGTCCTTAGTTTATAATATAAATGTTTACTCTTATGGAAACTACTTTGTGACCCTATTGTTACTTGGGCTTCCTAGTGGAAGCCCGTGGAGCCTCTGCAGTGTTGCTACCAAAGTACACAGGCTCCCTATTAGCTAAGTAAGCCGTGTATTGCTATACATTACTTTCTTACTAGGGCACATAATTGTGTTCTTATCACCACAGCATGGTCTGAATCCAGGGAAGAACTAAACCACAGCATGTCACATATCATGTGACATCGCTTTAACAAATACACGCCTTTGCTTTCCGACCATTCAGAGGGCGCTGTCAGTCAGGCATGTACTATGCCCTCTGGGTAGATAGAATGTTTGACTGATGTCACAGGTCATGTGGCACACTGTGGCATGGCTTCTCTTCCTCCCTGGCCATTCTGTGGTGAAAATAGGGACAGTGATCTCATGACCTAAGGAGAAATAAGAAAAAAAAGCTACAGGCAAAATTATTTTAAACCCCTGTATTGTAACTGTTGATGTGCCCTGGGCAGCGATACCCATAAAAGAGGGGGAAGATATATGGGTTTAGTTAAAGTTTCAAGAAAAAGACATAGGACCTTTTAGGTACCGATACACTCAAATTAGTAAAAAAAAAATGTCTTTGCATATAATTTTAAATCATAAAGGATTATATTTAAATGTGATTAATATATCAATTTTGTAATATATCAATGTGTATTACAGCTTAAATCTACTTATACAGTATATTAGATCCATTGATTGGCTGGTTAAACACCACCAACACCAGAGAAAATTCCTTTGCTGGCCACTGAGGTGTCTTATTGGACAGTGAAATAGCAGTTGTTAGACCAGTGTTTCTCAACTCCTGTCCTCAGGACACACTAACAGGCCAGATTTTAAGCATTACCTAGGTGAGATGCAGACTAGAATAATGTAATCACTGAGCAGCAAATTATATCACCTGTGATATATTTCAGTTATCTTGCAAACCTGGCCTTTTAGTGGGTCCTGAGGACAGGAGTTGAGAACCACTGGGTTAGACCTTAACCATTAAGTCAAGCTTTGGTTAAAAAAAAGTGAAATGAATCAAAAAAATATATCTTGGTAATAAAGGTAATACAAGGCATCTTGTGGTATCTAACAGGCCCGGATTGGCTATGGGGCACACTGGGCGTTTGCCCGGTGAGCCGCGACCGCTAGGCTGCATTTTTTAGGAAGAGTGGCTTCTTGATGACTGGGCCACACAGCGGGAGGTAAGCGTTGAGCGCGGTCCGGACAGGGTTAACACAGACTTCAGTTGCTGCTCACCTCCCACTATACAGGCATTCCTAAAGCAGGGCCAGCTCCAGCACATTTACGATGAGTTGCCCAGTTTAAAATGCCCGGGCCTATTTTTTGGCCCAGTCCGGGCCTGGTGTCTGATGATATAAAGCACTTTTATTTAAAAACCTAAGGAAAAGCAACCAGAAACCAACAAAATAATATAATCTCTATTCTCACATCTCAGCACACCATGTGAGTGGATACTAGCACATACCTATACTTATTTAGAAAGAAGACAGAATTGCATACCAATATCATGATCCAAGACGATATGCGATGGTTCACCAAACAATAATAGTTTCATAAATCCGTTGTTCAGATTTGGATTCTGCCAGATTGATTCACATACAGTATTTACATAAGTTTATACAGGTGAATTGCATTGTTAATAGATCACACCACATTTAGTATAAATGAAAATGTTGCCATTATTAAGTTTGATGATCTGTGAATGCTTTAGAGAAATGCTCATTTTTTAAATCGACCCAGAACAGAGGTATGAATCCCATTTGGGTTATAAATACCACAGTTATGGTTCAGTCCACAGCTAGAGAAGTCTACTGGAATCTTAATGCATCATATTGAAATGTTAAAAACTAGTTATAAATCAGTCTCAACAGACTAAATGCCTTAGGTGGGTTCATTTGGTAGTGAGATGAAACTAGTAAGGAATTAGGTATTTTGAAGCTGTCAAGCACATGATGAAAATCTCAAGGCATATGAAGCATGAACCTCTATCTGTGACCTTATTACAGTATACAGTATAAAAGACACATGGTAAATAACTAATAATCAACATTTTTATTTACTGTATTTTAGCCCCACAGTACAATATTTACACCATAACTGTGGAACCATAGAATCCAACAATTTAGTAATTGAGATCTGGCGATGTTCACGGTGGTCCGCAATGTTACATGGGTAAGAACTTTGACCTATGACACATCCATCAGGTGGTGCAGGACAGCCAATTCAGACATTTCAGCACATGGACAAACCCCCTACCTTATAAATAGACCTGATCTGGCGGCCACCTTACATTCTGATTTTTGTCAGTGTAGGGAGAGGGTGCTGTTTGGAGCAGGGGCAGGCTGTATTCAATCAAATAGCTATCTAAAAATATATAGGTGTCTTATACATTCATATACTTTTTGTCAGTGTAGGGAGAGGTTGGTGTTTCCAGCAGGGACAGACTGTATCCAATCAAATAGCTATCTACTGTAAAAGGTCCACAAAAGTCCTTTTAAGGACTGGTGTAGGTGTGCTACTTGCTGTGAAGTATATAGGTCTCTAATACATTCATATACTTTTTGTCAGTGTAGGGAGAGGTTGCTGTTTCCAGCAGGGACAGACTGTAGCGACACAAATCGCTACCTAACAGGTCCACAAAAGTCCTTTCAAGCACTGGTATAGGTGTGTACTTGCTCTGCAGTATATAGGTGTAATATACACTTATAATATACTTTCGAATATAGAAATCATATTATAGTGGATTTGTATTGTGCAGAATTGTGACTGGCGGTGTATTTGGTTACTGCTGAATTTTTGCCTCTTTCGCTGTTACCTCTGCTACACACATAAAAAAAAAATCCTGATAAAAAGTTTCATAACTGGTGCGATAAACCAGTGGTCCCCCAAAATGACAGATTTTGTTATGTACCTTCTTCCACATATACTGCGCTTTTCTAGAGACTTTTGTTGTCACAGGGTCATTTAAAAAATGACAGCCAGAGGAAGAGGCAGGCCCTTCCGCAGGGGTGGTAGGGGTAGGGCAGGAGCAGCAAGCCGAAGTGGGAAGTGGCACAATGTTCGTTTGTTTACATCAAAGGACGCACCAGACATGGTTGAGTGGCTCGCCACCAACACCACCACCACCACCATATACCCTCCACTTGAGTCACAGGAATTATTTTCCGATCCATCAGAAGACATTTCGGATGCGCAGCCATTCTTGGCATTGGATCAGGAAGAGGAGGTAGCAACAGCCGGCACTCAGTAGTCTGACGACAGTACTCAGATAAGACCAAGCAGGTTGCCCGCTGTTGCTGCCTACTCCGAGAACTCTATTGTTAGTGATGGAGAAGGTGACGTAGATGATGATGTGTCTACAGACGTCACGTGGGTGCCCACAAGTGTATAGGGAGGAGAAGCAGACTAAAATAGCTTTTTTTAACGTGTCCGCTGCAGACAATAGTGTTGCCATCTGCAGCCTTTTCAGTCAACGCATAAGTCACGGTAAGCCCAACACTCACCTAGGGACGACCGCCTTAGAAGGCACCTGGCCTCCCAGCACCGAGCCCAGTGGGAGCAATGCCATCAGAACCCACAAAGCCACACTCCAGGCTCTCACCATCCAGCCTCTTCTCCTTCTCCTTCCCCTCTATGCTCACAATAGTCCTCCACTCCACCTTTCATCGTGCCTTCCTCACGTTTTTCTGCAAAAAGGCAGGCTTCCGTGGCCCAAATGTTCGATCATAAAAAACGATGACGCCGGATAACCCTCTTGCCCAACGGTTCACCGCTGGCTTGTCAGAACTGATAGCCCCCCAACTACTGCCATATAAACTGGTGGACTTGGAGGGCTTTCGAAAATTTGTGGCTATTGGAACACCACAATGGAAGGTCCCAGGAAGGATTTTTTTTCACAGAAGGGCATCCTAGAGCTATATGTCAATTTTCAGCGGCAAGTGAATGTATCTTTGGCACACAGTGTCGGTGCCAAGATACATCTTACCACAGACACGTGGTCTAGCAAACACAGGCAGGGAAGGTATATAACTTTCACTGCCCACTGGGTGAACCTTCTAGGGGCTGTCAAGCATGTAACCCATGGCACCCATGTAGATTTGGTTTTACCGCCACGGATTACAGGCACGCCTGCCTCTTCTTCTCCTCCTCCTCCTACTCCATCCTGCCTCTCCTCCTCGGCTGACTCCTCATTTCCCGATGCTACCGTTTTTTCCGCTGCGCCGCCGAATATCCCCAGAACCTATTTGACATGCCAGGTGAGACGTTGCCATGCTGTGCTGCGTCTGTTGTGCCTGGAAGACAAGAGCCACACTGGTCCTGCACTCCTTTCAGCTTTGCGTTCACAGGCAGATCAGTGGCTAACACCGCTCAATTTGACAGTTAGTAAAGTGGTGTGCGACAACAGTACCAATTTTGCTGAGCGCGCTGAAACAGGTCAAAATTACACATGTGCCATGCATGGCATACATCCTGAACTTGGTTGTGCAGCGATTCGTTGCCAAATACCCTGGGCTCCAGGACGTCTTGCGGCAGGCCAGGAAAATCTCGGCCCATTTCAGAAGATCTTACACGGCCATGGCTCGCCTTGCTGACATTCAGCGGCGACACAACCTGCCGGTCAGATGTCTTATTTGTGACTGCCCGACGCGATTGAACTCAACATTGTAAATGCTTGATAGGCTGCTCCAGCAGAAACGTGCAGTTAACGACTACCTGTACGAACTCTGCCGCAGGACAGGTTCTGGGAGCTTGTTTTTTTTGCACCTCGCCAGTGGCTGCTCATGCGCGACTCATGCAGACTTCTGCGGCCATTTGATGAGATCAACAAACTGGTCAGTCACAGCCAGGGCGCCATCAGTGACATCGTACCTTACGCCTTCTTTTTGGTGCGTGCATTGTGTTGTGTCATTGATCAAGCCGTCGAGGAGAAGGAGCAGGAAGATGAGTAAGTCGCAATGCTGGATGAATTCCCAGGGGGGCTACTCCACCTGAGACAAGTCAACAACGGGAGTCTGAAGAGGAGTCAGAGGAGGATGGTGGCGGGGCAGAGGAGAATAAGCAAGAAGAGCATGCGTTAAACCTTTCTGGGATCCCTGGTGTTGTCCATGGATGGGGGGAGGAGAACAAGGATGACATTATCCTTGATGATGAGCAGGAGCCAGACCAGTGCAGTGCTTCCAGTTTAGTGCAAATGGGGGCCTTCATAATACTATATGTACTCTCAAAGTTCCTGAGCTATATTGCCTCTCATATGCAATTAATACTTGTTACTACAAATACTATATGTACTCTCAAAATACCTGAGCTATATTGCCTCTCATATGCAATTAATATGTGTTACTACTAATACTATATGTACTCTAAAAGTACCAGAGCTATATTGCCTCTCATACATTTATATTAGTTGCCAGTACAACTTGTGTATTATACGTGTATCCTCAAAGTACCTGCGCTACACTATCTATTGTATGCAATTAATACTTGTTACTATAAATACAATTTACTACATGCCTGACAGGCCTTTTCCTAATTGTTGAAAATATTCGCTTTAACTTTCTATGCTAGGGGTTGATGCTTTTTTACAGCATCTCCCCTAGTGGCCTAAATACATCTCTACATGCTAAGGTTCATATGTTGTAGAGAACCCCCAATCTCCTGTTGCTAGGAGTGACACCTGGGGTCCCTTACTGATAATAACCTGCATGTAGTGGTGTATTGGGATATTAACCTTTAACTAATTTTAAACGCTAAGCCTTGGTCACATGTTGTAATGCGTCCATGCTTAGTAGCTCAACGCCTTTCTTTATGTGACACAGAGATGATGTATAGATCCCCAAACTTCTGTTGTGAGGAGTGACGCCTGGGGCCTAATACTGAGTTGTCACATAGAGAATCATATTGAATTCCTTGCTAACAGCAGTTGTGGTTCACTCTGTTCACTCCGTTCACCAGTGCTGTTACAATGCCTAATGTACCATCAGCCACAGAATACAAGGTTGTTTGCTGTCAGGTGAACGCCTGTGGCCATGGGCTAATTTTTGGGGCCTGTAATAGCCGACACTTACTTCTATATCCAGTGAATGCCTACTGTATCACCAGCCACAGAATATAAGGTTGTTTGCTGTCAGGTGAATGCCTATCAGCTAATTTTTGGGGCTTGTAATGGCCGGCACTTACTTATGTATCCGTTTTTTCACTTAATACTTCTGGTAGGTCAGTGTCCATGTTGTGGGACTATTTTTGCACAGCTAGTAAGTATTTTGTGGCTGCAAAAATGACCTGCAGGTTTTTAATATTCGCCTGCCAATAAAGTCGATGGGGCCCGCCGCGAACATGCGGTTCGCGGACATTTGCGTAAGTTTGCGGTTAGCACTCGTGAACCGTCCCGTCGGATGTTTGTCCATCACTATTCAGCTGTTTGCTATAATGCATGTTTAATACATTCTTTCATATCCACTGTCAGGGTGCTTTTTTATTACATATCCATATCAAGCCCCTATTTTACACGGGTGTCCCTAAGGCCCTTTTATCTTCCATTGACTTAAATTATGGCTATAATTTTAATACGCAGTGCTAGCCACACACAAGAAAAATGTCTAGCAGCTGTATCCACTTCAATAAATCAATAAATAAGCAACTTACTACCAATATATACATAGTTACATAGTCAGGCTGAAAAAAAAACAAGTCCATCCAGTTCAACCAATATATTATTATTCATTTAAATTATTGTGGCTAATAATATAATTATAGGTTTCCTTGACCTATTTGATAATTTTGTGATCAAATTCTGAAGGTGGGTAAAACTACTCACAGGACAGGATAACTTTGAACAAACAGTTGTGTAAAATATTGTCAAGTAAACTAGGTCTTCTCAATGTCATCTTTGAGAGAGGAAATTCAAATCATCTGTGCACAAAAACAAGGTATTTTTTTCAAATTGTGACTGTCAGAAAATGTACCTGCTGTTTGTAGTACATAATAATACTAGATTAATGTATATTTTAGTAAACGGTTGACTACATGAAAATCCAATTCATGTCTAAGGGCATTTCAACAGCTGTCTTCACTTTCCTTTTTCATCACTAAATTACTGAAGTCTTCAGGGTATGGTGAAATTTCTGCTTACCAGAATAAAACTAAGGCTAGTGGTAATTTGTTATTTGATAAACAATTACATTTTTATTCATTGGAAAGTCTGCAATACTGAACACACAAAAACCAAGGTCTTTAGAGAAAAATATTGTGCTAAATCTCTAAAAAGAAAAGAAAAACAATATCAAAAGTGAAATCCACCAGTAATTTTAAATTAGAATTTTTAAGAACACATGAAACTTCTATGAAAATTTTAATTTATGAATATGTTTTTAACTGACAGTATATCTACAACAGATGTCTGAATTTTGTAGCAAAACACATTCCAGAGTAAGGCTAAACTGCAGAAATCCAGCAAGAAACTGTATTTTTAATATCAGATCATTTTTTTTTCAATTATCCATTCTGGGGAACAGAATGGATAAAGGGTTACACACAATAGACATTTGAATTTGTTCAGTTATTTGAGCTATGATGATAATAATAATAATAATAATAATAATAATAATATCATTTGGTTCTATAATTTGGTTAAAATAAAGGCATGTTTATATATATTTGAAATTAAACAATATGTTACCCCAATATGTTATATTGCGGACATGTGCCTGCTGTACCATTTACTTGTATGAAAAACTATCCTGTTCTCTTTGCATCACTTCCTATGTGTGAAATACCTATGTGTTCCTGCCCATAATGCCATGCAGAGCATGCTCCAGCAGGAACACAGGAGGGATAGTGTCACTGATGCATGCATTGTCACGGTTCCCCATCCTTGTCATCTCCTCAAATGTTGAGAGTACAATGCATGCATCCAGGCATGGCACACATGTCACCTTTCCCTGTCGAAGGGCGGACATTATCGCACACCACCATTCCTCACTCCATGGTGTGAACTACCTCTGGGTCTGCCCCTGGTGTTGCTCATGTTCCCCAAACAGAACAGCTGAAGCACTGCATGGCATCCTTTAGCCTGACTTATTTAATAGCCCCTTGAACACTTAGGGGTTCAGCAACCTGTTGATCACGATCGACCTGTCAACCGCAAGGAGGGGACAGGTTGATCGCAATCAAGTCCCTGTCATGCCAACCTGCAAGTGCTCCTCCCCCATTAACAGTGCAGAAAAGGCATAAACTCAGGCATCTCGTTTGGCCTGCCTGATCCCTGTAACTTCTTTTAATCTACTGACAAGTGCTTTGCACCTATTTTACGTGAGTTTTCATTTGGCTGTTTTATTAAAGCTTACTATTAATACTGCACTTGGTTAGTGCACCTTGTGTTCTTTTGCTTTTTTTATATTAATTTTGAGTCTAAACCTTACCAGAACAGTAAAAGTATTATGTTTTTAGGGTATGCGATGGTCTGTGGCCTTGTGAAAACCTTTTTGAGAATTCATACCAATTTTCCCTTACTCTTGTGCATTTCATTTAAGTGATATAGGTCTACTTTGTTTTCTCTGCTATTGCACCAGCTGTGCTGTGAATCAATATCATGTAAAGGATGATCAAGTGAGCTTCAAGCCGATTTAGTTGCAAACTTACATTTTTTTTTTTACTTCTTGAAGGAATGCAAGGTAAAGTGAAATCTAGTGGAAATTATTTAAAATCATCATCAGTTTAAAATAAATGTTGAAAAATATTGTATGATGGCTGGACAGAGCCGTAGAAGGTCCTTAACCCATCAGCAGGACCAGTATCTGCTCCTTTGTGCAAGGAGGACCAGGATGAGCACTGCCAGAGCCCTACAAAATGACCTCCAGCAGGCCACTGGTGTGAATGTCTCTGACCAAACAATCAGAAACAGACTTCATGGGGGTGGCCTGAAAGCCTGACGTACTCTAATGTGCTCTGTGCTCACTGCCGAACACTGTGGAGCATATGTGACAGACGTGAAAGGATCTGGAGAAGCCGCAGAGAACTTTATTCTGCAAAATGGACTAGCTTGCTGCATAATTTTTTCACTTTGATTTTCGGGGGGTCTTTGAATTTAGCCCTCTGTAGGTGAATAATTTTAATTTCCATCAAATGATGTGCCATCCTTTCATTCCTAACACATTACCCAGTCAATATCAGTATAGATATCCAGCATGAGATTTTTGCCCATTGAGATCTGATATGTTTTCAAAGAGTTCCTTTATTTTTTTGAGCAGTGTACATATTTGTATCTAAAGATAGATAGATAGGTAGATAGATAGGTAGATAGATAGATAGATAGATAGATAGATAGATAGATAGATAGATAGATAGATAGATAGATAGATAGAACATACTTTTTAAAATCCATTCTAGCTGTGCCAAATCTGGCTTTGTGTCCTATCACAGTCTAATTATTATGTGAGTGGTAAACCTACTAGTTTGCTAGGGGAGCACTAAAATTCCAGGCTGCATACTTATGCAGCCAGCAATCTGGCATAACCGTGAATCTTCATGTTACAGGTTAGGTATTGATTTGTATGGATGACTTATCCATTTGCTCATCTGTCATCAATGTGATCAATAAACGATGGGTAATTTTTACAGTTTAGGAAAACATAAGATTAGATGGGTCACAAACAGAAATTCAGCATATAGGTAAATTTATAGATTATTGAATCTACAGCTAAATTGGAATGTACGGATGTTCTGATGTAGTTAATGATTTTTGCATTATTAAACAGTAGATGAAGAGCTGGTGAGCAAGAACATATTCTTTAAAATGTCACAAAACATCTCATGGAGTTTTTAATGTAATGAGTATAATTTATAATTAGGATTCAGTTTAGGAGGCTCGGATATAAGCATAGTGAAGTGTATCTTGTGATAATTCCATGGTTAGGAGGGATATAAAACCTAAAATTAAGTTATTTTATTTGCTCCCCTTTGATCTGTTAAATATACCATTGAAAGTGTTTTGTTAGATCTGTTGGAAGTGCAAGAAAATAGCTACTCATCTTGCCAGAAATTTTGTCCGCTGATAATTTCCTGTGCTCTAAAAATGTGTTGCAGACTTTTCAGTTACATTGTTACCAGTTATCTTTGAGGGCTACAGAACCCAATATTTAGGGAGGAAAGAAGGTAATGGGAGTTTTTTGTAGTTGTTTTGTAGCGTGGCAATATTCCTTCTCTATAAATACTGTGGGGGAGATTTACTAAAGCTGGCACACTCAGAATCTGGTGCAGCTGTGCATTGTAGCCACTCAGCTTCAAACCTCAGCTTGGTCAACTAAAGTGGCTCTAAAGGCAGAAGGTTTTTTATCTTTTTTTGAAATATGTTTTTATTAAGGAATTTACACAACAGAGTAATTACAAAAGAGGACATATAAGCATTTTTTGAGGACATTCACAGTAGAAGAACAGTATATGGAGAGAATCTCAAAGAAATAATTAAGGGGGAGGGCATAGGTTTAGTGGCACATGGGGTAGGTGGAATAGTCCTTACAAAAAACAAGAGGGGGGGTGGGGGAGGAGGGAGGGAAGGTAAGAGAACGTCAATCCCGCGAGGGATCCTGGTATAGAAAAGACATTTTCTCAAAGTTCAACCTCTCGGTAGGAGTGAAAGTGTGCAACAGAAAGGGATTCCATAGGTGATAGAAGCGGTTCTTACTCCGTTCGTGGGTTAGGTCCGTGTTGAGCCTGTCCTTGTATAAGAGCTGCAACAGTTCCTTTTTAACTTGAGCAGTGGTTGGGCAGTCAGCAGATATCCACTTCTGGAGGATGGCTCTCCGGGCAATCAAGAGACATATCAGAGTCCAGTCCCTGCTCAGGGGGGTGGTAGGGGAAGACCAGGGGAGCAGTAGGGGGTCCCGATAGCCAAAGATAAGTAGTAGCGGGTCCTTGGGTATGCGCAACAGGGTGACATCGAAAATGTATTGGATGACTTGGTCCCAGAAACTGGCTATGAGGGAGCAAGACCAGAACCTGTGAGCCAAGTTAGGTTTGGGTTGTTTACAGAGGGAGCAGTCTGGGGTGGCATGGGCTCGGCTGAAGGGGATGTGGGCTCGGTGAACAATTTTGATCTGCGTCTCTCTCCATATTTCGTTAGGGATAAGTCTATGGATGGTGGTGAGGCCATGCAGGAACTTCTCCACCAGGTCAGGGTCAGGGAAGTCCTTCGACCAGTTGGCCGCCGAGGTTGACGCCAGGGGGGGTGTTGTGCAGGAGGAGGGGACGATAAATGTCTGAAATTTTGTATGAGGCCCGGGAAATAAGGGTGTCGGTGAGGGAGCTCTGGAACCTTTTTCTGTCATCCCGACAGGCGTTTTTCAGAAAACTAATGCATTGAATATACTGGAATACATGTGATGAAGGGAGAGAAAATTTGTCCGCCAGGGCTCTAAATCCCATGGGGCGGCCTGAAAGGGGGTCACACAATGAATAAAAGGATTTGATACCCTTATCCTCCCAGTCGAGGTAAGGCTGGTTATCTAAGCCTGATTGGAAGCTCGGGTTACCCAGAATTGGGAGGTATCGTGAGATAGAGGATGGGACATTGAGGGCTTTCCTGACCTCTCTCCAGGCAATGACTGTATCCCGGAGAAGGAGATTGTGTTGGAGGGGAGGGGGGGCAGATTTCCAGTGACAATGGAGAAGGGCCGTAAGGGAGAAGGGGCGGACCATCGCCGATTCAAGGGGGTAGTTTGAGCACCTGGAGGACTGGGATATCCAATCCAAGCCTGTTCTCAATAGACATGCCAGGTTATATAGCCTGATGTTGGGAAGGGCAATGCCCCCCTCTAGCCTGGGAAGATGCAGCTTGGCAAATGCTATACGCGCCCTCTTGCCACGCCAGAGGAACTTGGAAATGGCAGAGTTAATGGATTTAATGTCTTTGTGGCGCAGAAGTAGTGGGATGGTTTGTAGTGGGTACAAAAGGCGTGCAAAACTGACCATCTTGACAAGGTGGCATCTTCCCAGCAGTGAGAGAGGCAGGTCCATCCAGTTCGCCAGTTCTTGGGATATTTTGGTGAACAGGGGGGGATAGTTGAGGTGGTATAGGGAGGAGGGCAGTTTACCTATTTTTATTCCCAGGTAAGTGATATGTGACTTCGCAACAGTGAATAAGGAGCTCTGGGACCAAGAGGGGACAGATAGGGAACCTATGGGGAGTATTTCGCTCTTATTATAGTTAATACGAAGCCCAGAGCATTGCCTGAATTCGTCAAAAGTGGTCTTGATCGTGGACATTTCAAGTGAAGGGCTGGATGTGAAAATAAGGACGTCGTCGGCAAATAGTGACGTGCGAAGGTCGTGATCTCCGACATGAATGCCATGAAGGGGGGCGATCTGGGTTAGGTGGCGGGACAGGGGTTCAAGCGCTATGTTGAAAAGGAGCGGGGAGAGCGGGCAGCCTTGCCTCGTGCCTTTGTGCAGCCTGAATTCCTCAGAGAGGAGGCCCGCAGCGACCACTCTCGCGGCAGGGGCAGTGTACATTGATTCTATGAGATGCGTGAAGGGGCCCGAGAAGCCCATTTTGGACATGACCATGGAGAGCCATTCGAAACTAACGTTATCGAAAGCCTTCTCCGCGTCTAAAGTGATGATGGCATGGTCTCCTGCCGGGTCATTTTTTGCGTGTTCGAGAGCTAGCATTACCTTCCTGATATTCATGGTGGCCATCCTACCCTTTACAAAGCCCGATTGTGCGGGGTGGATCAGGGAGGGTATAATGGATGCCAGTCTAGTGGCTGCTATCTTGGAGAGGATTTTAACGTCAAGGTTTAAAAGTGAGATGGGCCTATAAGAGCCAGGTTCTAGGGGGTCTTTGCCCTTCTTCTCCAAGAGTTTCACGATGGCCTGATTGCCCGTTGGTAGGTAGGATCCACCCGACCATATATGTTGGTAGACGTCGTGGAGAGGGGGGGACACAGTCGAGATAAAGGACTTGTAAAATTCTCCAGTGAAGCCGTCCGGGCCTGGAGCTTTGGAGGGGGCAAGCTGTTTGATTACGGATTGGACCTCCAGGATGGAGATAGGGGCATTGAGGGCTTCGAGCTGGGTGGGGGTTACCTGATCCAGGGAAATACGTCGTAGGAAGTTGAGGGCCGTTGGCTTATCAATAGGGTCTGAGGCATATAGGGAGGAGTAGAATTGGCTCATAGTATTATTGATATCTTTCGGGGTGCAGTGTACGGAGCCCGACGGGTCCCTAAGAGACATGATATGCGTCGGGCGGTTGGGTCCTTTACTTAATCTGGAAAGGAGTCTACCTGCTTTGTTACCAAACTTGTGGAGGGAGGCGTCTAGATGTGCCTTTTGGGTACGTTCGAGGGTGGCCGCCCAGTTATCAAAGGCCTGCTTAGCAGCAAACCAGGCGCTACGGTTGCTGGGAGAGTCATCAGTATAGAGGACCCACTGGGCCTGGTGGAGTGTTGCGCTGGCCTGTTTGTAAAGTCTAAGTGTGTGTTTTTTGAATGTGGCGGCGTAGGCTATTATGCAGCCCCTGAGGAACGCCTTGCCCACTTCCCAGAAGAGGTTAGGGTAGGCGGCATGTAGCGCATTATCCGACGCGTATCCCGACCAGGCTTTTTCCAGATGTAGGTGGAAATCAGAGTTATTGTGAAGATAGGAGGGAAACCGCCAGATTCTGGGGTTGGAGGCTAAGTCAGGATCTTCAAGAGTGGTCGAGACCGGGGCATGGTCCGAGATTGCAATGTCGTGTATGTCAGCTTCCGTGATCAGTGGGAGGAGGGAGTCAGAACAGAAAAGATAGTCCAGTCTTGTGAAGACATTGTGAGGGTGGGAGTAAAACGAGAATTCCCTGTCAGCTGGGTGTTTTAGTCGCCATAAATCGTGAAGGTGTAGTGAATCAATAGTCGACGCCAACAAGGTCTGGGTGGGAGGGGTCGGTGGAGGACGGGATTGTCTGGTGGAAGACCTGTCGTCTGTCGGGTGCATAATGGAGTTAAAATCCCTGCCTATCAGGTGTGGGAAAGCTGGGTCACGAAGCGCCCACGAGGTGAGGTCGCTAAAAAAAAGCACTTGTGGGGCTGTTGGGAGCATAAACATTGGTAATGTTTACAACCCTGGATCCCAGTTGGATACGGGCAGAGGCGAATCGCCCCTCAGAGTCTGAATCTGAGGAGAGTATCTTGCAGGTGAGGTTTTTGTTGACTAGGATTATTACCCCGGCTTTCCGACCACATGAGTCAGAGCCAAGGACCGTGCCTACCCAGAGTTTCCGCAGCCGCGGGAAGTCGGGAGTGGACAGATGGTGATGTCGGTCTTGAGCCTTTTAAGGTGGCGCAGAACTTTCATTCTCTTGTTGGGGGAGCGGAGCCCTTTAACATTCCAGGAGACTATTCTCATGTTGGGAGAACTATCAAAGGGGTGTGGGCAGGATGTGGAGGCAAAGTGAATGGGAGCATTAAGTATAGCAGAAGTGGGATACAAGGGCAGCAGATGGAGTGATGGTTGGCTGGGAGAGAGAACGGAGGTGTTAACGGATCCCTAAAAATGCGGAGAGGGCAGAGAAATAGGGAAGGGGAGATGGGGGGAGGATGATGGGGGCAAACAAGGTGAACAACAGCATTCGGGAACTTCACTTTTTTCCGCATGGAGCCACTGAATAGGCCAACTCCCAACCCAAGGCTCACTATGCAGCATTTCACCCGCAGCGACCGAAGGGGGCAAGAGCTAAACAGGTATCCCTGCGGAAGAATGGAAGGGCCCACACGCATCATATAAATGTATACAAAAACCCAATGTAAAACGCAAGTAAAATGCTAGAACAACTATTACCAAACGTGCATGAAGAACATAAAACAATGTGAACTAAAAGAGCATTATAGAGCAAAGTAAAACAGCATAACGGCACATTAGCATTGGGCCTACCGTGGCCCCCCCCGGGTGAGGGAGGGGGCACGAGGGAGGAGAAGGACCCAGATGGGGGTCTAAGACGATCAAGGCGCAGCAAAGTTGCATCAAGATGGTGCGGCCATCCAAAAAAAGGGGAGGAAAAAAATAAAATAAATGAGAATAAGAGAAGGAAAAGGGGGGTTCAAGAGGAGGAGGTTTGTTGTTGTCGGTCGGATCCAGAAGCCTTGAATCTTTTAGGAGAGGCCTTGCGCGGGCTCCCGTGTTCCAGGGCCCGGTTGGAGGGTGCAGCTCTGGGAGACAGGTTGTGGTGGGGGCCTGGGCGGTGGGACCTCAGGAAGGCCTCAGCTTCGGATGGGTCATGGAAGGAGAGCTGATCCCCGTTGGGAGCCCTGAGCCGAAGCACGGCCGGGAAGGCCAGAGTGAACTTGATTTGCATTCGGTGGAGCTCCGAGCAGACCTGCTGGAAAGCCTTCCTTCTCTTGGAAACGTCCACTGAGTAGTCCGCAAAGACCAAGATGTTCATGCCGTCTATCTGGAGGGTCCTGGACTGCCTGAACTTCTGCAGGATGAGGGACTTATCCGAATAGTTGAGATACTTGGCGATCACTGGACTTGGTGATTTGCGTTCAGAGTTGAAGAGGCCCATGCGGTGGGCTCGCTCAACCGTGCAGGGGCCGGGCAGGCCCAATGCCTCAGGGATGCGTCGTGAGCAGAGATCTGAAAGTGCCTGGGGCTGCAGCGATTCGGGGACGCCAATAAAGCGCAGATTACTCCTCCTGGATCTATTCTCAAGGTCATCCAGTTTGTCGAGAATATATTTGTTCGTCTTGTCTTGCGCATGTTCAAAGGATTGGGCCTGGTAAAGTTCCTCTTCCATGTGACCGATACGTTGTTCAGCTTCGTTTAGCCGGGATGCATGCTCCCCTAGTTGAGCCTGGATTTTCTGAATCCCTGCATTGATGGCCTTTTCAACTGAAGTTGCTATCATGGGGGATAAAAGAGCTGCCACGGCCTGGGCCATGAGTTCAATGTTATGTATATCCCCTATTTGTGGGGGAGGTGAGGAGATGTGGGCAGTCTGAGGGGTGGCTGGAGGGGCAGGTGTTGTGCTCACCTCCATATCAGGTGCCGTTTCTGCGATCGGATCCACGACCGGGTCCGTGTAGGCCGAAGCCGGGGCCTCGATTTGCGGCTGCCCCGTCCGCGCCGCGGCGGCGGCGTAAGATCGCGCGCCGTTTTTTTCCAGGAATCTGTCCATCCTCTCTGGTGGGATGGCGGATTGTGTTCCCAGGGTCGGTGGCGGGTCTGCAGGTGTTTGTATGCCGATTTTAGGAGCCTGTGTGCAGGAGCTGAGGGGACACACAGCTACTCCATGCGGCGCCGGAACCGGAAGTCAGGTTTTTTATCTTAAGGCATTCTATTCCTTAGGATAAAAAACCTTCTGTGTGCAGCACCTACCTGAGCCCCATCTCAAACCAGTGATTTTGCACATGAGAGCTTCAGCTACTAGGGACTGTCCCCCATTGGCTGAGACACTGTGTCAGTGAGCCAATGAGGAGAGAGAGGAAATGGGACCGAGCCGTGGCTCAATGTCTGCATGTAAACACAGAGCAGCAGCTCAGCTGGGGTGCCTCCATAGCGAGCTGCCTTTATTATCACTTTAAGCTTTGACAATAAAACCTAAAAGCTAATTGGTTTCTGTGCAGAAGTGATCCTAATTTTACAAACTTCAGCTTTAGTAAATAAACCCTTGAACATTAAGCGTGGGTCGTCATCCCAAGAAAATGTGTTACTGGTGTATAATAACAGTAATAATAAATGATGGCAATATTTTGACATACTTACTATTGTAATTTGTAGTACCATAGTCAGGCAAATAAATAGAAGCATCCTAACGCTTTTAATGAAAGTAGTTTCGTTTCTATTTATTCACCTGTGTAGATGCTTTTACAGTGATGCTTTTATTTTTGTAGCAAGCAGATAACACATTGATCTTTCTAGATAAAATTAGCACTGACATTTTTTGAGCCACACTTGCAACTAATGTCAGGAAGGTTTAATTAGAGAGATACAAACTGTAAGCAGAAACAAAGAGTGGAATCACAGGAAAAGTGGGAAGAATGATTCCTGGGGTCTGTAAAGACCTTTCAGCTAAATTGAATTTTAGGAGAGAAGTGTTCCAGTAAGAAGAGCCTGTAACTCCTCGGTTCATTTTATTGTTGGCTTTGAAAGATTTACTCAGTCTGTTCAAATCATTAGAACTCCTCATCCTAAGCTTTCATTAAATTTGAAGCAAATGTCAGCATCAACTAGACGTGTTTCAAGATTGCAATAAGTAGCTGCCTTCTGCTTACAAGCTTGTAAGCTTTTGATAACTTTTAACCGGATTTGTATTTTCTTTTTCCTTGCAAAGGGCTTAATTTTCTCAGGCTTGCCAGGAACATAATGAGACTCTCTAGCTGGACTAGACTTATAATAAGGATCAAATAGTGCTAGGAAATGTTAGCCATTCTTAAATTCACTTATTTAGTCAGGGATGTGCAGAACGCACACGTCCGAATGTCTATTTCTGGTGTCCAGATAAATAACACATTATTGTTCTCAGTGGCAGCAATTTTTCACAGGATGAGAATTTCATTACAGAATTTAAATTGTGATACAGAAAAGTTTTGAGTGTGGGAAGGCTAATAAAAGAAATATATTGTTCATAGATCTTCTAAATAGTTTTTTGACTTGCAGTGGAACAACCACTGTCTTTAAGTTGTATTTCCGTCTAATTTGCTCTTACATTTAATGACACAAACCCTTTTCCCCTAAACAGTGCAATTTCTGCAAACGTTGTTCCTTTATGATTGGAAAAAGAGCTTTTAGTAAACAGAGCAATTTGTATCTGTAAATTTTATCTGCTAAGTGTGTTTTTTCTCATCTTTTGAAGTTAAAATATTTTAACTTCAAATGAATACTGCAACATTTTTATAACGATCACATTATTATTGTAAATATGTAGGGAGGCTAAAAAATTAACACAATTTTGTATTCACAATAATATCCTTAAACACGGTTTAGTACATAAGTCTCTTTATGCTAGCCTCTGTAGTCCACACATAAAGTTATACCGTAAGGCTTTACTCCTGGAGCTAGCCGATAGGTGTGGAGAGCACAGAATTAGCCTGCACTCTCTTTACTGCCTCTTTAATATCCAGCCACAGGCTGGTGAGCTCCTTGACCAAGCTGTATTACCTTATTACAGCAAAGAAAGGTGAAGTCAGATCATGGCATTTCTGCCTTACAGGGAAGCCTGGATTCGAAACCTGGCTGAGAAAAGTTACACATTTTGGTAGGAAATACATGTCAAACAAACACATTTTAACTTTGAATTTAGCTGCTTTCCTTCCTTTCCATTTCAAATGAGCTTGCACACCTTGTATAAGGAATGTGAGTTAGGTACCCTAAATTGTAAGCTCCGTGAAGGCAGGGACTTATGTGGATGTACAATATATATGTAAAGCACTGTGAAAATTGTTTGTGCTATATAAGTATATTTAATAAATAAATAAATAACCAATTCTTGAGAATGTTACCTCTTCTATTCAATAAACACATTCTCTAGGGCAAAATAAATTAATTGTTTGTTCAACTTAATATTATTATACAGGATTCATACTTTTTAAGGGAGACAGTACAGTACAGTGCAATACTAAGTAAAATAAGTGATTGTTAATGGGAGTTTACACTCTTAAAAAAAAAAAGTTTCATTGGTGTTTGAAAACGTGGCTACCCTAGCTGCTGCAACAGGTTTGGACAGTTTCACCTGTTGGGGCAATCTAGTATATCACAAACACTCAGATAGAATTTCTCAGACAGAAGTTCTCTTTTTCCTCTACAGGAGTCAAATTGGCTTGTCGTGTTCCTTGTCGGGCTGCTTTTTGAAACTCGAGCGTGTGTATGCTAAGAAACCTGTGCACCTTCGGTAAATGTAGCATTTGTAATGGAAATAGCACATTTGTCACGCTGTAACAGACTGAAAAGTGCAAAATGTCTCTTACCATACATTTCCCTAACACGCAGTAACATGAGATTATCAAAAGCAGCCCCTGCCATTGTATGTAAGTCACTGCGTGTGAGAACGAGGAGATTTGGTCTTTAACGTGTGTATGCAAAGCAAGCTAGTTTCTCGACAAGCCTAACAAGGAACTCGACGAGGAAAACAAATAGAAATAGAGCGACTATTTTGAAAAAAATGCAATATTTTTTACATTTTGCTATAATAAAAATCCCAAAAAAGATATAAAAAAACATTTTTTTTCCTCAGTTTAGGCCGATACGTATTCTTCTACATATTTTTCGTTAAAAAAAATCGCAATTAGCGTTTATTAATTGGTTTGTATTGGTATTGATTTATAGCGTTTACAAAAAAGGGGGTCGTTTTATGGCATTTTTATTATTATTTTTTTTTACTAGTAATGGCGGCGATCAGCGTTTTTTTTTTTCGGTACTGCGATATTATGGCGGACACATCAGACACTTTTGACACATTTTTGGGGCCATTGGCATTTTTATAGCGATCAATGCTATAAAAATGCATTGTATTACTATAAAAATGCCATTGTCAGGGAAGGGGTTAACACTAGGGGGCAGGGAAGGGGTTAAGTGTGGTCCTGGTGTGTTCTAACTGTATGGGGGGGTGGCCTCACTAGGGGAAATCACTGATCTTCTGTCCATACATTGTATGGACAGAAGATCAGCGTTTCCCCTGCTGACAGAAACTTGAGGTATGTGTTTACACACATACCTCCCGTTCCCCACTCTGTAACGAGCAATCGCGGGTGCCCGGCGGCGATCGTACCTGCCGGGCACGCGCGCGGGACTCGGGGGACGCGCGCGCGCCCTACAAGCTGCTAAAGGGAGGACGTAGAGCTATGTGCTCCCGCGTAGCAGTGCCACCGTCCCGCAGTAATATGACGGCGGGCGGTCGGCAATTAGTTAAAAGAAAGTGGGACAGTAAAGGGTTAACAACACCAAATCATACTGCTTTGTGTTACCATGCCACAATATGATGTAGGAGCCAAGTGTATTTCTGGAAGAAAAACAAATACTTGTTTGTACTTGCAGGGTCTCAACAGGGTTAAAACACAGTAAAGGTCCATATGCACGATCAGATTTTTCAACGGGAATTGTGTGATGGCAGCATGTTGTCGGATAATCTGACCGTTTGTACGCTCCATCGGACAATTGTTGTCGGATTTTCCGACAAGAAATGTGGAATAGCATGTTTTAAAATTTTCAACAACAAATGTGTGATGTACAAACACACATGCTCCGAACCAATGCTAACCATAAGACAACATTAGCAGAAGTTGCCCAAAGGGTGGTGCTAAAGAGCTGAAAAAGCATGTCTAGTACGGCACAACGTTTGTGTTTGTTTGTGTGCCGTTTGAATGTAATACAAGATCACGGCCAACGCCCTTCACACAAAATTCCATGGCTTTGTCCGATGGAAATCCAATTGTGTGTACGAGGCTTAGGAATGTACATGTTTTGCAGAGATGTATTACATATTTTTTTATTTATTTTTTATGCCTAAACATAGGCCCAGATTCACAGAGAGTTGGGCGCACATTACGTCGCCGTAGCGCAAACGCCGTACGCCATGCCGGCGCAGCATGGAGAGGCATGCACTGTATTCATCAAGCTATTGCTCCCAAAGCGTATTTTTCGAAGGCACAGACCGGCGTAGGTGGAAGTGGGCGTGACCCCATGCAAATGATAGTCCGAGCATGGTGCAGTGTTTTACGCCCGGCGTATCACAAACTGCGCATGCGCCGTGACGTAGCCGTGACGTGGATGCATGAAACTGCACCCTTATGCGCATGCTCACAACCACGCTGGCACAACTGCCTAAGCTACGCCGGATAACCACGTATGCCGTGAACGCAACGTACGCCCAATACGCCGGCCTGTGTCCTCTGGTGCAGACCTTTGCATGTCTGTTGTCGGGTTGCGCCTCATCTATGGGGAATAACTTTACGCCGGACGTACAATTTACGCGCACCTCACGCGGCATGCGTCGGGCTCACGTACGTCCGTGAATCGCTGTATTTCCCTAATTTGCATGTTTGAATGCCTAATCAATGGGAGCTGCAACATGCGTCCAGACGAAAAGTACGCCCACGCTACACCGGGGTAAGTAAGCTACATCGGCGTAGAGTGGCCATTTTTATAGGCATATGTTGGTTTGTGGGTCTGGCGCACAGATACGCCGGCGCAAATTTGCACTTACGGGCGCACATTTGCACTTACGTCGGCGTAAGTGCTTTGTGAATCTGGGCCATAGTCTTTAGGGAAACATTTTGTCATATAACAGAAATGATGAAACTCTTACTAAACATGCAAAGCAAACACATAAACATGATTAAAAAAAAAAGTGCAACTACACATTATAAATAATGTTTCTTATGAATAAAATACCATGTTAATGTGTTTAATAAACCAATTATGTATTGTAAATGATTTGTGCTTACATTTTATCCCTGAGCTTGGTATCCCATACCTGCCATATATTTTTTTCTTTAATTGGGTTCTAACTGGCAGGTCTGCTGTCAACTTAAATAACACACGTACACTAAAGCCACACTAATTATGACCAGGGATCTGTGGGGCCACACCGGCTCCAATATTGTTGGTTATGTTCTATTCATGTGGTTGGGATGAGACCACTCTAAAACTTATACTGTTTTTTAACCATATGCTTCTCTATTGGGGCAAAAAGTGCAATAACATTTAATGCATGTTAAAGGGTTCTCCCATATTATAAAATATCACATAAAAACTGATCACATATAAAAACATTGGAGCGCTTACTTCAACACACTGTGTATGAAGTTCCACTAGTTACATTATTTTGTTCCAGTCTACCTTAAATACATAAAAGAAAGTCAATGCATTATAGTTATTGTCATTTTGTTCTTAGTAGTGTGATTAAGTCTGCAAAAAATGAGACAACAATTAACATGATCAAAGACTAGGGCACTATATAAAATGGCTGCAACTCTGTCTTCAATGCCCCATATCCCATTCTGCCCCTCCACACAGCCTGTCAATGTACTTTTACTACACCTTGTTGCAGGAATTGTTTCCCTTCTCTACCCATACCACTTCCTGCCTCTCCACACAGCTAGTAAGTGTTAGCAGCTCATTGATGCATCTTTCCTTAAGCTATCTCTTCCTGCCTTGGTATACAGTCTGCCAATGTAGCATGGCAGCTGCTCATTGGGGGAATATCCCCCCACTCTGCATGTACCCCTTTATTCTTATTTGCACAAACTGTCAGTGTACAGTAGCTGCAACTCTGTGTAGGAATTATTCCCTACTCTACCTTTACCCCTTTCTGATTCTTTACATATTCTATTAATGCACATTGGCTACAGCTCACTAGTGGAACCCTCTTCCATTCGACTTCTGCCTGCTGATGCCACTCCATCCAGTCTCTTATGCCCTGTACACACAACCAGTTTTTCTGTCAGGAAAAATGTCATTACAGCTTTTGGCTGGGAAAACTGGGCATGTGTATGATTCATGGCAGTTTTCCCAACAGGAAAACCATTGGGAATCGTGGCAGGAAAAATGTGAACATATTCACTTTTTTCCTGCCGCGTTTCCCGGCGCTCTTTTTCCCGGCAGTTTCCCTTTGGGAACCACTGCAGTGGAACATACACATGGCCGGGAATTCCCGGCCAAAGCTCTCACCGCAGTTTTCCTGGCGGGAAAACCTCTGGTGTGTACACGGGAAAAGTGACCAAGCAGGTTCTTGGTTTTCCCCTCGAGATTCCCGGCGGACATTTTACCACCAGGAATCCCGATCGTGTGTATAGGGCATTAGTATACAATAAACACAGTTTACTGAGTACTGCTTGGACCTTAGAAGAAGGTTGTACACCCCACAAACTTTCCCTGATAATTTGGATTTAGTGCAAATAAAAAGTATCAGAATTCAATTGAGTTTATTGGAAGAATCTCTCCTCTTTAACATCTGTCCTTTTCTGACACTCTACACAGTCTATCGGTGTACAGTGGCTGCAAATCATTGTAGAAATGTTTCCCTAGACTATCACTATCCCTTCCTGCCTTTTCACACAGTCTCATAGGGCCAGATTCAGGTAGAGTTAGGCTGGAGTATCAGTGATACTCCAGCCTAACTGTCACTTTGAGCCGGCGTTTTTGTTTTCTGTAAGCAGAAAACAAGAAACGCCGGGTTGGAGTTCCGATACGTGCGGCGTAATTGAATTTCGCCGTCGTATCGCAACTGCAATTTAAAAAATGGCGCTGGGGGCATTCCCGCTGATTAACGCCGAAAATATGTTAATCAGCAGGAATCGGCAATTCACGATCGTATTCGGGCCCGACGCAGTGACTTTCCGACGTTTCCGTAAGCGATACGTTGCGTAAAGATAAAGCAGCCCCCTAGTGGAGTATCCTATGTTAAGTATAGCCGTCGTCATCGCGTCGAAAAAAAAAAAATTTGCGTCGCTTGCGTAAAACGTCCATGAATGGGGATTTGACGTCATTGACGTTCACTGACAGAATTTGGAGCTTGCGCACTGGGATGCATTGACAGTCGACGCATGCGCAGTACGTTCACCGCGGGATCACGCCTAGTTTATATAATACACGCCCCGTACCCGCCCAATTTGAAATACTCCAGCTCATTTTCGCTACGCTGCCACAACTTTAGGAGCAAGTGCTTCATAAATAACAGCACTTGCTCCTAAAGTTTCGGCAGAGTAACGTAAATGAGAAACGTTACTCCATATTAAAGATGCTCCAATCTACCTGAATCTGGCCCATAGTGTAGAGTGATTATACCTCATTGGAGTAATCTTACTCTCTCTACTTCTAGCCCTTTCTGCCAATTAAGACAGTCTGTATGGAGGCTGTATGGAGGATGCAACAAATTGGAGACATGTGTTTCCTCTCTACTGTTGCCCCCTTCTGCCACTCCACACAGTGCACCAGTGTAAATTGACTAAAGCTCAGAGGAGCATACCTTCCTTTCCCCCCCCATGACACATAGGGCCAGATTCAGGTAGAGTTACTCTGGAGTATCAGTGATACTCCAGCCTAACTCTCACTTTGAGCTGGCGTTTCTGTTTTCTGTAGTCAGAAAACAAGAAACGCCGGGTTGGAGTTTCTATACGAGCGGCGTAATTGTATTTCGCCGTCGTATCGGAACTGCAATTTTAAAAATGGCGCTTGGGGCGTTCCCGCTGATTAACACCGAGAATATGCTAATCAGCGAGAATCGGCAATTCACGATCGTATTCGGGCCCGACACAGTGACTTTCCGACGTTTCCGTAAGAGGTACGCGGCGTAAAGAAAAACCAGCCCCCTAGTGGAGTATCCTATGTTAAGTATGGCCGTCGCCAGTGCGTCGAATTTAAAAATTTTCGCTTCGTTTGCGTAAAACGTCCGTGAATGGGAATTGAAGTCATTGACGTTCCCTGACAGAATTTGGAGCATGCGCACTGACAGTCGACGCATGCGCAGTACGTTCGCCGCGGGATCGTGCCTAGTTATAATAATACACGCCCCCTACCCGCCCAATTTGAATTCCACCGGCTCATTTTCGCTACGCCGCCGCAACTTTAGGAGCAAGTGCTATGTGAATACAGTACTTTCTCCTAAAGTTTCGGCGGAGTAACGTAAATGAGAAACGTTACTCTAAAATAAAGATTCGCCCATCTACCTGAATCTGGCCCATAGTCTGTCAGAGTACAGTCACAACAGTTTTTTTTTTTTTAGGAAATGTTTCCCCACACTACATCTACCCCTTGGTACAATGGTTGCAGTAGCGTAAGGGACACAACAGATCATACTGTTAGGGGGAGATCCTGGAAATGCTGGACACAGGACTTATGTATGTTAGGTGTTAGGTGTGCTAACAAGATTATTCATTGTTGCCCATAACTTTAGAAATGACAATTGTAAATTAAATGTTTGCAGTGTGTAACAATATATCTTTTGGCTGGCACTCTTTTAATTGACTGATTTATTGAATTTTTATCATTGAGCTGGCCATGCACTGAGCTATTTTTATTAAGAACTAATGAAATTCAATTAGTGGGCGACGATGTGAGCACATCACTACCCAACATCCTTCTGGCTGAAAAATCGAAGGGCCTGGATGGAAAGATGTCATCTGAACAGCACCTGCACCCAATCAGATGCAGACACTGTACAGTTATTCTAACAGCTGAAAATGCCAGACTACAAAAGCCACAGTGGGAGATTTTTCCATCTGCACTGTTTAACTTGGAAGAAGAATCTGTTTGATTTCTTTGGTTCAGCTCATATGCTATATGAACCAAATGGATGCACGTATGGTCAGCTTAGGTCCTTTCTTGCAGATGAAAGTGGAACACATCATTTTTTATCTAAAAAGTGACATCAGAAGTGAAAGTATCTGTACATTTCACCTATTATTCTGTGTGGTGTGGAAACGGTGTTATATATACTGTAGGTGTTATATAATGGTGTTATATGAATCTTAAATTGATTACAATTTAATATTTGCACTTTTAGTATTATTTCTTAACCACTTCCATACAGGGCATTTCCACCCTCTTCCTGCCTTATTAGTTTTCAGCGCTGTTACAATTTGAATGACAATTGCGCAGTCATTCAACATTGTACCCAAATTAAATCTTCATGTTTTTCCCCACAATTAGAGCTTTCTTTTGGTGGTTTTTGATCATATCTGTGGTTTTTATTTTTTGTGCTATAAACAAAAGAAGAGTGACAATTTAAAAAAAAAACACAAAGGCCCAGATTCACGTACATCGGCGCATTATTGGACCGGCGTAGCGCACCACTTTTCCGTTAGACTTGCGTAATCTAGCCGCGTAATCCCGCGATTCACGAAGCTTTTGCGCAAGAGATTGCGCAAGCGTAAGGTTTTTTCCGGAGGCGTAAGGAGGAGTAATACAAATTGGGAGGGACGTGGGCGTGTTACATTGAAATGAGCCGTGACCCCATGCAAATGAAGGGCCGGCCGACTCGCGCATGCGCGCGTGAAGGAAACCATGTCAGCTCCGTTGTGCGCATGCTCACAACTCGGGAGCGGCGCAATCAGTGAAATTGGACATGGACTAGGGCAATGTTGTGAACTACGCAGACAGCATAAATAGACACACACAAACGCACTTCCATTGCAAAAGTACATCCCTTTGTGTCCCTTCCCATTGAATCAAGTGCTTTTGCTCTGTTGTTCGTTAGAGTGTGTTTTGTAGTTGTCAGATTAGTGTTCTGTGTGATCTAGTGCTTGTTGGTAGTTTTGTGAAAGTGTGTTTTGATAAGTGTTTTTTGACTGTTTGTTTGATTGATAGATTTCTGAGCGTTTGTTTTCTTGCTTTATTTTTTCATCTGATTTTTTTGTGTCTGTTTCTTGCTGAGTGCTAGTGTGATTTTTGCCTGTTCTTTTTCTCTTTGTGTGTGTTCTTGTCTGATTGTTTGTGCTTGTATTTGTGACAGATTTTTGGTGACTGCGAGTGAGTTTGTTTGGAAGTATGACTGAGAGAAAAAGAAAGTTGAATTTTACAGTGGGGGAAAAAAGAATTCTTGCCCGGGCCATTACCGACTATGGGCGTTTTCTCCACGGCCCGCAGAGTGCCACCACCACCCCGGCCAGGAGGAGGGAGTTATTGGATATGATCACGGAGCAGGTCAATTCATCGGGGGAGGGGGAGACACGGACCCGCTCTGGGATTGAAAAGAAAATAAATGACCTCCGGCGTGAGGTGAAAAAAAAACTGGCCACAATAAATGCCCATGCCAGGGGCACAGGAGGGGGCCCACCATGCCGGGTTAGATTTACAGCGACGGAGCGTGTGGTGGCCCTGACCTTTCACCGGCATGAAGTGGAGGGCCTGCCAGGCTTTGACACAAGTCCGGTCCCCGCGGTGCCAGGTAAGGTATTTATTTCTCTCAAGTGTGTAGCATGTGTGGGGGAGGGGGTGAAAGGGAATATGTGGCAAGTGTGTGGATCCTCCAACCTGTGAATGGTTTGTGTCATCCACAGCTGTGCAGGAGGGTGCAGGGCCACCTGGCCAGACCGCTCCAACGCCAGGACAGCAGCCTAATGAGGCCCCCCCAACAAGGCCAGAGTCCGCGGAGGAGGAACAAGAGGAGGAGGAGGATCATGCGGAGGACGATCATGAGGAGGAGGAGAATCATGAGGAGGAGGAGTCCATGGCAGGCACTGGCCGTTTGGTTTCTGCGGACTCTTCCCCTCTGGCTGCAAGAAGCCTGCCCTCCCTAAGGGTGAGCCCCCCCCCCTCTTCCCCCAACATGGCTCCCCTCACAAGGGCCTCCCCTTCTCCCCGGCCACAACCATCAGCAAGAGCCAGGAGGTCATCCCAGAGCACCAGGGGGGCGCCCAATCTCCTGCCCGCCAGTCTGAGAAGGAACCTGGCCACCCAGACCCGCCTTCTGAGACAGCTCTGCCAGACTATGGGGCGGGTGGATCAGAGCCTGTCCTCCATCAACGATAGGCTGGGTAACCTGGACTCCCACTCCCGGGCCTCCACAACCTGCCTAAATGACCTGCAAACTACAGCAGCAGGCGTTGGGCAGGATGTGAGGGCCCTTACCCAGGCTATCCAGGGCAACACGGCAACACTTGGTGCTGCCCTGGACAGAATAGCCGTGGCCTTGGAGGGCAGGCCGCCAGGTGGGCAGATCTCAGGGGCTGCTCCTCCTTCCCCGGCTTTTCCCCTCCCCCATGCGTCTCCCCTGAGGGTCCGGGGCCGTGGCCGGGGGCGCCCCAGGCGTGGCTCAGGCAGAGGGCATTAATTTTTTTTCCCCCTTTTTTTGGTTTGAAAGCATGTTTATTTTTGTTCTCTGCTTTTTTTTTTTTCTATGCATTATTTTTTTTTTATTTATTTTTTTGCTGACATTTTTGGCATTTTTTGGGTTGTGAATGATGTTTGAATGTGGGGGTGACATTCCTGCTGGAAAAGGGGTGTCATCCTCAATTTGGGTGGAGAAGGGTTCCCCAGGACCAGGGAGAAGTGATTCCCAGGTCCGTGTGAATGGTGTATGAATGTACAGTGACATAATTGGAGCCTTGACGTGGCGTTACTGCTCACCAGTCTTGCATGGTGGACTGGTGCCAATCCAATTTGATGAGGATGTGGGGTGTGTGTGCTAGGGACCATAGTGGTGTGCATGCATGCATTCTCATTGTGCCATGATTAATGTGTGTGTTTAACGTGCAAAGATGCATAATGTGAGCTGGCATGAGATGGGGTCATGAGATGGGGTTCCAGTTCATATGCAGAGTCACCTTGAAGGGAAAAGACAGGTGGATGTTAGTCATGCATGTGCCACTTGTGAGGTGTGCATCACGGGAGGGGATAGTCATGCCTGACTCCCATGTCACTCACCAACCAGCCAGCTGTCCCCATACATGTTCTGTTCGCAATCTGTGGGGATGGGGCTCTGATTGTATATGTAGCTGTCATGGGTGTCATGGGTAGTGCCATGTGTTGGGCTGCTGATGTCCTCCTGCAAGGTTGTGGTAATTCCACGATGGCATGAGGGGTGAATCTGAAGATGCGAGACACCTCAGAATCTCTCATGCCAAAGATGTCTATGCGTGTGTGATATATCAAGTGAAGAGTGAGGGGCTTGTATCAGATAAGAATATTGTATTAGATTAGATTAAATTGTAAATTTTATATAAGCCAAAAAATAAATAAATAAAACATCTCCCGTGCCCTCCTTAGTGCCATCCTCCGTGCCCTCATCCTTCTTTGTTCATCTAAAGTCAGTAGTATAGCTATGCGCGACGATGCCCCTGGCATGTTGGCATACAGATTGTTGGGCAACACGTGTGACTGCTGAACTCCTCACTAACAGTGTTGCTTTATCTGACAATTAGACTTTTTTTCAAAATTTAGACCAGCTTTTAGGTCCTCTAACTTTAGACAGAACATTTTGCAGTTGCGCACATCGCATAGCCTGCGCAGCAACTGCGTTTTTTTGTGAATCCCCGTAACTCCCTCATTAGCATATTTGACTAGCAAATCAATGGTGTGTCTAGCGCAGTTTTGCGCGAAGGCAAGCGAAGGTCTAACTCAATTACGCCGGACCAAAAAACGTAGATTTCTGGCGTATATTGTTTTGTGAATCGCGTCCAACTATACGCACGCGCACATTTAGACTTACGCACGCGCAACAGCAGTTGCGCAGGCGTAATCGCTCTGTGAATCTGGGCCAATATTTTTCACAATTTAGAAAAAAAAAATTCCTCAGTTTAGACTGATATTTATTCTTCTACATATTTTTGGTAAAAAAAAAACGCAAATAGCGTATATTGATTCATTTGTGCAAAAGTTATAGCGTCTACAAAATAGGGGATAGATTTATGGCATTTTTTTTACTAGTAATGGTGGTGATCTGCAATTTTTATTGTGACAGCGACATTGCGGCGGACATATCAGACACTTTTGACACATTTTTGGGACCATTCACATTTATACAGCGATAAGTGCTATAAAACTGGGTTAACACCAGTGGCGCTGACGGGGTTAATATGTTCCCTAGTGTGTGATTCTGTGATTGTTGGTTAACCACAAAGGGGTAATATGGATTCTACTGCTGTTCCAAATTCTGGAGTTCAGATACCAGCGTTCATGACTAGGAATAACTCACTGATACAACCATCTCAGTCGAACTATACCATTATCTCTGCTTTATTGCAGGCAATACAAACTTCTACATACAGCATGATACATCACTACTATGTTAATGTAAGCTACAAAGCACATCTGATTGGCTGAGATACAAGAAGAGTACAAAGATGGGATGTCGATCCTAGCCGTCCCTCTGATGTGTCTTCACTTCCTCATTCCTAAAGATGTGAGGGAGAGGGGGGTATCCGCCATCTTTGGTCTTCTCCAAACCTCTCAGTGGGAGGGGTATTATTGGGAGCTGATTTGAGTAAGGAAGGATTATAGCAGTGGTATACATGAAAAAGCAATATAGACTTTATAGTATAGTAAAGAAGCATAGAGAATAGACATTTTATAATTTATCATTATGCTCATTACATTCCTTCACAATTCTAACTGTAGGGGGAGGGGACTCACAAGGGGAGGAGACCAATGTGTGTTCCTCTGTACTGGAAACACACATCGGTCTTTTCACCTCTGACAGGACATGGATCTGTGTGTTTACATCTCCTGTCTTGATTGCGGGCAATCGCGTGTGCCTGGCGGACATCGTGGCCGATGGGCACGCGCACCGGGTCACGAGCCATGCCGCAGGCGCTCACGCCCCCTGGATGGCCGGGAAGAAAGGAAGTCATATGATGTCCACCTGGAGGGAGGGTTCCTGCCGGTGTCATATTAATATGGCTCGGTAAGGAAGTGGTTACATTTGGTACAACATAAAAACTGAGTTGCCTTAGTGATAATTCATAAAGTTATCATAAAAGCTGTTGTTGGTGTTTTGTTGACATGCTATTGGCTTTTTTTTAATAGTGTGCAGTACATCATTGATGAAATGAAAAGTTGAATGTTAATTGAAATAAAATATAATCAGTGTATATACAATATACTGTAAAGAAAATATCTAATATGTAGTGTGCATGGCACCAGAATGTATTATAAACAAAATTATAAATTTAATTATTATTTTTTTGACAAACAAAGATTTTACGAAGTTAAAACACATCAAGTTCTTTTATTTTATTGGTTTATTAAAGCATTTCTCATATACACAATTTTCCTAACTTTAACTTTCTTTACTATTGTATGCTCTCCTGAGAAGGGCCCTCTGTTTCTTCTTGCATTGAACTATAGTGTAACCGTGTGAACCACACAATCTGTTGTCTCTATATAAATTCTGAATAATAATAATAATAATAATGACACAGAAAATTGTGCCTGAAGGTTGATCTTCTACTGGTCATTTCTTTGAAAGTACTATTAGCTGCATAGCCTTCTTTATAATTAGTTGTAGAACAGTACAGTTGGCAGTGTATAATTTTCAAACTATGTAAACAATCTTGAATGGATAAAGCAATTGTACATTCCTTTGGGTAATAAGTGAAACTTGACAACCTTCTTGTATTCAATGTCCTTTACTGACACAAAGGCCATTTTCTCTAAAAATATTCAAAAAGAAAACACTGAGTTAATTATATTGACCATGGTGGCCTTATGTCTACAATATTCTAGAACTCAATTAATGAGAGAAATAGATGAATTTATTATGTAAATGTAAAAATTGCTTAGTGATCACATGTAGATTTACTGTAGCTTAATTGTGATAAAGAACTTTTCTCTAGGGGAAGCAAAATACACTTTTATGATTGTACTTTGGAAAAAATATATGGCTTTATTAAATTAGATAAAATGCTAAATACCTGGAAATTTTACAAGGATAAATTAAAATGTGTCTGTTCCTGCATGATCCCATATGGATGTAGGCTAAACAAGTTTTTTAATGGAAAAAAAAACACCTGTTTTGGTGATTGAAAGCTATTTAAAGGAGTTGTAAAGGAAACACGTAGAAGCATCCTGCCGCACAGATGTAATTCCCAGAAGGGGGCGAGCATGTCACTGACCATCACGGTAAAGCCTCCCTTCACGGTGGTGAGTAACAATCAGACAAGCAGGAAGTTAACAGAACAGAGAAGAAATAGAGCAACTTCTGAGCAAAAACTAAAAATGAGGAAGTGAAAAGAGGAATGTCTGCAGGTAAAGGATGTTTATTATGAAAAAAAATGTTTCCTTTACAACCCCTTTAAAGTATACTGCATGTGAACATTTACCTTGTAAAACAGCTCTTCAGTATAAAATAGAAATAAAAGGCAAAACATCTGCGTATACATACATTCAAAAAACATTGCAAATACCCTTTTTTATCTTTTAATATATGATCACATAATCTCTGTTTTGAGATGCATAATGGGCTTAAAGAGGTGGGTGAGGGAAAAAAAAGTAGTACACTGATCTTCCCAGTGTATAACTGTGTGTAAAGGGGGGGCATGTCAGTACAAGTATGATCATTGGGGGACAGGAAGTCTGTTCTTCCAGAGTAGTCAGCTGAGATGGATGTGCTTTCATGCCTAGCATGGTCAGTTTGAGGTAGGAAAGCAGGGGGACTGACAGAAATACCAGGTATTTCACACAAAGGAAGAACAGGATACTTGTTTAACATAGTGACACTTCATATATCTTCACAGTGCTTCTGGTGACCCACCATCTTCAGGTGCAATGCCTGCTCACCTCAAATACCAGACCCCACTACATAGTCTAATACACCTCTGAGTGATCCCTCCTATAGGATGGGTGGGGAGAGCCAAAGCCTGTGACATCGCTCAGCAGTTACCAGTGTCATTATAATTAAAATTAAATTACTGTATATACTCGAGTATAAGCCGAGTTTTTCAGCAATTTTTTTTTGTTCTGAAAATGCCCCCCTCTGCTTATACTCGAGTCTGTGTACAATCATCGTACCGGGGGGGGCGGTCCGCATCCAGATGACACCCGCCAGAGGGATGACACCATCCTGAGTGCTGGCGAAAGCCCTGGCTACCTATGGCAGTTTTTTTTTTAGCCGGAAGACTTCCCGTCGACACGTCGGTGCTAGCCAGAAATATGTGTGTTTTTTTCCTCCTCCTCTCTATCACTACTGATGCGCCTGTAGCCACAGCTGCCTCTCGCTGCACTGCACACTTTGTCCTCCCTGAACCCCAGCTGCTGCCCGGGTGTGTCTAAACTGAGCCACCCGCCTTATGCTGGTGCGGTAACAGGCGGGAGGGTGTCAGATTGCGTTGGCAGATTGCATGTGCGAGGTGAGCTGTTATGATAAGGGGGGTTGCATTGGCATGTAGTCTGCCGCCCGGTTACACCTCCTGAGCGGCCCTGAGCTGGTGTGACAACAGGGAGAGCTTTCTGTTTGTGTCCGGCGCTCTGTACTCCTTGGATAACTGGGATTTGGGGGGGGGGTTATACTTCTCTTGTCATTTATTTGTAAAGACAAGTCTCATTTTCTGGAACAAAAAAATCCACAATAAAAAATTATACAGCACATCATATTTGAAAAAAAAAATCAACAATAAAACACATTTGGAAGCAACAATTTCAATTTTTTTTTTTTTTTAGATTGCAAATTGTTTTGAGCAGGTTCCTAATAGCTGCATATGTTTGTGTATTAATACTAGGGTTGAAAGCACCAGTGTTGCAGCGCTGCCAAAGAACTTTGCAGGTGCTTCGGCAGAACTGCCCATCAATTTTTGGGAGCGCTGTATACATCATTTGATGGCACAGTGGAAGCATTCAATGGGCACAGTGATGTGAGGCATGCCATGGGCACAGATAAGCTGAAAATGGGCATTGTTGACCCTCTTTTCCACTTACAGTAGTTGCTGCATTCTCACCCTAGGCTTATACTAGCGTCAATACGTTTTCCCATTTTTTTGTAGTAAACTTAGGTGCATCGGCTTATATTCGGGTCAGCTTATACTTGAGTATATACAGTATGTATTTTAAGATACTACTGGATGTTGCTGGCACCTCAATATTATTAATTCTCTTAATGTATGTTCATTGATAGCGAGGTGCAACTCCAAAAACCTGTTTGATGATATTTTTGATACAATTTATGAATCAGAATGACGTCTTGTATAGATGCCAGTGGTGAAAGGTGGACAGTAAATGATCAAAAACAGAAAAACAGCAAAAACACTTTTTTTGTGTGTGCAAAAGAAAAATGTGCATCAGCAGCTGTGTGAGTTTTCTATTGCTGTTTCTGACTTGTTGTCCTAGTGACCCTGTTCGTTTGTTTCTTGCCTTGGTGCTACAAAAACCACAAGAATGAACGAACATCTCTCCAGCTGAGTACCATGTAATAACCAAACGCCGGCCAGAAGTTATAAACCTTTACTCGCTCATTTGGACAATAAATAAAGCTACACTTATCACCAGGGGTCCTCATCAATCAACACTATGAGAAAATCATGAAAGTTTGCTTTCAATTAGTTAAACAATAAAAAAACTGCATTAGCAAAATATATTCTTAGTTCACAAAGCTTTAGCACAAGTATTAAGGTAAGTATTTTTGTTTTAGCCATTTGGCTGTAATTTTGAAGTATCAATGTACTCAGTTAAAATTAACTGTAGCTTTTTTTTATATATTTTATATATATAGTACTGTAAATAACTTTCCTCATCCTGGTATACAAGCTGTTTGATTTGAGCCTTATGTTAATCATTGTTCTTTACTGACAGTCTAGTAAATCTTAGACTTAGCCGTAATATATGTACTATAGATAGATATGACAACCAAAATAAATGATATACAACAGGTCTAAACAAAGCCCTGTTGAACACTTTTAGAGATGTGTTTTAGCATCAGCTGGAATATGGTGTCCTGGTGTTTCCTTGCTGATATCACATCCATTAAAACATAGATATGGCAACAGTTAGCCCAGCAAGTTCCCAGTAACAGCAAGTGTCTTTCCAACTGCTGATGAAAAATGAAATATAATACAAATCTAATAGATGCACGTGGGGGCAAATATGGAAAATAAATATATTTTGTTGGTTGGTACAAAACACTTTTTCATAACAGATTAAAATACAATTGTGCTACTAAATAAATTATTATGACGATAATATTTACCTTAGCAACAGCATAAAATTCTTATAAAAAAATCCTCTTCAAATTGGATTGGCAAGCTTGCAATTTTCGGGGGCAACTGATTGAAGTTATAACCCAGCATGATATATTGTTTGCAGATTGAGGACAAGATGCTTTGTACAGTGCTCTGGCCAGCAGTGAGTGAAACATATTTTGTTCTAAGTTGTAAAAATAAAGATTTTATATATATTGAAAATCCTTTGATACTTATCTTTGGCCTTATATTATTGAAGACACTTATGTCTATGCAAGCAACTATCCAGACTAACACACATTTGTTCAATTTAGTTCTCTGATGTCTATGAATACGTTAGCCTTTAAATTACTTCTGTCATGGAATAAATGTGCGAAATTCCACTGTTTACCTCCTTTTGAAAATACAAATTACACATGTCTGGAGCTACTGACCTGAAACAGGTATGCAGATTTGTAATGTCAGAAAAAAAGTCTTTATGAGATTTGCTGTCTGCCAAGAAATTAGCATTTTCAGAGGAGCTCAGCGCTGGCAGCCTCAGTTTCTCTAATGAAATGTTTCCTTCAACAGGTGTCAGATGGGTGACATCTTGTTTCTTCTTCTGGAATGTTTCATAGGTAATTAAAGGTATACTTTAAATCAACAACATTACTCAATAGACATACAGTACAAGCAATCTCAATCGAATTCACCAATAATAGAAGGTACACGATGCAAACAGTTGCACATACTTAATGGGCCAGATTCACAGAGCCCTTACTCCTGTCTAACTGGTGTTAGACTGGAGTAATTTCAAATTACGCGCGTTTTTTAGCTAGTCGAAAACCTCAAACCATGAATAGACGGCTGCGGGCTTCAATTCGACTGGATTACATGTTCGTACGCCTTCGGATCTACGCTGCAATAAAATTGCGGCCACTGGGTGGACTTCCCGTCGTTTTCCGCGTCGGGGTATGCAAATGAGCTTTTACCGGCGATCCCCGAAATTACGATCTTCATTTGCAATCTCTTACGGCACCTTTAGTCATCTTTTTTTTGCGTAACACTATACCAGCTTTTTGCTGCTCTAATATTAGACAGCCCATGTTAAGTATGGCCGTCGTTCCCGCGTCGAATTTCTACGTTTTCCGACGTCTTTTATTATTTTTTACGTTAGTCGTCCGGGAATAGGAATGTTCGTAAACGACGCTACTCAAACAACGAATGACGTAACAACGTGATTTCGCGCAACGCACGGCAGGAAATTGCTGAACGGAGCATGTGCAGTTCGATCGCCGTGGGGACGCGCTTAATTTAAATGCTTCACGCCCCCTAATCGCGTATTTCGAGAAATAGACTACGCCACCGTAGCGTACAGGCAAAAATCTACCAGAATTCGGTGTAGAGCCTGGTAAAATACGGCAGAGTAGAGTATTTCGATTACGCAGCGCAATATTAAGTGTATCTGAATCTGGCCCAATGTCTTTAGCAAGATTTTTACTACTTGGGTTTGGATTAACCTAACTGGCGGTATGATTCTTTCTGGATTTAGGTGCTGAAAGCAGTACCATTATTTGCAAGGAAATTTGGCGTTTTATACTGTAGGCTTGTAATTCTTATGGCCCATACACACGATCTGAATATCGGACGAAAACGATCGTCCGATGATGGATCGTACGATTTTCGGATCGTGTGTACACTACTTTCGAGAGCCGATCACGACCGTTCATCCAATATTTTTCGATCGGACAAGCGCGAAAATTTTCCTCGTACGATGTCAGATCGTACGATTTTCATTTAGTCAGTACAGCCGTCGTCCGACAATACAATACAAATACATTACAACACGTGACATCACTTCCGATCTTTTTTTTCTGTCGTACGAGAATTTTCGTGAGTTTAATAACCTATTTTATTTTACTTGCGATTATTAAGCGAAATATTCGGATCGTGTGTTTGGGCCACTAGAAATAACTTACTTAAATCTGACCAAACAAGAGTAGTAGTAGGCATCCCGGGTATGATATTTTTTTAAAAACAAAATTATAAATTATAATATAATACATAATTATAAATAATTATAACAAATAATAATATAATTATAATAAAAATTATTCAATAATGTAATCAACTCAAAATCACTGAAATTTGCTCAGTTGCAGAATTGTCGCTGTCATTACTTTTTTTATAACAAATTTCCCCGCAAATCGCTATTGCTTAATTCTGCAAGTGATTATAATTTATTATCACTGTTTTCTAGCTGCTCTAAAACCACTTTTGACATAAAGGGACACTTTTGGTTGCTATGGACAATCTACATTTTGCTGGGAGAAAGAACAGTTTTTATTATATAAAAGAACATCCAGGACACTGGGCAGACCACTAGGGACAAGGGGTGTGTATATTTTTATCATACAGTACTGTAATCTATATGTGTGTAATGTGTTTGTTTACGTTTTTGAATTTGGCGCCGTTCTCCACTCCTGTGCGTCGTAACGTCGCAGGGAACGGAGATCGGCGGCACACAGAGGCACTGTGTGAATCGAGCGAGCACCCGCTCGCACACACAGCGGAGAGGCATCGCTGGATCCAGGGACAAGGTAAGAAAACCCTGCCTGTGGATGCTGCGAGGCGAGCCAGAGTCTGACCCTGGTTACTGATCGCAGCACAAAAATGTAACCCTGAGTCAGACTCGGGAATACCGCCAGGGAGGTTAAGCTACCAATACATGGGAATGTAGACCCCCCCCGAATACATCAACAATGAGACTTAATTAATTAATGACATTCAACGACTTTGGTTGGCATTTATTAGTGTAATAATAAATTACTGTATTTATTGGCATATAACACTCACTTTTTGACCCTGCAAATCGGTTGCAAATAGTGTGTGCGTTTTATACTCCGATACTGCAATTTGGGCTGCCTCGGAGAGAACGGGGAGGGGGGCAGAACAAGCGCCATCAGATTACATACAGTGGGAACCTCCTGTTTACTCAGCGGTCTTTGCAATAGGAAGTCTCCTCTCCTGGGCCGGCATTGGACCAATGTTCTGCCTATCATAGAAGCCGGTCTAGGAGGCGGGACTTTGTATTAAAGAGGCCGCTAAGTATACAGGAGTTTATCGCTGTATGTAATCTAATGGCGCTTATCCCGCCCCCCTCCCTGAGATGGGCATTGATCAGGCTGCATTCACGGCAATGGGGAGACTGCAGATGGGCATTAATTAAGCTTCATTGATGGGCAATTGTGAGGATACAGATGGGAATTGATTAAGCTGCATTTATGGGCAATTGCGAGGCTGTGGGTGGGCATTGATCAAGCTGAAATAATGGGCAATTGTGAAGCTGCATATAGGCATTGATCAAGCTGCATTGATGGGCAATTTTGAGGCTGCAGATGGGCATTGATCAGGCTGCATTCATGGGCACTGACCCTTAATTTGCTTCAAAGTTCTTTATTTAAAATGTAAGTTTTTTTCCTGAAACTTCCCTCATAAAATGAAGGTGCGTGTTATATGCCTGTGCGTGTTATATGCCGATAAATACGGTAATTAACATAATTTTAATAATTTTATAAATTCATTAAACAAACTCTCTACTTGCAAATAATAAATAAAAAAAACAGCTCAGTCTTACAGGACTCAAGCAATTATGAATATCTTATAAACACAAGTCCCCCTTCAAATATAAAGGGTGACGAACCACATATATGTGCTCGCGACAAGGGTGGGGGGGGGGATTGGGAGCTTGTTGCCGACTCTGACCAGCTGGTGAGGAAATTCCTGCAGGGCCAGCTTTATATAATGAGCTCCTTTCTGGAATGGTCTAATGGGTCATAAGACTCTCTAGAACATTTGCAGCAGTCATGTGAGGGACCCACAGTGCTGCTGCATCCCATCGCCCCATTTTATCTCCTTTTTTATTTTAAGACACCATGACTCTTTTTTTTTTTATTTAAAACTACACATGACTGGCTGAAATCATTAAGCCATTTTAGTCCATTATTTATGGTCTACAGCAGTAACTCCTGCTGCAATGAAGACCAAACTAGTGATGAGCGGAATACGCCATATTCGATTTCGCGATATTTCGCGAATATTTCGAAGAATATTCGCGAATATTCGTTAATATTGAATATTCGTGATATTTTATAAAAAAAAAAAAAATTGCGAATTTTCGCCAATGCGAATTTTCGCTAATGCGAAATTTCGCGATTTTTTTTATTTTTATAAAATATCACGAATATTCGATATTTGCGAATATTCGGTATATTTTATAAAAAAAAAAAAAAAGCGAAATTTCACATATGCGGTCGCGAATATTCGTTATTTACGAATATTCGCTATATTTTATAAAAAAAAAAAAAAAATTGCGAAATGTCCCTATTGCGAAATTTCGCTATTGCGAATTTTATTGCGAATTTTATTGCGAAATTTGAAAAATACGAATATTTGAAATAGCGAATATTCGCCGCGATATTCGAGATATTCGCGAATACTCGAATATGCAATATTCGTAGCGAATATTCGCAATGCGAATATTCGTGAGCAACACTAGACCAAACTACTGTTCTCTTACTCTATGCAGAAAACAATATAAAGCAGCATGACTTCTATGTACAATTATCGGTCTAATGAGTAATAATCTTATCTAAAGTGGTTGTAAATCTTTGTGTTTTTTCACCTTAATGCATCCTATGCTTTCAACGCGATCCCGCGTTTCTCTTTTCACCAGGTCTTGTCGGCTCTTCATTGGATAGATTTATAGCAGCGCAGCCATTGACTCCCACTGCTGTCAATCAAATCCAATGACGCAGCCGAGTCATACAATTGGTGGCTATGCACACTGATTGTATGGCACTGGAGTGTGCCCGCAAGCTAATCCCTTCAGGAGTGAGCTTCTCAGAGGGGGCAAGCTCTTGCAGGGAGGAGCTGTGAGAAATGCAGTGGGACACCTGAAGAGGACGATCGGGGCCACTCTGTGCAAAATTAACTGCACAGAGGAGGGCAGTATGACATGTTTGTTTTTTTAAAAAATAGTTGAGGAGGAGGAGGAGGGAGGAGCTGTGAGAAATGCAGTGGGACCCCAGAAGAGGACGATCGGGGCCACTCTGTGCAAAATGAACTGAACAGTGGAGGGCAGTATGACATGTTTGTTTTTGTTTTTTTAAATAGCTGAATCTTTACAACCCCTTCAAAGTGTATTTCCACTTTTGAGCTTAAATTTGAGAAAAAAACACACTATGGGGTTGATTTACTAAAACTGGAGACTGCAACACCTGATACAACACTGCGCAGAATCAAATACGCTTCCGGATTTTTATTGTCAAAACTAAACAAGCTGAAGTTAGAAGCTGATTGGCTACCATGCGCAGGTGCACCAGATTTTTCACTACAAATACAAATACAAATACATATACAAGTCAAAGCCTATTGGGCATACCCAGGCTTAAGAATACAGGAAAGAGAAAACAAACTTTTGTTGAGACAGACAGTGTTCAAATCTAGTGAAACTGATAAAATATGCGCTTCCAGACAGGGTTAATTATGGTAAACAGCCAGTCCCCCTCGTAACAAAGAGAGCTAAGTAGTGTTTATTCTTTCTTGAACTTTTGGAAAATAGCATCTAAAAAAGTTAATGTGCATTTTTTGAAATGATGCTACGTAAATGAAGACATTTAACACATTTATTAATATCCCTATTTGGCTGCAAAAGTGGAAGTACCCTTGAGGTAGATATAAACCCTAATTGAGTGACATTAGTTTGGTAAAGCACTGTGCATCATACATAATTACTTGTTGTTCTGCTGCATGTCATTTCTCATTGCAGGTTTCTTGATAAATACAGTTGACAGTCGTGTGTAATGTGTGTGGAAGAGGTCACTTGTATTCTTCATTAGAAGCCAATGCAAAAAGGGCAGTAGCGTAGTTAGGAGATAATCACCGAGCATTGTCATACTATCATAGGACGTACCTGAATAGGGACTGTTTGTGTAAAAGGGGCAGATTTGAATATAAATTTGAAATCAACCGGAAAGAATGCAATTATTGCTCTACTTATAAAGCTAATTCTATTAGTCCACATTTAACTGACTATCCGGTGTGACTAAGACAAGACAAACTGTGGGATATTACTATACTCTGAGTAGGTTGTTCATTGTTGATCTGTGAGATACATCTATGGTCTGAAATGTCCTCTAGGCATATTTTTTCTATTCCATACAAATCATGGTTCACAGAGTTTTCTGCAGATTTGGAAGATTTTTCTGACAGGTAGTTAGGCATATAATAATTCAACTGTTTCCACTGAGTTTATTATATTTTCGGTTAGATCATAAAATGTTAATTTGCTTTTGTCAGATTGTCATTATCAAAATGGTCTGTTCCTCACTTTTGTCTATTGTTTAAGCTGTAGAATGAGTCAGATTGAATGTGACATCTACAATAAAAATATTAAAGCCATTTCTTCACTTTAACCGTGTAATTTGATCACATATTCAGAAACAAAATCATTGTCTCGCTATATATCTGCTTATTAACCACTTGGGCCCTAGTATGTATATACTGTTTCACTACCATATGGTTTGGCTGACTATTATTGGATCATGCAATACTTTACCCAAATAAGTTTAAACACATGAGAGCTGTGCTATAGACGAAAGACGTCTACAGCGTGGCTCCCAACTGCCAGGTGGACGTGCCTGGACGTCTTGCTGTTTACATTCCCCCCCGCATCGCCGAGGGCGCACATCGGGGAAAAGCTGTGCCCGCCGTGTCACATGGTGCCAATGTGCGTGCCTGGCGGTCGCGATGTCCGCCAGGTAGTCATGATCGGCAGTTACAGAGGCAGGATTTGGAGCTCTGTGTGTAAACACAGAGCTCCATGTCCTGTCAAGGAGAGAGGAGACCGATGGTGTTTCCCTTGTACACACGGACACAGATCGGTCACCTCCCCCAGTCAGCCCCCTCCCCCCACAGTAAGAATCACTCCCAGGGAACCCATTTAACCCCTTGATCGCCTCCTAGTGTTAACCCCTTCCCTGCCAGTCACATTTATACAGTAATCAGTGCATATGTATAGCACTGTTCGCTGTATAAATGTAAATGGTCCCAAAATAGTGTCAAAAGTGTCCGATATGTACGCCGCAATATAGCAGGCCTGACAAAAATTACAGATCACTGCCATTACTAGTAAAAAAAATAATAATAAACATGTTCTAAATCTATACCCTATTTTGTAGGCACTGTAACTTTTGAGCAAACCAATCAATATACGCTTATTGTATTATTTTTTTTTACCAAAAATATGTAGAAAAATATGTATTGGTCTAAATTAAGATTTTTTTTTTTTTTTAATGGGATATTATTATAGCAAAAAGTAAAAAAATATTGTGTTTTTTTCAAAATGTTCTGTATTTTTTTGTTTATAGCGCAAAAAATAGAAACCACAGAGGTGATCAAATACCACCAAAAGAAAGATCCACTTGTGGGAAAAAAATTATAAAAATATCATTTGGGTACAGTGTTGTATGACCGCGCAATTGTCATTCAAAGTGCGTCAGCGTTGAAAGCTGAAAATTGGTCTGGGAAGGAAGGGCGTTTAAGTGCCCAGTAAGGAAGTGGTTAATAACTTTATTATTGACAGATGGAGATTTGTGTGTTATTTAATAGCCCCTAAGTGAATATTTTTTCTATATGAAGGAAAAATGACCAAAAAGTTGGGATTACTAATAATGTCCTTACATACCATTTTCATCTGTAATATATTAAAATTTCTAATAGATAATGACTAGAGTCGTTTCCTAGCATCAATTTACATTGGCATTGTATTAAAACAAAGGTGTTTTGACAAAAAGAGGACGTTGCTATGTTGTGCTAAATGGCCCCCAAACAATTATGGTTAGTAAGAGTAGCATAAAAATCCCCCTCTTCTGTAATTGGTGGCCAATGTCAGTAACTGAAAAACACATAAAATTAGTCATTATTAATAGTACAGTGCTTTCCCCCCAAAATCACTGTGCTAAAAAATGGCCATTATCCCATCTAGTGCCAGTAACATCCATCATTCCAATCAGTGGTCAATGCTGATAATATGAAGTGACATTAAAGTCTCCTTTTTTTTGTTAAAAATAACAAACATATTACCTCCTCTGTAAAGTGGTTTTGCATAGAGAAGCCGATCCTCCTCTTATCGAGTCCCTCATCGGCACTCCTCGCCCCTCCCTCCTGTCGAGTGCCCCCACAGCAAGCATCTTGCTATGGGACCACCCAAGCCGAGCCACAGCTTTGTGCTATCATTCAGACATGGAACCGCAGCTCGGCCCTACCCCCTCTCTCTCCTCTTTGGCTAACTGACTTTGATTGACAGTAGCAAGAGCCAATGACATTGCTTCTGTGTCTCAGACAATTAGGAGGGAGAGTCCCAGGCTGCCGAGGCACTTGTAGACGTTGCTGGATTGAGAGGGGGCTCAGGTATGTATTAGGAGGGCTGAGGGGGGCTGCTGCACACAGAAGGTTTTATATCCTAATGTAAAGAATGCATTAAGATACAAACAACTTTTGCCTTTAGAACCACTTTAACACAGTAAATAAACTCACTACACGGAGGAACAACAATCCTTACTTGTCATTGTGAAAGCAGGGGGAGGCCTGGTTGCATGTAAAAACAGCCTGTGTTTACACCTTGTGATCACTGCGATTGGTTCACAGTGCTCTCATGGAACAGTTTTGCTCTGACTGCCACTTTACATTTTGCCTGTGATCTGTACTGTCTATTTTAATTGCATGTATTTAAAGGGCTTACTGCCTTTGCATGTGCATTTTCTGCAATTCTAATTATATATAGCCATCAAGTAAATTGCATCCACCAACCCACAGTTTTATTATACAATGGCACGGGGGGGGATCTACTAAAACTTGAGCACTCAGAATCTTGTGAAGCTGTGCACGGTAGCCAATCAGCTTCTAACTTCAGCTTGTTCAATTAAGCTTTGGAAATAAAACATGGAAGCTGACTGGGTTCTTGGCAGAGCTGCACCATATTTTGCACACTCCGGGATTTGTAAATAACCCCCACTTTATTAAGATGGTTAAACAACAAATCTAAAATACTTAAATTGTTGTGTAAAAATTTTTTTTTTTAGGAGTGATCCCACAAATAAAGGTTGTTAAAATAACCCAATGCTGTAATGCTGAGTTGCCAAATTCTTACTCAAAGGGGCAATTAATAGACTAAAAACATACTATGAAATACATTTAAAAAAAAACCCAGACAAATTATGGCTATCGTATTTTTTTAACTACATTATTCTTTTATCATATACTGTATATTCTGCCAAATAATTCAAGCAACTTTTTGAAGGAGTTTTGTTGCTTGTGAACCAGCCAGGATAGAAATAGAAATCTTGGGCCACCATCCTTTCTTGACGACTTGTAATCATTCCCCTCTACAAGTATCAAACTAGTTGAATGTTAGGATACCTAATAGGTACTGCACATATTTTCCAAGCCGGAGACTCATCAAGTAATTATGGAAGGATAAAGATGACAGCCAAGTAATTGTGTAGCACCATGTTCACAGTAATGAAATCTATTCATTAGGTATTCCAGTTATCTTTCCCACTTTACTGCTTTAACCACTTAAGACCCGGACCAAAATGCACATAAAGGACCTTGCCCCTTTTTGCGATTCGGCACTGCGTCGTTTTAACTGACAATTGCGCGGTCGTGCGATGTGGCTCCCAAACAAAATTGGCGTCCTTTTTTCCCCGCAAATAGAGCTTTCTTTTGGTGGTATTTGATCACCTCTGCGGTTTTTATTTTTTGTGCTATAAACAAAAATAGAGCGACAATTTTGAAAAAAATTCAATATTTTTTACTTTTTGCTATAATAAATATCCCCCCAAAATATATATAAAAATAATTGTTTTCCTCAGTTTAGGCCGATACGTATTCTACTACCTATTTTTGGTAAAAAAAAATGCAATTAGCGTTTATCGGTTGGTTTTTGCAAAATGTATAGAGTTTACAAAATAAGGGATAGTTTTATTGCATTTTTTATAATTATTTTTTTTTTTACTACTAATGGCGGCGATCAGCGATTTTTTTCATGACTGCGACATTATGGCGGACACTTCGGACTTTTTTTACACATTTTTGGGAAATAATTTTCACAGCAAAAAATGCATTTAAATTGCATTGTTTACTGTGAAAATGACAGTTGCAGTTGGGAGTTAACCACAAGGGGGCGCTGTAGGGGTTATGTGTTCCCTGTGTGTGTTTACAACTGTAAGAGGGTGTGGTTGTAGGTGTGATGTCATCAATCGCGTCCCCCTATAACAGGGATGAAGCAATCGATGCTGCCTGGCGGGGAAGCCGTGTTTACACATGGCTCTCCCCGTTCTTTCAGCTCCGGGGACCGATCGCCGCACTCCAGCGGCGATCAGGCCTGCAAGTCCTGCGGTCCCGGTCACGGAGCTTCGGACCGGGTCACGGGAGCTCGCCACGGGCGCGCGCCCGTGACCCACGGCTGGGTACTAGAACCGACGTAAATATACTTGGATGTGCCCAGCCGTGCCATTCTGACGACGTATATGTGCAGGAGGCGGTCCTTAAGAAGTTAATTAACACTTACAGTTTTGGACAAAGTAGCCGGAACGTTAAGACATCCATCTTCTCTTTGTTTAGATTAGATTTGGAAAAGTCATGACTACTTGTGTTATTTATTCAATATTTGGCTATGGGCTAGAATATCCTCTAACATCATAAAATGTGACTTTTAAATGGTTTTAAACTTTAAAAAATGATTTCTTTGTATAGTTTATCAACATCATACATCTGAACATCTTGACATTTTGGACTTCTCCCTAATTACCAGTTTTCAAGAAATGGACCATAATATTTACAAAAAAAAACAAAAAAACAATTGCAATAAATAGCTGCTTATCACATATTCTATTATGCCATCCATTCTCATCGGATTGACCAATCGTGTGTGCACGGCATAAGATTAGGGTAGTGACAGTAAATACGTTTCACATATGTCAAAGGTTACTTATGAACCTCTCTGTTCCATTTTATACATATGCTATTACTTTATGTAGAAGCTTTTCATTCTAGAATAATATAATAAGTATTTTTTAATAGATATTCTTTTTACAATGAACCAAGACTCTCAACTGTAGTTGATTCTGTTAGATTGTAAGGAGATTGATGATTTATATACTGTAGCCCCAGGAAAAGGTTTTTTTTTTTTTTGTATTAATGTCTTATTGTATTTTTAAACAGGACTGGGGGATTAAATAAATATATTCTGTTTATCTTAGTCTAGTAGAATTTGACTCTTTGAAGCTTTGCAAGCCCAGTGGCAAGGTAATCCTGAATACTCTCTTGCATGGACCTCTTCTAGAATCTTTAAAATTTTCATCTGAATGTCTCTTGTCCTTGTCAAGTCAAGTCTTTTGTTCATCAATTCAAAATGAAGACATCTTACAAGACACTCACTGCCTTTATAAACTAAGATCTTATAAGTTGTAGGTTAATAGCCTTAATTTTCAATTGTTCATAATTTATGACTACTCCTAAATGTATAGTCTGCATTTGCATACGTGACTTGTAACAGAAATTCTTATTTTAATGAATTTAAAATATTAAAATCAAAAGGATTAAATTTATACTGAGCATGAACGTTTTAGACAATTAGTTGAGGGAAAACCCATAACTACCTATAGCATGATTATGACTTTGTGTAAGTAGCATATGTTCTAATTTGGACTGTACTTGTGACTTGTTTATCCTGATAATTATGAAACTAAATTTCATAATCATTTATATTAATCCTTACACAGGCACATTACATTCCACATAGTGAATAAATGCAGGTATGGCCTTCAGGTACCTCTAACTGGGGTGTAGCAGAGGACATACATTTATGGCTTTTTTATGAGCTGTAATGGGAGTAGATGAAAAGCCAGCAGTTTTACAAAGCTGAAACTGGGACACTGGGCCTGGGATTGATTTGGAGATATATATTTTTCGCTCCAATATTTGCATAAGAGAAAATTGAGAAGGATGCTGTTGGAAATGGATGTATGAGAATTCTGCAGAGGTTCAATAATTTATTTGACCCTTACATCAAGACCTTGTGACCTTCATAGATTATGCTAATCATATAAAACCCTTTGTTAAATTTTGTTTTCTGCCTCTGGATCCTGGATGCCGCAGGAGATTCTTCTGGGGGGGGTGTGGAAAATGACTGCAGGCCTTTTGCTGATGACTTGTCTCTTTGAGGTTCTGCACCCAGATGTGTGGTAAACAGTCATATGTTTCCTCATGCATGTGGTGACTAGTACTTTTACCACGGCTGATATATTGCAGGTAGAGGCTGAATTTCACATAACTGCTATTGACAGAAGAACCCTTAAAAAGGCCCATTCTGCAGAAAACAGTGGTCTGTATCTCTGGGGCAGTGCCACCAGGTAGATTAAGATGGCTACTCCCTACAGTCCTGCAAAATGTCCCTGCCCTTGAACTATAACCTCCCATGCTATTGTTCTGTCTCTCCCTCAGTACTTCCTTCCTTTATAATTGATGACACAGTATGACACCTCGTCATCCACCCCCTTCTCATCACAGGAGTGCACTTTGTAATACCCTTGAGGTGCTGAAGCATCACTGCCCCCCAAACCCCCCCATCTGCTTCCCGCCTGATGTCCCCTCTATGACCAAGATTACTATCCTGCATCAAATTAGTGACTTATTGTTAAATAATGCTACCAATTCCTTATTGGCAGTTTTCAAGGCTATAATGAGATTAGCTGAAAAGGAGGGGGAGGAGGAGGAGGAGGAGGAGGAGGAAGAAGATGAGGGTATCATATCAGCAATTCTGCTCTGTGCCTGGTAGAAGGAACAAGAGGAAGGCTTTTGCAGCTACCGATACTCGCTTCCCGCGCTGTGTTTGAATCCGCCGCCAACATATATCGAGCGCAGTACACTCGGGTACACTCGGCCAGGCTCAGCTCCCCTTGCGGTTATGTGAGAGAAGCCCAGAGGAGACGAGCGTGGCCGAGCATGCCCGAGTGTACTGCGCTCGGTATATGTCGACGGCGGATTCAAACACAGCGCGGGAAGCGGGGATCGACACTCTCTTCCCGCATTGTGTTTGAACCCGGCCGCCGACATATACCGAGCGCAGTACACTCAGGTATACTCGGCCAGGCTCGGCACCCCTCGCGTTTATGCAAGAAAAGCCGAGCATGGCCGAGCGTGCCCAAGTGTACTGCGCTTGTGATATGTCAGTGGCGGCGTTCAAACACAGAACGGGAAGCAGCGATCGGCTCAGAGACCAGCGCGGGAGGACACCACGACCGACGCCAGACCGGACAAGGCTGCCGATGGACGCCGGGCAAGACACCAAAACTGTAAGTATTAAAATAAAATAAAATTCCAGGAATGTCAGGCTAAATTAGGGGTGCGCGCTATCTGCCAGAGTGCATAATAGGGCGATAAATACGGTACTTAACTACCTCATGGATGTATCCTAGTTGTTTATAATGCGCTCTCTGAGACAGAAAAGGCATACTGTATATACCCTGTCTCTAGATTGTGAGGTCTAACCTCTATTTTGCTTTGCTAAACCTACTCTCTCCCTACTACATCTGAGTGGAGAACCATTGTCTCTCAATTTATATCTGTCTGACATTTATAATAAAATCTTAATAATGAAACTAAAGAGAAACTAAAGAGAATTGCCAAAATGCAATGGAAAATGTGTGGTGCTTTGGTGTACACTATCTTACCACAGTGTCAGCAAAAAGTGTATGCTAGGCAGCCCAAATATTAAAAAAAATGCTCAAAATAAAATAAAATCTACTTTTACAAAACTAAACTAAACCTCAACTCTTTTAACCTATAAGTAAATAAATACTGTATAAATGGGAAATAAAAGACAATAAAAACACTCAATAAAAGCACTCAACAAGGAGCACTCTTTGCTGGGTTGTCAAGCTGTGAGGTTGATCCTGTCAATAATAAAGTGTACTGTTTGAAAGCGGACATTATTGGGTCTGTTGCAGATCTCATATAATCAGGATCCTCCATCCCAGTCCCAGTATATAACGGGATGAACACCTGTTTCTTATAAATGTTTGTCTCAAACTTGCATTAATTGTATATCCTGATACCCATTTATTTGTCTGGCAACCTCATTGATTGAACCCAGCGTGCTGTTTATATTTTCAATTATTTTAAAAAAATCGTATCCAATGAAATATTTATCATCCTTTATAATACATTAACTAATTGTCCTTCTCTACACAGCCCTGAAGAAGGTTACCCCGAAACGCGTCGGGTGTAAAGAAGGTTCTTCATGTATTTACTTATATGGTGACAATCATTGGAACTGTATGTTTTAATTCAATATTTCATTTTTTTTTATAAATATGTACAATTGTGAATAAAACTATTTTTTTAATCTCAATATCATGTATATTTTGGAATACTATTAGTGCCTTTAAAGTCCACCCAGGGGAACCCCCCTTTTTCTTTTCTCACTAAACAAGGAGGGTACTTAAGAAGACCCCCATTATTGTCATTTCCAAAGCCAGCTGACCTATGTTTAAATGTCACATTATGGTTTCAAAGAGTTTCACTTTTTGAAATTCACTGTAAACTTACCGGGAACGAGAATATTGCACATGCAGGATTAATTTTTTACTCATGGTAGAGGCAAACCCAAACTCATAATCCAATTTGTGAAATCTAGCATTAAGCAAACATGTACTGTACATGAATCACTAGTGTATGGATTAGAAAATCTTGGAAATGAAAGCAATTGTTCTTAAACAATATTCAGTGAGTCTAAGTAGCTGAAAGTGCTTTCTTTTTAATTAGAATTTTTCATTGGTAGTTTTGGCCCATACTCAATTGGATAGCGAAGCACCCTGAAAAGCATACATATATTCCAAATTGAGTTAATGTATCAAATATCTGTAAGCACTGCAGCCTATTTAGACATTTTCACATTTTCTAAAGCTGAAGATTAAGGATCTGTGCTTTTTCTATTGCAGTGCATTCAGTTGAAAAACATAAGCACCAGAAAACACGAATCAAGTGTCAGGAAAATATGGTAACTCAAGTTCTTACCATTAAAATATACCAGTGTTGTAAAATCAAAAAACAATTCTAGAATGCAAAAATTCACAAAGAGTAAAGTGTTTTTCTTATACATAAATGGTATTGTTAAAAATAAATGATAACAATATTTTTCAAATACAGCACAATGTACGATATATGTTTACTATGACAAGAGCTAATTATAGCTGAGCCCATATAGATGAAGTTAACATCATACATATGTGACTATTTGTCAAAAAAAAAAAGGTTGAGCAGGGTGGGACTTTGTGTTTGCCTCAGAGGAGAAAATAAAGGAAATCTAGAAATACCAAAGTTATAGAAAAATAAATGAATAAACAACTTTTATTTTTCTGCCACGTGGCAGTAATATCAAAAAATTTGAAACACAAAATAAAACCAAGTTAAAGTTCTGACGATTTCAAGTTCAGGGTGTGCGATTTCCAAGCATGAAAAATGATGGGGCCATGATAACATCATAACATAACACCATACAGTTTATATGATTTTGGATTGGCAGATAACTGCATGACTGTGATCATTATACAGGCTTTGCAAATGATTCCTGGTTGACCAACAGATAAAGCTGGATTTTCGATCTCCTAACTTGTTAATGTTGGCACCAAAGATTCTTAAACAGTTCAGTCAATATGTAAGTTCACTGAGCAATTGGATGAACTTATTGCCATCTTACATCCATAGACATAGGATATTTGCACTTTAATTAATCTCATACATAGGGTTTGGAGATGCCCAAAGTTACACCGGTACTGGGGAGAAGTTTTAAGCACCATAAACTCAGTCTTTGGGACGTAACATGCAGATAAAAGTACTTAGATGCTCAAGTCATAGAAGAAAATTAAGAGATGGCAGTCGGTGACGCCTCCAACATGCGGAGAATGTGTAAAAATCATAAAGGAAACAACAATACCTTAAAAGGGGCAATTTAAAAAACAAATTTAAGATTTGGAGAAGCTGGTTGGATGCAAAGGGAGAGCCCCCTTAGAGAAAGAGAGGAGAATTCATAAAGGATAATATATATAGAAGGTAGAAGGACCATAAAAAGGGAAAGTTAAAAAGAAACAGAAAGGGATTCTAATTTAAGGAAATCGGTTTATTTAAGATATAAGAGGAAGGTAACAATAAATGGGTTAACGAATGAGGTGTGATGTATTAATAAGGAGAAACATACAATGGGCATGTATGGGTGAGTGAGAGAAGTAGGGGTTACTGTAGAATGAGCGAAGTATGAATAAATAAGATAATAATGCTGTAAATAGGTTGGCTATTGGTTGATTGGGATGGGAAGGTTGACATTGGTTGATTGGGATGGAGTTTTTGATGGAAGTTTTGGTGGGTGGTTGGAAGGAATTAGGGTAATATAGTAATTGGAATAAGCACATATTCTTTCAAAGTAAAAGCTATATTAATAATATATTCCGTTAGAGAAAGGAGTGGGAAAGGTAAATGTTATTTTAAGATCTGTATGTAAATTAACTTTTTTTCAATAAAGAATACTGAATAAAAAAAAAAACATCTCAAAAACATTCAGAATGAACTAACAATTTTATTTGAAGTAAAAAAAAAATACTCCACTCACTCACCCTCCTATTTAAAAAAAAAGAAAAAGTAAAACTAAATCTAAAATAGTTTTCTTTCTTTTATCTATAACAGGCTGGATCTAAAAGTAATCAAGTCATGATACATGCAGATTTCTGCCATTACTGGACAATGCTTGTTGTCTGGCTGAATCTGGTGTAAACACTTTTGGAGTTGGGTTCCCTGAACATGTGTGCTGTAAATAAGTGTCATAAAAGTTTCAGAATTCTCTATATCTGTTCCAAGTCAGTCACTCAAAATCTTGAAGCTAAAGCATCAGTGTAACAGTCAGGAAACTAACCATTTTCAAAGAAATTATCTTTAATGGCCACCTCCATGATCTCCCACGATAGATTTACTTTAAAAAGCCAACATAAAAAATGCAGTTGGATTATCAGTTCAGAACCAGGCAGATGGAATTATGGGAGCAGAAGGCAGATTGCCATCTTAACATATTTTTGGTTATGTGCTCATTTGTAATTACAACTTAGGCCACGTACACACGATCAGACCGGTCCGATGAAACTGGTCCGACAGACCGTTTTCATGGGACCAGGCTGAAGTGGTCTGATGGTCTGATGTGTGTACACACCATCGGACCAAAAATCTGATCAGACCAGAATGCGATGACGTAGAACACACCGACGTGCTGAAAAAACGAAGTTCAATGCTTCCAAGGATGCGTCAACTTGATTCTGAGCATGCGCCGGTTTTTGGTTCGATGCTTCTGCGTACTAACCATCGAATCTGTCCGACGGACAGGTGTCCGTCGGACAGATTTTAAAGCATGTTTTAAAACTTTGGTCCGACAGACAATGGTCAGATAGGCTGTACACACCATTGAATTGGTCCGATGAAACTGGTCTCCAGACCAGTTTTATCGGACCGGTCTTATCATGTGTACGCGGCCTTAAAGTAAGCTGTGATCAGGCTATGAGCATTCATGCATTGAACAGTAAATTAGCTTTACATCTAGCCCCAATTGACCTCTTTAGCTACAGGCGCTGTGAAACAGTCCATCCTCAAAATTCACATAATAATTAAGCTATATCTCCATTTGCCCTCCCTTTCTAGAGCACTTTCTATACATTTACATTAAAGAGTAAATGACTTGCAGCTAGCCACATTACTAAGGGGGGGGGGGGGTTAAAATGGGAGCCAAGATGCTGAAAAACACTTTAAGCAAAATTGACTCTGCTGTAAATTTTTAAAACTGAAGTTCTAGCCATGTTTTGTAGTAGGTTGGTAATTGAAACACCATTTCACTGTAAAATTACAGCATTTTTGCAAAATACACTCTCGCTTCACAGAACCACTTTCCAGCATTGCCCTGCTACTCATTGCTCCAGCACAGCTGGAGTCAATACCTGGTGCTTCCGGGTCATGAAGTAGCATGTGACATGATGTTACAACTCTTTCTAGCATCTGACACTAGGGATTAATGCTGACAGTGACAGAGGAAAGCATTTATTTAATGAACCCCACACAATATTTTAAGGGGTAGAGGAATTTATATTTTATTTTATTGATGCAATGGAAAACCTTTGCAACAAGAACATTTTTTTTCTGAACAGTGGCCATATTTTTGGCAACTTTGTCAGCATTCTCTAAGCTTTCAATAAAAAAAGACTAAATGATTGGACATCATAATGACAGGTTTACTTTAAAGTATTTTTTTAAATTACATTTAATATATATATATATATATATTTATGCTACTGTATTATAATGATTGGGAACTGAAGGGACTTACTCTCTCCTCTTCTTAGCAACACTTGAGACAACATATTAGCACCACATTGCCTTTTGAATAGTGTCATTTTGTGATACTTTAACCACTTCCATACTGCGCCTATTCTGGCACTTCTCTTCTTCATGTAAAAATCATAATTTTTTTGTTAGAAAATTACTCAGAACCCCCAAACATATATATATATATATATATATATATATATATATATATATATATATATATATATATATATATATATATATATATATGTATATATATATATATATATACTGTATATATATATATATATATATATATATATATATATATATATATATTTTAGCAGACACCCTAGGGAATAAAGTGGCAATCATTGCAACTTTTTATCTCACACAGTACTTGCACAATCATTTTTCAAACAGCTTTTTTTTTAACCACTTCATTACTGGGCACTTAAACCCCCTTCGTGCCAAGACCAATTTTCAGGTCATACAACACTGTACCCAAATTATATTTTTATATATTTTTTTCCCACAAATAGAGCTTTCTTTTGGTGGTATTTGATCATCTCTGCGATTTTTATTTTTTTGCACTATGAACAGAAAATTTTGAAAAAAAATGCAATATTCCCTCAGTTTAGGCTGATATACGTATTCTTCTACATATTTTTGTAAAATACGCAATAAGCGTATATTGATTGGTTTGCGCAAAACTTATAGCGCCTCCAACAACGGAGATAGATTTATGATTTTTATTTATTTATTTTTACTAGTAATGGCGGCGATCTTCGATTTTTTTGTTAGGCCTGCGATATTGCGGCGGACGTATCGGACACTTTTGACACAATTTTGGGACCATTCACATTTATACAGCGAATAGTGCTATAAAAATGCACTAATTACTGTATAAATGTGACTGGCAGGGAAGGGGTTAACACTAGGGGGGCATGGAAGGGGTTAAATGTTTTCCCTGGGTGTGTTCTTACTGTGTGTGGAGGGGGACTGACTGGGGGAGGTGGCCGATGCTGTGCTATGTCCTCTCTCCCTGACAGGACGTAGAGCTCTGTTTACACACAGAGCCCTACGGTCCCTGCTGTGTCACCGTCAATCGCGTGTACCTGGCGGACACCGTGGCTGCCAGGGACACGCATCGGCTTCCCAGCGATGCGCCGGGCACAGTGTTTTCCCGCTGCGCGCCCCCCAGTGGCGCGCACGTGGGAATGTAAACAACAGGATGTCCAAAGACGTCCACTTGGCACTTGAGAGCCGTGCTGTGGACGTCTTTTGTCCATAGCGCGGATCCCAAGTTTTTAAATGGCTTTATGAATTTAAAAATAATAACACAGTCAAGTTAGCCCAATTTTTCTGTATAATGTGAAAAATGATGTTACGCCGAGTAAATAGATACCTAACTTTTCACGCTTTAAAATTGCGCACACTCATGAAATGGCGCCAAACTTCGGTACTTAAAGGGGTGTTTCAGCCAATTTTAATGTTTATTAAAAGTCTCGTTAATAAACATACACTCACCTGCTCCACGTTCCAGCGACATGCCGGCCGGGGCTCCGCTCCTCTCCCCCTCCCGGCCAGCGTCTTCACCCTAAGTGCATGCGCAGTGGGTGCCCGGCCGTGAAGCCGAAAGCTGTCACGGCCGGGCACCCACTGCGCATGAGTAAGCGGCACTGCGCTTTCTGATTGGACAGGCGATCGCCAGGACCTGTCACGTGTCCCAGGCGATCGCCTACAGGGAGGGGCAGCCAAAAGGCAAATTGACTATTCGCCTTAGCAGCCCCTTGGAGGAAGTGGAACAGGAAGTCCCTCTCCTCCTGAAGCCCCCTTTCCCCCCAAAAAAATGACATGCCAAATGTGGCATGTTAGGGGGCAAGGAGTGGATTAAGCGTAAGTTCCATTTTTAACAGGTTACCAGTTTAGAGTTACAGAGGGGTCTAGTACTAGAATTATTGCTCTCACTAACGCACGTGGCGATACCTCACATGTGTCGTTTGAACAGCATTTACATATGTGGGACTTACGTGCACGTTCTGAGCACGAGCCACTGGGGACAGGGGCGTTTTAATTTATTATTATTATTATTATTTTATTTTACTTTACTTCATTTATTTTATTTTTTTACACTTTAAAAAATATATATATCACTTTTATTCTTATTAGTAATAGGAATAGTATGTATACGGTCCTCTTTATGGAGAGATGGGGGGTCAATAAGACCCCCCATCTCTCCTCCAGGCAGGAAAGCATGAGATCGACAAAAAAGTTCACTGATCTCATGCTTTCAGACACGATTGCGGCTACGTTTACTCCTGGGTACCCAGGCGTGACGTCACGCCCGGTCCTCCGAACGTCAGAGGCCGCTTACACACGATCAAATCTATCTGCTGAAAACGGTCTGCCAGACCGTTTCAGCAGACAGATTTGATCGTGTGTACGGGCGGACAGACAGATTTGGCCAGCCGACAGATTTTAAAGCATGCTTTAAAATCTGTCTGCTGGGAATCCGTCCGTCTGACATGTATGCTGGCTAGTACGCAGATTCGACGCATGTGCGGAAGTGTTTTACTTCCTGGTGCGGTGACGTGGCGGCGTCAACATCATCGCCATCTCACCGCGCTGTCTGCTGGCGGGGATTTTGGTTTGATCGTGTGTACAGCATTCAAACCAAAACAGCCCAGCAGACATATCTGTTCAAATCGGTCTGTCAGACCGATTTGAACAGATGTATTTGGTCGTGTGTATGCGGCCATAGAGATGACTGGTTACCATCTGGTCTCCAGTCATCTCTATCCTCCTCATCCAGTGGCGGCCGATTGGTTCCCAGGGCCTCCGATGGCACGGGAGAGCCCGAAGTAGCACTGTTATGATCATTTCTATGGTGCGCAGAATCGCCACCTGAAGAAAAGGATATCTGAATGATGCCTGTAGCTGCAGGCATCATTCAGATATCCCCCACTAAAGTCCAGGACGTCATATGACGTCCTGAGGTATAGAAGTGGTTAATAATGTAAAAAAGAAAAGAAAAGGAAAACAGCGCCTTGCATTGTAAAAATGCAATGCAGCACCTGTGATCATCTTTGCACAATGGACACCACATACTTTATCAGGCAGACTAATGTGATCAAGCCCTAAATGATGAAGGCTGCTCATATAACCACACTGTAGATGTATCAAAGTGCAGCTGTTTGAGAATGAGCATGCACAATGTAATTATACAAAGGAGGGAATAAAACCAGTGGACAATGACTTGATGCTTGCTTCCTGGGAAGGGTCTGTGTTTGTGGCAGCCTGTGTATTGTATATGTATATGCTTGTGGCAGCCTGAGTATGTCAATCTCTGTGCTTCTTAACTAAACCCGCCTGAAAGTAAAACATGGAGAAATGATATCAAGTGTGACTAGTATGAATTGTCACGCAGCCGTGAGACATTCAGCTAGTCTGGAGGAAAAGTTAATATTAACCATGGTAGATAAATGTCAATTTCAGAGGGTTTTGACATAATATTATGTTTATATTAAAGGGGATATTATTCTGTTTCTCTCCAGCTCTAAACCTGCTGGTTTCCTTTTCAGAAAACTGATAAAATATGTGATCATCCTCTGCCAAGGATCTCAATTCCTCTTCTGTGCAGACGGCAGGGTTTATATGATAAAATTTTAATGACCCTGGACCTGCATAATAATGTGAGGCACCAGCACATTTTCAATAATGCTTACGATTCTGTGAAGACTGGCACCGAGTGATATCCCTACAGCTGAATCCTCCATGGCCGGAGAAGCAAGCTTGCAGAAGATAGACGCAGCTCCAGAGAAAGCACCATTATCATTCAGCAGTCGTACTGATGAAACAGATTTATGAATCCCTGCCAACAAAACTATATTACAGACTGTAAATTAAAATGGGGTTTAACTCATCCCCAGCCAAAGGATGCTGCTTTCATTTTTGGAATTACATTTTGTGACACAGCATATATAACTCTACAACCCCTTCACCTTCACAAAATAAGAGTACAAAAAAATAAGTTAGGTTGCATTTTGGCTTCTGTCAAAAAGGAAGGTGATGTGAAAGAGGACCTCGCTTTGTGGCCAGATCTTTTCCGAGGCTGTTTTTCTGAATCATTTTGCAATGTCATTTGCTAATTTATTCATGAAATGTTTGCTATATAGATTAACCCTGTGTCTTAACTGCAATGAAGGTTTGGAAGGGATATCGCCTGTGTGCGTTGTTGAATATCAATATATTTCAGAGTCGTGATTTGTAATGGTAATGACAGAGCTAAAGCTCATAGAGAAAGTCAGATATGTCACTGCTGAGGTGGCATTTCTTTCCTCTTAAATAGGAGTACCAGTGACAGCAGGAAGAAAGAATGGCTTCATGGCTTGGCACCAACACACACACACTTGTCACCTTTGTGTCACGTCTCAGAAGTTAGCTAGAGGAAGCATTACATTTAAATCTCTGTACAACTGGCAAATTAAAAGCAAAAGTAGAGTGTAAAAAAATATTATTAACAGGTCCTTGATATTATAATTTTAAAAGTTTATTATAGCTTAAACCATTGCAGTTTGCAAAACATAATTTTACACTTCTCCGTTTATATATCTTTGAAAAACAGTAATTTTTGTGGGTGGTGTTTTGTACAATGCCTTGCAAAAGTATTCATCCCCTTGGCATTTTTCGTGTGTTGTTGCCTCACAACCTGGAATTTGAAGATTTGCATCATATAATTTACCAACAATGCCCTCAACTTTGAAGATTTTTTTTTTGTTTATTGTGAAGCAAACAACAAAAAAGGACAAAATAACAGAAAAAGTCAATGTGCATAACTATTCACCCTCCTAAATTCAATACTTTGTAGAGCCACCTTTTGCGGCTATCACAGCTCCAAGTCACTTTGGATAAGTCTCTATGAGCTTGCCACATTTCACCACTGGTATTTTTGCCCAATCCTCCTTGCAAAACTGCTCCACATTCTTCAAGTTGCATGGGTTGCACTTGTAAACAGCAATCTTTAAGTCTGATTACAGATTTTCTATTGGATTGAGGTCTGGGCTTTGACCAGGCCATTCCAACACATTTACATGTTTCCCCTTAAACCACTCAAGTGTTGCTTTAGCAGTGTGTTCGGGGTCATTGTCCTGCTGAAAGGTGAACCTCTGTCCTAGCCTCAAATCACACACAGAGTGGTGCAGGTTTTGCTCAAGAATATCCTGTATTTAGCACCATCCATCTTTCCCTTAACTCTGACCAGTTTCCCAGTTCCGACTGGTGAAAAAAATGATGGTGTTCTTTGGGTGATGTGATGTGTTGGGTTTGCGTAAGACAAAGTGTTTTCTTTGATGGCCAAAAAGTAACATTTTTGCCTCATCAGACAAGAGTACCTTCCTCCATACCTTTTGGGAGTTTCCCACATGCCTTTTCACAAACTCAAAACGTGCCACTTTGTTTTATACTGAAAGTAATGGCTATCTTCTGGACTCTGCCATAAAGCCCAACTCTATGGAGCGTACGGCTTATTGTCATCCTAAGTACACATAATCCAGTCTCTGCTGTGGAACTCTGCAGCTCCTCCAGGGTTACCTTAGGTCTCTGTGCTACCTCTCTGATTAATGCCCAGTCTATGAGTTTTGGTGTGCGGCCATCTTTTGGCAGGTTTGCTGTTGTGCCATGTTTTTTCCATTTGGTTATGATAGATTTGATGATGCTCCTAGGGATCATTAAAGATTTGCATATTTCTTATAACCTAACACTGACTTGTACTTCTCAACAACATTGTCAGTTACTTGTTTGGAGAGTTTCTTGGCCTTTATGGCAGTGTTTGGTTAATAGTGCTTCTTGCTTAGGTGTTGCAGCCTCTGGGGCCTTTCAAAAAGGGGTGTATATGTAATGACAGATCATGGGGCACTTAGATTGTACACATGTGGAGATAATTTCAAAAAATCATGTGACTTCTGAAGGTAATTGGTTGCACCAGAGCTTTTTTATGGGCTTCATAACAAAGAGGGTGAATACATACGCACTTGCCAATTATCAGTTTTTTTTATTTCTGAAAAATAGTTTTACGTATATATTTTTCTAATTTTACTTCACCAACTTAGACTATTCTGTTCTGATCCATCACATATAATTCAAATATAAAAAAAAAAACATTGAACTAAAGGCTGTAATGTAACAACAAAAGATAAAAAGCCAAGGGGGGTGAATACTTTTGCAAGGCACTGTAGGTGGCCTAATTGCTTTGAGGTATGTGTCATTTTTTTAAAAACCTTGAGACATTTTGAATCAGAAAAAAGTATTTATGATTTATAAAGGTATTTTTTAGTAGCATTACAACAATTTTCTTATTTTGATCTTTCAGTATCTACCCTATCATCATTGGAGAATTCTCACACTAGTTATTTTATATGAAACATGTTTTTTTTAGAGTTGCGCTGAATAAATGATTTATCTAAATATAACAAACTATAAATGATATTGAAAAGAATCAAAAATAGTGAAATAATTTTCAAAATTAGAGTATTCTTGTCAATGTGTCAGCATCACCACCATCCACCACCTGGAATGTGTAATCACTTGAAGCACCATCACCAATACAGACAAAGTGCTCGTTTACCAGCTCACACAGACCTCATATTATGAAAGGTCAGTGACACTTGTGACTACACACCAAGCCAGGGCCTTTTGGTGCCATCTGAGGATCCTCTCACAGCATGTAAGCAAACCATCCATAGAGTATTTTCACAAGTCATCCCCAAAATATCCGTGGCACGAGCCGCGTGCTGCATCATTGCTTTAATTACACTACAAGTTAACCAAACCCGACTCTAGCCGCCACAAATAGAACTTTTTTTGGTGGTATTTGATCACCTCTACGGTTTTTATTTTTTTCACTATAAACAAAAAAAGACTGACAGTGTTGAAAAAATGTATATATATATATTTTTACTTTTTGCTATAATAAATATATTTATATATATATATATATATATATATATATATATATATATATATATATATATATATATATATTTAATTATATAATATATTGGCATTTTTATTTTCTTTACTCGTAATGGTGGTGATTAGTGATTTTTTGCAGGACTGCAACATTGCAGCGGACATATTGTACACTTTTGACACTTTTTTAGGGACCAGTTACATTATTACAGTGATCAGAGCTAAAAATAGCCCCTAATCACTGCATACATGGCACTGGCAGGGAAGGGGTTAACACTAGGGGGCAATCAAGGGGTTAAGTGTGTCCTAGCTGAGGTGTTTCTGACTGTGGGAAGAGTGGAGAGTGTACTGTCAGGGTAGTACAGAGAGATTGCTGTTACTGATCACTAGGAACAGACAATCTCTCTATACCCCTTAGTCAGATATGGGATAAGTTTTTTTACATTGACAGATTCCTGCGCTGGCCGTCCGTGAAGCTATCACGGGTGGCCGGCAGACATCGTGACTGCCAGCCACGTGAATGCGTGCCTCCTATAGCTATTAAAGGGACCGATGTACAGCCACGGCGATTCGCACAGCCGAGCCAACCTTCCACAGTATAACTGCAGTGGCTGGTTGGCAAGAGGTTAAAGGTCATTTTCTATCTTCATGTAAATGCAATTTTAAGCTTTTTTAATACAGTTTTAATGACTTTACACTATGTGGAGCTTTTTTATATTTTGGGGATGGCTTATGAAAATACTCTCTTGACCGTTTCCTTACATGCTGCAAGAGGATCCTCAGATGGCACCAAAAGGCCCTCGATTAGTGTGTTGCCACAAGTGTCGTGGACCTTCTGTAATAGGAGGTCTGTGTGAGCTGATAAGCAAGCACTTTGTCTGTATTGGTGGTGGCGCTTCAAGTGATCACACATTCCATGTGACGGATGGTGGTGATGCTGATGCATTGACATTTTGAAAATTATTTCACTATTTTGGACTCTTTTTAATATCACTTATAGTTTGTTATATTTAGGTAAAGCCTTTATTCAGCACGACTCTAAAAACATGTTTTATTGTTATGGGACTGTGTTTAATTCTCACAGGAGAGTTGTTGCTTGGATAATTAACATATTATTTGATCACTTTATTTCATTAGCCCAGTTTTTTTATTTTCATTTTCTTATAAGCAATTTTATATGCCATCATTTATCAAAAAAAACAATATAACTCCCTAGAGTCCAGTATGTATCAGGGGCACCTGCAGATCGTAGTCTGTGGTTTCCTTATATAGTTTATAGGTAGGTCACGGAAAATTATTCTTTAGACTGCATTGTAGTAGTTTTCATACAGTATATGGTTTTGTTTTCTTTCTAAGAATCTTGATTTTTCTGTGCTGTGGCTGAAGTATTTTTTTAAGAAGTCAAAAGAAAAAATGCAGAATCATTGCATTGTAAAAAGCGCTGTAAAAGTAGCAATCTTGCCGTCCTATGTTCTGTGTCTTTAGTCAACAACTATCTTCTGAAGCATGTCCTCAGTCTCAAACTAACCAAGTAGCATGTCTACAATCTCTCATAGTTTGTGACTATTCCTTGTTTTCTGTAGTTATGCATTCACTAAATATTATGTGTCACCCTTTGGTGATGGTAGGGGCTGCATCAGTGGCCCCTTATATGAAGAAAGTTAACACCCACTGTTCTAACCTGCCCGATTAATGGGCTTTCTGCTAACCAAGTAGCATGTCTACAATCTCTCATTGTTTGTGACTATTCCTTGTTCCTTGTTTGTGACGATTCCTTGTTTTCCGTAGTTTTGCATTCACTAAATAGTATTTGTCACCCTTTGGTGATGGTAGGGGCTGCATTAGTGGCCCCCTATATGAAGAAAGTTAACACCCACTGTTCTAACCTGCCCGATTAATGGTCTTTCTGCTAAAGAAAACACAGCATACATCCAGAATGTTTGGCAAACAAAATCTGCATTGGCAGGATACAGTATCTCTCCAAAAAGCCCCAAGTGAAAAGTGCAGTGGGAAGATGAGTGTTTATGTTCGGCTGACTGCTTGTACAGGTGATGATTTAGGCACACATTAATAAAACGTTAATCCTGAAGCTTGTTATTTATTCTGACATTGAACTGGAAAATATATTTCAGCAGGTAAAATCAATGTACAGATAAAGCATACAATCTCTCCTTAAAGAGCAGCCTAATGCATTATAAGTATGGACTGCACCTGCCTCAATGTGTATATTCACCAGAGAATACATTATCTTTTGTTATAGCTGTGTTGTAATATTATACATATCTGTATGCCAAGGAATTGAGTGTATATATATATATATATATATATATATATATACATATATATATATATATATATATTTATATATTTATTTAACACAACCTGGTAAATCACTGAGTTAAAAGTTATGCACCTCTGTTAAGGATGTTTCTTATTACTATTAAGGACTTTAATCCTTCTTTCCTGTTTTTCGGTTCATTTACCTTAGTGTTAGTCTCATGTGTCTTATTTTGTTCCCACTGCTGCTTATGTAATTGGAACACCACGGATTTAGGACATCCTGGTATCCTAATTTTCTGCTATTATGAATTTATAGTTTGCAATAAGAAATTAAATGTAGTATCGTAAATAGCAGACATTTAACAACAGGTTCTTCCTACAAGTTTCAGCACTATTTAGACATTATAACGTTTTTTTTTTTTAATATACAGTATTTTACTAAGCTAATATTTATATTTATACTGGTATGTGGCTATATGGGGTGATGGTGTGCAACAGTACATGCTTTAATGGCTGGCAATTTTGTGTAATGGTAATCAGAGCTGTGTTTATGTGATACTAATATGTCCAAGTGTAGGTCAAAAGGGTATGAGCCCAAGGAAGTCATTTAAAGGTGATTCAGAAAATCAGAATACAACTGAACATTTGATCTATAATTGCCTTCAGAACCATTTCTGAATTTTGAAATGTGTAAGTGTGCCAAGTAGGAACGATCTGAACAATTTGTTATTTTGCTCCAAAGTTTTCGACTTTTATATTCAAGTACTGAATTTTGTTAAATCTAATTATTGCCGATTACAGAAAATATGTCTTAGTTTAAACTTCTGGCCCCTGGAAACACTAGCAGGCATTTTAGACCATATTAACTCATTGTAAAACTTTAATAATTTAGCTTGTGGTCAAATCTATCATTGGAAGTAAAATAAGTTCTCATAATGGAAAATCACAGGAACATTTCTAACCTGGATCAATATTTATAGTTTGGATTGTAGATATCAGATAATGTGTATTTACAGGGCTGCTATGCTTTTCTAGTTACTAGAGCATAACAACATCTAATTAGGAACAGATGAGTAAAGTTTATTAATTTAAAGTTTCATTAATGATTCTCATATTTTTTTTACTAGCTTCAGGTTTGGACTGACCACAAGCTTGACCTAAACACAAGCTGTTCCCAGGCTTGCACAACTGGTGACTAAGTAGTCAGATTTTGTTCACCTGTTTGAACGTTCAGCTGCTGTAGCCAGAAGTCATTAATTTAGTAGACAACCTGGTGGGGATTCTTTGTGACATAATTGTCCAAATATTGTGGATTATCATACCAGACATTCAGTAGACAGCCTGGAGTTGTTATTTTTAGAGGAGAGGATCCCTTGGTAGGGGTCATCATGGGGTGGGTGTCATTTAGTGTGGTTGACAATAGGTCTACATCACTAAATGATGTGATTGATTTTGTAGTTACACTGGGGACAGTCTTTCTTATTGTCTTTAATTTTAACACTTTTACTACACTGTATGTTGATGTATCATTTATTTCATTTTTTTTGCAAATGAGTAACACAGGGTATTATATTCCATGTACTCTTGAAAAGCCCCCCTCCCCACAGACCCCCGCACCAACCAGGACAGCCTAGTATGATTTAGGAAAGGGAGGGGGGGGTCTCACACTCACTTCCCCTCTCTTTACTGGCTAGCCAGACTAAATGGACAGTGCACATTTTTTGGTAAAATAGGGGTCCACCTTAAGATCCATACCAGATATGTATCCATTAGGGTCCATTATGGATATAGAGATATACACAATTTAACAAACATAAACAGGCTGACTAGGAACTGTATTTTAGTGTCAATATTTTTTTTCCCTAAATGTAACTTTTGTTTGAGTTCATTGGGGTACCCTGCTATAAATAAAAGACTGCATATATATATATATTTTATATATATATATATATATATATATATATATACTTTTTTTTTTTCAAAAGCATTTAACACAGTTCCCCACACAGCTAATGTAAAGTCTACAGGCTTGGAAAAATCAGTTTGTAAATGAATAGAAAACTAGCTAAAAGTCTGTATTCAGAGAGTACTGGTTAATGTTTCAAAGTCTGAATGGTCTAAGGTTTTTAGTGGTGTACTCAGGGCCGCCATCAGGAATTATGGGGCCCCTTACACAGCTTTAGGCATGGGCCCCCTAGAGCAGAGAACCAGTTGGGGGTGCTGCCGCCCCAAATTGAGAAGCGGGGGGCTGCCACAAATTGAGAAGCGGAGGGGCATAAATTGAGAAGTGTATATATTGAGAAGCAAAATATATAAAAAAAAATGAAAGACTTTTTTTTATAAAAAAAGGGGGGTTGCCATCCTGGGCCCAGGACCTCTGGGCACTTTAATAAAAAAAAAATGTAAATATATATATAAAAACATTTTTAAAAAAGGGGGGTAGCCACGGGGCCCTGGGGACCTCCAGGCCCTTTAATAAAAACAAAAACAAAAAATAAATAAAAAAATATATATACAAAAAATAATAATAATAATTGTATAAAAAAAGGGGGTTGCCATCCGGGCCCCTTACAGGTGTAATGCCTGTACCCCCCTGATGGCGGCCCTGGGTGTACTCCAAGGATCAATGTTGTGACCCTTACTTTTTCATGTATTTAAATGATATAGGGTCTGGCATTAAAATATCATTTTTTGCAGATGACTCCAAGCTATGCAGTGGAATAACATCCTTACCGTATGTCTCCAACTTACAAGCTGACCTCAATGCACTCTTTATTTAGGCAACTATGTGGCAAATGAGGTTCAGTGTTGATAAATGTAAAGTTATGTACTTGAGGGTTAAAAATGTGCATGCATCATACTGTACATACTAGGGGGAGTACAACTTGGTGAATCAATGGTGGAGAAGGATCTTGGTGATCTGGTAGATCATTGACTTAATAATAACATTCAATGCCAAGCTACGGTTTCCAATGTGAGAAAAATATTTTCTTGTATTAAAAGAGGTATGGACTGCAGAGAGGGAGACATCATTTTACCATTGTACAAATACCTCATCTAGAATTTGGGCACCAGTTTACGAAAAGGATATGGGGAAAATGGAGAAAGTGCAGAAAAGGGCAAACAAACTGATAAGAGGCATGGAGGAACTCAGCTATGAGGAAAGTTTAGCTGAACTGAATGTATTCTCTCTTGAGAAGAGGGGATTAAAGGGGGATATGATCATCATTATACGGCAATACTTTGAAAAGGAATATTGTTGTTATGGCTGCAGTTAGCTGCCATAACCTTGGTATCCTCTTCTTCAGCGAGTGGGTCCGCTTTCAGACAAAAGTGGTCTCTGCGGCAGATTCACCACAAAATCACTTTTATCAGCGGTGGAAAATGGGCCCTGCCACGATTCGGTGGCCACATCCTCTCCCCTCTGGGGTATGGAGCTGAGTGAGGGGAAGATGGCCCCCACCCGGCTCCATATCAACGCTTTTCCACCCATAGCTTAAAGCAATATTTTTTTTGCTGAAGTAATAGAGATCAAAGGTATTTTTTGACCTCAGATCTCATATTTGAGAGGTCCTGTCATGCATTATTTCTATTGCAAGGGATGTTTACATGCTTGTAATAGTAATACAAGTGACACCATTTTTCTTTGTTTTTAAGAAAAGTGTGAAAATTAAAAATAAAAGTTAAAATAAATAATAAAAATAAAAATAATTAAAACGTACCCTGCCCACCTAGCTTGCGTGCAGAAGAGAATGCATACTTGAGTAGCGCCTGCATATGAAAACAGTATTCAAACCACACATGTATCGCAGCAATTGTTAGAGCAATTATTTTAGCCTTAGACCTCCTCTGTAACTCAAAACATGCAACCTGTAGAATTTTTTAAATGTTGCATATAGAGATTTTGAAGGGTACAAGATGCAATGGGACAAGTTGGGTATCAATTTACTTGGTGCAACATCATCTTTCACAATAAAAAAAATGGGCCACTCTGCAATGCTGATCGCATAACAGACCCTCAGACTCTAACTACTGTTTCTTATCTATATATGTGAAGATGAAAAGGTTAATAAGAGTTAGAAGAGAAAGGAATTACTGACAGCCCTTATTGGCAAGTACATTGTCGATATCTACAAAGAATGAGAAGTGTGACACTGTAGAACTGAAAGAGAACAACCTCCATTGCACTGTGAAGAGTGATGATGAGCCAAACTGAGTTTGGCTTCAAGTAGGTTTGGCAAACATTGCTAAAGTTTGGGTGTTGAATCCCAGTCCCACCAAAGTCAATGAGAGATAAATGTTTTCTAAGCTAAAAGACAAGAAATTGTCAAACAAATGCCATGGGGTGCTGGGCTGGCATGGGGGACATTTACAAATAAAAACATGTGTTTAGGTTGCCTTAAAATGTATTGTAACCCATACCAGGTTCATTAGATCTATTATGAATTTTAAGGGTGATCCCATGCAAAATAACAAATGAAAAATGATGTGAGGTCCCTCTAAATTCTATAACAGATATTAATTGTAAGGATGTAGGTCTTCCTGACAAAATCAACACCAGACCTTTTTTAACCACTTGACCACTGGGCACTTAAACCAACTTAATAACCAGACCAATTTTCAGCTTTCGGTGCTCTCACAGTTTGAATGACAATAACTCAGTTATACAACACTGTAACCAAATGAAATTGTTGTGCTTTTTTTCCCAGAAATGATCACCTCTGCAGTTTTAATTTGGTTCGCTATAAATGAAAAAAGAACGAACATTTTGTAAAAAAAAAATGTAAACATCCCTTGTAATAGGAATATAGCATGACAGATCCTCTTTACAGTGAGATATGGGGTCAAAAAGACCTCACATCTCACCTCTAGGCCGGGAAGCCTGAAAAAAAAAAACGATCCTGGCTTCGATCGTAGCGGTGAGTCGGAAGAAGCACCGGAGGGCGAAGGGAGTGGGAACGTCCCCTTTCGCCTCCCGTAAGAACGATCAAGAGGCGGAACAGCCGCCATGATCGTTCTTATGGTGTAGAGAATCGCCGGCTGAAAAAGATGATATCTGAATGATGCCTGTAGCTGCAGGCATCATTCAGATATCCCTGCACAAAGAGTATTTTCCGAGTATTGCAGAGTATTGTGCAGGGGTATTGCAAAGTATTGGCCGGGGTATTGCAAAGTTTTGTGCAGGGGGTATTGCAGAGTATTGTGCGGGGGGTATTGCAGAGTATCGTGCGGGGGTATTGCAGAGTATTGTGCCGGAGGTATTGCAGAGTATTGTGCCGGGGGTATTGCAGAGTATTGTGCCGGGGGTATTGCAGAGTATTGTGCGGGGGTATTGCAGAGTATTGTGCCAGGGGTATTGCAGAGTATTGTGCCGGGGGTATTGCAGAGTATTGTGTGGGGGTATTGCAGAGTATTGTGCGGGGGTATTGCAGAGTATTGTTCGGGGGTATTGCAGAGTATTGTGTGGGGGTATTGCAGAGTATTGTGCCATTGGTATTGCAGAGTATTGTGCCATTGGTATTGCAGAGTATCGTGCGGGGGGTATTGCAGAGTATTGTGCCGGCGGTATTGCAGAGTATTGTGCGGGGGTACTGCAGAGTATTGTGCCGGTGGTATAGCAGAGTATTGTTCGGGGCTATTGCAGAGTATTGTGCGGGGGTATTGCAGAGTATTGTGCAGGGGTATTGCAGAGTATTGTGCGGGGGTATTGCAGAGTATTGTTCAGAGTATTGCACAGGGGTACTGCAGAGTATTGCACAGGGGGTATTGCAGAGTATTGCACAGGGGGTATTTCAGAGTATTGCACAGGGGGTATTGCAGAGTATTGCGCAGGGGGGTAATGCACAGTATTGGCCAGGGTATTGCAGATTATTGCACAGCGAAGGAAGAGTATTGTAGGGATGGCTGAGCAGGGATGGATGGATCTGTGACTGCAATAGTCACAGATCCAGCCACAACGCTGCTGACACCCGCGCTCCCTCCTCTCACACTGTACCGATTGGTACAGAGAGAGGAGGGAGGAACCGGCGTCATCAAATGCAGCATCACGTGGTAAGCGGCCACTATCAGCAGCAATTTACCGCGATCCATGATGATCCATGATCCGCCGTGGGAGCGCGACTCTGGGAGGATGTTATATAACATCCTCCCAAAGTTAAGGAACCACCCTGCAGCCGTTATTTTACAGCGTGCAGTGGTTAAGTGGTTAAGCATGCAGCCTCACTGGCCATGAAAGATGCAGGAGATTGTGCGCCTCCCAAACCTTACCAGGCCATATACTTTTAAAATGCACGCCCCCCCCCCGGCAAAGCACCTTCATGTTGATGAGGACAAAGGCCTCTTCTCCACAACACTCGCCAGGTGTTTGTGGGGTATGTGGGCAAGAGGACTTAATAAAAACTGGAAAACCTCTTAAACAATACTGAGGCCGCGTACACACGACCGGTTTCCTCGGCAGAATTCAGCCAGAAACTCGATGGGAGACATATTCTGCTGAGGAAACCGGTCGTGTGTACACTTTTCGCTGAGAAACCCGTCGAGGAACTCGTCGAGCCAAAAAGAGAGCATGTTCTCTATTTCCTCGTTGGGCAATGGGAAAATTTGGCTCGACTAGTTTTTTGACTGCCGAACAAGGAACTCGACGGGGAAAACGATGTGTTTCGCCTGACGAGTTTCTCGGTCGTGTGTACGCCGCCTGAGGCCTCAAAATACATGTTCCCCATTGTGAATGAGAAAGGTACTACCCTAGCTCATTCACAAACAATGACCTATTCACTGGCACACAGCTGTTCCCAACACTACCCTCAGCCAAATGATATCACTAGCAGATGGCAGCTGATATAAGAAATTGGGCAGGGTTTCCCAGGTGATATCATTGACCAAATATAGACCATTATGTCACGTTGATCCCCCATGTTGATGGCATATGGACAGTTGTGGTTCAGGAAGGAGGCCACATGCTTGTTTTCCTTTTTTTGGGGTCTTCCAGCCTGCATGTTCAGATGTGGGGATCTGTGGACAGCAAGGTTTATAAAAATCTGTAAGTTTCCTTAAATAATAAATGAGCCTTCGGTTATCCTCCCCTATATGAATGAGAATGGGGTGCAGAGTATCCCTAATCATTCTCAAAAAAGTAAGCAAATAAAAACACCTTTTCGGCAAGTTTTTTATTTAAAATAAATTCCTACGATGTAACTCCATTGCCAATCATGTCATCCAGGGACCGGATCCTCATCAATCATGATGAACAGTGAACAATGAAAAAAAAAAAAAAAAAACAACCGTCCCAATGCAATGATAGCCATTTGCCGAATGATAGCTCCCTGAGCAGTCATCTTCAATATAAGGGGAGGAGTGAGGATAGCGGACACATCGTTGCTCAAATATTGACTGTGAGTAAGTAAGGCAAGGGGGAGATCAGAGAAGAGGTGTTCAGCACAAGTGCATTGAGAAAAGAGATGCTACAATAGTTGTTCTATGATTGTCATGTTTGATGATAACCTTACCTGACTGATGGTAGCAAAGGGTGGTCAGGTATAGGAAAGGATAGTATTGAACATATTAGGATATGTATTTGAACATCATATTGACCTTTACTATAACCTTTGTTCATTGTACTGTACTTAACACTGCTGTTTCTGTAATATGTCTTAATAAGCTATTATCAATATGTTATTGGCTGTCACTACAATTAATGTGTATCTTGTTTTCCATCATGGAATCATCTTTTTGTGCCTATTTCACTGATAGCCATCACTATAATCCTTGCGATTATTAAAGGGCATCTCAAAACCATTACTGCTAGTAAATTGAACCTTTCAAACCCATACTACTACTGCTCCTGAAAATTATATATTGCTTGGTTTTTAGTTGCTGGGCAGCTTAGAATGCTCTATGATGGTTATTTTTACCAGCATAATTGGTCTGGCTTGGCTTATTGTAATCACTTCATATTAAGGCTTTATTTTCTTTTATGCTATATCTTATATTGTCTATAGCATTCTAAAGTGGTCACTAGACTTTGGTAAGCATTCTAGATATTGTTAAGATAGCAGTTGTCTTTTTCAGAACAAGCTTTTTACTAAATGAAAATCAAGCTGCCAGTTTCTGTATTGTCCAGAGTTCAGTGGTTCTTTTGTGCATGATAGAAAACATAGCTAGCAGCTCTTTTTCAGGCACATTGTCAATCCCATTTGTTAAGTTCAATCTATCAATGATATTACGTTATGACTGCCGTTGACATATATTCGGTGATAGCTATCAAAGAATGACATATACTTTAGTTCTACATGTAATTTAATGACATTTGTTTTCAGTAACGTATTTCATGGTAATGACAGATGTTTTAATTTTCTCAGTAGTTGATGCTTCTTCTTTATGAATCCCTTTAGACAAAGATACGATACAGACTAATGACTGTTATGTGTCAGGTGGTAAAAATCAAGAAGTTACATTATAACCAACTTCTCTTTTCAAAGTATAGCAAGAAGCTACCAACATTGTAGAAAAACCCTCAGGCCGCGTACACACGACCGGTTTCTTCGGCAGAATTCAGCAAGAAACCCGATGGGAGATGTATTCTGCTGAGGAAACCGGTCGTGTGTACACTTTTTGCCAAGAAACCCATCGAGGAACTCGTCGAGCCAAAAAGAGAGCATATTCTCTATTTCCTCATTGGGCAATGGGAAAATTTGGCTCAACTAGTTTTTTGACTGCCGAACAAGGAATTCGACGGGGAAAACAATGTGTTTCTCGGTCGTGTGTACGCCGCCTTATACTAGAATCACATTCATGGTTTTAAAAGTACAAGAATAATTATGGCCCAACTCCAGACAAAACTTGCTTTAGCTTTGGATAATGTAGGAAAACTTTAGAGCTTCTACCAAGTGTTTATTGTTGTCCATTTCTTTGGGAGGAAGACTGATAAACAAATATACTGTGGCAATAGGAAAAGAATTAAGACAAAAAAAATTATTATCAGCACCAATTTTAAAAAAAAGTTTTTTTGTATGTGTTCCTATTGGAGAGATTTCTCTCTACTTCCTGTTCTAACCCCGACAAAGGATCTAACCCAGTGGTTCTCAACTCCTGTCTTCAGGACCCACTAAAGCTGTGTACACACGATCGGATATCTGATGGAATCTAATCCGATGGATTCTTTCGTCGGATATCCGATGAAGCTGACTTTCATCAGTCTTGCCTGAACACAATCGGTCAAAAATCCAACCGTAAACACTTTGACGAGCAAAAAAAAATTAAGTTCAATGCATCCGAGCATGCGTCGACTTGGTTCTGAGCATGCATGGATTTTTCTCTGATGAAGTTCCACACAGACAATCAGATTTTTCTATCGTTTTTTTCTCCATAGGAAAAATTAAAAGCATGTTCTATTTTTTAACACCGATGGAAGAAAAAAAACGATGGGGCCCACACACGATTGGTTTGTCCGATGAAAACAGTCCATCGGTCAGTTTTCATCAAACAAACCGATGAAGTGTGTACACGGCTGCTCAGTGATTGCAGTATTCTAGTCTGCATCTCCCCAAGGAAATACTTAAAGTGTGACCTGTTAGTTGGTCCTGAGGACAGGAGTTGAGAACTACTGATCTAACCCTTCCTTGCATTATACAAATGGAAATAAATGTCTTTGACTGGAGTTAAAATTTTAAGGGCCAGTTTACACTTGTGGCTGGTGTGAACACAGACAACATATGTGATTTGCACCACATTGCTGGGCACATGCGATGTCTGTGTGATTCAAATTCAGCCATACAAACTGTATGGCTAAAATCACATCGCATTTGCACCAAAATGGCACAGGACCCTTTTTTTGTCCGCTCTAGACATGTGCATTCGTTATCGCCTAAATGCATTTTTGTCCAATTTTTGTGGATTTTCGTAATAGTTTTGAGAAAACGATAAAGAACACACAGGTTCCAAAATCCAAAAGATCTGAAATAAAAAATGCTTTATCTTCATATCCATTAAATTTTCGTATGTTTGTAACAACAGTTCAATATAGATAGACAGAGGATTCAACATGACGGTGACAATAGCAATCTGTGTCTATCGAACCTGTGGATGAATGTGCCTAACCTAACTCTATTTGTCCAAGATTATTCAACAAAGAGAGAAAAGATTTGACATTACTGACAAGATTCGACGAAGCAGCTAAAAACATACGATCACCGCGGGTGGACATTTACAGTCAAATGGTCTGCCCATAGGCTATAGAATAATTCTAATGTTGTTTGACTAGTAATAACAATTATTAATTATAATTAATACTAGTCAAACAACATTATAACTTTATTATGGCTTGTGGGAGGAGCATTCGACCGGAAATCTACGATTCCGGCGTCGTACAGTTTAGCTGCTTTGTGAAATCTTCTTAGAACATTCGACAGACATCATAAGCCTTCAATTGACAGATTCAACCTTAATTAATTTGGAGTTTCATAAAAATGCATTTTTAACAAAATAAAATAAATAAAAACACATTTTGGGATTAACTAAATAAATGTATTTTTTGGACGAAACCGAAATTCTGAAACAAAATATTTCAGTGTGCACATGTCTAATTTGTACTGGAATCAGATCACATTGGTGTTCACACCCATGCAAATATATTGCTGTACCATTTGACAGTTCACACTGCAATCTGCAAACCGATATGGGGGTGTCATTAACTTTCTATTGACACCTGCAGCGGTTCACACAGGGCAGTGTGAACTGCCTGCTAGTGACATGCTATGCGGGAAACCGCACAGGAATCACACTGATTCCCGCATCGCATATGTGTGAACCCAGTCTTAAGCTGTTTCCTGTATGCATAACTCCACTGCATTTATAATTTGGACATGTTTCAGTTTGACCGCAAGAACACTCTTCATCTTTTCAGTTTTATAGGAACAATCTATAAAAAAAAAGCAGAGTCAAAATAAAGCTCAGGCTAGTTATGAATACACAAAATGTGCTATAGTGTGCTTCAGTATGTTTACAAGTGCATTGTAAAATGTAACTGCGATTGCATGCCATTTCAATAAAACTAGTGCAGAAAGGAATGGAATCTAGAGACATGTAAATTAAACATATTGTAAAGTGGCAGAGGGCATTTTTATAATGAATGCAGCCTTGCCCCCCCCCTCCTCATTAATAAATTATTTCATCAAATCAAGTAATTAACACTAGTTCTTTTCTTAATTAACTGCTGTCTTGTATCATAGTTTTATCTGAGATCATACAATACAGCCGTAAAACCTTGACTTGAGAGCCTGCCAACCCCAATTTTGTATTCCAATTTAGTCAATAAGATAGAATGTAAAGGTGCTCTGTTCAAAATCACAAAATACTGTTTCCACATACAGTATTTTCTTCAGATTAGGTTATGAAGTTTACCCTTAACCACTTAAGACCCGGACCATTATGCAGGTAAAGGACCAGGCCAGTGTTTGCGATTCGGCACTGCGTCGCTTTAACTGACAATTGCACAGTCGTGCAATGTGGCTCCCAAACAAAATTGGCGTCCTTTTTTTCCCACAACTAGAGCTTTCTTTTGGTGGTATTTGATCACCTCTGTGGTTTTTATTGTTTGCGCTATAAACAAAAATAGAGCGACAATTTTGAAAAAAAAAACAATATTTTTTTACTTTTTCCTGTAATAAATATCCCCCAAAAAGATATATATATATAAAAAAAAATTCTCAGTTTAGGCCGATACGTATTTTTCTACATATTTTTGGTAAAAAAAAATCCCAATAAGTGTTTAACGAATAGTTTGCACAAAATGTATAGCGTTTATAAAATAGGGGATAGTTTTATGGCATTTTTATTAATATTTTTTTTTTTTACTACTAATGGCGGAGATCAGCGATTTTTTTTGTGACTGGCTTGGAAGCAGCATTTTAATAATACTTAAAGCGCTTGTTAATCCCAAACAATATATAAAGATCTTGTTCCTTTAAAGCATGTTATACAGCACAGTATTTGTGCTGTGTATTTTGGCCCCCTGTATCACCTGAAATACCTGGATGATCCTGCCAATTTCTACCCTCCCCTCTGTACACTGACTCCAATATATCAGGGCTGCTGAGCCCTGAAACTGTTATCAGCATACGTGCCTCTGTCATACGCTGCTACATGAAGCTTTCCTGTATCCCTCTGCCCTCCTCCTCGCTCCCCTTTCCTCCCTGCCTGTCAGCTCTCACTATCGTTAATCTGCTCCTCTCCCTGCTGCTTTTAAACTAACTGATCTATATATGTTCTGTCACATAAAAATATGTATCCTAGTGCCTATGCTTTATAAAACAAATGTGTTCTACCTGTATTAACAATGTCTTCCAGCAAACACATGACTCACACATTCATTTTTTAAATTTTACATTTAAATTACACTTAAATGACAGCTCCAAGCCACTTATTTATGTTTTTGAACAAAGCAGCTGGGGAATCCTTTCATCTATGCCAGACCCCTGTTATACAGTAGAAGGTCTGATATAGGATATTATTAGTGAACCCTGCACACAAAAAAAGATAATAGTGTAGGGTTCCCCCTAAAATTACATATTCTTGATTAGGGTTTGTTATGGAAATAAAAGTGGACCACATGCATAAAAGCAAACAAAAAACCCACTGTGGAGTCTTTCCAAATTCCATAGCAGATCCTCAAATGCTTGTTTTAGATGTTAATAAAAGCGGAAACCCTATGTAAAAACTGTAACGAAAAGCCCAGCACTCCACTTGAGTGCTTTCGTAATATACCAGTCTGAATATAGATATCCGATATTCCAAACCACTAACAACCAAGAACTAGGCAGTACTCATTTTGGCTGCTGAACATGAAGGGCCAGATCCACAAACAATTATTGCGGCGTATCTCCAGATACGCCGCTTTAATTTCAAATCTGCGCCGGCGTATCTTTGTTTTGTATCCACAAAACAAGATACGCTATTTTTTTGCGTAGATACGCCGTCTTACATCATCCTATTTAAGTGTAATATTTACGCTGGGCGCTAGGGGCGCTTCCGTATATTTTCTGCATCGAATATGCAAATAGATACGCCGATCCACAAACGTACGTACGGCCGGTGCAGTGTTTTTATGTTGTTTGCGTAAGCGTAGGTCCGGCATAAAGTTACCCCTGCTGTATAGAGGCGTACGTAATGTTAAGTATGGACGTCGGGCCAGCATTGAATTTTCTGTCGTTCATGTCGCTTGCGTAAACTGTTCGCGAATAGGGATTTGCGTAAGTTACGTTCACGTCGTTTTCATTGATGTTTTGCGACGTGATTTTGCGCATGCGCACCGGGATATCTCCATGGACAACGCATGCGCCGTTCAAAAAAAGCGTCATTTACGTGGGGTCATGTTGATTTACATGAAATCACGCCCACATCTAACTAATTTGAATTGCGCAGCCTTACGCCACAACAATTACACTACGCCGCCGTCAGTTACAGTGGAAATTCTTTGAGGATATGGATACAGTGGAGTAGTGTAACTCCGTTAAGCTACGCCAGCGGGACATGTTTGTGGATCTCCCCCGAACTGTTTATTTGAACACAGGTACATAGAGATACACTCAGGGGACAATCCCCCCTCCTTTGCATAATGAAACAGGGCGGGGTAGACTTTACCTCCACCAGTAGCATAACACAGGTGTAGTCAAACTTCTCACCATCAGTAGACTGTCTTTGGGAGGGCATGCTGGAGAAATCCCCCCCTCCCCTCTCACAGCTAATCCACAGAATTATATTCATCCCATAATAGGTTTCTCTCAAGGCAGACACAAACAATAGAACAGTGGTTTTAATAATGCTTAAAGTGAAATAATAATAAATAAAGATGAAATACTCCTTTAAATATCATGCTGGGGGGGAGGGGTCTGCATGTAAAGTGGTACATCCTTCTCATGTGTTTTACTGTGCCACAGCAAAATTATATTTACAAAGGAAAAAATGTTATTTAAAATTGCTTGCTGCTGTAATGTATTGCTGGATTCCAGCAATATAGATAAAAATCAATGAAAAAAAATAGCGTGGGTCCCCCCTCCAGTCAAAATCATGCCCTTTGGGTTTGGTATGGATATTAATCACTTAAGACCCAGACCTTAAGGCAGGTAAAGGACCTGGCCAGTTTTTGCGATTCGGCACTGCGTCACTTTAACTGACAATTGCACGGTCGTGTGACGTGGCTCCCAAACAAAATTGGCGTCTTTTTTTTCCCCCACAAATAGAGCTTTCTTTTGGTAGTATTTGATCACCTCTGCGGTTTTAATTTTTTGCACAAAAATAGAGCGACAATTTTGAAAAAAATGCAATATTTTTTACTTTTTGCTATAATAAATATCCCCCAAAAACATATAAATTTTTTTCCTCAGTTTAGGCCGATACGTATTCTTCTACCTATTTTTGGTAAACAAAATCGCAATAAGCGTTTATCGGTTGGTATGCGCAAAATTTATAGCGTTTACAAAATAGGGGATAGTTTTATTGCATTTTTATAATTTATTTTTTACTACTAATGGCGACGATCAGCGATTTTTTTCATTACTGACACTTTGGACAATTTTGACACATTTTTGGGACCATTGTCATTTTCACAGCAAAAAATTCATTAAAAATGCATTGTTTACTGTGAAAATGACAATTGCAGTTTGGGAGTTAACCACAAGGGGGCGCTGAAGGGGTTAGGTGTGACCTCATCTGTGTTTATAACTGTAAGGGGGTGTGGCTGTAGGTGTGACGTCATTGATTGTGTTTCCCTATATTAGGGAACACACGATGGATGACGGCTCCACAGTGAAGAACGGGGAAGCTGTGTTTACACACAGCTCTCCCCGCGTTGTTCAGCTCCGAGGACCGATCGCGGGACTCCAGCGTTGATGAACCAGGTCGCGGGTGCACAGCAGGGCACTTAAAGAGGACGTACCTGTACCTGTACGTGCTTGTGCCCAGCCGTGCCATTCTGCCGACGTATATGTGCAGGAGGCGGTCCTTAAGGGTAACTCAATGGCAAAAAAAAAACAGCATTGGGTCCCCCCAAAATTCATACAGGATTTTTGGGTCTGGTATAGATTTTAAGGGAAACTCCATGCCAAAATGTAAAAAAAATACATGGGGTCCCCCCAAAATCTATACCAGACCCTTATTCAAGCAAGCAGCCATGAAAGGCCAGGAATGGGTGGGCAAGTGAGCGCCCCATCTGAACCATACCAGGCTGCTTGCCCTCAACATGGGGAATGTGCTTTGGGGTTGTGCTTGCCCAGTGGTTGTGGGGGTCTTCAGGCAGAGGGGTTTATCATAATCTAAAAAGTCCCTTTAACAAGGGGCCCCCAGATCCCACCCCCCTACCCATTCTTTAAAAAAGTGTCAAAAAAGTAAAGATAACAAGAGACAGTTTTTCACAATTCCTTTATTTATGCCCGGGCCCAAAAAATAGAAAAAAAAAAAAAAAAACGATGGGAGGCGTCCCGCAAACTGCTGTCTCTTGGCTTTGACAGCTGTTATATAGGCAATGGTGGGGCCACCCAGTGATGTAAATGGGTGACCCCGCCCCCTCTGATGTCACATGATGTCAAAAGGGTCGGGTCACCTGGTTATCTCACCGGATGGCCCCACCCTTGCCTATATAACAGCTTTTACAGCCAAGAGACAGCAGTTGGCGGGACACCTCCAATCAAAGCAGAGCTTTTTTTTATATACATATATATATTTTAAGACCAAGCACCATGATTGAAGATGGATGGACATCACAGGATGCTTTTTTTCTTTTTTAAGAAGTATGGGTTTCCTTTTTTAGATTCATACTTGCCTCGGTGGATGGCGCATCAGACCGATGCTCCATCTGTCCCCCGCCGTCTGTGCACTGAGAACCAAGCCACCGAACATTGCTGCTGGCTCAGTTTTCACAGATCCCAGAGGGGAAAGCCGCTGACTGTCAGTCAACGGCTTTCCTCTCTTCTCCTACACGCTCATTGGAGAGATAAGCAGTGGAGGGGCGGGGAAGGCTTTCCCAGCATCTCAGCGGCTCGCTGAGATGCTGAGACTGCCATCAATCAGGGCAGATGCGCTGCCCCAACTTATGGCAGTGACATCATCAGAGAGCAGACTTCAGAATGCTCTCCTTTAATAAAGGAATTGTCAAAAACTGAACTTGAATTTTGGGGGGGAACCCCATGCCATTTATTTATTTAATTTCCCCCCTTAACCACTTCAATGCATAGTGTTATATATACTACACTGCAGGAGCAGTCATTTTAATGATGCTTAAATTTAAAAAAAATGAAAAATTCCTTTAAGTATTGTACCTGCTGGGTGTCTATAGTTTGCCTGTGAAAACGTCTTTGAGAACCCGGGTCTTGCCCGAGGGAACATGTATCAATAGAAAAAAAGTTTTAAAAACTGTGGCCCAGATTCACAGAGCGATTACGCCTGCGCAACTGGTGTTGCGCGTGCGTAAGTCTAAATGTGCGCGTGCGTTTAGATGAGCGCGATTCAGAAAACGATTTACGCCAGAAATCTACTTTTTTTTGTCCGGCGTAATTTCGTTAGACAGACTCATCCGTCCGCGCAAAAATGCGCTAGACACACCATTGATTTGCCAGTCAAATATGCTAATGAGGGAGTTGCGGGGATCCACAAAAAAACGCAGTTGCTGCGCAGGCTACGCGATGTGCGCAACAGCAAAATGTCCTGTCTAAAGTTAGAGCACCTAAAAGCTGGTCTAAATTTTGAAAAAACGTCTACATCTCACAGAAAGCAACACCGTTACTGAGGAGCAGACCACACACACGTGTTGCACTACAATTTGACTGCCAACATGCCAGGGGTATCGTCGCTCATAGCTGCACTAGTGAATTTAGATGACCAAAGAAGGAGGAGGGCACAGAGGATGGCACGGAGGATGGCACGGGAGAGGGTATACCGCACACGCATAGACCTGTTTGGCATGAGTGATTCTGAGGTGTATCGCATCTTCAGATTCCCCCCTCATGCCATCCTGGAATTAACCACAACCCTGCAGGAGGACATCACCAGCCCAACACAACGCTCACAAGCAGTGCAGCCACTGGTCAAGGTCATGGCAACACTCCATTTCCTTGCCAGTGGCTCTTTTCAGCGTACAAGTGGAGTGGTGGCTGGGATGTCACAATCCTCCATGAGCAGATGTGTGCACCAGGTTGTCCCTGCAATCCTCACACGCACAACCAAATCATCAAACCCACCACTGAGGAGCTGCGGCTGAAGGCAATGACAGATTTCTACAAAATTGCCAGATTCCCACGCACCATCGGGGCCATTGATTGCACACATGTGGCACTCCATCCCCCCCATGAGACAGAGCACTTGTACCGCAATCGGAAGCATTGGCATTCCATCAACGTACAGGTGATAGTTGATAGTTGATGCCCAAGGCCTCATATGGCACGTCCGTGCCAAACACCCAGGGTCCACCCATGACAGCTACATCTACAATCAATGCCACATCCGAATGGAATTCGATCAGAACGTGTATGGGAACACCTGGCTGGTTGGTGAGTGACATGGGAGTCAGGCATGACTATCCCCTCCCGTGATGCACACCTCACAAGTGGCACATGCATGACTAACATTCTCCTGTCTTTTCCCTTCCAGGTGACTCTGCATATGCACTGGGACCCCATCTCATGACTCCTATCCGGAACCCCCAAACCCCAGGGGAGGAAAGATACAATCAAGCACACATCAAAACCCGAGCAGTGGTGGAGCGCAGCTTTGGCCTCCTGAAGTCACGTTTCCGATGCCTGGATAAGTCTGGGGGTACACTGTTGTATTCCCCAAACTTTGTGTGCCATATCATCGTTGCATGTTGCATGCTGCACAATCTCGCAGTGAGGAAGGGCCTGCAGGTTGAGCTACGTGATGACCTGACCCCTCAACCAGACAATCAACCCCTAACCGAGGATACCCCGTCTTCTGAGGGAAGAGCAGTCAGGAGACAGCTCATATTGGGCATCTTTGCACGTTAAACACACACATTAATCATGGCACAATGAGAATGCATGCATGCACACCACTATGGTCCCTAGCACACACACCCCACATCCTCATCAAATTGGATTGGCACCAGTCCACCATGCAGGACTGGTGAGCAGTAACGCCACGTCAAGGCTCCAATTATGTCACTGTACATTCATACACCATTCACACGGACCTGGGGATCACTTCTCCCTGGTCCTGGGGAACCCTTCTCCACCAAAATTGAGGATGACACCCCTTTTCTAGCAGGAATGTCACCCCCACATTCAAACAGCATGCACAACCCAAAATTTTACAAAAATGTCAGCAAAAAAAAAAAAAAAAAATGCAAAAAATGTCAGCCAAAAAAAAAGGGGGGAAAAAAAATTATTGCCCTCTGCGTGAGCCACGCCTGGGGCGCCCCCCGCCACGGCCCGGCCCCTCAGGGGAGACTCATGGGGGAGGGGCAAACCCGGGGAAGGAGGAGCAGCCCCTGATATCTGCCCACCTGGCGGCCTGCCCTCCAAGGCCACGGCAATTCTGTCCAGGGAAGCACCAAGTGTTGCCGTGTTGGCCTGGATAGCCTGGGTAAGGGCCCTCACATCCTGCCCAACGCCTGCTGCTGTAGTCTGCAGTTCATTTAGGCAGGTTGTGAAAGCCCGGGAGTGGGAGTCCAGGTTACCCAGCGTATCCTTCATGGAGGACAGGCTCTCCTCCACCCGCCCAAAAGTCTGGCAGAGCTGTCCCAGATGGCGGGTCTGGAGGGCCTGGTCCCTTCGCAGACTGGCGGGCAGGAGATTGGGCGCCCCCCTGGTGCTCTGGGATGACATCCTGCCTCCAGCTGATGGTTGTGGGCGGGGAGAAGGGGAGGCCCTTGTGAGGGGAGCCATGTTGGGGGAGGAGGGGGGGGCTCCCCCTTAGGGAGGGCAGGCTTCTGCCAGCCAGAGGGGAAGAGTCCGCACAAACCACTCGTCCAGTGCCTGACTCCTCCTCCTCATGATCGTCCTCCTCCTGATCATCCTCCTCCTCATGATCGTCCTCCTCCTCATGATCGTCCTCCTCCTCTCGAACCTCCTCCGCGGACTCCGGCCTTGTTGGGGGGGCCTCATTAGGCTGCTGTCCTGGTGTTGGAGCAGTCAGGCCAGATGGCCATGCACCCTCCTGCACATCTGTGGATGACACAAACCATTCACAGCTTGGAGGATCCACACACTTGCCACATATTCCCTTTCACCCCCTCCCCCACACATGCTACACACCTGATAGAAAAAAAAACCTTACCTGGCACCGCGGGGACCGGACTTGTGTCAAAGCCTGGCAGGCCCTCCACTTCATGCCGGTGAAAGGTCAGGGCCACCACATGCTCCGTCGCTGTAAGCCTAATACGGCATGGTGGGCCCCCTCCTGTGCCCCTGGCATGGACATGCATTGCGGCCAGTTTTTTTTTCACCAGACGCCGGAGATCATTTATTTTTTTGTCAATCCCAGACCGGGTCCGTGTCTCCCCCTCCCCCGATGAATTCACCTGCTCCGTGATCCTATCCAATATCTCCCTCCTCCTGGCCGGTGTGGTGGTGGCACTCTGCGGGCCGTGGAGAAAACGCCCATACTCGCTAATGGCCCGGGCAAGAATTCTTTTTTCCCCCACAGTAAAATTGAGCTTTCTTTTTCTCTCAGTCATACTTCCAAACAAACTCACTACCAGTCACCAAAAAACAGTCACAAATACAAGCACAACCAATCAGGCAAGAACACACACAAAGAGAAAACGAACACCCAAAAATCACACTAGCACTCAGCAAGAAACAGTCACAAAAAAAAATAAAAGAAAAAATAAAGCAAGAAAACAAACAAACAAAAATATATCAATCAAACAGTCTCTCAAACACTTATCAAAAAACACTTTCACAAATATACCAACAAGAACTTGATCACACAGAACACTAATCTGACAACTACAAGACACACTGCAACGAACAACAGGAACAAAAGCACTTGGTTAAATGGGAAGGGACACAAAGGGATGTACTTTTGCAATGCAAGTGCGTTTGTGTGTGTCTATTTATGCTGTCTGCGTAGTTCACAACGTTGCCCTAGTCCATTTCCAATTTCACTGATTGCGCCGCTCCCGAGTTGTGAGCATGCGCACAGCGGAGCTGACATGGTCTCGTTCAAGCGCACATGCGCGAGCCGGCCGGCCCTTCATTTGCATGGGGTCACGGCTCATTTCAATGTAACACGCCCACGTCCCTCCCAATTTGTATTACTCCTCCTTACGCCTCTGGAAAAAACCTTACGCTTGCGCAATTTCCTGCGCAAAAGCTACGTGAATCGGGGGATTACGCGGCTAGATGGCGCAAGTCTAACGTAATGGCGGTGCGCTACGCCGGACCGATAATGCGCCGATGTACGTGAATCTGGACCTGTGTGTTTTTCAGAAGTCCTGTTTTTTAAACTTTTTTCTATTGATATATGTTCCCTGGGGCAAGACCCGGGTTCTCAAAGACGTTTTATGACAATAACTTGCATATTAGGCTTTAAAATTAGCACTTTTGAATTCGAATGTTTGAGTCCCATAGACGTCAATGGGGTTCTAAATGTTCGCGCGAACGTTCGGTCCGTTCGAAGGTTCTGGTGCGAACCGAACGGGGGGGGGGGTTCGGCTCATCCATAGTGTTTAGTAAAAGGCAGGAACAGTTTTTGAAGTTCTTGTCATATGTTTTTGGAAATTTAAGAAATTATATATATATATATATATATATATATATATATATATATATATATTTTGTTTTTTACTTACTGTCACCAGTGCAGTACAGTATCATCATATAACGGTTGTGTCAGTGATCAGAGACACTGACTTGTGACAGTAAACAAAAAAAAATATATATAAGATTTTTTTTTTTCAATTTGTTTTTTTTATTATAATTTTTTTTTTTTTACACACTTTAACTACTTAAAACCCGGACCAAAATGCAGGTAAATGACCAGGCCCCTTTTTGCGATTCGGCACTGCATCGCTTTAACTGACAATTGCGCGGTCGTGCGACGTGGCTCCCAAAGAAAATTTGCGTCCTTTTCTTCCCACAAATAGAGATTTCTTTTGGTGGTATTTGATCGCCTCTGCAATTTTTTTTGCGCTATTTACAAAAATAGAGCAACATTTTTTTTTAAAAATCAATATTTTTTACTTTTTGCTATAAGAAAAATCAAATTAAACTAAATTTTAGTCAAAAATTTAGGCCAAAATTTATTTAGCCACATGTAGTGTTGTGCAGACTTACTGTGAGATGTGATCTCTCTTCAGCGGCGGTTGAAAAAAAACACTGAGAGGAGAGAACACATCACTTCCCCCTTCCTGCGTTAACACGGGAGGAGGAAGTGCAGGGCGGGGGAGCGCGCGGATTGGCTGGGAGCGGTCCTGAGGGGGCGGACAAAAACGAATAGCCGCCTCCTTGTCCCGGATCGCTCGTACAGCCGTGGGGACCGCTGCATGTACCGGGGGGCCCCGATCGGACCCCCGACCCACCTCAAGGCACCAACGTATATACAGTTGTGTTCAAAACTATTCAACCCCTACTGCAATTGATTGTTTTTGCCAGTTTGACACTGATTTTGATCATTCAGTCATGCTGCTTACAATTAAATCAAAGAGGCACGTGTAGGTCAGACAAATATAACATAAGATTTATAATGAAATAACCACAAATGTATTTTCTGTGCTGACATCATTATCAGTTTTATTCAACCCCCAAGTGACATTCAATCTTAGTACTTAGTACAACATCCTTTTACAGTTATAACAGCTTTTAAACGTGAAGCATAGCTTGACACAAGTGTCTTACAGCGATCTACGGGTATCTTCGCCCATTCGTCATGGGCAAAAGCCTCCAGTTCAGTCACATTCTTAGGCTTGCGCACTGCAACTGCTTTCTTTAAGTCCCACCAGAGGTTCTCAATCGGATTTAAGTCTGGTGACTGCGATGGCCACTCCAAAATGTTCCAGCCTTTAATCTGCAACCATGCTCTAGTGGACTTGGAGGTATGCTTTGGATCATTGTCCTGTTGAAAGGTCCAACGTCTCCCAAGCCTCAGGTTTGTGACGGACTGCATCACATTGTCATCCAATATTTCCTGGTACTGAAGAGAATTCATGGTGCCTTGCACACGCTTAAGCTTCCCTGTACCTGCAGAAGCAAAACAGCCCCAAAGCATGATTGACCCCCCGCCATGCTTCACAGTAGGCAAGGTGTTCTTTTCATCATAGGCCTTGTTCTTCCTCCTCCAAACATAGCATTGATCCATGGGCCCAAACAGTTCTAATTTTGTTCCATCAGTCCACAGAACACAATACCAAAACTTCTGTGGTTTGTCCACATGATTTTTGGCATACTGCAGTCAACTCTTCTTATTCTTTGGAGACAGCAAGGGGGTGCGCCTGGGAGTTCTGGCATGGGGGCCTTCATTACGCAGTGTGCGCCGTATTGTCTGAGCAGAAACTTCAGTACCCACATCTGACAAATCTTTTCTCAGTTCCTCAGCAGTCACACGGGGACTTTTCTCCACTCTACGCTTCAGGTAGCGCACAGCAGTCAAAGTCAGCATCTTCTTTCTGCCACGACCAGGTAGCATTTCAACACTGCCCTTTGCCTTGAATTTGCGAATGATGCTTCCTATGGTGTCTCTTGTTATGTTTAACATCTTTGCAATCTTCTTATAGCCATTGCCCTTCCTGTGAAGAGTAATCACCTCTTCTCTTGTCTTCCTGGAGCATTCTCTTGACTTCACCATGTTTGTAACCACACTAGTAAATGTCTAGAAGGAGCCAAGTATCACAGTCATTTTAAATCTGCCTAATTGGTGCTTATTAGGCTTTATTGCTGCTCCCTGACATCCACAGGTGTTTTCAATACCTGTTTGAAAACACTTCAATGAACATCTGTTCTTCGTAGTGGTAGTCTTTAAGGGCTTGAATAATTGTGTAAATGAAGAATTCACAAAAGAAACATTTACTACTGTATTACAAAACCAATTGATGTCATTTTAGTTGCATATGGTTCTTTAAGAAGTCCTTGTATGATTTCATTCTGAATACAATTACAAATGTACACTAAATTCCCTAAAACCCTTTACAGCATTGGGGGGTTGAATAATTTTGAACACAACTGTATACGTTGATGTGCCTGTCGGTGCCATTCTGCCGACGTAAATGTACATGGGACGGTCCATAAGAGGTTAACCAGTGCAATATAATGTTACCATGGTAACATTGTACTACTCTGGGGGAGTGATCAGTATATTTTATTTTATTTTTTACACATTATATTTGGATATTCCAGTGCAGTACATTGCAATATCCAAGCATTTTACTGAATGAAATGCATTCAGTTTGTTTTGTTGTGCTCAGCTGTGTTTAGCAGAGCTATTCACATGGTACAAATGGGCTATGATTGGCCCAGTCTCTACCATGTGATCCAGCTGACCAATTACAGCTAGCAAGACAATTGTATATAATCAATTGTTTGAAAGAAAGCCATCCATTGTTTACAACTGTCATGTAACCTGCATGTTGCCATAGGCTGGACCGGAACAGTTAAAAACCATTGACAGTGGAAGAAGGAAGAATGTAAAGTTAGTTGTATGCCTTGTCATAGGTCAGTTCAGGCACCAAACATCAAATCATTAAAGTACAGCTTTGTGATTGAGTAAAATATAGGAAATCATTAATGTCTAATCCTAGACTCAAATTTTATCACGCATTTTTCCAAGTGTTCTTATTGAAGTCTATGGGGCTATAATGCACCATGTTGCACCAAAAGACGAATCTGTACCTTTTTCCAAGTTGTACAGCATGATGTTTCTTGGGTGTGAATCGGCTTTGTAAACAGTAATGGAATTATTTTGTAATGGCTGAAGTGTGACAAATCAGACAGGTGTGAATGGAAACTTCAATAGTGTGTATTTCTGTAATTTGAAAAAAGGAAGAAAAACAAATCGACTCCCAATGGGGAATACAAACTATTTAAGATTTGTTTGTTTACTGCAGATACTTATACAGTGCAGACAATTTAGTTTTCACTTTACATACTCTAAAATAAGTCACTTATATGTAGCATCTTTATAGTGGAAAATAAATAAAAGGGAATTTTTTTATGTTACAGAGAATAGTTAGGAATATTAGGTGTACATAAATTTAAGGGAAATTTTGTGGGAGTCCTGTGCAGATGGTTAATTGTGTGTTGTTATGAGAGTTTTTGCCTCTACTGAGTGATCTACCTGGATATGGTCTTATATGAGAAGATTTAGAGGGATAGTGGTATAGCACTGCTCTTTGATGTGACAGGTGGGTATAAATTAATTATTGAAAAGTGCTACTGTAGGTGCTTTTTAAGCCAACACATTAAATACATGTATTTAAAAATAAAAATAAAAAGCAATTGATGATATTGGTAAAGTGACTGATGTTTCTGTTAAACCAAATGGTGAATAAACATTGCCTTCATGATATGTTCACAAAATCTGTTTACAAACGGTTTATAGAAAAATAAGTCTCAATTAGGGATGAGCTTCGTATTCGAGTCAAACTCATGTTCGACTCGAACATTGTATGTTTGATCGTTCGTCGAATTACGAACGTTGCGGGTCGTTCGCGCCAAATTCAAGTTACGTTTTACAGCCCATAATACACTGCGGCATCGCAGTGCATTGCTGTCTGATGATTGGCCAAGCACACACTATGACCCTCATGCGTGGCCAATTATGGCTCAGGGGGTTTAGTACATCCCCCACACTATAAAAGGCCACCTGCAGGTCGGCCTTGTGTAGTGTGTTGCGGTGGTTAAGAGAGAACAGAGAGAGACAGATTGTGGGCCAGATTCCGATACAAATATGTATCTATCCGTATGCTCTTTACGCTATGCGTCCGCAAATTTTATGGGCAAGTGCCTTATTCAGAAAGCACTTGCTCCATAAGTTGTGGCGGCGTAGCGTAAAGTTACTGGCGTAAAGGGCGCCTAATTCAAATTAGTACTGTGGGGGCGTGATTCATGTAAATGAATCATGACCCCATGTATTTTCTGAACGGCGGATGCGCCATCCGTGGACGTATCCCAGTGCGCATGTGTGAAATCACGCTGCAACTAGTCAATGTAAACGACGTGTACGTAAATTACGTCCAGCCCCATTCCCGAACGATTTACGCAAACAACGTAAACGACGTACAATTGACGCTGTCCCGACGTCCATACTTAACATTGGCTGCACCTCATATAGTAGGGGTAACTTTACGCCGGACTAACGCTTACGCAAACGATGTAAACTAAGACCCCCGGCCGCAAGTAAAATAACGGAAGCGCCACCTAGCGGCCAGCGTAAATATGCAACTTATATACGACGGTGTAACAGACTTACGCCGCTCGTATATTACCTGAATTCAGAAAAAAAGATATGCCAGCTATTCTTAGTATTTACACAGTGTATCTCTAGATACGCCGATGTAAATACTTTCTGAATCTGGCCCAGAGTGTCATTTATTGCAGGTAGATAGAGCAGGCAGGCAGGCTAGTCAGTTAAAGTTAGTGTGTAGAGGATACTGTATATATGCATCCCAGGTGTTGTACATATATTTGTACACTGTATAGTATAGCTAGATCAGCTCTTCCTAATTTACTGGCAGGCAGGTAATTGTGCTAGCTGCAGTATTCTCACGTGGTGTATTGCCTGTGTCCTCTGCAGTGTGCACCATAAAGCTGCACAGGCATACTATAGACACCCAGCAGGTACAATATTTAAAGGATTTATTGTTTTTATTTTATTTTTGAGCATCAATGATGCTTAAATAAAAAAAATGAAAAAATCCTTTTAATATTGTACCCGCTGGGTGTCTATAGTATGCCTGTGAAAACGTCTTTGAGAACCCGGGTCTTGCCCCAATGTATCAATGGAAAAAAAAAATTAAAACGGTCGTTTTTTCTGGAGCAGTGATTTTAATGATGCTGCATCATTAAAATCATTGCTCCAGAAAAAACGACCGTTTTTAAAACTTTTTTCTATTGATACATGTTCCCTGGGGCAAGACCCGGGTTCTCAAAGATGTTTTACGACAATAAATTGCATATTAGGCTTTAAAATGTGCACTTTTGAATTCGAACGTTCGAGTCCTATAGACGTCAATGGGATTCTAAATGTTCACGGACGGTTGGTCCGTTCGAAGGTTCTGGTGCGAACCGAACGAGGGGGTGTTCGGCTCATCCCTAGTCTCAATACAGTTTTAGTGTACTTACGCTAAGAAGTACAAATACATAGATGGGAGCAGTAAACATCAGCAAAATATATGCGCAGCAGTTATTTAAAAGGTAGGAAAACAAATCATGGACTGTATGATAGAATCATTGATAACATAATATAGAAATGTAAAAACCTAGTGGATTTGCTTAATGATAAAAAAAAGTCAACAGTATCCTATTTTAGTTCAATGAATCAACAAAGATAGATCCCAAGGTTTCCATTTTTGATCGTATGTGTCCATAGTATCGAATAACGTGTGATGAATGCGTTCTGATAGTTTGATGGCCAGCATGCGATTCTTAATTTGAGACCATGGCACAGTAGAGGAACGCCAGTTAAGAGCTATAGCCCAGTGTATTGAACTGAGCAACGTGTGTATTAGCCTAGTGTGGGCTATAGGAATGTCAGGAATAGGATAGAAAAGGAGGCACATTTTAAGTGTCAGTTCTATTCTTCTACGTATTATTTGTTCTATTTTGTTTTTGGCATGTTGCCATGTAGTTTTGAGGTGGGTACAATCCCATAAGGTGTGTATGAGGGAACCCTGCACTGGGCATCCTCTAAAGCAGGCATGTCCAAAGTCCGGCCCGGGGGCCAAATGCAGCCCCCCTGTTGATTTAATATGGCCCCTCTGGGGATTTGGATATATATATTATTTGTGGCCCCCAGGGCTCTGCCTTGGAGGGGGCAGGACGAGCGCCGTCAGATTACATGAAGAGAATCTCCTGTTTACTCAGCAGCACCTCTATTGGAAGTCCTGTCTCCTGGGATGCCATTGGACAACTGTTCTGTCTATCATAGGAGGCGGGACTTTGTATTAAAGAGGCCACAGGGTAAACAAGAGATTCTCCTGTTTGTATACTGTTGGCACTCGTCCAGCCCCCCTCCCTCTGCCCTCCGAGGCTGCACTGATGTCAATGGTAAGGCTGCATTCATGGCACATGTGAGGTTGCAATGATAAGGCTGCATTCATGGCACATGTGAGGCTGCATTCATGGCACAGGTAAGCCTGTGTGTGTTATACGCCGATAAATTCGGTATATCCAAATAATACGCCCAAGCTCATCCTAAGCAGCACTCTAAGATTCGTTGGGGCCACAAAAGTAATGTATACAGTATATCCAAATAACACGCCCAAGCTCATCTCTTCACCACACACAGCCACAAAGGCAAGATAATTCTTGTTGGGCAGTGTATTAGTCCTCAGCCAAATTTTAATGGTTTAAAGAATGTCAGGCAAAATAGTCGGCCCTCACGCATGTTCACTTCATCAAATCTGGCCCTCTTTGAAAAAAGTTTGGACACCTCTGCTCTAAAGCATAGGGGAGAGGTTGTTGGATAGAATGAATTAATTCTCTCTGGGGTGAGGTACCACCTGTATTGAAGTTTAATGGCAGATTCTCTGATGGAGACGGTCTTGGTGCATTTTCGTGAATTGTTAATAATAATGTCCCATTGTTCTGTAGAGAAGGATTCATCATGATCTGATTCCTATTGTAACATTTGATGTGTTTTGTCTGTTGTATTGTGTTCATTTAGGTTTTTATACAATCTGGATATTAAACCCCTATCGCAAGGTGAAGTAAGACAAATTTGTTCAAATATCGTAAAAGGGGTTTGGAAGGAAAGTGAAACATTTTTTTGGTAGAATAGTTTGATGTTATTGTATCGGAGAGTTCAGTACCTGTAAGTTTATATTCTGTATGCAAATCTGAGAATGTGCAAAATTTCTTATTTTTTGTGAGTGATTTTAGGTTAGATAGTTTGAGTAGTTGCCAAATAGTATATTGATTTGAGTTTAGGTTGGGTGGGGGGGTAAATAGGGGGTCCAATATGTGCAAAAAATCAACCGTTAAAATTAATATACTGTTATTAAAGTGCTAATATAAACCAGTTAAAGTGATCATTAAACTCTGTAATGATAAGTTAATTCAATTCAAGCAACCACTGAACTCTTGTAGTAGTAAAAATGACCAGTCTGTAAGTAGACAAGCCATGTTATCGTTGGTCAGTCCATATTATATGTAAACAAAATCAATGAAATCACAAATCAAGGTGACAGGTGCTCTTTATCCGTGCTTGGACAGATATATATTGGTGCAGGTGTTCCACTTACAGTAGGCCCCTTTCACACTGGGGCAGGAGCCGCGGTGGCAGTATTTTTAGCGGCGCTATACCGCCGGAATTGCCGCGGGAATGGGCCGATAGTGGTGCGGTATTAACCCCCACTAGCAGCCGATAAAGGGTTAACACCGCCCGCAATGCCATTGTTTAAACAGCGTGATACACTGGAATCATTCCTCCCCGCACACACCAGAAGCTGTGCGTTCAATGCGGCTTGCTCGTGTGAATGGACTCTCAAATGAATATAGGTTTTACATAATGAGATGATAAAGTGGGACTTTATGACAGTGACATTTATCCTAGCAATGGCTAGCCCCATGAGAGTTGTAATTACAAGTGGATGATGCCTCAAAGTATGAATATCTATACCTTGAATCAAATGTGTTAGTTTTTCTATATGTCTTTTTTAATTTGATAATATATATACAGTATATATATATATATATATATATATATATATATATATATATATATATATATATATATACACTATATTACAAAAAGTATTGGGACACCTGCCTTTACATGCACTTTAAATTTAATGGCATCCCAGTCTAATGCCGCGTACACACGATCACTTTTTGTGATGAAAAAAAAATGTAATTTATCTCACGAACAAAACGACATTTTTCAAACTTCATTTTAAAAAAACGACGTTGCATACACACCATCGTTTTTCCAAAAAGCTCTAGCAAAGCGTGGTGACGTACACCACGTTCGACGGCACTCTGTTCCATTGAAGCTCCGTCTCTTAACTTGCTTCTGAGCATGCGCGGGTTTAAAAACGTTGTTTTAAATGTCGTTTTGCCCGCACACCATCACTTTTTATAACACAAAAAAAAACATTTTGAAAAACGACACAAAAAATTAAAGCATGTCCGAATCTTTTTTTTTGTCGTTTTTCAGAAGACATAAAACAATGTTTTGCCCACACACGATCATTTTAAATGACGTTTTTTAAAACGTCATTTTTTTTCATCACAAAAAGTGATTGTGTGTACGCGGCATTAGTCAATAGGGTTCAATATTGATTTGGCCCACCCTTTGCAGCTATAACAGCTTCAACTCTTCAAGGGAATGCTGTCCACAAAGTTTAGGAGTGTGTCTATGAGAATGTTTGACCATTCTTCCAGAAGAGCATTTGTGAGCTCAGGCACTGATGTGGATGAGAAGGCCTGGCTCACGGTCTCCGCTCTAATTCATCCCAAAGGTGTTCTATCGGGTATGTGCAGGTCAGTCAAGTTTTTCCACCACAAACTTGCTTGTGCACTGGTGCACAGTCATGTTGGAACAGTAAGGGGCCATCCCCAAACTGTTCCCACAAAGTTGAGAGAATGAAATTGTCCAAAATGTCTTGGTATGCTGACGCCTTAAGAGTTCCTTTCACTGGAACTAAGGGACCAAGCCCACCCCCTGAAAAACAACCCACACCATAATCCCCCCTCCACCAAATGATTTGGATCAGTGCACAAAGCAAGATCCATAAAGACATGGATGAGTGAGTTTTAGATGGAGGAACTTTACTAGCTTGCACAGAGTCCTGACCCCAACCCGAAAGAACACATTTGGGATAAATTAGAGCGGAGACAGCGAGCCAGGCCTTCCCGTCCACATCGGTGCCTGACATCACAAATGTGCTTCTGAAAGAATGGTCAAACATTCCCATAGACACACTCCTAAACGTTGTGGACAGCCTTCCCAGAAGAGTTGAAGCTGTTATAGCTGCAAAGGGTGGGCCAACTTAATATTGAACCCTATGGAAGAAGACCAGGATGCCATTAAAGTTCACATGCGTGTAAAGGCAGGTGTTCCAATACTTTTGGTAATATGGTATATATATATAAATATATATATATATATATATATATATATATATATATAGAGAGAGAGAGAGAGAGAGAGAGAGAGAGAAAATTACCCCCCCCCCCCCCCGATTAGCCTGTTTACTCTAAAAATAGTTTTTGTTTCTCAATGTTTGAGGCCTGTTATACCATTGTATTCATATTACGTCTCTTTATTGCTGAGAAGCTCTATTACAATGCTTTTCTCTCTCACTGGGGAATCCTGTGGTCTAGGTATTGTGTGAATGTGGTGATGCATACAATTCCCAGATGAAGCATGTTCTGTGCCAATGCTTGAGTTTTCTGCATCTGCTATTCTGCTTTTATGCTACAAACTATAGATTTTCAACATAATTGTGTTTTTTATTTACCTTTGGATGAGTGAGCTCTAACCCTAATGCAGTTACCAGCTTGATCCTGTTTATTATCTGATAATACAGTAGTGCCAGGTTTTTAGAGCAGTCTATATATGACATTAACATCAACTGAACTTATAACAGGTACAAGTCTGACTGTTCTTGGCACACTTTAGTAAACATTTCTCACATTAAGCCCCTCCCTAAACCTAGGATAAATGACAGATTAGCATACTAAATTCCTCAGTCAGTATTACAGTGGTATTTAGCCTCCCATTGGACATATATATATAGAATTTAAATGATACTAAAAGCTGGGAAGTAATTGAGAACTGCACAGTCTTCCCAACTGACATCATTGCTGGGAATTGCAGCTTAGTGAGCTGATTATGTAAATGAAACCTTAACATCATAACAATTGGGCTGATTTACCAAGCCTGTGCGCCAAGACTCATGGTGCACAAGCAGGAGTAAACCTGTTTTTGACATTTACCAAAGAAACACGCTGCCAGTGCAGCGTGTTTCCTCATTTACTAAAGTGCCTAATGCGCCCAGAAGAGGGCGCACAGCACGCCAGTACAGAGCTGGCGTGCGGCATTTAGTAATGTAAACATCGGGGATTCGGGCGGGAGTTTATGAGGGGAGGGAGGGGGGTGATGCAGGGGAAGTGTAGTGACATGTGTTTAAACTTGTGTGGCGGGCCGATTTAAAAGGGAAAGTGACTTTTGGGACCCGATCCCCGTGCCCTTGCAAAGTACGCTAGAACCTCGGAAGGTTCACTTGCATACTGGGCATGCGCAGAGGGAACAATCGGAGCTTACCGCGCGCCTCTTCAGTACGCCGGGAAATCCTTGGTAAATACCAGGCGGCGTAGCAGTGTTTGCACTGCCTGGAGCGGCGCACGGCAAGCTCCGAGCTGTTCTCGGGCTGCGCTGACACTGAAGGGGAACTCCGCGCCAAATTTCAAATGTGAAACCGGCGCGGCTTCCCCCCCAGGGGTACAATAGGCTCTCCGGCTTGGTCCGGAACGTGAGGGGTTAACCCACGCCAAAATCGGCGTGGGGTTTCCCCCCCAGATCCGTACCAAGCCCTCATCCCAGGCATGCAGTCTGGCCGGACAGGAATGGGGGTGGGGACGAGCGAGCGGCCCCCCCCCTCCTGAGCCGTACCAGACCACATGCCCTCGACATGGGGGAGTGTGTGCTTTGGGGGAGGGGGGCGCTGCCCCCCCACCCCAAAGCACTCTTGTCCCCATGTCGATCGGGACAAGAGCCTCTTCCCGACAACCCTAGCCATTGGTTGTCGGGGTATGCGGGCGGGAGCCAATCAGAATCTGGGAGCCCCGTTTAATAAGGTGGCCCCCAGATTTCGGGCCCCCACCCTATGTGAATGAGTATGGGGTACATCGTACCCCTACCCATTCACCTGGTGAACGTTTTCACTTTTGAGGGTCTTCCGCCGCCCCCTTCCAATTCTTCTGCCTGGACGGGGGTCGTACATCCCATCCAGGACTTGGACGTGGCGGGCTTCTCGTCGCTGTCTTCTGCCGCTGCCCCCTTCACCACGAAGCTCCGTGCTTGTTTGATGAGGGCAGCGGGCTTCCGTCGTCTTCTCCGGGGCGAGGGTCGTACATCCCACCCCGGATTTCGTCGCCGGGTTCTGCCTGGCTCCTACTAGGGGCCAGGGCTTCTTTTGCCGTCTTCCGCCGGAGGGCGCCACTCTCCGGGCTTCTCGACGTTGTCTTCCGCCGCGGGGGCCAGGCCTTCTTCTTTGCCGCCCCCCTCGATTTTTTCGGCCTGGACGGGGGTCGTACATCCCATCCAGGACTTGGACGTGGCGGGCTTCTCGTCGCCGTCTTCTGCCGCTGCCCCCTTCACCACGAAGCTCCGTGCTTGTTTGATGAGGGCAGCGGGCTTCCGTCGTCTTCTCCGGGGCGAGGGTCGTACATCCCACCCCGGATTTCGTCGCCGTCTTCTGCCGCTGCCCCCTTCACCACGAAGCTCCGTGCTTGTTTGATGAGGGCAGCGGGCTTCCGTCGCAGTCTTCCGCCGCGGGGTGACACTCGCGGGCTTCTTCTTCCATTCGATGTTGACACGGCGAGGTCCGGCGCTGAAATGCCTTCTGAGCGGCGGGCAAGGACTTATATTGGCATTGGGCGTGGGCGTGGTTATGCCAACATGTGACCTTAACCCATGTGACAGTGATGTCACGTCACATCACTGTCACATGGGTTAAGGTCACATGTTGGCATAACCACGCCCACGCCCAATGCCAATATAAGTCCTTGCCCGCCGCTCAGAAGGCATTTCAGCGCCGGACCTCGCCGTGTCAACATCGAATGGAAGAAGAAGCCCGCGAGTGTCACCCCGCGGCGGAAGACTGCGACGGAAGCCCGCTGCCCTCATCAAACAAGCACGGAGCTTCGTGGTGAAGGGGGCAGCGGCAGAAGACGGCGACGAAATCCGGGGTGGGATGTACGACCCTCGCCCCGGAGAAGACGACGGAAGCCCGCTGCCCTCATCAAACAAGCACGGAGCTTCGTGGTGAAGGGGGCAGCGGCAGAAGACGGCGACGAGAAGCCCGCCACGTCCAAGTCCTGGATGGGATGTACGACCCCCGTCCAGGCCGAAAAAATCGAGGGGGGCGGCAAAGAAGAAGGCCTGGCCCCCGCGGCGGAAGACAACGTCGAGAAGCCCGGAGAGTGGCGCCCTCCGGCGGAAGACGGCGAAAGAAGCCCTGGGAGGAGCCAGGCAGAAGCGGAGGAGCCCGAGGTGGGGCGACACCCCCGTTGTTCTCCGCTGTTTTCGGCCGGCCCCCCCCCGGATGTAAAAGAGCTTCATTTTGGGGTGGGGGCACAGTCGAGCATGGCGGAGAGCATGGGTGGGTGTTTCCCCCCCCCGGCAGAAGACGGCTAGAAGACCGAGGAGTGGCGACGCCCCCGTTGTTCTCCGCCATTTCCGCCGGCCCCCCCCGGATGTAAAAGAGCTTGATTTGGGGTAGGGGGCCTGGCCGAACATGGCGGAGAGCATCGGTGGGTGTCTCTCTCCCCGGCGGAAGGCGGCGGCGAAGACCGGGGGGGGGCGTAGGTGTACCCCCCCGGCGGAAGGCGAAGACCGAGGAGGGGTTTCGCCCCCGTTGTTCTCCGCCATTTCCGCCGGCCCCCCCCGGATGTAAAAGAGCTTGATTTGGGGTAGGGGGCCTGGCCGAACATGGCCGAGAGCATCGGTGGGTGTCCCCCCCCGGCGGAAGGCGGCGGCGAAGACCGGTGCGGGGCTGGAGCCCCCCCGGCAGAAAACGTCTGGAAGACCGAGGGGCTCCGCCCCCGTTGTTCTCTGCTTTTTTCGGCCGCCCCCCCCCCGAATGTGAAAGAGCTTATTTTGGGGTGGGGGCCTGGCTGGACATGGCGGAGATCATCGGTGGGTGTCCCCACCCGGCAGAAGACGGCGAAGCCCGGGGCCCAATGGGCTGGTGGTGGGGGGTCCCGGCAGAAGACCCCCGGAGCTGACTAATAAATTATTTTTTTCTGTGTGTTTTTTTTGGTGTTTACACTTTTCCACCCGGTGAATGGGTAGGGGTACGATGTACCCCATACTCATTCACATAGGGTGGGTGGCCAGAATCTGGGGGCCCCCTTAATATAGGGGGCTCTCAGATTCTGATAAGCCCCCCGCCCGCATACCCCGACAACCAACGGCCAGGGTTGTCGGGAAGAGGCTCTTGTCCCGATCGACATGGGGACAAGAGTGCTTTGGGGTGGGGGGGCAGTGCCCCCCTCCCCCACAGCACACACTCCCCCATGTCGAGGGCATGTGGTCTGGTACGGCTCAGGAGGGGGGGGGGGCGCTCGCTCGTCCCCACCCCCATTCCTGTCCGGCCAGACTGCGTGCCTGGGAGAAGGGTTTGGTCTGGATCTGAGGGGGAACCCCACGCCGTTTTTTGGCGTGGGTTTAACCCCTTATGTTCCAGATCAAATCTAAGAGCCTGTTGTGCACCTGAAGGGGGACCCCCACGCCATTTTTTTTTGTAATTTGGGGTGGAGTTCCCCTTTATCCCGGTCCTGTCAGGGGGGGGGGGGGAATGCCTGCTCGTCTGTCCCTACAATGTATGAACAGCGATCTGTCATTTCCCCTACACAGTCCCACCCCCTTTACAGTTAGAACACACCCAGGTAACATATTCAACCCCTTCCGCGCCCCTAGTGTTAACCCCTTCCCTGCCAGTGTCATTTTTATAGTAAGCAATGCATTTATATACCACTGCTCGCTACAAAAATGCCAAATCTCACAAAAATGTGTCCGCCACAATGTCGCATTAGACAGAAAAAACAATGATAGCCACCATTACTAGTAAAACAAAAAATTATTCCAAAAAAACCCATAAGACCAACCCCTACTTAGAACTTTTGCCCAAACCAATCAAACGCTTATTGTGATTTTTTGCAACCAAAAAGATGTCCAAGAATACTTATCGGCCTAAACTGAGGGCAAACATTTTTTGAATATATTTTGGGGGAGATTTATTATAGCAAACAGTAAAAAAGATGTTTTTTTAGTTACCAAATTGTCGCTATATTTTTGGGTCAAGCAAAAATAAGAAAAAACGCAGAGGTGATCAAATACCACCAATTTTTTAGGGGGGGGGGGGGGGAGGATGAGGACGCCCAATTTTTTTGGGGGCCACGTCGCACAACCACGCAATTGTCAGTCAAAATGACGCAGTGTTGAAATGCAAAAAATGGCCCCGTCAGTGACCAGTAATATGCTCTGGGGCTCAAGTGGTTACAAATTAAGAATACACTAAAGTTAGCCCAATTTATGGCCATAATGTGAAAGATGATGTTACACCGAGTAAATAGATACCCAACATGTTACACTTTAATATTGCACACACTCATGGAATGGGGCCAAACTTCAGTACTTGAAAATACCCATAGGCAACGCTTTTTTATGTGTTTCAGGTTACCAGTTTAGATTTACAGAGGAGGTCTAGTGCTAAAAGTATTGCTCTCGCTCTAACGTACGCTATGATACCTCACATGTGGGGTTTGAACGGGGGTTCAATATGTGGGCGGGGCTTACACATTTAAGGCCCGCCCCCATATATGGAAACATTCTTCAAACCACACATGTGAGGTATCATAGCGTGCGTAACAGCAAGAGGAATATTTATAGCACTAGACCTCATCTGTAAATCTAAACTGGTAACCGGAAACAATAAAAATGCTGCTTGTTCGCTTCTGACTGCGAGCTACTAGGGACAGGGGCTTTTAAATTATTACTATTTAGGTTTGTTACGTAAAAATTCTATAAGACCTCCCGTTCAGCTTGTAAAGCATCACTTCATGGGGACCAAAAAAAAATTTAACACCTCTAATGCTTTCATCCGCCATTGCAGATTTGATTCTGGTACTGCATTTCGAGTGAACTGGGCATGCTCGAACAGTTAGAAAAAGAAGTTGGAAGTTTCATCCTGAAAATGACTTGCATCTTTCTGAGCATGCTCAGAAAGCTCTTTTTTTGGCTTAGTAATTTAAGGACATCCTTAACAGGTGTAAGCAGTTCCAAGTGCACACAAACTAGAGGCTGACATTTCTTCATGTGTTTCCAATTGGTTCATTAGCACACATGTTATAAAAAGCGTGGATACTGCACGTGTCAGCTGCCCCTCAGAGGGGGCAGATTTGCTGGCTGGAAGGAATGGCGGAGTGAAACAGAGATGTTTTGGAGCAAGTTTTGATGTTTTCGCTGCTACATAATTTTGCTAAATGTTTCTCAAGATGTTAATGACTAATGTTTTAATCCTGTGGGTCTATCCTGTTATTTCAAAAGCATGATTTATTTTCCAATGACTGTGAAATAAACGTTGGTCTTTTTTGTTTTTAGGTGTTTTTATATTTTTTTGGTGTGTTTATTTGTAATTTTTTGTTTTGCTTTCCTTGTTTTGTGGACCAATAAAATTACTTTCAAATTTTGAAGTTTGTTTTGTGATATTTTTTTCCTGCTATGGATTTCAACCGCTGCAGCTGAACTAGTTTGGGCCTAAACCATCAAGTGTGATTTGTCTCTAAGCTCTTTCCTGGTGTGTATGCATGAAATGTTTAGTCACCAGAAAAGGAAGGACAAAGCGGTAAGTATTGTTTCCTAGAACTGATGTCCAGACTGACTTTTTAAAGCACATGTGCAAGATGTAGGAAAAGCTGCATAACAGGGCCTGTTGGAGGGGGGGGGGGGTGGTGTATTGGTGGACAGGCTTGAAGTGCTGATTTACAGCGCTGTGCTTGAAACTAGCACAAGACAATCCTATTCTAATTGTGGGTTGTTTGAGGGAAGCCAATTGAGTGTTAGAACCCCTGCTAGTGTTTTTAGGCTTGGGCTTTGTGTCCCTTTTCCTAAAATTGGCTTCACTTCCTGTCACACAGCTGAACAGGAAGTGAGGTTAAAACCCTACCAATGGTCTTTTCTTTGGGACACAGGTCAATCTAACTAGTGTCACCATTAAGCAAATTGCACTGCAGTGTACACCCCAAATGATTAGTTATTTTGGGGTTTAGTAAAGGCAAAGCCGCTCTGCAGTAGAAGCGTAGGCAATGAAAATCAGAAGGGAAGCACTGATGGTTTTTACTTCCAATCCCGCCAAGTTTAGAGTTTTCTTCCTTGCTTGTCCACTTGTAGTGCAAAGTGGATTTGCCTTTAGTAAATGGACCCCAAAGTCCAAGATTCCTACTAATTTGGGGTGTACACAGCAAAATGCCATTTCCAAAATGGGAAACTATTTATATTGATCTGTGTGTCCCCAACAAAACATTACTCAGGTGTTTCCCTCACTTCCTGTTTGGCTGTGTGGCAGGAAGTGAATGAATTAAGTAGAAAGTGACAACATTTGTGAGGTGTCTTTACCCTATCAGGGGTGCAGGCATCCCCAAAACAAACAAGAAAATAGTTGATTTAACATTGGGTGGTGTTTGTGGGGGTCCCTAACACACATTCATACATATTAGCAACGCTGGATCCTGGCCTATTGGCATGGTTATATTTTCTTAAGCCTCTCAATAAAATGATCTGAAATTTGGGGTTAAACTGGAACAATAATCATCACTTTTATTTTTTGGATTTCTTTCATTTTGGATAGAGTTGGGGGGGGGGGGGTTAGAAGCTCTGTCAGTTTATTTTGTATTATCCCTGTCCGTTTGGGGAGATTGGCCTTCACTTCCTGCCCCATAGCCAAACAGGAAGTGATCGAAAAACTAGGCAAATTAAGGGTCTCCTGTGCCCCCCCCCCCACAGAACTTGTGTGTGTCCCCTGAAAAATCCTGGGTGGGTCATAAAAAAACAGGGTGTGGCCTTGACAGGAAGGGTGGGTCATTTTTCTATTAGGGGGGTGCCAAAATTTGGTCAGGCCTAGGGCAGCACAAAACCTAAATATCCTACTGCATATTAGGGCTTATTTAGACAGGATCCAATTTACAGCATGTTTTTAGATTGTGGGAGGAAACCCGCACAGGGAGAACATGCAAACTCCAGGCAGATAGTGTCACGGGCGGGATTCGAACCAGCAACCCTTTTGCTGCTAGGTGAACATGCTACACACTACGCTACTGTGCTGAACGAACATGATTGCAGCTGAAAGCATGAGATGTTTTTTTTTAAACCAATTACATGCTTTCCAGCCTGGAGGACAGATGTGGGGTCTAATTGACCCCGCCTTTCTCTATAAAGAGGACCTGTCACACACTAGTCCTATTACAAGGGATGTTTACATTCCTTGTAATAGGAAGAAAAGTGAAAAATAATACAAACAAAGGGACAAACAAGTGCAAAAATTAAAATATTAAGTAAAAAAATAAAATAACAAAGGAATTTAAATGCTCCTGTCCCTAGTAGCTCGCACTCAGAAGCGAACACGCATGCAAGTCCCACCCACATATGTAAACATCTTTCAAACCCCACATGTGAGGTATCATAGCGTGCGTTAGAGCGAGAGCAATAATTTTAGCACTAGACCTCCTCTGTAACTCAAAAGTGGTAACCTGAGAAAAAAAGTCAAGCGTTGCCTATGGAGATTTTTAATAACGAAGTTTAGCGCCATTCCATGAGTGTGCGCAATATGAATGCGTGACAAGTTAGGTATCTATTTACTCGGGGAACATCATCTTTCACCTTATCCCTAAAAATTGGGCTAGCTTTACTGCTTTCTTATTTTGTCATTCATGAAACAGGTATTTTTTTTTGAAAGCCAAAAAAAAAAAAAAAAGTTTGCAAATTTTTGGCACAAATACTGTTGGAAATGTGTCCGAAAAAATGGCCGCCACTTTATTCCCTAGGGTGTTTGTTAATAAAATATATATAATGTTTGGGGGTCCTGAGTAAGTTTCAAGGAAGAAAATATAATTGTTACATGAAGGAGAGAAGTGCCAGAATAGGCGCGGTATGGAAGTGGTTAAAGTGCACCAATAAAAGTGAAAAATTCCTTGAAATTTCGTACCATGGGGGGGGGGGAGGCAATTAGGGGCGCCATCAGGAATTATGGGGCCCCTTACACAGCTTCAGGCATGGGCCCCCTGGAGCAGAGAATAGGGGGGGGGGGGTGCCGCCTGATATTAAGAAGGGGGGGGGCTGCCGCAATTTGATAAGCGGGGGGTTCCTTTACCAAAAAATACATATAGAAAAATATATATTAAAAAGGGTGGTAGCCATCCGGGGGCCCTGGGGACCACTGGGCCCTTTAATAAAAAGAAACTTCTGGGCTCTTTAATGAAAAATAAATTACAATATCTACATATATAAAATAATAAAAAAGGGGGTTGCCTTGGGAGCTCTGGGCCCTTTACTAAAAAATAACTACCAAAAATCTAAAAAAAAAAATAACATTGGGTGGGAGCTGTGGTGGCTCAACGTGAATGGAACTGCGCTGACAAGCCGTTCACCTCTGCAGCCAAGGGTTCGGATCCCGGTCTCGGCTACATGTGAATTGAGTTTGGCTCCCAGTGGGGTGTGCTATGCAAGGTACGCCTGTGCTTAGTATGCCCACCCCCCCCCCCCAAAAAAAAAACACCACACTTGCACACACTTTGGCCATGAGGTCTCCTAAAATAAAGGGAGGCGAAGGACCTACAGGGCTGGCTGGGTGGGCTACACTCCTTCATAGGGGGAGTCCCTCTGTCCCATCGGGGACAGGCCCCCCTCACACCCACCATTGCCACCGGGGGCATGGAGAAGGATGGCGATTGCAAGTCCAGCTCCTCTCTCTCGACTTCACGCACAAAATACACTTTAAAAAAGAAATTAAAGTAAAAAGTAACAAACCTGGGGAAAATGTTTATAACATTTTTAGAAGCAAAAAGGTTGTCATCTGGGGCCCTCTGGGAGCTTTCAAAATTATATTATATATATATATATGTTTAAAAAATAACCAAAAAATATATAATTTTTTTTGTTTTGTTTTTTTTTTGTAAAGGTGGGGGGTTGTCATCTGGAGCCCTGGGGATCTCTGGGCCACTGGGGACCTCCAGACCCCTAAAACAAAACATTGGCCCTTTAATAACAAAAAATTTGGGGGGTTGCCACCCGGGGCCCTGGGGACCTCCAGACTGCTAAAAAATATTAAATTCCAAAAATTGGCCCTTTAATAAAAAATCCTACAAAAACCAACTAACAAATATATATACAAAAAAAAAAAGAGGGGGGTTACCATCTGGGGCGCTGGGGGGCCTCCAGGCATCTGGGCACCTCCGGACCCCCGGGCCCCTTACAGGTGTACAGGGCCGCCATCATGAATTTTGGGGCCCCTTACACAGCTTCAGGCATGGGCCCCCTGGAGCAGAGAACCGGGGGGGGGGGGGTGCTGCCGCATGAAATTGAGAAGCGGGGGGGGGGGTGTTGCCACAAATTGAGGAGCGGGGGGGCCCTTTACAAAAATTTTGACAGAAATAAGAAATAAAGAAAAATATATATAAAAAAGGGGGGTAGCCATCCGGGGCCCTGGGGACCTCTGTGCTCTTTATAAAATAAAAATAAAAAAGAGAGAAAATACATATATATATATTTTTTAAATATAACATTTATCGAAAAAAAGTAAAAAAACAAGGGGGTAGCCTTCCAGGGCCCTGGGGACCTCTGGGCCCTTTCCTTAAAAAAAATAAAACAAATATATTAAAAAAATATATATATTTTTTTAAATATATATCTTTTATTTAAAAAAAAGGGCTTGCCATCTGGGGCCCTTAGTGGCCTCCGGGCCCCTGGGGACCTTCGGAGCCCTTAAAAAAAATAAAAAATAAAAAATATTTTTTTTTGTTTTAGGGTGGTTCCCATCCGGGCCCCTGGGGGCCCCTGGGGACCCCCGGGCGGTGTAATGCCTGTACCCCCCTAATGGCGGCCCTGCAGGTGTACTGCCTGTACCCCCCTGATGGCGGCCCTGGGTGTAATGTCAGCATGTGAAAAATGACATTCTGAAGGAAAAAAGCCATTTAAAACTGACTCGCGGCAATAATGAATTGTCAGCTCCTGGAAATTGCAGGAGAATTCATTCATTAAAAACACCAAAAAAAAAGCGTGGGGGTCCCCCCAAATTCAATAACCAGACCCTTTAGGTCTGGTATGGATATTAAGGGGAACCCCGCCATCAATTTTAATAAAAAATGACGTGGGGTTCCCCCCAAATATCCATAACCAGACCCTTCAGGTCTGGTGTGGAATTTAAGGGGAACTCCACTCCAAATTAAAAAAAAAATGGCGTGGAGTCCCCCCTAAAATCCACACCAGACCCCTTATCCGAGCACGTTGACCTGGCCGGCCGCAGAAAAGAGGGGGGGACAGAGCGCGGCCCCCCCCCTCTCCTGAACCGCACCAGGCCACATGCCCTCAACATTGGGAGGGTGTTTTGGGGTGCCCCCCAAAACACCTTGTCCCCATGTTGATGAGGACAAGGGTCTCTTCCCCACAACCCTTGCCCGGTGGTTGTGGGGGTCTGCGGGCAGGAGGCTTATCGAAATCTGGAAGACCCCTTTAACAAAGGGGCCCCCCAGATCCCGGCCCCCCCCCTGTGTGAAATGGTAATGGGGTACCTTGTACCTCTACCATTTCACGAGTAAAAAAAATGTAAAGGGTTAAAAAAGACAAGAGCCGGTTTTTGACAAGTCCTTTATTATCTTCTTTCTTCTTTTCTTCGGGTTTCTTCTTCCTCCTCCTTCTTCTTCCTCTGCTTCTGTCTTGGGTCTTCTATTCCCGCATCTTGCCCGGCGTGTTCTTCCATCTTCTGTTCCTCCCGCTGTCCTTCTCGTCCGCATCTTCTTCTCCTTCTTCTTCTTCTTCGCCGGAGCGGCCGCTTCCAATTGAAATCCCCGCTGTCTGCCGGACCACGCCCCCCCCTCTGACGCCTCGGGCAAGCTCTTAGGAGTGTGCTGCAAGTGCGTCCGAGGGGGGCGTGGTCACAAGTGAGAGGGCGGGCAATTCAATTTGAAGCTCGTGCGCGGCTTTTTCTTTGCAGGAGTCGCCGCTTCCAATTGAATTGCCCGCTTTCTGGAACATGTGACCACGCCCCCCTCTGACGCACTGGCACCACACGGGGACTTTCCTAAGAGCTCGCCCGTGGCGTCAGAGGGGGGGCGTGGTCCGGCAGACAGCGGGGATTTCAATTGGAAGCGGCCGCTCCGGCGAAGAAGAAGAAGGAGAAGATGCGGACGAGAAGGACAGCGGAAGAAGATGGAAGAACACGCCGGGCAAGATGCGGGAATAGAAGACCCAAGACAGAAGCAGAGGAAGAAGAAGGAGGAGGAAGAAGAAACCCGAAGGAAAGAAGAAAGAAGATAATAAAGGACTTGTCAAAAACCGGCTCTTGTCTTTTTTTAACCCTTTACATTTTTTTTCTCGTGAAATGGTAGAGGTACAAGGTACCCCATTACCATTTCACACAGGGGGGGGGCCGGGATCTGGGGGGCCCCTTTGTTAAAGGGGTCTTCCAGATTTCGATAAGCCTCCTGCCCGCAGACCCCCACAACCACCGGGCAAGGGTTGTGGGGAAGAGACCCTTGTCCTCATCAACATGGGGACAAGGTGTTTTGGGGGGCACCCCAAAACACCCTCCCAATGTTGAGGGCATGTGGCCTGGTGCGGTTCAGGAGAGGGGGGGGGCCGCGCTCTGTCCCCCCCTCTTTTCTGCGGCCGGCCAGGTCAACGTGCTCGGATAAGGGGTCTGGTGTGGATTTTAGGGGGGACTCCACGCCATTTTTTTTTTAATTAGGAGTGGAGTTCCCCTTAAATTCCACACCAGACCTAAAGGGTCTGGTTATGGATATTTGGGGGGAACCCCACGTCATTTTTTTTTAAAAATTGATGGCGGGGTTCCCCTTAATATCCATATCAGACCTGAAGGGTCTGGTTATTGAATTTGGGGGGACCCCCACGTCATTTGAATAATTATTTTAAAAATCGTACCATGGGGGGGGGGGGGGAATGTCAGCAGGTGAAAAAAAAACGCACTTTTCCCGTGGTTAGAAATATGTCTTTGCACAAAATGACATTCTGAAAAAAAAAAAAAAAAAAGCCATTTAAAACTGACTCGCGGGGGGCGGAGCTAGCCGGAGACCGAGATGGCCGCGCTGTAGTGGAGCTCCGGACCCAGCGGACATACAGCGGCTATTGGCACGCGATCCAGCCGGGTTTGTGACCTACTAACGTGGCGTTCTACCTCCCTGTAAGCCGAGGCTCGAACTGGGAACATGACAAGGCGCAAGAAGGAGGGGAATCATCCCCTCAAGCTCACGGAGTTCTTCTCCATGGGGACGAAACAAGATGGCGCCGGCGCGTCTTCCACACCGCGACCTGGGAACTCACAAACTTCTCCCCAGGCAGGGAAAGCCACCAAAAGAAGCAGTGTACCCAGGAATCGGACATCTCCCCCCGCCACCCCATCCTCGGGGAGCCCAGAGAAGGCGAGATTCCGACTGGATGCCACAGAGGCCTATCATGAGGTGAGCTCACACACAGACTCAGGGGATGACACCAGAGACATGCCTGATTCAATTGATTTGTTCCCCACCACTGACAAACCTGTGCTAGACACGGTTTTAAAGGACATGCTAGTGTCACTTAGAAGCTCACTTCACTCGGACATGATAGCATGTGTGCATAAGTTCAGCTCTGACCTGAAGCATGTGGCTGACAGGGTTACTCACGTTGAGGAAAAGATGGGGGACTATGCTTCCACTATCAATGCCTTGGTAGATGCCAATGACAGTAAGGAAGATGACATTGAAGGGCTGAAAGCAAAGATGGCTGAAATGGAGGACAGATCCCGGAAAAATAATGTAAAAATAAGGGGGATCCCTGAGTCTGTTAAACAACAGGAGCTCCGCAGCTATGTTACTCAGCTGTGCACCGCAACTCTACCTGACATGTCTGAGTTGGACTTTACTATAGACAGAATACACAGGCTTCCCAAGCCATCTTATTTGTCAGATAATGTTCCCAGAGATGTGATCCTTAGATTTCATTTTTACCACACTAAGGAGAAGATCATGGCACTCTCGCGCCACACAGACACGATTCCTGAGCAGTATGCCAATCTCCAATTTTACACTGATCTATCCCAATACACGCTGCAGAAACGCAGAAATCTAGCTACGATCACGAAAGCCCTCAGAAATCATAAGTTGATCTACAAATGGGGCTTTCCAACGAAGCTGATAGTTACAAAAGATGACAAAGACTATGTGATGGACTCCCTAGAAAAAGGCCTAGCTATGTTGCAATCGTGGGGAATAATCCCTGAACCTCAACAGACCTCACGCCAACGTAACAACAACAGTACCCAAGATCAAGAATGGCGCACTGTGGATCGCAAAAATGCTCGTTCACACACCTGAGCTGGATGGTGTTTAAATATGCTTATTACCGCTGGGAGAGAATTTCCACCCCTTTTTCGTTTGTTTTGTTTTTTTTCTCTCAGCTCCAAGTTTACCCTATACCCCCCGGTATACATTTGAGTGACTGAAAGTCACACCCTTGCACTTTTTTTTTTTCTCTTTTTCCCTGAGGCCTTCGGCCGTTGGTGTTTTGTTATGTTTTTCTTATTTCAACAGTTTCACTCTGCCCTACTGGTCGACCTCCCCATGATGCTTGTTCCTCTGCAGCCTGCTCCATTCTGGATGCCTTCATCACCCCCATGTACCGCCTACATGCCGACACCTACCTCCTCCGGAGCCCGGATCTCATCTCTTGTAAGTGAACTGCTCTGTGTTCATCTCTCTAAGCATTTTCTTTATACATCTCCATGGCGGTACACTTTCTTACTTTGAACTCTAAAGGTCTGAATCACCCAGCCAAGAGGAGATCACTGTGGAAAGACGCTCTGCATCATGACTGTGACATTTTATGTGTACAGGAGACACACTTTAAACAAACCGCATGCCCTAAATGCACCCACCCAAAGTTTCCTCATATATTTATGGCAAATGCGGAGACCAAAAAGAGAGGGGTGATGGTGGCAATAAGGGACTCTGTGGCCTTCCACCCTCTTCACATTGTAACAGACCCACAAGGGCGCTACCTTATCCTGGTCTGTGAGATCAACTCCGTTGTTTACACTGTGGCCAATATATATGCTCCAAATACCCGCCAAATTAACTTCCTCCACAAAGTTATGAGGAAGGTACGGAGGGTGCAGAAGGGGGCACTGGTGGTATGTGGGGACTTCAACGCCACCTCCGACCCATCGATGGACATGACCTCTTCTCCTAAGAGACCCCCTCCCTCGCTGAGCGCTTCCATACGATCTCATGAACTGTTTGATACATGGCGGTGCCTCAACGCAAATGAAAAAGATTTTACTTTTTTTTCCACAGCCCATGGCTCTTATAGTAGGATTGACATGATTTTGGTCGATAGATCGTTGTTATTTCAATGTACCAATGCTAAAATTGGGGGCATCACCTGGTCGGACCACGCCCCGGTGAGCTTGACGGTGGGGGACCCTTCCCTCCGCAGTCGTGCCTACCTTTGGAGGGCTAACTCCTATCTGTTGAGGGAGGGTCCGACAAGGTCAGGTATTGAATTGAAGCTGAAAGAATTTTTTGAAATTAATCAGGGGTCAGTTGACGACCCGTTTGTTCTGTGGAATGCGCATAAGGCTTTTGCGAGGGGAATTATGATACAGATGGGGGCAAGACTTAAGAGGGAGAGGCAGCAGCAGACTGTTCAGCTTATATCCCAAATTGAAACGTTGGATAGACAGAACATGGCCCACCCGTCCTCTTCCTTATCAAATAGGATCTCTCAGCTCCGTACGGAACTTAGACTCAGGTTCCTTGAGGACTTTGAGAAGGCATCCAGGAGGCTAAAACTTTCCTATTATACAAGTGGCAACAGAGCTGGAAAACTCCTGGCCAACAAAGTGAAGGGTCATAGAGTTAAATCCCAGATATCACATATTCTAGAACCTAACACCTCAACCAAACTAACACATCCACAGGCGATAGCAGATACATTCAGCCGATATTACAGCTCGCTGTATAATCTCAAAGACGATCAGAGAGTCCCGCAGCCTACAGAGTCAGCAATTTCAACCTTCCTTAATAAATTAGATCTCCCCCAACTCACACAAGATCAACTAGCACACCTTAACTCCCCAGTGACAGACTTAGAAGTCGGGAAAATTATTAAATCCCTACCTCTCAATAAGTCCCCCGGCCCGGATGGTTACACTGGGGAATACTATAGGGCTTTCCAGGACTTGCTCTGCCCACATCTCTCTAGGGTTTTCAGTTCTGCTGCTGCGTCCTCCTCATTTCCCCAAGAGATGCTCAAGGCCACAATTATAGCCTTGCCAAAACCAGGGAAGGCACCAGACATTCCGCAGAACTTTCGGCCAATATCGTTGTTAAACAACGATGTAAAAATCTATGCTAAACTAATAGCTACAAGACTAGCGTCTATACTACCAGATCTCATAGATATTGACCAGTCCGGGTTCACTAAGGGTAGACAGACAGCTGACGCTACTAGGCGCCTGATTAATCTCATACATCTTGCCAGACGCAGGGGAACGCCTTCTCTGCTCCTATCTTTGGATGCAGAGAAGGCGTTTGACAGAGTCCATTGGGGATTCCTGGCGGGAGTGTTGCAGAAGTTTGGATTCCACGGGTGGGTGTTCTCGGCCATTATGGCCCTCTACACACGTCCGTCAGCCCAGGTGTACATTGCGGGTGCTCTATCGGCTCCTTTTGAGATCACGAATGGCACTCGTCAAGGGTGCCCACTATCTCCACTCATTTTTAATTTAATGATGGAACCCCTAGCCACTAGCATAAGAACTCACCCCCAAATTACTGGACTGTCAGTAGGACCAAGGAAACACGTCATAAGCCTATTCGCTGACGACGTTATACTAATTTTATCGGACGTGGTAAAGTCGTTAGAGGCTGCTCAGTCCACACTACAAGACTTTTCTAGGGTGTCGTATTATAAGGTAAACGAGACAAAATCACATGTGTTGAACTTAGGGGTTGACTATGCGACTCAGACGGTGTTACAGGGCAAGTTTCCATACGTGTGGAACGATAAGGGAATAACTTACTTGGGGATAACTCTAACGCCCAATACAGAGGACCTCCTGAATGCTAACTATACACCTTTCCTGAATACCCTTAAATCTAAACTGCAGAAATTAGGCCACTCGGAATTATCTTGGTTGGGGAGATTGGCAGCTTTTAAGATGCTAATATTGCCTCAGCTTCTGTACATATTTAGGACCCTCCCTATCCCCATTCCCGGTGCATACTTTAAATCTATCCAGGGTATCCTAAACAGTTTCCTATGGCAGGGCAAAAGAGCGCGATGTGCTTTTGGAAGGATAATCAAACACAGGACAGCAGGAGGGATAGGACACGTACATCTGCAAGACTACTACTTCGCCTCTATCCTAGCCCAACTATCACACTGGTTTAATCCCGAATCTAGGGCATTGTGGAAGGATTTAGAGCAAAGACAGGTCCCGAGGGGAAACCTAGAAGACTTCTTGATGTCAACCAATATTAGCAGGTCCCTAGATAGGAGCTACCCTCCCACGGTCCTGGCAACCCTTAGGGCCTGGTCTCATCTATGTGCAACTGGGGATGGGATGGGGCCCACAGAACAGTTTAAACTCCCAATAACTGCAATGCACAATCTAATTCCAGATATTAATTTAACTAAATGGAAGGATAACGGTATACATTTTATAGATGACCTTATGGTGGACTCTAGGATGCTGCCATTTGGGGCGCTTCAGGAAAGATTCCACCTTACAGATACAGATAAGTACAAATACCTCCAAATAGCCCAGTTCCTTAGGAAAAACCCTTTTACCCCTAGATCCCTCCCGACTAAAATAGCTAAATTCCTTCGTCACCCGAATAGCAGTACTAAGGGCATAACAGTTATATATAGGGGGCTCCAGGAAAAAGACATCATGACCAAGACTCCAAATATTCTGGCCTGGGAAAGGGACTTTGGGGTAGAATTTCCGACTCACTCCTGGGCAAAGGCGATAAAAATCCAGATTGCCTCCACCAAGAGTACTAATCTTCTGGAGATGCACCAAAAACTGCTCCTTAGATGGTACCTCACCCCCCACCGCCTGGCTAAAATGTTCCCCACTACATCGGCTAACTGTTGGAGAATGTGTGGGGGGAGAGGAACGCTCTATCATATACTATGGCAGTGCCCAGTCATTTGGCCGCTGTGGGCACAGGTAGGACTCACTCTTAATAGGGTTCTAGGCCTTTCTCCTCTACTAGATCCGGCTATGGCAATCCTCTCCATAGGTATTGACGCGGTTCCCTCCCCACAGAGAACTGTATACGCACATGTCCTCCTAGCTACCCGCCTTGTCATCCTTAGACATTGGAAGTCTACAACCCCTCCCTCAATATCAGAGGTCTTAACTACAGTACAAATACATAGTTTATATGAACAGCTCCACGCATCAGCAAAAGGACAATATGAGGCAGTGTCCAACTTATGGGCTCCATGGGTGATATGGAAATCTAATAATTAGACAGCTTGAAGATCTGCAATTGGATAGAGTGGGGTGGTCGTGACCAGCTTGGGCACTTATGGTTCAAACGTTTTCGGTTAACTGGTTATCTTATTCTTTGTATTCCTGTTTCTTTTTATATTTTGTTTTTTTCTCTATAGGTTGTATCTAACCTTGTCTTACAACTTGTTGAGAACGTACATCCTATACAATATATAGAGGGCTGGGTCAACGCATTTAATGGGCAGAGCCCAGGAGACTATGGTAGGGGCGTGGAAGATAGAACCATCTATCACAGCTAGTTGGAACGACCATAGTGTGGGATCGTGATAAACTAGCCATACTACTCCACTACCTGCCCTGGGAATACACTACACCCATCTTATACTAGATATCCCAAGAAACTGACGCGACCTGTGAAACTCGCAGACCTTATGCCCACTAGAAAACACTGTATTTGGATTAACAATATTTCGTATGCTTTGTTTTTCATGGTCTCTTTATTGTTACATGTACGTCTTACTTATGCTATGTTTATGTTTCATGAAAAATTTCAATAAAAATCTATTGAACATAAAACTGACTCGCGGCAATAATGAATTGTCGGCTCCCGGCAATTGCAGGAGAATTCATTCATTAAAAAAACGAAAAAATAAAGCGTGGGGGTCCCCCCAAATTCAATAACCAGACCCTTTAGGTCTGGTATGGATATTAAGGGGAACCCCGCCGTCAATTTAAAAAAAAAATGACGTGGGGTTCCCCCCAAATATCCATAACCAGACCCTTCGGGTCTGGTGTGGAATTTAAGGGGAACTCCACTCCAAATTAAAAAAAAAATGGCGTGGAGTCCCCCCTAAAATCCACACCAGACCCCTTATCCGAGCACGTTGACCTGGCCGGCCGCAGAAAAGAGGGGGGGACAGAGCGCGGCCCCCCCCCTCTCCTGAACCGCACCAGGCCACATGCCCTCAACATTGGGAGGGTGTTTTGGGGTGCCCCCCAAAACACCTTGTCCCCATGTTGATGAGGACAAGGGTCTCTTCCCCACAACCCTTGCCCGGTGGTTGTGGGGGTCTGCGGGCAGGAGGCTTATCGAAATCTGGAAGACCCCTTTAACAAAGGGGCCCCCCAGATCCCGGCCCCCCCCCTGTGTGAAATGGTAATGGGGTACCTTGTACCTCTACCATTTCACGAGAAAAAAAATTTAAAGGGTTAAAAAAGACAAGAGCCGGTTTTTGACAAGTCCTTTATTATCTTCTTTCTTCTTTTCTTCGGGTTTCTTCTTCCTCCTCCTTCTTCTTCCTCTGCTTCTGTCTTGGGTCTTCTATTCCCGCATCTTGCCCGGCGTGTTCTTCCATCTTTTTCCGCTGTCCTTCTCGTCCGCATCTTCTTCTCCTTCTTCTTCTTCTTCGCCGGAGCGGCCGCTTCCAATTGAAATCCCCGCTGTCTGCCGGACCACGCCCCCCCCTCTGACGCCTCGGGCAAGCTCTTAGGAGTGTGCTGCAAGTGCGTCCGAGGGGGGCGTGGTCACAAGTGAGAGGGCGGGCAATTCAATTTGAAGCTCGTGCGCGGCTTTTTCTTTGCAGGAGTCGCCGCTTCCAATTGAATTGCCCGCTTTCTGGAACATGTGACCACGCCCCCCTCTGACGCACTGGCACCACACGGGGACTTTCCTAAGAGCTCGCCCGTGGCGTCAGAGGGGGGGCGTGGTCCGGCAGACAGCGGGGATTTCAATTGGAAGCGGCCGCTCCGGCGAAGAAGAAGAAGGAGAAGATGCGGACGAGAAGGACAGCGGAAGAAGATGGAAGAACACGCCGGGCAAGATGCGGGAATAGAAGACCCAAGACAGAAGCAGAGGAAGAAGAAGGAGGAGGAAGAAGAAACCCGAAGGAAAGAAGAAAGAAGATAATAAAGGACTTGTCAAAAACCGGCTCTTGTCTTTTTTTACACTGACACTTTTTTTTTCTCGTAAAATGGTAGAGGTACAAGGTACCCCATTACCATTTCACACAGGGGGGGGGTCGGGATCTGGGGGGCCCGTTTGTTAAAGGGGTCTTCCAGATTTCGATAAGCCTCCTGCCCGCAGACCCCCACAACCACCGGGCAAGGGTTGTGGGGAAGAGACCCTTGTCCTCATCAACATGGGGACAAGGTGTTTTGGGGGGCACCCCAAAACACCCTCCCAATGTTGAGGGCATGTGGCCTGGTGCGGTTCAGGAGAGGGGGGGGCCGCGCTCTGTCCCCCCCTCTTTTCTGCGGCCGGCCAGGTCAACGTGCTCGGATAAGGGGTCTGGTGTGGATTTTAGGGGGGACTCCACGCCATTTTATTTTTATTTGGGGTGGAGTTCCCCTTAAATTCCACACCAGACCTGAAGGGTCTGGTTATGGATATTTGGGGGGAACCCCACGTCATTTTTTTTTTAAATTGACGGCGGGGTTCCCCTTAATATCCATACCAGACCTAAAGGGTCTGGTTATTGAATTTGGGGGGACCCCCACGCTTTATTTTTTCGTTTTTTTAATGAATGAATTCTCCTGCAATTGCCGGGAGCCGACAATTCATTATTGCCGCGAGTCAGTTTTAAATGGCTTTTTTTTTTTTTTTTTTCAGAATGTCATTTTGTGCAAAGACATATTTCTAACCGCAGGAAAAGTGCACTTTATTCACCTGCTGACATCCCCCCCCCCCCCCCATGGTACGAATTAAAAAAAAATTATTCAAATGACGTGGGGGTCCCCCCAAATTCCATTACAGGCCCTTCAGGTCTGATATGGATATTAAGGGGAACCCCGCCATCAATTTTTAAAAAAAATGACGTGGGGGTCCCCCCAAATATCCATAACCAGACCCTTCGGGTCTGGTGTGGAATTTAAGGGGAACTCCACTCCAAATTAAAAAAAAACTGGCGTGGAGTCCCCCCTAAAATCCACACCAGACCCCTTATCCGAGCACGTTGACCTGGCCGGCCGCAGAAAAGAGGGGGGGACAGAGCGCGGCCCCCCCCCTCTCCTGAACCGCACCAGGCCACATGCCCTCAACATTGGGAGGGTGTTTTGGGGTGCCCCCCAAAACACCTTGTCCCCATGTTGATGAGGACAAGGGTCTCTTCCCCACAACCCTTGCCCGGTGGTTGTGGGGGTCTGCGGGCAGGAGGCTTATCGAAATCTGGAAGACCCCTTTAACAAACGGGCCCCCCAGATCCCGACCCCCCCCCTGTGTGAAATGGTAATGGGGTACCTTGTACCTCTACCATTTCACGAGTAAAAAAAAAGTGTCAGTGTAAAAAAAGACAAGAGCCGGATTTTGACAAGTCCTTTATTATCTTCTTTCTTCTTTCCTTCGGGTTTCTTCTTCCTCCTCCTTCTTCTTCCTCTGCTTCTGTCTTGGGTCTTCTATTCCCGCATCTTGCCCGGCGTGTTCTTCCATCTTCTTCCGCTGTCCTTCTCGTCCGCATCTTCTCCTTCTTCTTCTTCGCCGGAGCGGCCGCTTCCAATTGAAATCCCCGCTGTCTGCCGGACCACGCCCCCCCTCTGACGCCACGGGCGAGCTCTTAGGAAAGTCCCCGTGTGGTGCCTGTGCGTCAGAGGGGGGCGTGGTCACATGTTCCAGAAAGCGGGCAATTCAATTGGAAGCGGCGACTCTGGCAAAGAAAAAGCCGCGCACGAGCTTCAAATTGAATTGCCCGCCCTCTCACTTGTGACCACGCCCCCCTCGGACGCACTTGCAGCACACTCCTAAGAGCTTGCCCGAGGCGTCAGAGGGGGGGGCGTGGTCCGGCAGACAGCGGGGATTTCAATTGGAAGCGGCCGCTCCGGCGAAGAAGAAGAAGAAGGAGAAGAAGATGCGGACGAGAAGGACAGCGGGAGGAACAGAAGATGGAAGAACACGCCGGGCAAGATGCGGGAATAGAAGACCCAAGACAGAAGCAGAGGAAGAAGAAGGAGGAGGAAGAAGAAACCCGAAGGAAAGAAGAAAGAAGATAATAAAGGACTTGTCCAAAACCGGCTCTTGTCTTTTTTAACCCTTTACATTTTTTTTACTCGTGAAATGGTAGAGGTACAAGGTACCCCATTACCATTTCACACAGGGGGGGGGCCGGGATCTGGGGGGCCCCTTTGTAAAAGGGGTCTTCCAGATTTCGATAAGCCTCCTGCCCGCAGACCCCCACAACCACCGGGCAAGGGTTGTGGGGAAGAGACCCTTGTCCTCATCAACATGGGGACAAGGTGTTTTGGGGGGCACCCCAAAACACCCTCCCAATGTTGAGGGCATGTGGCCTGGTGCGGTTCAGGAGAGGGGGGGGGCCGCGCTCTGTCCCCCCCTCTTTTCTGCGGCCGGCCAGGTCAACGTGCTCGGATAAGGGGTCTGGTGTGGATTTTAGGGGGGACTCCACGCCATTTTTTTTTTAATTTGGAGTGGAGTTCCCCTTAAATTCCACACCAGACCCGAAGGGTCTGGTTATGGATATTTGGGGGGAACCCCACGTCATTTTTTTTTTACAATTGACGGCGGGGTTCCCCTTAATATCCATACCAGACCTAAAGGGTCTGGTTATTGAATTTGGGGGAACCCCCACGCTTTTTTTTTCCTTTTTTTAATGAATGAATTCTCCTGCAATTGCCGAGAGCCGACAATTCATTATTGCCGCGAGTCAGTTTTAAATGGCTTTTTTCCTTTGAAAAATGACATTTTGTGCAGAGACAGTTCTAACCACGGGAAACATGCGCTTTTTCACATGCTGACATTAGAGACCCCCATAGTACGAAATTTAAAGGAAAATTACACTTTTATTATTGCACTTTTAGCATTATTAAAATCACTGCTCCCGAAAAAACGGCCGTTTTAAAAAATAAAAAAAGCATTGGTACATGTCCCCTGGGGCAGGACTGAGGTCCCCAAACACTTTTTAGGACAAAACTTGCAGATTAGCCTTTAAAATTCACTATTAAGATTTCCCCCCATAGACTTATACAGGGAGTTCGGCGGCGGCTTTACTTATCAATCACATCGCGCTGCTGCTGCCGCCGGTTCATGCGCCTAATTAGGGCTTCATCCAGCGCACTAATTAAGGCATGTACCGGCGCAGCGCAGATTCATTAGTAAATCAGCCCCAATGTGTTGCCAACACTTAAAGTTGACTTTGTATAAAAAATAAAAAAAAATGCATTTTAAGAGTATAGTATAAACTAGATTTCCCATTAGACTTTATAAAATATGTGAACTATGACAATATATATATATATATATATATATATATATATATATATATATATATATATATATATATATATATATATATATATATATATATATATATATATATATATATATATTTACCTAGGTTATCGTTAAACAACCTACTTTTTTCATTATGCTTTTGGCAATGAGACAGCATTGAACTGATAAAACTACCCATTCATAACAGTTCCTCTATACTGGCTCAGCAGTCTACAGTGCCTGCCGCCGAGAATGTGTTTTCAGCACGCCAGCATCGCGCTGAATCTCGGCGACAGGCTGCCGACATCTCGCACTCGCTGGAATAGTAAAAGTACATTCCAGCGAGCGCGTCATAGAAGCGACGGGGATCCGACGCGGATTCCCGCCAATTCTACACGTGGGCGGAGTTTGTTATGAATCCTGAACGAGAAATCCCCGCCGGATTTTTAAAGAAAAATCCGGCATGGGTTCCCCCCTCAGGAGCATAACGGGCCCTTAGGTCGGTTATGGGTTGTAAGGAGACCCCCCTACGCCGAAAAAACGGCGTGGGGGTCCCCCCACAATCCATAACAGACCCGTATCCAAAGCACGCCGGCCGGTCGGGAAGGGAGTGGGGGCGAGCGAGCGCCCCCCCCCCTCCTGAGCCGTACCGGGCAGCATGCCCTCAACATGGGGGGGTCAGGTGCTCTGGGGTAGGGGGCGCACTGCGGCCCCCCACCCCAGAGCACCCTGTCCCCATGTTGATGAGGACAGGGCCCCTTCCCGACAACCCTGGTCGTTGGTTGTCGGGGTATGCGGGCGGGAGGCTTATCGGAATCTGGAAGCCCCCTTTAAATAGGGGGCCCCCAGATACCGGCCCCCCACCCTAAGTGAATGAGTATGGGGTACATTGTACCCCTACCCATTAACCTGCAAATACAAAGTGTAAACACAAATAAAACACACAGGGTATTGAAATATTTTATTAGTTGGCCGCCGGGGGGGGGTGTGTATGATCGCTTTTATAAAAGCGCCCCCCTCCGGCGGGCTTCTGTGGGGGGGTGGGTGCCGCCGTCTGGTTCTTTTCCGCCGCCGGGGGGGCGCTTTGATAAAAGCGCCCACCACCCGGCGGGCTTCTTTCGACGTCTTCGGCGGCGGGGGGGTCTTCTCCCACTCTCCGGGGTCTTCTCCCGCTCTCCGGGGGTCTTCTCCCACTCTCCGGGGGTCTTCTCCGCTCTCCGGGGGTCTTCTTCTTCTTCAGGACTCGCCGCCGCTATCTTCGTGTGTTAGCTCAATTACTAGCGGCGGCGGTCCCCTCTTCTGCGACGTCGGCGTCTTCTTCTTCTTCTTCTTCTTCTGCTGTCCAGATGTTGACGCAACGCTTCCTCCCGCTGTTATGCCCGGCGCGCGGCTCGCAGCGAAATATATAGGCCTGTCTTGTGACGTCGCAGTCCCATCATGCTCCGGTAGGTACCACGTACCGATAAGCCTCCCGCCCGCATACCCCGACAACCAACGGCCAGGGTTGTCGGGAAGGGGCCCTGTCCTCATCAACATGGGGACAGGGTGCTCTGGGGTGGGGGGCCGCAGTGCGCCCCCTACCCCAGAGCACCTGACCCCCCCATGTTGAGGGCATGCTGCCCGGTACGGCTCAGGAGGGGGGGGGCGCTCGCTCGCCCCCACTCCCTTCCTGACCGGCCGGCCGGCGTGCTTTGGATACGGGTCTGGTATGGATTGTGGGGGGACCCCCACGCCGTTTTTTTCGGCGTAGGGGGGTCTCCTTACAACCCATAACAGACCTAAGGGCCCGTTATGCTCCTGAGGGGGGAACCCATGCCGGATTTTTCTTTAAAAATCCGGCGGGGATTTCTCGTTCAGGATTCATAACAAACTCCGCCCACGTGTAGAATTGGCGGGAATCCGCGTCGGATCCCCGTCGCTTCTATGACGTCTTTGTCTCCATCGCGGCAAGCCAGCTCGGCGCTGGCTCCCGCGATGGGGCTCGTAGGTGGTCAATCTCGCCGAGAAAGGGAGCGAGATTGACACAATATCCCAGTCACCTACTGTACCTCCTTTTCCAGCCGACCCTCCTGCCCACCCCTTGTATTGGCCCTGGTTAAATGTACACCACTGGGAAGTATACAATTTGCTCATACTATTGACATTCTCCATGTTAGTTTGGCAGGAAGTTTTTGCTGAATTTCAAATTCCCCGTATTAAAGCGGGGGTTCACCCTAAAAAAACAATATACAATTAGATCCAGCATACTGCTGACATCTGCAGTATGCTGGTGTTTTTTTGCCCCCCCCCCCACTGTACTTACCGTTTTATCGTAGTTTTAACACGGCTTCCGGGTTCTCTCTGCCCTGGGGAATATGCGTTCCTAAGATCAGGCATAGATGATTGACGTGCTGGTAAAGCATGTCTTGCCTTCCGAAAATACCCGAAGTGGGACTCGGCTTTTTACGGTGCCTGCGCAGTCAGCTCTACACTGCAGGCGCAGGCGCCGTATAGCGCCGTAAACAGCCGAGTCTCACGTCGGCTATTTTCGGAAGGCGTGATGCGCTGTACGTGCACGTCAATCATCTTTGCATCGTCTTAGGAACGCCTATTCCCCGCGGGGAATCAGCTTGGAGCCGGATTAGAACTATAGATAAAACGGTAAGTACAACAACAAAAAAAAAAAAACAGCAAACTGCAGATGTCAGCAGTATGCTGGATCTAATGGTAAATAGTTGATTTTCAGGGTGAACCTCCGCTTTAAGCCCTGTACACACAGCCCAGATTCTCATGAAGGAAAAAAACTTTGTTTTTCCTGACATGATTCCTGTCAAAATTCTCTTGCCGGCCGAGTGTACACACACACCATTCAAAAGAGTAAACACACACACCGTTCAAAAGAACCGCCGTTCTTTTGAATGGCACGAACGCAGTGACATCATTGACTACGACGAGCATGCGCTCGTCACATTCGATGCCATCGCTGCCATCTTGCTACACCCTACCTATGCCTTGGAAGCTATCACGCATGCGTCAAAGTCATTTCGAGCATGCATGGGTTTCCATTGTAGAGGTAAGTATACACACGCTTGGGTTTCACAATGAGAAATTTTTTCTTGTCGAGATTCTGGCCAGATTCTGCCAGCAGTTTTCTTGACGCTTCTTGTCGAGCGAACCGTGCATGAGGCTTTAGTATGTGCCCTGTAAGAGCCCTTTCGCACTGATCTTTTTTTTTTTTTGCCTTAGCAGTTAATCCAGCTCTGATCAATCCTCTTTTATTGTTCAGTGGAAATTAACAGATTTCCAGATAAAAACCTGTCTAAATAAAAAGTCAGTTTCTCTCTCCTTGCTTTGAGTGACAGGTTATTAACATATCTAGCTTGGACATGTTTATCATATGTTATGTTATGTTTATCATAATATGAGGTGAACCAAAGTATAAAATGTGAGAAATCCACCCCTCCCCCACATAACACATCCTGGTAATATACAATGAACTATGGATCACCTCGTATTATGGTAAACATAACATAACATAACATATGATAAACATGGCCGAGCTAGATTGTTAATTACCTGTCACTCAAAGCAAGGAGAGAGAAACAGACTATTTTAATTAGAAATGTTTTTATCTGGAAGTCTGTTAATTTTTACTGAACAATAAAAGAGGATTGATCAGAGCTGGATTAACTATGTGTGGCAAGACTGGGCACAGATGATAGGAAATCTTATACTCTACATTGTGACATAAAAAAAAAAATGGGGTTTACATCCACTTTAAGGCTCCATTCAAACCTGGACATTCTAGTTGCGGGTCAGTTGCATTTTTAAAAGTCCTGCATGCTGCATTTTTGGTGCGGTAGAAAAAAAAAAAGGACAACAAAAAGAAAACCTGATCCATTGAAATGACTGAAAAACACATAAATAAAAAGCTGTAAAAAAAAAAAAAATGTTAATCACATGTCCTTTTTTTTAATCACATGTCCTGGTGCTGAAAGTGCAGCAAAAAAAACAATTGATTTTACTTCATTTTTGCAAGTCGAATAGAAGCCTAATAGATGAAATTCTAGCTACAGTATACTTAAAAGGATGTTCAAAGTAGAACTAAATCAATCTTTAAAATCTCATTAGCATGCTAATATAATTTTACAAATAGTTTCCTATCATTGCTAATATGCAGCTTTAAAGGCAGATTCTAACAAAAAAAAAATGTGTTCACATTTCTGCCCTAAAATGTATTTATTTATTATTTTTTGCAGTTGAACAAGTGCACTGCAAATGGTAGATCATGGGTGCAATGCTCAGGTTCCTGCAGTCTTTTCCTCCAGCTGCAGGTCCATACTGAGGGATGGACCTTTGGTTACAGGTCTGGAAGAAGTATATCACCTGTGTACTGTGGTCCCGGAGTAGGCTTTGTCTCACATTGCTCCATTATTGTAAGAGCAGAGCAGGACCTGCAGCAGTGTGATATAACATTCAGCAAAGCCAATGATTGGTTGGCAAGCTGGCTGGGGTACGGCACCATGAGAGAACATGCAGCTGTCAAATTCATTTTTAAATATAGGCCAAATGACAAGTGTCCCTCATTCTGAATTTTTAAAATTTGGGAGGTATGGTCATAGACAGCAATGGCTCTCTACTCATGATTATGAGTTGACAGGCAGACAGGCAGGCTCCTGATCATATGACCACGGTGACAGCCAATTGCTAGGGATTGGTGGAAAAGCGGTTAATGTTTTTAGTGAATACATGATTGAATGAATTGGTGGATTTTTTTTCTAGAATATATAATTTAATATTGTAGCTCTAGAAAAAGTATAAATATTATATGGCACATACAGTAGAAGCTCAGGCATGCATTTATATTAAAATAAAATGTGATCTTATTCGTAGCTCATCTTCTTTAAGGCCCTGTACATACGATCAAACCGGTCGCTGAAACTTGTCCGACGGACCGTTTTCATCGGAAGTGGTCTGTTGGTCTGATGTGCATACACACCATCGGACCAAAATCCGATCAGACCAGAACGAGATGAGGTAGAACACAACAAAGTGATGAAAAAACGAAGTTCAATGCTTCCAAGCATGCGTCGACTTGATTCTGAGCATGCGCAGGTTTTTGGTCAGATGATTTTGTGTACTAACCATCGAACCTGTCCGACGGACAGGTTTCCATCGCACAGGTTTTAAAGCATGTTTTAAAACTTTGGTCCGCTGGAAAACGGTCTGATAGGCCATTCACACGATCGAAAATGTCCGCTGAAACTGGTCTGCGGACCAGTTTCAGCAGACATGTTCGATCGTGTGTACACGGCCTAACTGCTTGCTGACCACCCTATAGCATTTTTACTGCTACATGGTGGCAGACATACACACACATATATATATATATATTTTCAGCTTTTAGCGCTCCCTCACTTTCAATGACAATTTTGTGGTCATGCTACGCTGTACCCACATGACATTTTTATAATTTTGTTTACACAAATAGAGGTTTCTTTTGATGGTATTTATTCGTGACTCTGTTTGTTTGTTTTTTGCAATATAAGTGACAAAAATGCGGAAATTTTGGGAAAAAAATAAATGTTTCTCTATTTTAAAAGAAATCCAAAAAAAATCTAATTTTGTTATAAATTTTAGCCAACATTTATTCTGCTACATGTCTTTGGTAAAAAAAAATCCCGTTAAGTGTATAATAATTGGTTTGTGTGATCACGGACAAATGTACACAGATGATCGTGTACAGATGTGCGCAGGTGATCACAGACATATGTGTGCAGATAATCATTGGGACATATGATTTACTGTTACATATGTGGGGTACAGGTGTTTTTACTGTGTGGGGACATGTGTGGGGACATGTGTGCAGGGCTGCTGTTAGAAATCCCATCTATAAAAAAAAATCACCAAAAATACACTAAAAGGTGCAGGGGAAGCAATTACAAGAACAGTGCAAGTGTCTCTCCCTGCAGCAGCTAAAAGCTGGTGGGAGGGAGAGAAACTGGCTTTCAGCTGCTGCAGAGAGCCACATGGGGCATCTTTCTTAATTTGCCCCTCCGCCCGACCACACCGATTCTGCCTGCTGTTCGGGCCCCTCTGTTTGCCAGGGCCCCCTACAGGAGGACTGGTGGTCCCCCCTATCAGTGGCCCTGCATGTGTGTGAGGGACAGTGTTTTGGGGACACTATTTTGGGAACTTGTGTGTTTACATTGTGTGTGGACATGTGTGAGGACACTGGGTCGGTGATCAGTGTGTAAAAAGTTGTAAAAAACAGCTCATACTCACTGATCAGCGGTCGGCTGCAGAGATCCGCTCTCCTATCCTCACTGACAACTTCCGTGTGAAGAGAGGAGAGCCAATTGTCAAGCAACCGGCTCTCTATTTCCATCACGTGATGGCTGTGATTGGACACAGCTGTCATGTTATCAGGAGGGCCAATCAAAGAGCCCTCCTGCCGATCAAAGATGCACCGTGTCTGGGTGACACAAGTGCATCAGGATTGCGCCGATGTGCGGGCATGCGTGTGCACAATCTCCCTTCTTCTGAGGAACGTTCCTGAACATCCACTCAAAAGGAGAAAACGCCCACCCGGCCATATATGTCATAACACTTTTTAAACACCAATCAAATGAAATAAATAAATAAAAATACAAATTTAACCAGTCTATGGGCAGTTGTTTTAAAAAAAAAAAAAAACTTCAAGCAAAAGCCTCAAACAATGTATGTGACAGAAACGATCAGTGCTCCTACATCTTTCGAGTTGATGTAACTTGCAGATAAATGCAGTTCTGGTGATAAATAAATGAATAAAAGAGGATCCAAAGAATGGTCCTCCGCTGTGCAGTAAGCTCTGACACCTGCTCTCACTCTATTAGCGAATCCCTCTCCCTATGAAGTGTACACTTACCAGACCTTGGCAACTAAAGAGCCTGGATGGATGATCTCAGCAATCCTCGTCGTAGGTTGTTAGTAAAGCCGCTGGATGATTATGGGTTAGGTGTGTCAGGACATCTGTGGATTATTCCATCTGTGTTATCCACAACCCAATCGTCCTCACTCATCTCAGTCTAGAGAAATGCCTCTCTTTGATAAAAAGTTGGATGACACAGAGTTATCTTAAACTCAACAGCTCGAAAACAGAACTTCTCCTGTTTCACACCAGTCGAAAGAATCAACTTGCAACAACCTGGACACCCCAACCCATTATGGGCAAAATCATCACCCCTGGCACCAAAGTCAAAAGTCTTGGAGTCGCCTTCGACACCTACATGACAATGGATGCACAAATAGGGTCAGTAGTCAGCGGATATCACCATCTGCTGCGTCTACTACGCAGACTTATTACTTTTTTGCCTAAAGAAGACATAGCAGTCGTGGTGGGAACAATTGTCAACTCCAGACTTGACTATGCAAATGTCCCCTATCTCAGACTCCAAAAGTACCAAATCGCTCTGCAAGTCATTCAAAATATGGCCGCCAGAATTGTGACTGGGATAAAACCCTGGGAATCAATCTCTTCTTCTCTGAGATCCCTTCACTGGTTGCCAGTAAAAGACAGAATTGCTTTTAAAGCACTCTGTCTGATGCATAAGTGTATTCAAGGAAATGCCCCCCAATATCTATGTGAAAAACTAAAAGCTCCAATTCCAATCGCGTTTTGAGATCCACCAACCAAAATATACTCCAGATACCCAAAGCCAGATTCAAGTCCAAAGGAGAAGGAAGATTTGCGGTCCAAGGCCCCAGGCTATGGAACGCTTTACCAACCAGCATTCGGTTGGAGGAGAACCACTTGGCCTTTAGAAGAAAGATCAAAACCCATCTCTTTTGATGACAAAGGAGAAATGGACAACGAGCCCCCAGAGGCGATTCAGTTTGCATGTGCTGCGCTATATACGTTTTTCCCTCACTCACTCACTCAATAACAAAAAATTGCCTGGTCATGAAGGAGGTTAAGTCTTCTGGAGATCAAGTGGTTAAAGTGATAATAATATAAGGTACTGTTAGGCAAAGCAATGCTGTAACTTGTATTATATAGACATGTGCATTTGTTTTCGTCCGAATTTCGGAAATTTTTGTGTTAGTTTTAACAAACAATAACGAACACGCAGAATCTGAAATCCAAAAGATCCGACATAAAAAAATGCTTTATTTTTGTTTTGTTGCAACAACAATTCAGTATAGATAGAAGATTCGACAATAGCGATCTGTGTCTATCGAACCTGAGGTCGAATGTGCCTAACCTAACTCTATTAGTCCAAGATTATTCGACGAAGAGAGAAAAGATTTGACATTATAGAGACATGAAGATTCGATGAAGCAGCTAAAAACATACGATTTTCATGAGCGGACGTTTATGGTCAAATGTTCCGCCATAGGCTATAGAAGAATTCTAATTTTAATTGACTAGAACTAATAATTAATAAATATAATTATTACTAGTCATACATTAGAATTCTACTATAGCTTGTGGGCAGAAATGTACGATTGCGGCTTCAAATCTTTTAGCTGCTTCGTTGAATATTCTTAGAACATTCGACAGACACCATAAGTCTTCAATTGACAGATTTGACCTTAATTCGGATTTTCGGACGAATGAATTTTTTAACAAAACAAAATAAATAAAAACAAATTTCGGGAGTAACCAAATAAATGTATTGTAATGTGTGCACGTCAATAGTATTATATTACCACACAATTTTAATTGATTATTAAATAGAGAAATACAACATAATTTATTTGAGCAAAAATGTATACTCAAAATAGAATATAGCTAACACTTAGATATGACTGTAAACATCAACCTCATTCGATCATATGATTCTGTATGTGGGTGGAAGCAAAGCACTGGATGAGTTTGATGTGCTTATTAGAGGCCACTCAGCTGTGCCATGTGTCACAAGCAGCGACATGCTACCTATAGATCTGATGTTCTGAATAAGTATTGTTGTGTTGTTATGAGCTTCTCAACTGCTGACCTATAAAAAACAAAAAAAATTGTAACAAAATAGTTGAAACAATGTGTTTCATGGTTACACTAAAAATATAGAAGGCAAGAGATTAAAAGTTCCCTTCCTTTTTGTCCTTGTTGTTGCATTACGTTAATGATATCTTTGCTTGGTACTCGGTACACCTACACAGCTCAAAGGAAATACCCAATTTTTCTGTCAGATATTTGCATGATTACTTTTAAAACATATGTGGTATAAATATATTGTAATCTAACATAAATGTAGCAGGCCAAATATAGAGTGGTACAGTTAAAAAATGGGACAGAACCTAATACCTGTCATTTCAGACATCTGTGATAATTAAGCTCTTTTTAAAATGTTGAATTTAAAATCAAGAGTCAGGGGACAGAGCCTATCTGCTGAGTGTCTCTAATTTTCATCTTGGCAGTCATCTGGTGCACGTGGCATGCTAACGAAATCCCTGTGGTTGCCAGTATCTTCATCTTCTAATGGTCCCAAATATGTGCCTGTGGAAATTCAAGCCAGCGTATTTACTAGATCCAGCTCACTGTGTGCCCACTGCAGCCACACACACAGAGGCATGAATAGAAGGATGAACAGCAAAGAACAGTTAGAAGTCTAGTAGTCTCTGCAAAAGAGTAAACACAGCTTAAATGGGTTGTAAAGGATTTTTTTTTTCATAATAAGCATCCTTTACCTGCAGACATTCCTCTTTTCACTTCCTCATTGTTTGTTTTTGCTCATAAGTTGCTCTATTTCTTCTCTGTTCTGTTCACTTCCTGCTTGTCTGATTGTTACTCACCACTGTGAAGGGAGGCTTTACTGCGGTGGTCAGTGACGTGCTCGCCCCCTCCAGGGAACTACATCTGTGCGGCAGGATGCTCTCTATGTGTTAGGGACTTCATGGAGGTGTGAATTACTGGGCGTACCGCAATGCATACTGGGAAATGTAGTTCTTACATGAACGAGCGCCGCAAACAAGGAAGTAAATGAGAGAACAGAAACTAGAACGCCGGAGGTGATATAGATGAAGGAATTTAATAGGTATTTACTCGTTTGTTAACAGAATCATTACACTATTCTGTCTGTCTACCTTGCAGACATTAATTTTAGGCAAAACATTTTTTTTTCTGACCTGCATACTTGTTACATATCAGTGACTCAAACAATATTCATTTTGTATTAAGGCTAAAATCCAGGAATGGTATGTATTCTGTGCCTACATTGGTCCAGCTTGGCACATGTCTCATTCCTGTCCTGATTGGGTACTCTTTGCAAATTGAAGCTTCATCACTAATTACTAACCCGCGATCGTGTCATGGAGATGCAGAACAGGGAGATGTAAACAAGGCATTTTTCTGTTCTGCCTAGCAACATGACAGCGATCTACTGCTCCCTGTCATTGGGAGCAGTGATCTCTGTCATGTCACTTGTAGCCCACGTCCCCCCCACAGTTAGAATCACGCCCTAGGACACACCTAACCCCTTCCCCGCCCCCTAGTGGCTAGCATCTTCCCTGTCAGTGTCATTTACATAGTAATCAGTGCATTTTTATAGCACTGATCACTGTATAAATGACAATTGTCCCAAAATAGTGTCAAAAGTGTCCGGTTTGTCCGCCATAATGTCGCAGACACGATATAAATCACAGATCGCAACATTACTTATAAAAAATATCTAATAAAAATGCCATAAAACTATACCCTATTTTGTAGATGTTATAATTTTTGTGAAAACTAATCAATATAAGGTTATAGCAATTTTTTTACCTAAAATATGTAGAAGAATACATATTCGCCTAAACTGAGAATTAAATTATTATATTTTATATATTTTTTGGGGATATTTATTACAGCAATAAGTAAAAAATATATCTTTTTTTTTTCAAAATTCTCGCCCTTTTTTTGTTTATAGCACAAACAATAAAAACCACAGAGGTGATCAAATACCACCAAAATACAGCTTTATTGCAATGTCACAATTGTCATTTAAAGCAACGCAGAGTCGAATCGCAAAAAGTGCTCTGGTTAGGAAGGAGGTGAATTCTTCCGGGGGTGAAGTGGTTAAAATGTGTGTACAAGGGTTGGAACTGTTGTCAGTTTTTTATTGATTTCAATTCTCTACTGTATTTGTCAGGGTAATCATTGTCACTGGTAGAGAAAGTGAATGTTTTCATGCAGCATATGCTCACTTCACTTAGCTACTAAGTTGAAGCAAGTGAAAAATAATTACATATATGGATATTTTTACCATAAGGGCCTAGCGTGGACCAATGTAATTATACATACACCACAGAGATCCCTTTAGAAGCTGTAAAGCACTGTAGTAAGCACACCTACTCTAGTGATCTCCTGGGTCTCATGCCAAGAGGCTGCCCTGCTGCATTGTGAAAAAAAACAGGCGTTTGGCTGCCAGGCATGGGCATCACTTAGGCCGCGTACACACGATCGAACATGTCCGCTGAAACTGGTCCGCAGACCAGTTTCCGCGGACATGTTCGTTCGTGTGTATGGCCTAGCGGACAGGTTTCCAGCGGACAAAAGTTTCTTAGCATGCTTAGAAACTTGTCCGCTGGAAACCTGTCCATCAGACATGTCCGCTGGTTAGTACGCCTAACCAGCGGACCGAAATCCCCCGCATGCGTCAAATTGATTTGACGCATGCGTGGAAGCATTTTACTTCCTGGTTTGAGGACGTCGCAGCGTCACCGCCACCACCACGTCACCGCATTGTCTGTCCGTGGGGATTTTGTTCTGATCGTGTGTACACACATCAGACCAAAATATCCCAGGAGATATGTCTGATGAAAACGGTCCGCGGACCGTTTTTATCGGACATGTCTCCTTGTGTGTACGCGGCCTAACAGAATGCTTTGCATTTTCTCAAGAAATGCAAAACATTCTCTAATTGGATGAGGTGGAGAGTGTGACATCATCGCCCCATCTCTCCACTCAATAGATTGAGAAAGAGCAAAGCAGTCCCTTAATGGTGCCCATGCTAAATGGCCAACTTCCTGTGTTCACAATGTACAGTAGCAAGGTAGTCACTCAACACAGGACTCAGAAGCTAGTGGAGATCACTGTACTAGCAGTGTCTACTAGAGTATTTTCCATCTTCTAGTGGGAACACCACAGGTATGGCAATTTTGACCAATGTAACTACTATGTAAAAATATCCATATCTAGAGTTCATCTTTAAAGATTATTGCTTGCTTTTGATGGTTCATTCAAGAGGAAGTATACCCTGGTGGGGCTTTCTTCCTTTCTTCTTCACTGCAAAGTAAAGGCATATTGTACTTGTATGCAACGCATACGAGCACATTATGTGACACTTACCTGCAAACAAAGCCCACGTCGTCCCCACTGCAGGCCACATCCATGTTCGTCCTTCTTCCTTCCGGGGCTGCGGACTCTGGCTCTGTGACTGGCTAGAGCCACCTAACGTCACTCCCGCACATGCACGCAGGAGCTGTCTGTCATAGGACACTCGCCTGAAGAAATTATACAGACGGGCGTTCCTTCAGAGCGCATGCACCGATGATGTCATCAGCACAGATGACAGTAAATATCTCCTGGCCGGCGCACGTTTAGGAGATATTTACAGTACCTATAGGTAAGCCTTATTCTAGGCTTACCTATAGGTACAACTTTCCAATGGAGGTTTACAACCTCTTTAAAGGAGTTGTAAAGGAATTTTTTTTCACCTTAATGCAATTTATGCATTAAGGTGAAAAAACATCTGATGATTGCGCCCCCCATCCCCGCCCAGCCCCCATTTTACTTACCTGACCCCTCGAAAGTCCCGTGCTCGGTCCCAAGATCCTCTTCGCCGCTCAGCCTGGCCACTGGTTGGCTAGAGCGGACGGATTGAGAACAGCGCAGCCATTGGCTAGCGCTGCTGTCAATCACATCAAGTGACACGGTGCACTGAGGGGCGGGCCGAGTGATACAATGAGTGGCTATGGCATTTCGCTGTATCACGGGAGTGCGCCCGCAAGGACTCATTACCATGCAAGCTCTCTCACATGATTGTGATAAGTTCTTGCGGGGAGGACCAGAGACAGCCGCCGAGGGACCCAAGAAGACGTGGATTGGGGCCACTCTGTGCAAAACGAACTGCACATGTAAGTATAACATGTTTGTTATTTTAAAGAAAAAAAAATCATTTAGTGACCCTTTAAGTGAGAATTATTTTTGCTAAGGGAACAGTTCTGTAGCAAATCAGTCCCAATGTTTCATCAGTTTGGCCCAAGGCTCACTAGTATTGTCATGGATGTGAAATTCTAATAATTTCACCAAGGCAAACAATAGAATCAGTCTTATACTAACTTATCACAATATTTTTTTTTTTTTTAAACAAGTCACAATAACTCTCTTATTTTTAGTGTTCCATCTTCTTTTTAAATATTGTAGTGTACATTTATGTAAAGAAATGCATGTTGTTGTACAATTACTTTTGCACATAAGAACACTTATTTGGATAATTGTTTTTTTACTGCCTCGTAGTCATGCGAAGAACACACTCTGACTGCAGAACAAAGCAATCAATCTTGATATCCATCACATAAATGAATATTAAATCAGCACATTTTTTTGATTTGCAAAATCAATTTGAAAGCAGCCAATATCATTCTAATCCTGTGCAATATTTTCCTTCGTAGGACAATGGCAACACAATCTACACAGTTAAAATAATACATTGAGCTTATAGAGTGGTTCTTGACATAGCATGCTGGCACAATTAATGGGCTTTACTACATCACCCCCTTGTGTTTTGTATTAAACTGATGTTTGCAAGAACAGTCTTGAGCTTGGATTTAAAAACACAAGTAAATCTTGGTTATGGTGTGCCAGTGACATATATTTTTACATGCTGAAGAGATTGATTTGTTGTTAGTTCTTTTTCTGCCAAAGCCCTGTGAAGATTTGAATTATGTCACACAATTGAAGTGATGTAGCAGATATGTGCCAGTTTTACTTGCCTTTAAAAAATACACAGAAAGATCAGTTTACAAAAACACAACATTTGACAGTGTTCGGGGGAACCTATATTTTACTTGGAAATGCCAGTAATATAACTGATAGCATTCTAATGTATACTATCATCCAATACAACTGTTGTCTACCTGAGGTCACTCAAATATACAAATATGCCTCCAAGATCTTGTTAGCAGTAACTTCTTCTTGTTGGATAAAAGCATTGAACAAACATTTACAGAGCTTTTGGCAAGCTGCGTTGAAGTCTTTAGGGCTTGTTCACTCTATGCTCATTGACCTATGTTTTTTTTTTTATTTATTTTTTGCTGCATAATAGCCACCAATGGGGTACATAGAAAAATAATTGTTTTCTATGTACTCTGCCCACACAACAACACTGATGTATAGCGCGCAGCGAAAGAAAAGAAGCTTGTCTGCATTTTCCGAGAGTGTACGTGGTGGCAACATATGTCACTGCACTATAGTGCAACGCTGCTGTGAAAAGGCATGGATACAGTGTAACTATGTGGTCCTTAAAATAAAAAATAAAAAAATAAAAAAGAGTAAGCAGTGCTGAAACTTACACCGCACAGCTCCCTGACATATGAACGTACATATTTGCTGGCATTCCTTGAATCTTTAAATTATGTCCTAATGCTTTTATTCAGAGTAATCACATCAAAGAAGTGCAATGTTTCAGAGCCATGCCGGACCCCTGTGTCAGGCATGTGAATCATATGTCCGACGAAGGGGTCCTGTGTGGCCCTGAAATGCTGCACTCTTCACTGTGATGTAAGGGTATGTGTGTGATTGATGAAAAATGTAAGAGAGAACTGCTGCTCATACAAAATACTACCACCTTAAGTGGCGCTATTCCTCTCAGGCCGCGTACACACGAGGAGATATATCCGATGAAAACCGTTTTCATCGGACATGTCTCCTGGGATGTTTTGGTTTGATCTGTGTACACACGATCAAACCAAAATCCCCGCGGACAGACAGCGCGGTGACGTGGCGGTGACGTTGACGCTGCCACGTCACCAAACCAGAAATCCTCTTAGGCCGCGTACACACGAGGAGATATATCCGATGAAAACGGTCCCACGTCACCAAACCAGGAAGTAAAATACTTCCACGCATGCGTCGAATCCATTCGATGCATGCGGGAGATTTTGGCCCGCTGGTTAGGTGTACTAACCAACGGACATATCCGACAGACGGCTTTCCAGCAGACAAGTTTTAAAGCACGCTTTAAAAATTTTGTCTGCTGGAAACCTGTCTGCTAGCCCGTACACACGATCGAATCTGTCCGCTGAAACTGGTCTGCGGACCAGTTTCAGCAGATATATTCGATGGTGTGTGCGCGGCCTTAAAGACATTTATATATGTAATAACTGTGATGTGATCACTCTAAATAAAAGCTTTTGGACATTATTTGAAGATGCAAGGTGTGCTTGCAAATATGCACTTGGAGGTACAGGTTCTGTATATCTTAGGGGGACATGCAAGGAAAATAAAAAACAGCATTTTTTGCTTGCACATGATTGTATGATAGAAATCAGCAGAGCTTTTAATACCATGCACGGTTAAAGCCCTAGCCAATAACAAACCCCCGGGCCCTGACTGATTTACATCAGAGTTTTATAAGGCAGGGAGTGTAGCCATCCTCCCAAGTCTCCTATTATTGTACAATAGTGTGTGGGATGGAGGTAGTTATATGCCCACGGGCTCTCAAGCCTATATCAAGCTTCTTGCCAAAAAAGGAAAGGACTCTACCTTGCCAGGTTCTTAAAGGCCTATTTCCCCTTTCAAACTGGACACTAAAATTCTCTCAAAAAATATTGCTTCACATCTAGCCCCCATTCTCCCGGCCTTAATTTATCAAGCTCAGACAGGCTTTGTCTCAGGCCAGTCAGTGACATATAACATCCATACAGTCTTATCTGCCCTCAAATACACAAAATCTCATCCATTGAAGAAACTGGCAATTATACTAATAATAATTATACTAGACACAGAAAAGGCCTTTGACAATGTCAACCTCAACTAGCTATTTCAGGTCTTGTTCAAATTTGGCTTCATAGGCCACATAGCTGACTTTCTGTGCAATATGTATTTTAATTCAAATACACAGATTATTTCGTCTGGAGGCATATTTAGTCATATCCCTCTATTTAAGAGAACGAGACAAGGGTGCCCTCTTTGCCACCCATCTTTTTTATCTGGCTTTGGAACCTCTCTCAAATATCTGATGATCTCAGCCCCTCTACATGGTATCCACATAGGCACATGTGAATTACGAACAGCGTTATTTGCCGATAACATGTTAATCTTCATGTCAGACCCATTCTCAGATCTAGGTACCTTGAAAACTGTCTTAGATAAGTTCCGCTCTTGCTCTGGCTTTTGAGTAAACTATGACAAGAGCAAAGTTCTGCCTCTCATCCAAACTACTTCTTCATGGTGGGTTGTGTCATCCCCTTTCCTTTGGCCCAACATTATTTCAGCTACATGGGCATCATCATCTAAATTTTCCTCCATTTATTACAAATATCATGACTGACCTGGAGGCTTGGGGGACTCTCCCTCTTTCACTCTTTGGAAGATGCCATCTAGTTAAAATGGTGAGCTTTCTTTGCCTGTTATACCCTTTACAAACTATTCCCCTCCGCCTGAAACATCAGACTTAATGAAGCTAGTACTTCCTTTTTATGGTGTAAGAAAATACCTTTTTCCAAATTGTCTCTTCTGAAGAGTGAAGGTGGGGCCAGTTTACCTGACATTAGGATGTATAATTTAGCTTGTTTATTGAGATACAGCTTAGATTGACTTTCCCAATCTTTGACTTAGTCCAACCTTGTCCTACCCTACAACCTGTACAACCTTCTACACAGTAAATTACAATCCCTCCCAAAAGACTTACAGACAAACATCTTGATCCGGGACACTGTCATAGACTGCTGTAAAACTAGAAAGAAGCTCAAACTATCCCCCCATGTTTCCCGCTATCTCGAACTCCATGGCAATCCTATGTTTCCACAGGTGATGGATTACAAAGCATACACTATCTGGTGTACCGAAAATATGGAAAAGGCGACTCTCTGTTCCAACTGGACACTATGAAGCCTAGATCTTTCGCTGAGCTCATAATCAAATTCCAGATTCCTTCCTCGAAAAAATGTATACTACCATCAGGCACTCTCCTACATAACTTCTTGTTGCTCCAATACTTCAAAAAGATTCCATCTATCTCTGATTGATCGCTTGTTTAACAAAGGCACCTACTCTATTTCCAATATCTACAAGTCACTACAATCAGATGCTCACAGCTAGCAAACCTTTTAATGGATGGTGCAAGGATTTTCTGGAGGAAGGCCTGGAAGACATGATTCTGGAGGGTTGTGGGACTTCAAACCCCTCAGTGTTTCACCACTTCTGGGAGTGCGCTCCAATCTCTGCCTTCTGGGACCAAGTCGTAACCTTCATCTTTGGTATCACTGGATGACCCATCCCCAAGTAACCTTTACTACTACTGTTCAGTTACGCTGAGCATGGCCAGACACCACTTAGCAAACCTAGACCTCATCTTTCACAATGGACTAATTTATGTCTCTTGGCTGCCAGTAAGAATATATTGAAGGTGTGGACTACATCTACTCCACCCATGGTCGTCAGGGTTAAAAGGGACCTCACAAATCTTCTATACCATGAGATGCTAGATATTGAACTACAAAACTACATTCCTACCAACCGTTTTTTTTTTTTTTTTTACAAGATGGTGTTCCTATATTGAGCACACTTTCTCTCCTGCGGAAATCACTTCTCTATTCCAATATTTCCAAGATACAGAGTGGTACCTCAAAGCCAACTTGGCCAATTACTTAGGCAAGCTGAAACTAAAAGCCCATTGATCTTATTCGCCTCCAGCCTTTGTTTAGACCAATGACCACTGTTTCTCCTATTGCAGAACCTGCGTCTTATATATGGCCAGCTGCTCCATCTCCTCTTTCCCATACCCTTTCCCCTCTATTTTTTTGTTATTTAGATGTCAGGTTCAATGTCTAGTTTTTGTTTACATTGCGACCCATGTAATGTACTATGCTTGTTATTTTTACCTAAGGCAACAATGTTTAAGAGTCATCCAACCCTTGTCTTAGTTTTCTCTTCATGTTCCATGCGAGAAAGCTAATCATTATATTACTCTGATGGAAATACTTGTCTGTAGCTCATTATGCAATGCATACTTTGTGTATTACCTGTCTGGATATCTTATTTGTATCCTTCTTTGACTGCTTATAGAATGTTCACAGAGCTCAATCTCTTTATATTGTGCATATGTCTTAAACTCAAAAAAAAAAAAAAGAAGGAAAACAAGCTTGAAAAACTGAGCACCTTTTATTTTAGTGCACCTGGCATGTATTCAATTGATTATGATTAATACTGATTAATACTGAAGTTTTAATTTGGCTCTAAGTGTATGTAATCTTTAACAATAAACCTTTCATAATTACTTGCTTTTTGCTATGCAATAACATTTTTTTTTGTTATATCTAGTTCTTAAGTGTTGTCGATCCCACCAAAAATCTTGTGAGCTTAGGACTTCTTGTGCTATCTGCTGTGCATCACTCACCAATTAGCATTGTTCCCACTTCGCGCTGTGGAGTATAGAACATCTCCCTCGATGATATGGAGAAGAGAAGAAAGGGAGGCGTTCTATAGTTCTAAAAATTCCTGTCCTAGGATGATAATGCTGCTTCTTCATAAATACAGTATAGTGTGTACCTTGTTACCCGACGACAGAAAGTATGTTACTGGCAGGATATTCAGATGGAATTAAAGGAAGAAAAAAACTAAAATAAGAATACTAACAGAATGACCACATCTTTAAAATGCTAACTTGCAAATAAATTGTTGGTTTTGGGCTGAGATACACTTAAAAAAATAAGTAGTCTGCCTCTTGGCTGTTATACACATAGGGCCAGATTCAGGTAGATGGGAGCATCTTTATTCTGGAGTAACGTTTCTCATTTACGTTACTCTGGCGAAATTTTAGGAGCAAGTGCTGTTATTCATGAAGCACTTGCTCCTAAAGTTGCGGCAGTGTATCGAAAATGAGCCGGCGGAATTCAAATTGGGCGGGTACGGGGCGTGTATTATTTAAACTAAGCCCAATCCCACGGCGAACGTACTGCGCATGCGTCGACTGTCAATGCATCCCAGTGCGCATGCTCCAAATTCTGTCAGTGAACGCCAATGAAGTCAAATCCCCATTCATGGACGTTTTACGCAAGCAACGCGAATTTTTTTTTTTGACGCGATGACGACGCTTATACTTAACATAGGATACTCCACTAGGGGGCTGCTTTATCTTTACGCCGCGTATCGCTTACGGAAACGTCGGAAAGTCACTGCGTCGCGCCCGAATACGATCGTGAATTGCCGATTCCCGCTGATTAACATATTTTTTCGGCGTAAATCAGCGGGAACGCCCCCGGCGCCATTTTTAAATTAAAGTTGCGATGCGATGGCGAAATTCAATTACGCCGATCGCATCGGAACTCCAACCCGGCGTTTCTTGTTTTCTGGTTACAGAAAACAGAAACGCCGGCTTAAAGTGACAGTTAGGCTGGAGTATCACTGATACTCCAGCCTAACTCTACCTGAATCTGGCCCATAGGGGTTTATTTACTAAAGGCAAATCCACTTTGCACTACAAGTGCACTTGGAAGTTTCCTTGGAAGTGCAGTCATCCGAGGGGAACATGAAAGGAAAATAAAAAACAGCATTTTTGCTTGTACATGATTGGATGATAAAATAAGCAGAGCTTTCCCTCATTTCAGATTTTACCCTCAGATTTACAGTGACTGCAATTCAAGTGCACTTTCAATGCACTTGTAATGCAGAGGTGATTTACCTGTAGTAAATCAACCCCGGAGTTACATAGTCAGGTTGAAAAAAAGACTCTAGTCTAGTGTAATCTAATTCAACCAAAAGAAAAATAAATAAATGGAAAACTTCCATATACAGAACTCGATACACACAGTTGATCCAGAGGAAAGCAAAAACACTTACAAAATGTTTGTTTAAAGGAAAATGATTGCTTTTCTGTGGAAAAGTGGAACTTCACTCTCTCAATCAACATTGGCTATTTGTAATCCTTATGCTGCCAGCATTAGTAAATAGATAGGAAAGTATATCATATTTACTTTTTTTAAACTTTTTTTTCTCACCTTTTCTTTTGTTACTTCCTGGTTTCCACGCCTAGCCAGATTATGTCATAAATCCCAGGAGTCGTCAGGAGGGGAAGAGGGGTTTTCTCTACTAAACATGCCTTCCTGTCCACATGCCTAAGCTAAGGGCAGATGGATTTCAGGAAGTAAATGTTACATTAATCATCAGTTCATACTCATGATGGCCACAGCCAGAAATTCAAGGGAGATTTTCTTCTTTTCTTTTTTTGTATAATCTTCATTTCTTTTTTTTACAATCAATAAACAAACATATAACCAACAAACATGGAAAAAAAGAAGGAAAGACAAGTGGGGGATTTATGTCCTCTTCCTTCATAGGAAAGGTACTTTTTACTGCTGTGCACTGTGCTATAATTAACTCATAGTTACCATTTAGCATGGAACTCTTCCAGTCTATTACTATTAGTACAAACCCATTTCTCATCATCAATTATTTTGTTAACCTGTCTTGCCCATTGTTCTAAAGTAGTTACTTGCTGCTTTTTCCAATAGCCTGGAATCGGGGAGGTTTTTTTTTTTTTTTTCAAAGTGATTTATCAGCATACGAATGGACATACGAATGGATGGGTGAGTTTGCTTTGAATATCCAACATAAATTAAATAGCGTTTCTGGTTTGTGGTGCTCAGATGCACTGTAGTTCCACTTTTTAAGGTTGGAAGTTAAATCCCAGTTGCCATTTTGCTAATACAGGTTAAAAATGAAAGCTAACATTGATTTGATAGCTATAGGCAAGGCTGTGCTTTATTTTAAATTAGTTTATATAAATGAACTTGTCCAAGCATTTCGTATTCAGAGGTGAGTATTTCTAGTAGCAAAGTGCCATGTGAGGTTCGTATTAAAATCTGAGCAGCAAGCATACTGAGCAATAACTCCTTTTCCAGCTTTTTGCTTCATGCGCATTAGCTGCTGAATATAGATAAATACTTAATATTTGCAGTTCAGGTTCTTTGTGTTGAACCTAAAAGAAAAACACAGTGCAATCAGAAATAAGATAGATTGTTCCGGCGAACATTATGAATTGTGCATTCTGATCTGTAATTTAGTGGCTAAGTTTTTCCTTTGGTAACCATGGCAACCTGCTCTCAAATGAGCCTGGAAAACCTAAATGATCGCCTCATTCAAACTCGTATATAAACTCTGCACACTGTAGCCAGTTCTAATTCTCTTTATTTATGATATCCAATCGGATGGTACCTTTTCCAGAAAAAAAAAAAGAAAAAAAAATGAGCCACTTCCCAAAGTGCTTCCCTATTAGTCAACCTACATTAATTCTTCATGCTTGCAGATCAAGACTTTGCTGCTGCCAGGCATGCTTCTAATGTTTCACAACCTTCCTGTGTTCAGAAAATAGGAGCATTTGCTAGAATGCTTTATTAAACTGTAATTGTTTCAGGAGAAATATTAAACATTACAGGAAAGATTAATTTCCACGATGGCAGCAAATTTCTGTGACAAAATATGATAGTTTCTTGAAGTACTGAACAGCATACTGAAGCATACTAAGATGATTGCCTCATTTGAACAAGAGAGAAGCAATTGACGGTAGCAGGTAAATGGAAAGAGCTTGCTTATCACCTTTAGAAAGATTTTGGTTTCCAACAGAACATTTGGAGTTAAAGTGGTTGTAAAAGCAGAAGTATTTTTTTTTTTTTACCTTAACGCATAATCTCTGCATTAAGGCAACAAATCTTTTATGTACAACTCCCCTCCCAAAAATTTACCTGAGCCTGATCTCGATCCAGCACTGTGCTTAGGAGCAGCGCTGCTGCTCTCTCACCCCCTCCTCAATGGACTCAGTGAGAGCAGTGGGGGCCATTGGCTTCTGCTGCTGTCAAACAAAGCCAGTGATGAGGAAAAGGGGGACAGGACCAAACTACACTGTGGGGGCTATTTACGAAAGGCAAATCCACTTTGCAATACAAGTGCAAACTACAAGTGCAAAGTGCACTTGGAAGTGCAGTCGCTGTAACTCTAAGGCCGTGTACACACGATCAGACCGGTCTGATGAGACTGGTCTGAAGGACCGTTTTCATCAGACAACTCTGAACTTGTCTGATGGTCTGATGTGTGTACACACCATCGGACCAAAATGACTCCGATCATACCAGAACACGGTGATGTAGAACACAACGACGTGCTGAAAATACGAAGTTCAATGCTTCCAAGCATGCGTCGACTTGATTCTGAGCATGCGTGGATTTTTGGTCCGATGCTTTTGCGTACTAACCATACTAACCACGGACAGGTGTCCATCAGACAGATTTTAAAGCATGTTTTAAAACTTTGGTCCGACGGACAACGGTCCGATGGGCCGTACACACCATCGAACTGGTCCGATGAAACTGGTCTGCAGACCAGTTTCATCGGACCGGTCTGATCGTGTGTACGCGGCCTTAGGGGTAGTTCTGAAATGAGGGGAAGCTCTGCTGATTTTATCATCCAATCATGTGCAATCTTAAATGCTGTTTTTTATTTTCCTTGCATGTCCCTCTTGGATCTACAGCGACTGCACTTCCAAGTGCACTTTCAGTGCAATTTCAAGTGCACTTTACACTTGTAGTTTGCGCTTGTAGTGCAAAGTGGATTTGCCTTTAGTAAATAACCTCCTGTGTGTCTCAATAGATGCACATAGTATGGCTCAGGATCCAGCCCATGTGAGTACCTCCATAAGAAATGGCTTTCTATGGGGGGCACTCGTCATACAGGAGGAGCTAGAAGCGCTGAAAGGGGGCACCTGAAGAAATTCATCGGGGCTGTTCAGTGCAAAACTATTGCATGGAGCAGGTAAGTAAAATAGGTTTATTTTAATCTTTACAAACACTTTAAAGAGAAATGCATTGACTTACCCAGTAGACTACTGTAACATACGTAGAGCAAGCTTTTTCTCTACCATTGTTAAAAATATTGTATTTGTGTAACTCTGTGCTTAGCACATGTAGTTAATACTTTCAGATTATTAAAGCATGTGTCTGGTCAAAAAACAAAATACATATTCAGCCCCTTTTGCTCGGTAGGGTTATTTACAAAAGGCAAATCAACTGTTGCATTTCGAAAATTAAGTATGTAAATATCCCCAGACCTTAGTGAATGAAGTGAAGCTCTACTGACTTCCATCATACCAGCATGAGAAAATTGTGTTTTTTTGTGTTTGTTTTTGCTTGCATGTGATTGTGTATTCCTTTGAAAGAGAAGCTTTATCATATCCATCAAGATCTGGGGAAAATTCCCTTGCGGAATGCTACTTCTCTTGTAAAGTAAACAGCCTATTGTCCTTTAGTAACTCATTGTGCACTTCTGTTTGAACTGAAAATATGGCCTCTGCTGCATTGAAAGTGTAGTGTTGTCAGCCCTGCCTAGTTCTCCCCTGCTGGACTACAGAACACTTCCCACTTTAGATATGGAGATTAGGAGAGGAGAAAAGGTTCTGTACAACAATGGGGAACTGGTATGGACTGGCCTCTCTACTTAGCACTTGGGTTGGTTTAGTAAATGCAAAAATGCAGCTTCCTGATGACGCATGCATGCATGCGAAACATGTAGAGGCATATGGGCAGTATCCTTTTACACAACTGAATCTTATCACCAGCCTCCTCCATTGCCAACACTGTAGCTTCCGCCCGTTGAACCGCATCCAGAACAAGGCTTGGAACGCACGACGTACGCTGCACAAACAGTAACGCTGGACTAGCTAATGCCGGCTGGGCATTGGAACATGTGAGTGAGATTTTTTAAGTTTTCTTAGTACAAATAAACTGGTCTTAAACTTTATTACACCATAAGAGGCTTTTTTTCTTTTTGGGGGAGCCATAAGAGGTGAACACAAAGAGCTACTTTGGTCTGATACATATGATTGAGGATCGTGTGGAACCGCTGCTTAAGGATATTACATGCTGTTTCCCTTCTGTGATCTGGTGAGCGCAATCTTTGACTAGAGGTGGTGGTGACACTACAAGGGTGCAAAGTCACAGAGAACATTTTTTCCACAGCATAGAGCATGTTTTCTACACTTGGGGATAAAAAATTAAAGGACTAAGGACTGTTATATAGGTGCAACAGCACGCACCAATAGGATCGTATTTTTATAATTTATTAATATGTTTTGACTCAGCACTGGTGTTCATGGATGTTTTGTCTATTTATACATTTTCATGGAATTTGAAAATTTGGGTTTAGGCAATCAGCGCGGTAGTATATGTCACATATACACAATTTATTCTTTCATTTTTTCACTTGTCACAGGTGTTTATAATAACTGCAGCAGATTGGAATCATAGGATTTATAGGTTTATATTAAACACTTAGTTGCGCCGGTGTCATAATACACATACACAGTAAATGCAAATAGACTATCCACTTTGCAAGGGAAGTTGTACAAGCATACCCCACTTTTAAGTACACAATGGGGTTATTTACTAAAGCTGCAAAGTGCAAAATGAAGCTCACTTCTGCATAGAAACCAATGGGCTTCTAACCCCAGCTTGTTCAATTAAGCCTGGTAATAAAACCTGGAAGCTCATTGGTTTCTATGCAGAAGTGAGCCTGATTTCGCACTTTCCAGCTTTAGTAAATAAACCCCATTTTGTACTTAAAAGTGGGGTATGCCTGTACTAAGGAAGGGAATTTTCTGCAGAGCATAGTGAATGTGAGGATATTTCACTTTGCAAAGAATATCCAATCAGGTGCAAGAACAATAAAACATCTAAATTGTCATCAGAACTTTACTTAATTTACCAAAACTACCTTGAGAAGTGCAACTTCCCTTGAACAATCTATTTGTGCTTAGTAAGTCAATCCCAGTGTTTTGACAACTCAAACAGGAAATTAAAGCAAACAGGAAGATCAACAGGTATAGGTCTTCATTTTAGGCTTCATATACACAGGACATTTTTTCAACCTCTCCTGAACGATTTAACTTGTCTCCACTGGATGCAATACGGACCAAAGAAAGCCCCAAAGATCATACTATAAATGGATGCTGAGAAAGCATTTGATAGGGTGAACTGGGGCTTTATGAGTGAAGTGCTGAGGGGAGTGGGCTTGGGAGACCGCATGATGGGATGGGTAATGGCCATGTACGCGGGTCCAAGAGCAAGGGTCGAAGTTAACGGTACAATATCAGATTACCTTAATATTAGAAATGGAACGAGACAAGGCTGCCCATTGTCACCATTAATATTTGCCTTAATTCTGGAACCTTTCCTTTGTAGGATTAGAAATAATGGGGAAATAATGGGAACACGTATTGGAGAGGAGGAACATAAGGTGTCGGCTTACGCCGACGACCTATTATTTTATCTTTCAAACCCAGATACATCATTGGCAGTTCTAATGCAGGAGGTGGAAAGATATGGACACCTGTCCAACTTTAAAGTTAATTTTGAAAAATCAATATTGCTACCTAGTTATGTGTCTCAGGAAATGGCAGGGACTCTGAAGAGAACATATCCCTTTGTATGGAAAAAATGGGCAAGATACTACTTGACATGGTTCGGAAGAGTGAGTGCAATTAAAATGTGTATACTACCCAGAATTATTTATATATTATATACAGTACCAATTAAAATACCAGCGAAGTTTTTTAAGCAGATACGGAAAGCATTTGTTGCCTTTGTGTGGAACAATAAACGACCAAGGATAGCCCATGATATCCTACGAAGAAGTAAGGTAGACGGAGGAATGGGGCTTCCAGACATATCGGTATATTACAAGGCAATGGCGCTGGTTCGAATTCTGAACTGGTGCCACGACTCCGGGAAAAAAAGGTGGACCCTATTAGAAAAAACAATAGCGGGAAGGAACCTGGAAGGGGCCCCTTGGATCCTGAGAGTCTCGAGAGGACTCACGAAGTGGACATCCCCCTTGACACTGAACACCTTGTCAATATGGGATGGGCTGAATAAAATGGGAGATTACTCACCAGGGGTTTCCCCCCTGGTACCACTAGAGGGATTCCCATGGTTCCCTCCGGGGGAACAGAGGGGATTCCTGGGACCATGGAATCGGGGAGGGGATTTCATATGTGGCAGGCTCGCTCCACAGGGAACACTAATAGCTTACCCGGAATTTGCCATAGCCTTAGGGAATATACCCTCAGCAAGATGGAGATATCATCAATTGACAATATTCCTTAATAAGATGAAACCCGCCTTGAGACCACTAAGCTCTGTCACAAAGTTTGAGGAACAGTGTACGCATCAGGGGGAAGAGAAGTACCTGCTGTCCCAGATGTATAAGTTGATACAAGCAGCTCAAAAAAATAAAATACCATACTTCATTAGGGAATGGGAAGGAGAGTTAAATATAAGGCTATCAGACGAACAAATTAAAAAAATGATTAAATTAACTTACTCCACATCTATAAGCTCGCATATCCAGGAAATGGCCTATAAATTTATGACAAGGTGGTATAGGACTCCAGTAAGGTTAAACCAGATGTACCCAGCGGCAGATGCCCGGTGCTGGAGAGGATGTGAGCAAAGGGGTACATATCTACACCTATGGTGGGAATGCCCAAAAATTAAAATATTTTGGGAAGCAATTGCACCGTGGATCGAGGGATTGACCCCAATCCCTATAGAGTTCACGCCCCTATGTTTCCTACTCCATGGAACATCTGGCCCTATTAAAACATACAGGAATAGTGTAGTGCCACATTTGTTAAATGCTGCAAAATTGTTAATTCCCAGATTTTGGAAACAAAGTACGTGTCCAACATTAGCAGACTGGAAAAGGGAAGTAAACTGGATAATGGAGGCTGAAAGGTGGATACAAGCAGTGAAATATAAAAAAGGGGAGTTTGAGATAACATGGGCAGGCTGGATACAACATGAACCTGAAATGGGTGTGGAATAAGAGAAACAAAGTGAGAGGAAAAGGGACACAACAGAGGTATGACACACAGAGGGTAAAGGCATATAGATCACATTTTAGAAGTACAAAGAATTAGATTAAAAGTGTTGACCAGAGAAGAGATACCAAAAATTGTGGTTATATAAAACCTTTTTTTTTTTTATTTATCTCTCTCTCACGTTTGCTCCCCTCCTTTCCCCCCTCTCATATTGACCCCAACAGGAGGCCCCTGCTCCTCTGTCTTATGGGAATGGTGTTTTTTTTTTTTTTTCTCGTCCGTCTTTTCTCCTTTACACAATGTCACTTTGGGGGGGGGGGATTGGGGGGATAAGGAGGAGTAAATCACAAAGTAAGAAGTAGCTCAATAGGATCACGAGAGAGAATGGAAGTCGAAGACACTACTATTGTATCACAATTTTTTAAAATCTATTTAGACACACACTTGCACCTTGGCCCTCGGGCCTCTTAAGAGAATCCGATAGAAGTAATTAAGCTGAAGAGAAACATGTTATTTTAACACCTACATATATAATTCAACACTATGATCACAAGGCCCCTTGCAAGGGGAGGGTAAAGGTTAATATATCCAATTATGTAAGAATCAAACAGACACATATGTTTTTTTTTTTGGAGCCCAGTAAGTCAAAGAGAGTACAGGGTTAGAACAGCATTCCTCAATTGAAAGGGAAGAGAGGAGAAGGGGAGGATGAGCAACAAGAGGAGAGAGAACTACACATAATTTGTATTTATTTTTTTCTTTGTTGTTGTTTTCTCTTCTTGTTTTGTTGACGGGGGGGGGGGGGGGATTAGAATGACTGTTAGGCACCCACGGAAATTGTAATGTTGGATTATTATTTTTTTTACAAGACAAAGGTAATGGTGTATCTATTAAAAGATAAGAATGTACAATTGTGTATGAAATGTAAGGATTAAAATAAAAAAAATTTGATTATAAAAAAAAAAACTTGTCAGATAGTAACCCACGTTACTTCAGTTTTTCCGTGTTTACATGCTGCTTTTAGCACCTCTTTGCCGCGTTTGCGTATCAAAGTGTTTATATTTATATATTTTTATATATATATATATATATATATATATATATATATATAGAGAGAGAGAGAGAGAGAGAGAGAGATAGATAGATAGATAGATAGATAGATAGATAGATAGATAGATAGATAGATAGATAGATAGATAGAGATATTTTTTTTTCAAACTAGCCAAAAATGAAGAACACCAGTAAACGAAACACGGCTAAACGCGAGTTACTGCGTTTAGCCACATTTAGAAACGTTTGGCGCTTGAAATGCCTCTAAACTCAGCTTCTGATCCCATTTTTTTGTGTTCCAAAAAAAGCCACTAAACTCAACTGCCTAGAAATGACTGTAATTGACCATTTGTAAATGTACTGATGAGATAACATAGAGAAGAGTTCAGGGGCAGTTGAAAAAAATTCCCAACTGCTCCTAAACATCCGTTTACCAGCAGAAGTGTACATGAGGCCATACGTGCAGAGTCTACAAAGCGATAAAACATGGAGAAATGTGCATGAGTTCTTCAGCAGGAATAGAATGTAAAACAAATAAAGTTAAATCATTGGAATAAATGGTGGCATTGAAAAGCACCCTGCAGTGTTATAGATTATCCTGCCCCCCTCACTATTATGTATGCTGGACACATTCTTCAGAAGTAAAATGTGGAAAAAATAAATATATAAAGGCATGTGAAATAAAAATAAAAAATAAATGTTTTTAGTATTATCATTGCATGTATAAGCAACATACAGTTGCTGCAATGTAGTATTTTTCACAAAAGCAGTCATCTTAATTTCTTTGTCAGGCATTAGACTGAATCTAAATCCATACAATTTATACATGTATACACAAAACAACAAGTCAGTCCCAATGTTATCTATGCCTACAAATGTTAACCATTCTTGACACACATGACTTGTACTATCTGTTGTAAAATTTAGGATGTACATATAGTGCTGAGGAGCCTTGTGAGAACTGACAAGAACAAGAAATAAGGAATCGTGACACGTATACCTGAGGTAGTTTTATTGTGAAAGTCTTTTGAAATGTCTGTACGGGTTTGATCATGGGCTTGAAAGGTAAAAGACATCCTGGGCAGAAGTATGAATTCCCTTCAGTTAAAATCATGCAGGTACCTACAAATTCTTTCTCTGTTAAGCCACAGTCCAGAGTCCTGGTTCTCTGCATGAGTTATATTCCCCCTGCAAACTTTCTTTTTATGATTTGGAGATCTTTATCAGATATATTATATTATTGCCTTTGCTGTATTGTGTAAATAATAGTGTATCTGTAAGGATTATTTTTGAAGCGGACGTAAACTTCCATCACTAAATTGTACCTATAGGTAAGCCTAAAATAAGATTTACCTATGGGTAATTATCTCCTAAATGTGCACTGTTTAGGAGATATTTACTGCCAGTGACATCAATGGCATATGAAGGAAAGGCCACCTGTGCTGTGATCGGAGTCCGTCAAACCAAAAGATAACATCACATCGCTGGAATGCTTCATTTTCAGGTAGGTTTCACATAAGTAATTTTCACATAATTTTCACATATTGTGTTACTAGCACATTATGACAATACCTTGCAAAAAAAATAAAAAATCCAGTGGTTTACAACCGCTTCAGAAACACCATTCACATGTAATTGTTTTGTAACTCAAAGCTCCAAAATGCTCAACATTCAAAATCTCAATGTATCACAATGATGATCTTCATATACGAGTGCTCAGATGTCTAAGCCTTGAAGCCTTAAGCCATAAAACCAAGAGCAGATAATGCATATTAAGGTAGATTTGAGTTTTTTGGTTGCAAAGATTTTAATAGAAACACCTAAACACCTGAAAATGCTCAAATTTAGTTTTTTAGATTGTTTTTTAGGTATTTTTTCAGGCATTGTTTATGGATTTTTGAGCCTGTAAGAACTGGCCTTCTCCCCCTAGTGCTTTGCATTCGCTAAAACAAAAATGCCTGAAGCTTGAATACATGTGTAAAGCACTTGAAATATTGAAATATGCTTCTTATATGCATGCAAAAAAAAAACTGAAAGTGCCTGAAAATCGCTCTGCTCAGGTATGAATGCAGCCTAAAGCTGCATACACACAATCAGATTTTCCGATGGGAATTGTGTGATGACAGACTGTTGGCTTAAAATCCGACCGTTTGTATACTCCATCAGACAATTGTTGTCCAACTTTTCTGCAAGCAAATGTTGGATGGCAGGCTAATACATTTTCCACATCTGTTGTCAGATTTTCCTATTGTGGGTGCACAAGTCCATCGCACAAAAGTCCAAAGTACTAACATGCATGCTCGGAATCAACGCTCACCAACTACAACATTAGCAGAAGGTGCCCAAAGGGTGGCGATCAAGAGCTGAAATTTCACATAGTACATCACTACGTTCGTGTTTGTTGGCCGACATTTTGTGTGCCGTTTGTATGCAGGACAAGTTCATGGCCAACATCCTTCAGACAAAAGTCTGATCGTGTGTACGAGACTTTAGGGTTAAGAATACAGGCAGTCCCCAGGTTACAAACAAGGTTCTGTAGGTTTGTTGTTAAAGAGGGGGTTCACCCTTAAAACCACTTTCTCCCATCCCATCCAGCATACTGGCATCAGCGCCAGTATGCTGTCTTTTTTTTTTTTAATCGGTGTACTTACCTCTTAATAGATAATTAAATTTTCGTCCTACCACGGGGTATGGCGCCGCTATATCGCGTCACGCCTTCCGAAAACAGACGACTAGCACTCGGCTGTTCTCAGCGCTATACGGCGCCTGAGCACAGACCTAGGAGCTGACTGCGCAGGCGCCGTATATAGCCACGTCACGCCCTCCGAAAAAAGCAGAAATAGGACTCGGCTGTATAGGGCGCCTGCGCAGTCAGCTCCTGGGTCTGTGCGCAGGCACCGAGAACAGCTGAGTGCTAGTCGGCTGTTTTCGGAAGGCGTGACGCGATATAGCGGCGCCATACCCCGCGGTAGGATGAAAATTAAATTGTCCATTAAGAGGTAAGTACACCGATAAAAAAAAAAAAAAGACAGCATACTGGTGCTGACGCCAGTATGCTGGATGGGATGGGAGAAAGTGGCTTTAAGGGTGAACCCCCTCTTTAAGTAAAAATGTTATGTACGTTGGAACAGGTACAAGTGTAAACTCCAGCCAAAAAAAAACTATTTTTAAGTTCTTTGTATAGCATAGCGTAGCACCACTGTAGCGTTTGTTTTTCTGTCTGTGCCCCTGTGACAATTGCATTTTAAAAATGTTGGGTTGTTGTGGAAACTGCTATTGGTGATAAAGCTTCAATGGATATACCTTTTCCAATGACAACTCTAAGGCTGCTTTCACACTGAGCAGAGCTAGGCATCGGCGGTAAAGCGCTGCTATATTTAGCTAGCGGTTCGGTGGCGCTGCCCATTGGTTTCAATGAGCAGGGGCTATTTAGGAGCGGTGTATACACCGCTCCTACAGCGCCTCAAAGATGCAGCTAGCAGCACTCTTTTTACTGTCCTGCCAGCGCACTGCTCCAGTGTGAAAGCCTGCAGGCTTTCAACCTGGAGTAAAAGAAGAGGCTCTTTCAAGGTGCTTTGCAGGCACTATATTTAGATAATGGTCAGGAACAAGCAGGAGTCAGTAATGTGCTAACTGCGAGGTACCAAGTCAGGAGGGGGAGACGTGGTTAAAAATTCAAGCTGAGGTCGGCAACACAAGTGAGCAGCTGACATAACAGACAGGGGTTATCCAAGAGAGATGTCAGGCGTAACCAGGTTAGAAACAAAGTAAGCAGACTTTCAAGAACCAAGAATACAGGAACCAAAGTTTAAGACAATCAAGCACTGAGGCCAGGCAGACAATAGGACACTTGGCACCATGATCTGTGGACGTATGCACCATTGGGCATATGCATTCCTGTCCTTGCATGCCTAGTTAGGCTGCTATGTTCATGATCCTGCACATGCACATTAGTATGAGAATCTGCCCAGAAATGAGCAGATTGATACCCACCACATCATAGCATTTGGATATTTGCTTATCTGCTACCAAGAGCAACCCCACAGCTTGCACCTAGCTCGAGGGCTCTTGAAAGGAGTACATAGGCAGGGTGCTGTGATGTTTTCAGGAAGCTATGTTTCGTGCCATTCTGGCTCCTTCCACCAACTATGATCTGCTTGCATATGATAGAGGAACAAAGAGGCCAGTAATGCTGCCTCTAGCGCTAAGAGTAAATATGTAATGAAAATAGAAACATTGGCCCAGATTCAGATAGAATTAGACTATCGTAGAGTATCAGAAATACACTACGCTGCCGTTTTTTACCTGGCTCTACGTGGAATCCAGGTAGATTTTGTCCAGTAAACGACGGCGGCGTAGTGTATTTCTCCCGTCGCAATCCATCTGCGCGAGTAGGGGGCGTGAAGCATTTAAAATAGGCGCGTTCCCGCGGCGATCGAACTGCGCATGCTCCGTTCGCAAATTTCCCGCCGTGCATTGCGCGAAAACACGTCGTCACGTCGTAGTAGCGTCGTTTACGTACATTCCTATTCCCGAACGAGTTACGTTAAAAAAAAAAAATATTTTAAAATCGACGCGGGAACGACGGCCATACTTTACATGGGTTACACACTGTTAGACCAGCAAAAAGCTCCTCTAACATTACGTAGCCAAAAAATTACATAGGCGATTGCGAGGGACACTCGTACCTTCGTGGATCGCCGTAAAAAGTCATTTGCATATCCCGACGCATGAAAACGACGCAAACTCCTCCCAGCGGCCGCAAAAATATCGCAGCGTAGATCCGAAGGCTTACGAGGACGTAAGCCTCTCGGATCGAAGCCCGAAGCCGCCGTATCATGGTTTGAGGATTCAAACTAGTGATACGGCGCGCAAAATTTGAAATTACTCCTGTCTAACACCAGTTAGACAGGCGTAATTGCTCTGTGAATCTGGGCCATTGTATTCAGAAATATCATTAGCACATTGATAGGGTTGGGGGGGACCAGGATAAGCAAAATATAAGACTAAACTTCACTTTAATAATGGAGAGTTAGGACATATATGTATATTTCTCCAGATTCTTGTATTTTTTTATTTTTTTTAATGAAGCTAGTTTGTTCTCAGGATTCATATAATTTGAAAAGCAGTTGTTAGTGCATTCCTGTTTTTTTTAAATCCCTCATAAAGTGTTTTCTGTGGCATCTACAAAGATCTAATTACATTTTCTTGCTTGATTATAAATATTGTTTTTTTTTTTACATGTTTGCGAAGAAAACCATCTTTTCTAGGGTCAGTACAAATGAAGGATCAGCGCTTAACAGACTTGTAAAAAAAATAAAAATAAGCTTTTTATTTTATTAAATCAATATTAGATAATAAGACAAGTGACATATCATAGACTATACACAGACCTTGGTTATATAATTAAGTATAGTGTTCTGTTGAAACATTTCAGCTACCTGTGTGTGTGCGTGTGTATTTTATAAGAAATAAAGTATATCTCTAGACAAAGCTTTTTTGTTTAGTTTTGGAATAGGGAAAGGTTAGACCTTCTATCAAGTTTTTATTGTTGTTTGAGTGCCTATTGGGAAGATCCCTCCTTCTATTTGTACTGGTGACTATTGTCACCGAGAAAAAAAGGGATGGAAAATCTGACATTTTAGGTTTGTCACTAGAAGTGAATGAAAATCATCTAATGGGGACACTTGTTCTAAAGACAACTGTCTGAGGCCGCATACACACGACAGATTTTTTGCAGAGGAAACCGGTTGTGTGTACATTTTTCATCGAGGAAACTGTCGAGGAACTCGACAAGCAAAAAAGAGAGCAAGTTCTATTTTTCCTCGATGATAGTCCAAATTGGCTCGTCGTGTTCCTCGTTGGGCTGCTTTTCGACGAGAAACTTGAGCGTGTGTATGCTAAGAAACGTGTGCACCCTCGGTAAAAGTAGCGTTTGTAATGGAAATAGCACATTTGTCACGCTGTAACAGACTGAAAAGTGCAAATGTATCTTACCAAACTTTTTCCTAACACACAGTAACATGAGATTAGCAAAAGCAGCCCCTGCAGTTGTATGTGTTGAAGTCACCGCATTTGAGAACGAGGAGATTTGATCTTTAACGTGTGTACGCAAAGCAAGCTTGTCGAGTTCCTCAACAAGCCTAACAAGGAACTCGGCGAGGAAAACGATGTGTTTCGCCCGACGAGTTCCTCGGTCGTGTGTGTACGAGGCCTAAGAAGTTAATTTCCTCTATTTTGGGAGATTTCCACTAACTTCCCATTGCATCTCTGGGAAAGAATGCAAAAAGGGAAATTTTACAAATTATGCACAGAAAGCAAAAATAAATAAAAAATAAAACTGGCAGCATTTTAATCCTTAAAAAAAAAAAAAGTTTTGGTTTGACATACATTTTAAATAGCTAATAATTATAGAAACCAATCTATTGGTATAGCTATTCCTTAATCCATATTGTAATTGAAGCTTATAGGAATGAATGATTGTGCTTCTGGGTAAGCAGTGTTTTAAGCATTTATTGCTTAGGAATATGAATCAATCTGTGGCTTGAGAGTAGACACAAAATTATAAGTTATACCTATAACTATGCATTTTCATGTAAACATTTTACTGAGTTGTTAATGGTTTGACTTGTGTTATATTGAATATTAGTTGTTGCTATGGTTTTTGAACCTAAAAAAGGTCCTCCTGGCTTGCAGTTTACTTAATCAAATGTCACTGATTTATCGGAAGTAGGTCATGGGTATTGTGCAGTACATTAGTTATTCTTCTAAAAGCCACTGAATGACATTAGCTGATGAATGATGTCACCTGGCCCAGCCCCTGATACTGTGCAAATGCCAAGCATAGGCACAGTGCCCAGGACCCAGGACCCAGGAAGCCAAAACCAATGAGGGCAATAGAGCACCTCCCGGAAAGGCAAATGCCAGCACAGGAGGTGGGAGGTGCAGATCCAACAGAGAGGAATGCCCTGGCTCCATTGCCTGTTAACCCCTTCCATACAGGGCATTTTCACCCCCTTCCTGCCCAGACCAATTTTTAGTTTTCAGCGCTGTTGCACTTTGAATGACAATTGCGCGGTCAGGCAACACTGTACCCAAATAAATCGTTATGTTTTTTTTCCCCACACAAATAGAGATTTCTTTTAGTGGTATTTGATCATCTCTGCGGTTTTTATTTTTTGCGCTATAAACAAAAGAAGAGCGACAATTTAAAAAAAAACACAATATTTTTTTCTTTTTATTTAATACATATCACAATATTTTTTTTTAAAAACTTTTTTTCCCCTCAGTTTAGACCGATACGTATTCTTCTACGTATTTTTGGTAAAAAAAAACGCACTAATCGTATATTGATTGGTTTGCGCAAAAGTTATAGCATCTACAAAATAGGTGATAGATTTATGGTATTTTTATTTTATTTTTTTTACTAGTAATGGCGGCGATCTGCGTTTTTTTTTTTTGTGACCGTGACATTGCGGTGAACATATCAGACACTTTTGACACGTTTTTGGGACCATTCACTTTTACACAGCGATTATTGCTATAAAACTGCACTGATTACTGTGTAAATGTGACTGGCAGGGAAGGGGTTAACACTAGGGGGTGAGGAAGGGGTTCAAAAGTGTCCTAAAGTATGTTCTAACTGTAGGGGGAGGGGGACTCACAAGGGGAGGAGACCGATGTGTGTTCCTCTGTACTGGGAACACACATCGATCTCCTCACCGCTGACAGGAGGTGGATCTGTGTGTTTACACACACAGATCCACACTCCTGACGTGATTTCTGGAAATCGCGGGTCCCCGGCGGCAATCGCAGCCGCCGGGCACGCGCGCGGGATCGCGGGTGGTGCCGCGGGAGCGAGCGCGCGCCCTAGAACGCCGTGAAGACAGGACGTTGAGCAACGTCCAGTCTCATCGGCGAGGGGATGACCATAGCGTCATTTCCCTATGGGCTGGAATTGAAGGGGTTAAGAGGCCATATTCCCACCAGACACAAACAACACCCTGGTGAAAAAATGAACATTACATGAATAAAACACCCACACTGAAGTGAGGAGAGCTTGAAAAATAAAAACACAACTTTAACAACATTGCAATAATATCATCAAGTTTATTACAATGAAAAAGTGATGGCAGATATTAAAAAAAGGACAAATGAAGCACAGTTGGTCAAATTGAAAAAAAAAAAAAGATATAATATATAATAATATCAACAGTGGTATTAGCAATAGCAATAGATGTATAACACATCTAGGCTGCATAGCTAAATACTGTAAGGCGGCGTACACACGTACGAGAACCTCGACGGGCAGAACACATCGTTCCGCCCGTCGAGGTTCTCTCCCGGCCGTCGAATTCGGCGACCCGCCCGTCGGGAATGGCAACCAGCCATTCTTCCAGGCGGGCCGTCGAGGAAATAGAGAGCGTGCTCTCTATTTCGGCTCGACGGGCTTCCCGACGGGAAGCTCGCTGAGACCGTACACACGGCCGAGGTCCTCGCTGGAATGTGCATTCCAGCAAGGTTCTCGCTGATTTTCAGCGAGAACCTCGGCCGTGTGTACGGCGCCTAAGTGTTCAGCAGAAAAAAAAGCAATGCAAAAAAAAATAAGAAAAAAGATAACTAGGGACTGATGCAAGTTGAGCCATGGCTTAAAAAAATGTATGCATTAGATCAAGTGGGTGCAACAACAGGGAATAAGACACCAGAATGGCAAAGACCTGAAAGAGTTATAAAAATGTTTATGTGCGCACCTTGTTTAATCCCAGGTTTTGGTGGCATTCAGCTGTTCAATCCACAAAGTTTCACAATGTAGCACTGTTTTGTCCCAGTCTCCCCCTCTTGGATTCTTTTTGACTGCATCAATGGCCAACAAAGTAATCAATGAGGTATTGAATGTGTAGCATAATCTGACATGTCAGCCAATTGGAGTGATCATTTTACAATTTTTGAATAATATATATGGTCATTGACCCTTTAGTGTAACTTGTGGCATGTGCAGAGCATCAAATATACCCCCTATGTGGTTATTTACTAAAAGCAAATCCACTTTGCACTAGAAGTGCACTGCAAGTGCACTTGGAAGTGCAGTCGCTGTATCTGAGGGGGACATGCAAGGACAAACAGCATGTTTACATTCTCATGACTGGATAATAGAAATCAGCAGAGCTTCCCCTCATTTTGATCTTCCCATCAGATCTACAGTGACTGCTCGTCCAGGTGCAAAGTGGATTTACCTTTAGTAAATAAACACCCTGTGTTCTGCAATCAACATGATCTTTAGGTTCAAACACCTCTCCATTTGACAAAGTAATCTACAGTATGTGTAGGTTTGAACCCATGGACATTTTGGTGAGTTTAACCCTGTCCATGAACATTATTGTCATAATTTTTTTTAGTACTATATGTCTTCCAAGATGTGTTTTTGTATCCTTCAGCATCGTATGTGGCTTATATATATATTTTTTTTTACTCAGAATTATCTCTGTGACTCCTCCATCCTGGCATTCTGTGAAACACATTAAGAAAATATGGATACTTCCCATAGCCTCATAATATGGCACTACTAGTCTGGGCTTATGTACACTTCCTTGCTCTTATGTACATTATGTAGGGGAGCTTATCTATTGTTAAATGGAGGTTGGTTTAACAAGAGCTGTATGGTTTTTATATTTTTATTTTATTGATTTTGAAAATAAATGTTATATTTCTTTTTATATTACTGTTTTGTGATTTGCTGGCAATCGTTGGCAATGGCACTGTCCTAATCAGTGCGACGCCGCATCTGCGGTTCTGCAACGATTATAAAATGTAGTTCCTGTACTACTATTTGCGATTTCAGACCGATATCGGGACTGCCAGCGGGAGTGAAATTGTGTGAGTTTAGCTGAACTTGCACGGCTTCACTCCCGCAGCCCAGTGTGAACGGGCTTCATGTCTGTAACTGACATTCATGGACAGATGCAACAATTGTGGATTTTATAAACTGTTCGTAAATTTACTGAAAGTTGGCAACCCTGTTTTTTGGAGAGCCAATATAATTCACATATTTTTCAAGGATTCTACTGAGAACTAGGGATTGACCGATAATGTTTTTTCAGTGTTGATACGATACCGATATTTCGGCTGCCCTTCCTGCCAATAGCCAATATTATTTGCCGATATTTTAAAGGGAAAAAAATATTGCGCTGATCTAGATTCAAATTAAACTAAGGAACAGCTGCTACACAACAATGTGACAAAGATTGAACAGTGACATGGAGAAAAAATGTAGCGCTAGTGATACAATGGAAACAATAGTTTCTCATTTAGTAAATAATTGAATACATGAATAAATAGTCACTGTACTGAAACAGTGATAATGGTGACAACAACCAATGTTGGGTGAGTATATAAACAAGTGAAGTCAACAAACACAACCAAACATAACAGTGTCCATCAATATAACTTGTGGGTGAATGGTAAAATTACCACATAGATCCTCATGGGCAAACAATCATTTCTTTGAATTCAATAAAGATATGAGTGCGCTTAACGGAACACGTAGATCTGCCTGTCAGCGACAGCAGATCTTGTAGGCTTAGAAACTCTCAGGGCAAAATTAGCTCAGCTTCCCTGAACTGGACCAATGAATACCAAGGATCTTCAGTAGAGGACCGTAGATAAACGATGTCCTGGAGTGGTAGACTGAATCTCCCAAAATGTCTACCCTCAAAACCAATGGGGATGATGATAGAACCCCTTGGGGGGATAGGACAAATGGAACTGGAAGGCTCCAAACAGCATATGGGGGAAAAGGAAAAGAAAACAAAGCCCCAATGGTGCAGGTCAAAAATATAAAGGTTTCACTGTGATAAAACCACAAAGTAACATTAAAAGTGATCACAAATGATAAATAGGGCAATATGAGAAGTGGCTAAAACCATATCACTGTTCAATATTTTGTAAAATTTAAACTTTTAAAAAATAACACCAATTTTATGCACAAATCTGGTATAAACTGAACGTGTTAATGTCTATTAGAATTAAACATTAATGGATCGTTCTTCACACCATACCTGCATGAAAACTGATGGGAGAACAACACACACATATTTCAAAACTGACATCTGTCTGCAGTGCACCATAATGTGATGAACGAGGTCTAAAAGTAAACAACTGGGAAAAATAAAGTGCTTAAAAAAAATACCTTCTTAAATGGCTTCCCAAAACATCGAAAAAGTTTAACTGTTACTGATGCATTGCACTGCACTGATTATATTTTAATCACTACTGCAGTACAAAAAGGTAGACAGTGGACAGGACACCCTGACACTACATGCTGACACTACACTTTCTTCAATACTCCTAGTTAAGTAGAACAATATTACAGTGCAAAAAGCATAACATTTTAGCATGTTCACCTGTTAAATGGGTTCTGTTTTTTTCATAAAAATTGCTTACACTTCACTAAAAACACACTTGGTACAGATGAAGAAGGAGCAGAAAGGTATCTTCTAGCATGAGAGGCAAGTCTTTTGTAGCTTGACTCAGTTTCTTTGCACCACTGAAGAGGATCACCACTTATTCTGTAAATTACTGGTTCCTTCGTATAGAGATAAAGTTCATCATCAGGGCTGATTATCGGTGCACATTTAGAAGAATCATTTGCATGAGGCCCCAGTAACACGCTGAACATGGCATCAATTCGACCATGATGAAGATTCTCTTCTGCTTGTTGTCTTTTTTGACATTTGTCTGTTTTTGCAGCATCCTGCTTTTCCAGATTAGTAACATGCTCTTCCAAACTTGACCTTTCTGCTGGAACCTCTAGCAGCTTATGTTGTTCTTCTGCCAGCCAATGTATTACCTTGGCCAATACATCATCAGAAGAGAATGCAATGATTCCTGTATTGAGGATCCAAAACACATGCCAGCATGACATTTTTATCCTCTTCATGCTTCTCAAAGCATGTGGTGAGGCTGTCCCTCATGACCTGCCTGAATGTTTTAACGCCATGTGTGTTAGATCCTTCATTCTCTTGGAAAAGCATCTTCAGCACTCTCACACATGAGATGACAGTTGACACAGATGAGTCATAATGACTAACCTCTAGTGTCACTTCCTCTATGGGGAGGAGGGTCTCAATGACTGATCAGCAGTAGGCCAACTATATCCTCCATATTCGCCTGAATAGATGCTCAGAGCTCACTTCTGTTTAGGCATTCTTTGCAGCATGCAAAGTGTTTAATTCCAATGTGATGAAACAGCCTGAATTAGGTTGTTTTTGGGTAGGCCAAGGTCTGCCTGGATGCACCTCAGTTGCTGCTCGGCAAGCACTAAATGGTGGAAATGTGCACCTCAGCATGCCAATTATATATTTTAAAGCTTTCTGGCTTAAAAGACTATCATTTACCACAAGTTGCCGGGTGTGTGCCATGCAACTGAGGTCTGACACTTCAGCAAGCCTCATTCCTTTCACCATGTTTGGGCCTTGGTCTTCATTTATTCCCCAGTCTTGAAGCATACTTGGAAACATTTCTCATTGGTGACCCTGTTGGTCCTGACCTACAGTCAGTCATGAATGTGAGTGAGTTGCCAGCATTCTCTGGTTGTAGCATAGCCTTTACTTTCTCAACTACCTTTTGGTGAATCTTTCCCAGCATTTCGGCCTGATAATACTTTTTACTCTTCAGTGTGTAGCTTGGCTCAGCTATGGACACCAACCGCTGAAATCCAGTGTCAGACACCATTGTAATTGGCTGGCTGGCCATAACCATCATTTCTATGATTGCTTTGTCCAGCTGTTGGGATCTTCAATCTGAATTAAGCCACTTAGATTTTTTCTGAAACATTTCTTTTATTGCTGTTTATCAGGATTTCACTTTGTGTTTCAGATTGTTTTCTCTGTGCTTCATTATATAATTCAACATGATGAACTCTTAGATGAGCCCAAAGATTTGACATATATTTGTTTTTTGCAGTTGTTGATACCATGCTCACATTGTGCTTTTCCTGGATATGGTTGAAACGAGAAATAGTCCCAGACCACACTTTTACTTTTTCTCTCTGCATAGGAATTTAAAGGCATACGGTTAAAAATGTCAGGCACCTGTGTTATTTTTTTGATTTTTATTAACCTCTTTGGGACCACCCACCATACTTACCTGGGTACCTGAATACCCAGATCCTTCTCGAATACAGACTCTCCCAGTTGTACTCCTCCTAGAACGCATGATACATACATGTTTATAGCCCAAAAAGTTCATAACTTTACATTTATCAACATTAAACCTCATTTGCCACATAGTTGCCCAGCTAAATAGTGCATTGAGATTGGATGCTAAGCTGGAGACATCCTGAAAGAATGTGTTTCCACTGCACAGCTGGGGTCATCTGCAATTGTTGAAATTGTTTTTTTTTTTTTTTTATTTAAATTAATTATTACCTCTTCCCAAGGTGGTATTTCCCTTTTTAAGCCTAATATAAAAATTCTAGAGAGTTATCAGAGAACTGACTAATTACAATCCAATTATATTATAATTTGGCAATCTAATCCCACCATTAGGCAATGTTTAGGCCATATAGGGCTTCAGTAGGTGTGAGATAATAATCATTTCCAACTGTGTATATGCTTATTGCGTATAGAACACTTTCCAAATAGCTGAAAAATCTCCAAGGCAGTGCCAATGTTTTCATTGAGAAATATGAATGCATCACTTAACCACTAATACTTATTTCTTGTACATCTGCTAATGGTTTAGATAATGGGCAGATGTCTTACTGCCCACCACTGTTTACAATGCTAATGCCTAGCTACACTATGTTCAGTTCTTCATCATCAGACCTGGGTGGAAGGAGTTTATTATCTTGAAACCTTGAGTCACTTCCTTAAAATAGATGCAAATATTACCTGAATGACATACACCATGTACCATAAACAGTTTCCATTTATTCTTAAATAAAGTACTTGTTTTGGGGTTTTATTGCAATTACGTGCTGCAGATCTCCTGTGGTCTCTTTGGAGTCATGTGCATTAGTGAGGACTGCTTCCATTTACAGTGCTTTACAGATGATGATAACAGCGGATCCTATCTATCTAATATTTGTAAAAACAGCCACTTGCAGTCTTCATCGGAAGTTTGGGTGACAGTCAGGGGCGGACTGACAACTCATGGGGCCCACAGGCAATAGGAGATTATGGGCCCCTTGGGCAATAGGAAATTATGGGCCACTTGGGCAATAGGAGATTATGGGCCCCACAGGCAATACACATACACACACTGAAAAGGTACTGGAGAGGCGGGGCATCTATAATCTTGGGATTTTTAGACCAAAAGGATGTTGGTAAGGGACATTTTTGGGACAGATGGAAAAAACACAGATTTTTACATACTGTCCTTGGTTTTACTGAGGCTGAAAACTCTGATAGGGCCCCCTAGTGGCATGGGGCTTAAGGGCAGTGCCCGGGTGCCGAATGGTCAGTCCGCCCCTGGTGACAGTGCAGCAGCACAGTTGGGAGATAGAAAGCAAACAATTTTACTCTATATCAGAAACAAGGACCTTCATTACAGTATCACCAGGAAGTGTTTAATAAAATCTGCGGAGTTAAAAAAAATACTGCCCTGTCTATATAGGTCTTTGAATTATATTACTAATTTACGTTTGATACAAAAAATGATCATGCTAAAATGATAAAAAAAAGATCAATTACATTTTTCAGTTTTTAATCTCTTGAATTACAGTACCTAATATACAGTATCATTGTAATTAACAAAATGCTTTGCTTTTATTAATTTAATAGCTAATGTGGCATGCACGGTATAACATTTTGCCTTTTTTCTCTAAGAAAGAGAAGGACATAATAAAGAGTAGTGGGCTTGGAAATAAGAGCTGAATACTGTTCAGTAGTGATTGGGTTTGATTTGCTGGATAAAGTGCTATTTTCAGTTTCAATCTGAATCAATGGGCAAAGCCTTGCACACCTGCTGAGCCTGTCACTCTTTGTAACCTTTACTCTGCCAACTTTAATATAGCTAGTCTTTTGTTTCTTTCAATATGTATTTCTTTGTAATCTTCATAGGGGAGAGCAATCATTTTCACTAGTTACAAAACACAAAACAAAAACATATTTTCTGTAATGTTCAGATACTCCTATCAATCCATAATCAAATTATCCAATCGCTGCTATTAATGCAAGATTACTGTGCTTCAATTATGTAAATACCTTATCAGTTTTTAATTATTGCTCCTTAAAATAGAAAATGATAATGATGGATCTGTTTATACCTTTGGAAATCTGTAAGCACTGCTCACTAAAGCGATACTTCAACCCTCTAGAATTTTTGTAAGGAAGGGAGATTACCATTCAAAGGTGGAAGTAGCTTTCCACACAGAAGATTTTACTCCATATAAATGCATAATGGTAAATATTTCTTTGCTTAGGCTACACAAAATGATTCAATTGTTTTGCTTTTCTATTATTTAGATGTGCTGGTTAATTACAAATGATGGTCAAGTTCAGTCAATCCTTTCATACAATACACCACCAATATAAACACTGATTACAATAATCCATCGATACTAGAACTTTGTTAATAAGCGTGTTTAAAATAATCTCTATTTTGAACAGAGATTTCACATTTTGTTGGTTGCTCTCTGCACAAGAAAACACTGATTTCTGCAGAATTGAGAACAAATATTTCATTGCAGGAAGATCACAGTGGTTGCCTACATTTGGAGATAGAGAGCTATTTAAGTAACTGTTACTTCTGGTGAACTATTTGTATGTAAATTTACCAAAAAATCCTTCCAAGGTTAATACTTTCACCAATCTAAGGAGTTACTAAAACTGGTGCACTCAGATTCTGGTGTCATTGTGGGTGGTAGCCAATCAGCTTCTAACTTCAGCTTGTTCAATTAAGCTTTGTCGATAAAACCAGGAAGCTGATTGGCTTGTATGCAGAATTGCAGTAGATTTTACACTCTCAAATTTTAGTAAATAACCCCCTAAAATATAGAGAAATAGAAAGATCTGCAGTAAGGAACAATAGATTTTAGAAAGTAGCTTTCCTAGCGTAGTCATACAAAACACTGTTGCACTAAAAAAACTCTTTATTGTGAGTGGAAAGCTGACCGCAGGTCACCCTGTATTTGTAGGAGGAGTCGGGAGGTATTTAAACCCGCCCTCTATCCTCCTTTCTTGGCGACGGTTCTCTTGTGTCCCACCCACCCTTCCCCTTTTTTCTTGCTATTTATTCTCTTTTACTTCTACTTGGGTATGCCCCTTTTAGGCATACTGACCACGTGACCCCAGCACACCTCAGGTTACTTTCCCTGTCCCCCTCAGACCTTTCCCTAGCACGATTATCTGAGTACAAATACATTATCACATATATGTAATCAGTAAAACAAGTACTGTGGTTGTATACTTTATTCATATGCTATGCTGTAACTTCATGTAAAGTTTTTGAAAATATTGGAGTGCTGGTCATTTATTCTACTTTGTATTTACATGATGTCTCTGTCCGCCATGCTACTTCCTCAAGGCATGAAAAGTAAAGGTGTGGGATGGATTTTAGTTCAGTTTATAGTATTGAAATGAGTGCAGTAAGTTGATCCTGGGTACGACTCCCTTATGCTTTACAGTTGCATAAAAAAGGTCTGTAAAACTCATCAATATGAACCTTAAGCATTAAGAAAGCATTGTTTTAAAACTTATTTTAAAGTGGTAAATAGCAATATGAGATGCTTAAACCAGCATATTCAGCATATATATATATATATATATATATATATATATATACATACACATACACACACACATATATATATATATATATATATATATATATATATATATATATATATATATATATATATATATATATATATATATATATATATATGTGTGTGTGTGTGTGTGTGTGCTGAATATGCTGGTTTAAGCATCTTATCTTGCTATATACCACTTTAAAATAAGTTTTAAAACAATGCTTTCTTAATGCTTAAGGTTCATATTGATGAGTTTTACAGATCTTTTTTATTCTACCCTCTTGTGCCATTTTCTGCTGTGACATTTTGTGTGTTGATTCTGTAATTCTGTAGTTCTGTATTTAGCACATTTTATTTTTCCTCTAGTGTGTCTTCCTATTTCTCTATTGAGTTATGGCCCATATTCAAGCCAACTTTCTGATTTCATAATTGGTAACTTTCCATCCTCTTTCACATGGTGTTTTTGGAAATAGGCCAGTCTGTGATAGCTGCCCAGGCCCTGAGTGGTAACATCAGGTTATAGGTAGTCATTTATTTTCACATTGATTGTCTTGTTACTTTTTCTGATTTACAGTAACATGAGCAGTATTGTTTATAAAAAGTTTTCACAAATGTGACCTCACATTTATCAAGCATTCTTGAAGGGTTTTTAACCCTTCATAAACACAACAACAACACATCATTAATGCCATAGGAGCAATGTGTATTGCTGTGTACTTCATAATCAACACATGTGAATGGGCCCTGAGAGTACCATGTCCTATCTGATTCTAATCTTTCCCTACAGCAACAGCTAATATACTGACAATGTGGCTGCTCTGTGCCCCCCCTCCCTTTTTTTTATAGTGAGGAGACTGGCTTGCCCACAAATGCCAATTATTGGCCCTTCTAAGCCTGTTGACCATAGTAAAGGCCATGCAGTGCATTATGGTTTAAATAAAAATCTCAAACCCATAGTAGCAGAGAACCCAAAAACACAATGACTGAAATCTGATCTTTTGTATAATAGCGTTAGTACAAAATGATGCAGGGCTGGTAAGAAAAAGGTGTGGGGGAATGGGGCCAAATTTCTAGTGATTGTTTTTTTTTTTTTTTGCGGGGGGGGGGGGGGTTAACTTGGCAAGTAATAAATAAAGAAGGCTCACTCTTTTTTGGAGACCCACGTTAAGGTAATTCCTTCTCACAATCCTTAGCATGCTGTAGTATGTTGCACAAAATGACTTTTGCTTTCTGTACAGAAGAGTCATCTCTGTGCTGAGTTTAACAAATTTAGCAGATCATTGAACTATGTTGTCACACCGTATTTGCACAGCAGTCTTCAAAAGGCCATTCATTTGAAAAAATAGACTTGTTTCAATTAAAAAAATAATAAAACAGTAAAATTAGCCCAACTTGATATGTCATGTTTTAAAACGGTGCACACTGTAGATTGGCGACACACTACTGTACTCTACTACTGTACTCCAAAATCTCCATAGGTAACATTTTAAAAATGTCTACAGGTTACCAGTTTAGAGTTACAGAGGAGGTCTTGTACTAGGATTATTTCTCTCACTCTGGAGGTACCTCACATGTGTGGTTTGAACACTGTTTATATATGTGGGCGTGACTTGCATATGCGTTTGCTTTTGCGCTCAAGTTTGCGGGACGGGGCACTTTCAAATGATTTTTTTTCTAATTTGTTTTACTTATTATTTTTTATTTTTACACTGTCCCTTTAAAAGAATTGAATCGGTTGTATTCCTATTACAAGGAATGTAAACATCCCGTAATATAAATAAGCAAGACAGGACCTCTTTAGGGCAAGATCTGGGGTCAAATAGACCCTAGATCTCTCATTTACACTTAAAAGCAAAAATAAACATAAACACACACAACAAAAATTGTCCCTTTAAGGCCGGATGGTGGAAGTAACTTTTGACGTCACTCCAGTGCTCCAAGGACAGAGTTGAGTAGGGGCCATCTTGCCCTCACTCGACTTCCTGCCCATCCATCCAGCTACTGAGAGATTCGGTAAGCAGTGAAAATGATCAAGAAGCATTATGAGGAGGGCACCTCTCCTGCCACCCATAAGGCCGCGTACACACGATCAGACCGGTCCGATGAAACTGGTCTTAAGACCAGTTTCATCAGACCCATTTGATGGTATGTACGGCCCATCGGACCATTGTCCGTCGGACCAAAGTTGTAAAACTTGCTTTAAAATCTGTCCGACGGACACCTGTCCGTCGGACCAAAACGATGGTTAGTACACAAAAGCATCGGACCAAAAACCTGTGCATGCTCAGTATCAAGTCGATGCATGCTTGGAAGCATTGAACTTCGTTTTTTCAGCACATCATTGTGTTCTACGTCACCGCGTTCTGGCCTCATCGGATTTTTGGCCCGATGGTGTGTACGCACATCAGACCATCAGACCACTTCAGCGTGGTCCGATGAAAACGGTCCGTCGGACCATTCTCATCGGACCGGTCTGATCGTGTGTACGTGGCCTAAAAGTGATCCTGTGGCGAATCTGCCGCTGGGGCAACTTCTATTTGACGCCGGATCATCTGCTGTGTAAAAATATACCGGGGTTATGGCAGCTATCTTTACATGAACTTCAAAGTACTGTATAAAGAGAGTGAGAAAGTTTAGCTTCAGCCACACCCTATCATCATTATCCTCCAGAGAACAGTTTAGGAAGAAGGTCTTATCTAATGCAAACGCTTGGCAATTAGGCCTGGAGACAGCATTTACTAAAATAAAAAGAAATGCCCCTTTCTTCAAAACATTTTTTTGAAATTTCTTTCTCAGCAACATAAAAAATAAAGTATTTGTAACTGAAAAGATCATTACAGTTTGGAGAGAAGATAAAGAGCTGTGGTTCTGGTTCTTATCTTTGATATTTCAAAATTTGTTGTCATTATTTTGTCAAATAACTCTGGTATAAAAATGTCAGAGGGAACGTTAGCTCCTTTAGTTACCAGGGAATAATCACAAACTGAATGTTTTTCTGATACCCTAACTACGAACCACAGAATAGGAAATACAAAAGTAAAAGGAGCAATAAATGAATACAAGAACACAAAAGATCTTCTTATGTAATGTTAATGGAAAGGAATTGTTGATATATTTTTTTTTTTGCTTTGGTTGGCATGCGTAATATTATTTTCTAAAAAAATGCATTTAAAGCTATATTGTAGGCTGCCCCACAGAAACACACACCCTCTCCCCACCAGCCCTAGCCCATTGCTGTAATGGAAAACAAAAAGCCTACTTAAATGCTCCTTTTACTCCCATAAAGTCCAGGTTTTGATTCTTCCCTTTTCTTCTGTGTACAGGAGGCAGGGTCTGTTTTCAGGTGTTTACATTACTGCCTGCTTGACATGTGTATTTACTTTTGGCTGTCCAACAGAGGGATTCTCTCTGAATCCATAACAAGAGTCTATAGCAGGGATATGCAATTAGCGGAACTCCAGCTGTTGCAGAACTACAAGTCCCATGAGGCATAGCAGGACTCTGACAGCCACAAGCATGACACTCAGAGCCAGAGGCATTATGGGATTTGTAGTTTTGCAACAGCTGGAGGTCCACTAATTACATAGTTACATAGTTAGCCAGGTTGAAAAAAGACACAAGTCTATCCAGTTCAACCATAAAAAATAAAATAAACAAATAAAATAAAACACAGTACAATCCCATACACCCAACTCCATACCCACAGTTGATCCAGAGGAAGGCAAAAAAAACCAGCAGAGCGATGATCCAATTTGCTACAGGAGGGGAAAAAATTCCTTCCTGATCCCCCGAGAGGCAATCGGATTTACCCTGGATCAACTTTACCTACAAATCTTAGTACTCAGTTATATTACGTGCATTTAGGAAAGAATCCAGGCCTCTCTTAAAGCAATCTACTGAGCTGGCCAGAACCACGTCTGGACTGGAGGGAGTCTGTTCCACATGTTCACAGCTTTTACTGTGAAGAAACCTTTCCGTATTTGGAGGTGCATATCCCTGGTCTATAGTGATGACATGAAAAGGGTGCTGGCAAGCCAGGCACATCTGCAAGGCTGGATTACCAGTCCCCGATACCTGAATACAGTGCTAGCGAGGACAATACAGATGGTCTAGAAGGTAAGTTGTTTAAATGGGAAAGAGTGGAATAGGATGGGAGGGACATTAATGAAATAACAGATAATGTATTTTCATTCTTTACTAGAGTTGCACCAAACAGCCCCGAAAATCCTTGGCGTCACTGAGGATTACAGTATCTGGAATTGCCTCCTCCCAGCCATGTACTACTCCCAAGGTCTCTGGGGACTGAAAACCTCTCTTAAAGGGTTTGTAAAGGATTTTTTTTGTATCTTAATAGCTTCCTTTACCTTAATGCAGTGCTGTTTTCATGTCCTCATTGTTCGTTTTTGCTCTCAAGTTGCTGTAATTCTTCTCTGATCTCCACACTTCCTGGTTGTCTGTTTCCTGATAACCACAGTACTGGGAGCTTTCTCTCTGTGGTCACTAATCAAGGAGGTGTGATAATTGTGTATCTAAAACCCCAGAGCACCAATCAGTTTCGTTTTCCAAACCATCACTGCCCTGTATTGGCTCTGTGGCTCTGTACAGCATAGAAGCAGGAAACATGCAAAAACAAAACTAGAAACTACAGGTACATTATATGATTGATTTTTATCTATTTGTAATAATTTTGTAAAAGGAATCAGTTAACTATCATGTCTCTATACCCTGTAAACAGTAATTTCAGCAAAAAAAATAAAATGTTTTTTATTTACAACTCCTTTAAAAGAGAAGTATGTTGTTTTTTTTCCCATCATACTTACCTAGGTGGATGCAGCATAGGTCAGATTCTGCATCTGTCTCTTAGTGCCTCTACACTGAGAACCGAGGCGATCAAACATCTCTGATGGCTTGGTTCTCACAGCTCCCCGAGCAGAGAGCTGCTGACTGTCAATCAGCATCTTTCCATTCTGTTCCTTCACGCTTACTGGACTGCTGAGCTGTGGAGGGGCAGGGAGTGGTTATCTCACGCTCTCAGCTCTCAGAGACGGGTATCAGTCCAGGCACCTGGCAGATCCTGACTTCCATTGTTACGATGATGCGGTTTGATTCCTGTGACGTCAGCTTAATGTGCAGCCGCTGCAGCATTGCCAAAGTTCCACCTGGTGGGCATGTCACAAATCAGGAGGTTTACGGGCAGGTGAAATTCCCGCTGAATTTTAGCCAACCAAACGCTAGTTGTGTATGACCACCTGAAATGGCTACAGACACTTTTGCCTTAGAAGATCTTGCAAACCTGGGTACCTGTTTAAGAAACATTGCACCAACAAATCGAAGACATGTGCCAGGCATGGCACATGTGTCAACTTTCCCTGTTGAGGGGCAGGCAAAAGATTGGTGTCATTATGACACACCACCACCACTCTTGGCCTGCCCCTGCAGAGCTGAAAGAGTCTCTGCTCTGGTGTGGTTCCTTTCCCCTAGACATACCAGCTAAAGCACTGCATAGCATCTTTTAGCCTGACTCATTAATTTGTCCCTTGAATGCTAAGGGGCAATGGTGGTTCATAGGACAATTCAGCAGAAGAGGGCAGCTAAGTGGAGATGTGGAGATGTGGCAGCAAAACAAGCCCCAGCACTTAGCCCTGTCCTGCATCCTTCCTAGTTGCAAGCAGAGTAACCCAGTGTGCTGTGAACAAAATATATATTCTGGAACACATGTCAGCAGTAGGGATGAGCTTTGTGTTTGAGTCAAACTCACGTTCAACTCGAACATCGTATGTTCGATCGTTTGTCAAATTCCAAACGTTTTGGGCCATTCGTGCCGAATTCGAGTGGCGTGTCACGGGCCATAATTCATTGCGGCATCGTAGTTCATTGATGGCTAATGATTGGCCAAGCATGCACTATGAACAGCATGCTTGGCCAATCATAGTGTGCAAAAAACGGAGAGCCATAATTGGCCAAGGCCAGGGTGGCTTTGGCAAATTACGGCTCAGGGAGTTTAGTACACGCCCCACACTATATAAGGCTGACTGGAAGTCAGCCTTGTGTAGTGTGTTGGTGGTTTACAGAGAGAGACAGAGAGAGAGAGTGTAATTTTTTGGAGTTATGGTGCGTACACATGATTATTTTTCGGCATTAAAAAAAAACGATGTTTTTCGGCATGTAGAAAAAGCAACGTTTTTTCCAACTTCATCATTAAAACGACGTTGCCCACACACCATCGTTTAAAAAAATTCTCTAGCAAAGCGTGGTGACGTACAACTTGGGGCTGCTTTAGCTGATTTCCTGTTAGTAAAAGACGACTCACTCTTTTCTGTCTGTTACAGCGTGATGAATGTGATTACTCCATTACGAATGGTAGTTTTACCAGAACGAGCACTCCCGTCTCATAACTTGCTTCTGAGCATGCGCGGGTTTTTAACATTGTTTTAGCCCACACAAGATCATTTTTTTAACAACCCGAAAAATGACATAATTTAAAACGTTACAGGGGTGATCACCCTTTTTTTTTCTCCAAAAAGCTTAAAAATAGATTTTTTGGCTGGAGCTACACTTTAAAAAAGTACCAGTTCAAAATTACAAACAGATTCTACGTAACAACAAACCTACAGTCCCTTACTTGTTTGCACCGCCTGTATACTGCTGTTTAAAGTATATAGGGCCAAAGGGGCTGGTAATGACCTGGGGGGAAGGGGACGGGGAAACCCATGCTATTTTTCTCAATGATTTTCATCCATATTGCAGGGACCAGACATTACATTAAAGCCACAAGCATTTTTAAATTACTTTTTTCTTAAACTAATGTCATTTTGTGCAGGGACAGTTCTAAACATGGGAAACATGTGGCACTTCACAGGCATACTATAGACACCCAGCAGGTATGATATTTAAAGGAATTTTTCAATTGTATTTCACTTTAAGCATCATTAAAGGGGTGGTTCCCCTAAAAAGAAACTTTTAACATTGCATCTATCCTCTTAATTACATGTAGAATCGGCTGGTATTTTAAAAAAAATCCATCTGTACATACCATTTTCGGCATGTAGTCTCACCGCCGCTTCCAGGTCTGACGGTCGGGGTAGGGCGTGCCTACTTGATTGACAGGCATCCGATCGACGCATACAGCGCGTCACGAGATGCCGAAAGAAGCTGAACGTTGGTGCGCATGCGCCGTATAGAGCCGCACCAACGTTCGGCTTCTTTCGGCATCTCGTGACGCGCTGTATGCGTCGATCGGATGCCTGTCCCCAAGCATATACCCGGAAGCAGCGGTGAGGCTGCATTAAGAAAAAAGTATGTACGGACCGATTTTTTTTTAAATACCAGCCGATTCTACATGTAATTAAGAGGATAGATGCAATGTTAAAAGTTTCTTTTTAGGGGAACCACCCCTTTAAAATCACTGCTCCAGAAAAAACTACCATTTTTTTCCAATGATACATGTTCCCTGGGACGAGACCCGGGTTCTCAAACCTGTTTTACGACAATAACTTACATATTGGCCTTTAAAATGAGCACTTGTGAATTCGAACGTTCGAGCCCCATAGACTTCAATGGGGTTCTAAAAATGTGCGCGAACATTATAAGGTTCTGGTGTGAACCGAACTGGGGGGTGTTCGGCTCATCCCTAGTCAGCAGTAAGGTGGTCTTTGCTTCTGACTGCCTTGCCCAATGATGTCAAAACAATACCTTCCCTATGCTGGTACAGAGCTGGAATGGGCTTACATGTAAATAAGTAGCGACTAGGAACCTGCCATTGTAGTACAGCACATTTTTCAAATTCATATAAGGGGGCAGAATCCACCAGAAGGAAAGGCAGGAGTTCTAAAGCCAGCAATTTGAACAAGCTGGAATGTAGACACTGGGCATATGGGTGGCAAGGAACGATTTTTTTTTGATAGACAGGTGAGGAGTGAAGAGAAAAATTGTATCCATTTTGTCTGACTTTTAGGTGCCCTGAATGGTGGGAGGCTAAATGCATTTGCAAGCATGTGGTACCCGAATAGCTGGTGTTTTTCCCACGCATGATCTGCTTGCAACAGTGCAAATTGCAACAGTGAGATCAACCGCACATGTGCTAGAAAAGGCCCACACAGCTGAGCTATGGGAAGTGGGCAGGGAGAAAACAGATCCACAATCGGATGGAATAGGGTGACTGCTAGCTACTGTTCCATGATGTCTGCCTCTGGAGAATAGTCTGCCTCATTGGAGTTGTGCCTCATCCTCAACTTTCTCCAAGCACCCAAGTCGCGTCAGTGACCTCGTCATCATCATCCTCTCTATCCTCATCATCACTGGGGCCAACTAGGACCCTAGAATGCAGTGTGCAGCATGCAGTGCATTGTGGGGTGCCAAGCAGACGAACATCCCACCGAGGGTCTTGCAAAATCTGGTGTTTGCCGAATGGGCGAACAGGCGATGTTCAGCCTGAGCTTTTGCTCAACTCAAACTGTTTGCCCAACTCTATTCTTTACTTATAGATCATTTAACGTTGTTACCTTGTTGTTTGCCCTCCCATCTTGAAGTCTACCTAAATTCTCCTAGATCCTTTTCAATTAATGTTTTTTTATGGAATTTTATATGCAAGGTATTCTCCTATAGTCTCAATATTTTAGAGATGGGTTTTTTTAAAGTTAACCTGTACTGCATACATTTTCAAGAGTGCTAGCTGGCCATACATTAGTCAAAATCCGCACTGGCTGACCACATTTGAATCCATGTATAGGTAATGTGGTTGTACAGAAGTTTTTCTACCGATTGACTTTTGTAAAACTACCCTGTCATATTTTCTATGCTTGATCAGTGTTGTAAGGTATAGCCTGCAATGTTGATCAGTGTATTCTGACTGTGGGGAAGTCTCCCTGGTGACAGAATACATTGACACAGAGGAAAGATTCCCTCATTCACCTCAGGTATGTGTATGGGGGAATTGGATTAAATTATTTTTTCGTTCAATCCTCTGATTGAATGTACAAAACAGATTGATCTGATTTGAATATCGTGCAAAAGTTAATTAATTTCACTAATGCAACTTAAAGGGTGAAACTAATATATGAGATAGGATCATTACATGCAAAGCAAGATAGTTCAAGCCGTGATTTGTCATAATTGTAATGATTATTGCTTACAGCTCACAAAAACCCCAAATCCACAATCTAAGAAAATTAGAAAACAACATGCAATCAATAAAACAAGGATTGTACATAGAACAATATCAGACCTCTGATAAGTATAAGCATGCATATGTACTCAGTACTTGGTTTGGGCCCCTTTTGCAGCAATTACTGCCTCAATGCAGTGTGGCATGGAATCTATCAGCCTGTGGCACTGTTGAGTTGTTATGGAAGACCAGGATGCTTCAATAGCGGCCTTCATCTCTTCTGCATTGTTCAGTCTCATGTCTCTCATCTTTCTCTTGGCAATGCCTTATAGATTCTCTATGGGGTTCAGGTCAGGCGAGTTTGCTGGCCATTCAAGCACAGTAATCCTACGGTGATTGAACCAGGTTTTGGTGCTTTTGGCAATGTGGGCAGGTGCCAAGTCCTGCTGGAAAATTAAGTCAGCATTCCCATAGAGCTTGTCTGCGGAAGGAAGCATGAAGTGCTCCACAATCTCCTGGTAGATGGCTGTGTTGACCCTGGACTTAATGAAGCACAGTGGACCAACACCAGCAGATGACATGGCTCCCCAAATCAACATAGACTGTGGAAACTTCACACTGGACTTCAAGCATCTTGCAGTGTGTGCCTCTCCATTCTTCCTCCATACTCTGGGTCCTTGGTTTCCAAATGAGATTCAAAATTTGGTCTCATCAGAAGAGAGGACTTTGGACCACTGAGCAACAGACCAGGTGTGTTTTTCTTTAGCCCAGGTAAGACACTTCTGACGTTTGTTGTTCAGGAGTGGCTTGACAAGAGGTATATGACATTTGAAACCCATGTCCAGGATCCGTCTGTGTGTGGTGGCTCTTGATGCACTAACTCCAGCCTCAGTCCACTCCTTGTGAAAGTCCCCAACACTTTTTAATGGCCTTTTCCTGACAATCCTCTCCAGGCTGAGGTCATCCCTGCTGCTTGTGCACCTTTTTCTTCCACACTTTTCCCTTCCACATAACTTTATATTAATGTGCTTTGATACAGCACTTTGGGAACATCCAACTTCTTTTGAAATTACCCTTTGAGGCTTTCCCTCCTTATGGAGGGTGTCAGTGATGGTTTACTGTCAGGTCAGCAGTCTTTCCCATGATTGTGATTCCTACTGAACCAGACTGAGAGACCATTTAAAGACTCAGGGACCCTTTGCAGGTGTTATGGCTTAATTTGCTGATTAAAGTAGGACACTTTGAGCCTAGAATATTGCACCTTTTTACAATATTCAAATTTTCTGAGATTGTGGATTAGGGGTTTTCATGAGCTGTAAGCCATAATCATCACAATTTTGACAAATCACAGCTTGAACTATTTTGCTTTGCATGTAACAAGTCTATCTCATATATTAGATTCACCTTTTAAGTTGCATTAGTGAAAAAAATGAACTTTTTCACAATATTCAAATTTTTCAAGTATTACCTACAGTATATATGCTTCCTAAGAGTAGACACACCACAAGATGCCTTATAATGCTTTATTAGACAGACAAGCCCTCTGATTTATGGTAGTTTAACTTTTATTTTACTACTGACTTTCCCTGACTTAAAGGCTTGACAATAGCCATTACAAGTTTCTGAGTTCCCCTGCAAAGGAATCCTCATTGAATAGTAAGATAGCAGTTTAGAAATGAAGATGGAGAAAGTCAGTTCAAAGTAACAAAGTAAAACCTAATACAAGAGGGACACAGCACTTTATGGCTAATACTGGTAACAGAAGGCATCCTAAGGTGTCTGATTTTATAAAGAAGGAGAGTTTCTTTCGCACATACCATCTTAACAAAGTTATATATCCTTGGTTTTATTAGCTCAGCTTTGATTTTTTTCCAGGTGTTTAATTTATTGCTCACAGAACGCCTCTTCAGTGGTGGTGCTTTCTATTAACCAAAGTTGTGCTGGGTGCTCAGCTTTATTCATTTCAGCAACTGTATTATTTGCATTCTCATTCAAGATTTCCCTATTCATGCCTGTCCACCTTGTTGAAAGCCCCACTTCAGGATAAAACGCTCCTCCTTCCATCCCCTCCAACCCATTCCCCTCTAACTGATAACCAAATGAAATGCCCTTTTACCTTACCCATAGCCACAATCACAGGATGTTCTGGCCCAGAGTCTTCTCCTATTCTGTTTACTTCTTGTTTTGAGTTCTCTTAGATGGCATTTTTAGATGAGCTGCATCAGTATGGGTTAAGAGGGGTGGAAGGAAGGGCTAGTTACAAAATAGTTTCAGCTTGGAGTGGGACTTTAACTTCCCCCATCAATCTGTAGAAAGATTTCCCTCTTTACTTTTAAACATTGAGAGCCCAGGTTTGAATTCAGCTTTCATGTCATGCCTGTTTCTTTTTAGCTGCTCTATATCTCTTAAATGTGGTCTTTGATACTCTTTCTTCTTTAGTGTAGCTTCTTGTCCTCGTGCCTTAACCTTCTGTAGTGTTTTTTAGACGCCATTTACTTCTTTAGATGTATCAGCCTATTTACAGTTTTTTTTTCTATCGCATTCTTTTCTCTTGCTTCTCATTCTCCAATGCCTTATCTGATATCTGTCCTAAACAGTGTTCTTTGCACATACCTATGTTTTACCTTTTTCTGTCATCTTCTTTATTTGGACACCTCAAATCTTCACACTCTCTTTATTGTTTAAATTTACATTCCTTACTCTGAATTCACTAACTCTGTAGATCCATGTATATATTTTGGAAACTAGTAAATAAATATATAACTCTATTGTTGTACTCCCATATAACTTAGGATATTCAAGGTTAAGTCTAAGCATTACATCTATCATAACTTGGTTAATCTAATGAATCTGTTTTTGTTTTTTATCTGGTGCTTTTTAAGTGCCCTTACTTTACAGCCTTACGAATGAACTGCATTCTCCTAAACATAACTTTAGCAAGAGGAAACACCGCTGGGCAAGAGCCATTATAATTTATCTCTTCATATACACTTTTTTCCCAGTATTTGGTTCATGTGTACTTTATCTTCCAATCTGAGTTTTGCGATTTATCTTACAGCTATGCCTTGGGAATTTATTATTAACTGAGAGACTGAGTATACACCTCAGGAGACAAACATAGACTGGAAACACATTACATTAGACTCCTAGTTCACTACTATTAAAGTTGCTTGAAAAATACATGCTTCCACATTTGTGTCCCTACAGCCCACTTAAAAAATACTAGTGCCACTGCAAGGTCTCTTCTTAAAGAACAGAGGAAAAAATTTAAACAAAATGATACACAGAACAGAAAAAAGTAAGACAGTATAAAAAAAAAGAAGCCACGTTTTTAAATTACTAGAATATTTTCCTTAACTGATCTGAGTAGTCACCTAGGAGGAAAAAATATATAAAAACGGTTTGGAAGGGACAAGAGAGCCCCAGAAAGAAAACAATGGAGGGTCAACAACGGCTTAAGGTACAAAAATATGAAAAAAGGCTTTATTAGGGATGGGGTTTTCAGCGGACATGTTCGATCGTGTGTACGCGGCCTCACAGTAAATATGGGAAAGGCACCCCACTACATACTGCAATATGCATTTGTGAAAACATTTGACTATAAACTGAAGCATCCTGTCCCTATTGTGGAATGGTGTTATGTACTGACAATTTACATGTTCTTAACCACTTAAGACCCGGACCAATATGCAGGTAAAGGACCAGGCCCCTTTTTGTGATTCGGCACTGAGTCGTTTTAACTGACAATTGCGCGGTCATGCGATGTGGCTCCCAAACAAAATTGGTGTCTTTTTTTTCCCCACAAATAGAGCTTTCTTTTGGTGGTATTTGATCACCTCCGCATTTTTTTTTTGCACTATAAACAAAAATAGAGCAACATTTTAGAAAAAAATGCAATATTTTTTACTTTTTGCTATAATAAATATCCCCCAAAAATATATAATTTTTTATTTTTCTTCAGTCTTCAGTTTAAGCCGATTTTTCTACCTATTTTTGATTAAAAAAAAATCATAATAAGCATTTAACGATTGGTTTGCGCACAATTTATAGCGTTTACAAAATAGGGAATAGTTTTATGCATTTGTATTAATATATTTGTTTTTTACTACTAATGGCAGCAATCATATGTGTTTCTAACTGTAGGGGGGCGGGGCTGGACATGTGACGTCATTGATCATGTTTCCCTATATCAGGGAACAGACGATCAATGACACTGCCACTGTGAAGAACGGGGAAGGTGTGTTTACACACACCTTTCCCTGTTCTTCAGCTCCTGTGCTCGCTCACGGGACACCAGTGGCGATCAGGTCCGCGGGTACCAAGGCCGCGATCGGGGAGCTTCGGACCGGGTCGCGGGCGCGACCCACGGCTGGGCTTAAAGAAACACGTACAGGTACGTGATTGTGCCCAGCCGTGCCATTCTGCAGATTGTTTATGTTCATATTCATAGGCGTGCGCACAGGGTGTGCCAGGTGTGCCTTGGCACACCCTAATCACCCCATGCAGCGCAGATTCCCTCTACTGCCCTGGCTTCCCCCCGCCACCCGCAGCAACGCTGGCTTTGCTCCTCTTCTCTCCCACCGGCTGCTGCCGTGGGCACACACAGGATGTTTTAGGATGAGTGGGGGAAGGGGCCTGTAAATAATTTACTGGCCCCTTCCCTTTCTGAATGTACACAATGAGTGATTGGTACTGACACTGTTGGAGCTTTGGAGTGCACACCCTAATGCAATAGGCTGTGCACGCCTATTAATACAAAATGGCAAAGCCACGCTCATCAAAACAAAAGATTAGTAGATTTGTAAATGAGGACTGCTGAGCAGTAACGTCCCTTTGATGACGAAACGCGTCTGGGAAGACACGCAGTGACGTCACCACGCACGCACGGAGGAAGGGCTCCGCTTTGTTTGCCGGCCGGCGATTTGTTTTATATGCCTGTGATGCTTTGATAAATTGTGAGTATCATTTTATGTTTTTAATAAACTTTTTTGGTAAACGGAATCACACTATTGGTCCATCCTTCTCTCTCCACCCATATTTCGCCATCTGTGAGCACCGCTAAACCTTGCTATCCGCTGGAAGCTGTATCCAGGAACCATACAAGATTTAAAGGCCGCGGCTGGGTTATAGCCAATTGCTTCATTGAGCTTGCCCTCTGGTAAGCAGCCCCCCCTTATTCTGGTGAAGGGATCACTTTGTTGTTAACATCTCGTCACTGTGGTGGAGTGAACCATTATGATTTATTGCTGTTTTGCCTCCTGATACTGGGTTCTTCAAGTCTAAATTCAATTACAAGGACTATATGAACGTTTATGCTATTCCACCATTAGGATACAAGTCATTTATGCACATTTTTTTGTGGTTTCATTCCTAGGAGAGCTTCTATATAATACTTTATGCCATTGGGTGATGTTCTAGGTTATATCATTGGCTTTAATACAGGAGATTACTGCTCAGCAGTCCTCATTTACAAATCTACTAATCTTTTGTTTTGATGAGCGCGGCTTTGCCATTTTGTATTACTTTGTGTTTTCACACGATTGCCGCAGCTTTTTAGTTTGTATATTTTAATTTAATTTTTGGTTTAGCGCAGTTTTCTGTTTTTCTTGTGCACGCCTATGTTTATGTTTTAAATCCTTTGAAATACCGGAGGTATGTTAAACAATGCTGTAAATAAACAACATGTTTTTTATGATTACTTTGGCAGCCTCATGGTGTACATTTAATTTTCCTTTATTTTCTTGAGGTGTTTTGCATTATACAAAAACAGAAAGAGAAGCACCAGGCAAATCCTAGTGCAGCATTATTTGATTAACTACTTCAGACCCGCGCTACCGTCAAATGACGGCAACAGCGCGGGTCTGAATATCCAACATCCCGTCTTTTGACGGCCGCCCCTTTGGGCGTTCCCAGCGCGCGCTGTAGAGCGCGCTGCGGGGAAGCCCTGTGTTGTCCGTGTCCCCTGGACACGGCCAATCACAGATCGCGGCGAACGGCCAGTCAGAGTGGCTGTTTGCAATGCGATCTGTGGGCGAATGAGAGATGATCTCATAGATCATCTCTCATTGCCGTTTTACACAGAGACAGCGTCCTGTCTCTGGAGAGGAGGAGACCGATCTGTGTTCCTTGTACATAGGGACACAGATCGGTCACCCCCCAGTCACCCCCACTCCCCCCACAGTTAGAACACACCTAGGATACACATTTAACCCCTTCCTCACCCCCTAGTGTTAACCCCTTCAATGCCAGTCACATTTATACTGTAATTAGTGCATATGTATAGCACTGATCGCAGTATAAATGTGAATGGCTCCAAAAATGAGTCAAAAGTGTCCGATGTGTCCGCCATAACATCGCAGTACCAATAAAAATCGCAGATCGCCGCCATTTCTAGTAAAAAAAAAATAATAAAAAATAATAATTCTCTCCCCTATTTTGTAAGCGCTATAACTTTTGCGCAAACCAGTCGCTTATTGCGATTTTTTTTTTTTTTACCAAAAATATGTAGAAGAATACGTATCGCCCTAAACTGAGAAAAAAAATTGTTTTTTTTTAAATTGGGATATTTATTATAGCAACAAGTAAAAAATATTGTATTTTTCTTCAAAATTGTCGCTCTTTTTTGTTTATAGCGCAAAAAATAAAAACCGCACAGGCGATCAAATACCATCAAAAGAAAGCTCTACTTGTGGGAAAAAAAGGATGCCAATTTTGTTTGGGAGCCACTTTGCACGACCGCGCAATTGTCAGTTAAAGCGATGCAGTGCCGGAAGCTGAAATTTCACCTGGGCAGGAGGGGGGTGTATGTGCCCAGTAAGCAAGTGGTTAAAATACAAATTGTTGACAATATATGTCCCTCGAGGCTTCAGCTTCTCGCTGACACACTGCGATTGTGAACTCTTCCACAGGGACACCCTGTGGCTCTTCTGTAATGCTGGATCTGGAAAGCACCTATTCTCAGTAGCACTATGTAAGTCCACCTTATATTGTCAACAATTTGTATTTTAAACAAATAAAATAATACCGCACTGGGATTTGCCTGGTGCGTCTCTTCCTTTTTTTCCTTCCTTTTCCTATAGTGATTGGGTCCCACAGCCTGCGCCTGAAGCAGCCTCGCCCCCTTTGCAGCATTTGTTTCAGAGACTCAGAGTTGACAGGGGTGCAACCTCTAGAACCCCATGTTCATTTGAGGACTTTGATTGGCCGATTTTTTACAAAAACTTTTGCTTTTTGTTTTTTATATTAAAAACAAAATATCAATTTTTTACCTCTACAATATATTTTTTATTGTTGCTATTGATGAACTAGCATACTTATGCATGTCCTCCCATCTATTTTCATAATCAGGCTTTTCAGCGCTGAGCGTTACACTAGTGCTTAATGTGTGTGTGTGTTTTTTCTAATGTTTTGCAATATATGGATATGGTACAATGAAAGTTTTATGAAAATATTGCCTTAAATAAAATAGTCATATATTTTCTATTTTCCTGGATTATATATATATATATATATATATATATATATATATATATATATATATATATATATATATATATATATATATATATATATATATATATATATATAATATAAGTGGACTCAATTTACAATGTACAAATACTTGCTATCCTGTAGTATATATAAAACAGCAAATTTTGTCTTAGCAGTATTCTATCTCTTTCCCTTAGATTCCTCCTAAAAAAAGCAATATGCTTTATAAGATTATAAGACTGTACCTAAACACTGCTATTCTGCCTCCTGCTACAGACAACTGAATATCTGCATTGGGAGATAATCAAAGGCAATGCTGCCCCTTGTCTACCTGTGTGGCTGATTTTTGACCCTGAAAGTCTTTATATTTCCAATCATCAAGAAACACTCTAATATGAGGTAGCAAATCCCTGCACTTCTACCACCTTAACACAGAAACAGTGCAGACAAGGTGTTATAAGTCAGTAATAGAAAAAAGCTAAGCCTACAGGAAATAGTTGTGTTTCTCCTTTGCCCTCCACTTGCCCATTTTAAGCTCAATTTGTGCAGGTTTTATTTTATCTTATTTTTTATTTTAGTTTAGCGTTAGGCACAATTGTCTTGGTTTTGCTAATACCTTTATATTAAAGGGGTTCTAAAGGTACATTTTTTTCCCCTAAATAGCTTCCTTTACCTTAGTGCAGTCCTCCTTCACTTACCTCATCCTTCCATTTTGCTTTTAAATGTCCTTATTTCTTCTGAGAAATTCTGAGAAATTCTGAGAAATCCTAACTTCCTGTTCTTCTCTCTGTAACTCCACACAGTAATGCAGGGCTTTCTCCCTGGTGTGGAGTGCTGTGCCTCTTTCTTTGGACTACAAGAGAGTCAGAACGCTCTCTACGTTGCAGATAGAGCAAGGAGCTGTGTGTTAGAGGGCGTCCTGACTCCAAGTCCAAGGTAGGGGGTGAGCACGACACTCCACACCAGGGAGAAAGCCTCACATTACTGTGTGGACTTACAGACAGAAGAAGAGGAAGTGAGCATTTCTCAGAAGAAATAAGGACATTTAAAACCAAATCGAAGGATGAGGTAAGTGAAGGAGGACTGCACTAAGGTAAAGGAAGCTGTTTAGGAAAAACAAATTGTACCTTTACAACCCCTTTACATGACTGAATGTAAAAATGTGTTCAGTTAATTTTATATGGACTGTCTTTGTACACATTCTAAAAAGTGTATAATCACGCAATGCTATTTACAAAAATAGCAAAGCAGTCAGCCCTGATGCTAGTTTTTTTCACAAAACACATGTTAATTTTCATCCACAACAACCAGTTTAATGGTTACCTTAGACTGGGCATGCGTGAATAGATGTCTCATGGAAAAATAATGTCTAATGTTAGGCAGATGCCCAGGTCTGAGTGTGATGGAACACAACACACGTGGGCTAATTTACTAAAGGAGTGTACAATTTCTCCATATTAAGTTTGATTATCCCATAATGTGCTGATTAAATATGTAAACAGAACTTTGCTTTTCACATGATTAGATAATTTTTGCACAGCTTCTTGAAGATTCTCAACTCTTTTAGCATATCAGGCTTTACTGACCCTTATTTACAAAAGAAATTGAGCATGCTCACTTTGACAAGTTGAATTTTCACTTACAGTAGCTTAATGAATGTGGGGATGCTGAATTAATTTCAATAATCCAACTATGTACAACCAAAAGCCCTGTTTTTATTAATTGTACATATTATGGGGTATTCTTTGCAATGTGATATTTTCAACACATTTAATAAGAAAATTCCCTTGCAAAGGAAAAGGGGGAAAAAAAAACACTCTGCAAAGTGAACATGCTCAATTTATTTTTGTAAATAAGGGTCAATAAACCTGATATGCTAAACTAGTTGAGAATCTTCAAGAAGCTGGATCACTGTTATATTCAACTTGAATATTTGACTAAAATGTTAATTCAGTTACGTTCCTTTTAAATAGGGGGACATACAGTATTTATTCCTCAAATGTGACAACAAGCACCAGATATGGTCTGAAATTCTGATATTTGCCCCCTAGGGTACCTCTACATAGCTCAAGCATCATATTGGGCTTTTGAAGAAAGCTGATTATTGATAAAATGATTCACAAATGTACAGGGCCTTTGTTCTGCCACAAGACCTCTGCTATATTTATTATAACCTGTATGCCAGTCAGCACTGGGATGGTGATATTTTCTAGAGAATGATTAAATGAATAATACAATTTGTCTTTCCTCAAAATACCACAGTCCATTGTTGAGATGCACACGTTCTTTATTACCACCACAGGGTCAATCTAGTCGGTGGCCCTTATGAAAACAAACTGCCCCGTTAGTTTAATTATTCGAATGGTCCTGTTTTTTTGCTATGGGGGCACTTGCATGGGCTTGATCCCAAGCCAGGATGTGTGTGTTTATTGACACATACAGCATGGCTTGGCTCCACCCCCAGTACCTCTTCATAGGATTTGATTTACAACATCTGGAGCCATTGGCTACAACTGCTGCCTCCATGTCCAGTGAGGAGAGAGAGATAGGACAATGCTGCTGCTCTCAGGCACAGTACTGGATCAAGATCTGGTAAGTATTTAGGATGGACTAGGGGGGTGGCTGATTACAGGAGGTTATTATATGTTACTGCAGAGAATGCATTAAGGTAAAGAAACAAGTTTTGCCTTTACAATCACTTTAAAGCGGGGGTTCACCCAAAAAAAATGTTTTAACATTACCTTCAGCCGAGTTGTCATAATGACATTAGGCTGTTTTTTTTTTTTATTTCATTGCCGTACATACCGTATTTTCACTGCAGCTTCCGGGTTTGTAATCTGCAGGTCTGGGCGTTCCTAATTGATTGACATCCTTGCGACCGGTGCATACAGCGTGCCACGAGTTGCCGAAAGAAGCGAACGTCGAGTCGGCTCTATACAGCGCCTGTGCACCGACGTTCGGCTTCTTTCGGCAACTCGTGACACGCTGTATGCGCCGGTCGGAAGGATGTCAATCAATTAGGAATGCCCAGACACGCAGATTACTTACCCGGAAGCGGCGGTGAAAATACGGTATGTACGGCAATGAAATTAAAAAAAGCAGCCTAATCTCTATCTCACAACTCGGCTGAATGTAATGTTAAAAAAATGTTTTTGGGTGAACCCCCGCTTTAAGTTTCCAACCCCATAACCTATGAGCTGAGATTGTAGGAAAAAACCCTAAAAGGGCATAAGTACAGCGGGATAAGGGCGAACAGAAAAAAACAAAAATATGTAAAAATATATAATTTATTAAAGAAAAAAATCGAAGAAGAATTATTTGTATGCAAATATAGAAATGTAAAACACACTGATAATTTGCCTATTACACATAGAATGATACAATCATGATTTGAAACATTTGTACATAATTTTAGACTCCTTTAGCCTAACATGTTTCAGGAATAACAACCTTTCTTCGAAAGAGCTGAGATTGATGTGTGCGTGCATTTATATTTGTATATGTTTACTGTATTTGTCTACAAAAATTGAGAAAGGCAGATGAAGAAGGTATCTTTACCTACAAGTATTGATAAAAAAAAAAAAAGAATTCTGTTGAACAAAACAACAAATACTAACTAAGCAGGCCAGGACTATGCCCAATATTAAATCAGGATCATTCAAAGTAATTTATTGCTTATACAATACAGCCTACAACGCTAACAATTTTGGGAAATATTTCCCCATGTTTTTTAAACATGCTGCCAAAATCAAATTAAAATCATAATGCATTGGCAGACTAACTGGTATCTCTTTAGTTCACTTGCAGTTTAGCAGTCTGCTAGAAATGGACTTCTGGGAAAAGCAGAAAATCTATTATCACAGTCTGAGTTATACAAGGACATAAGCAGCATTAGCACTCTGTTCTTGTGTCTGTTATTGCACAACAGCAGTGTCAATTTACACACTCTGTCAAAAAGCTGAGGAAAAGCACCACTAGAAGAAACAAACACAAAACAAACATGAAGAAGTCACTAAAGGTCCAGTAGACCTGAGATGCAAGTTAGCTTTTTACAACATGCTACCATTCTTAAATACAAATCTCCATGAAAAACACAACTTGGTTTTTATTTTTAAATAATATATATATATTTAAAGTAAAACTAAAGTGTATTTTATTGCAAATACTCTGAAATTGCAAATAATAATAATAATAAAAAAAAAAAATCACTTGCAAAACTTGCTTATTTTCGCTTTTCCAGTATGAGACTTGGAGTTTTCGTTCTTCAAGCTGAACATCCCAGATGTTATAAACTTTCCACACTTTTCTCTTATTATGTGCAATTGCATGTTGATTTATTTAAAGTGCTGATTTACTTATTAACCACTTAAGGACCGCCGCATGTACATTTACGTCGGCAGAATGGCACCGACAGGCACATCAACGTATATATACGTTGGTGCCTTGGGGGGGATCGGGGTCCGATCGGACCCCCCCCGTACATGCGGCGGTCCGCGCGGCTGCAGGAGCGATCCGACAAGTGGGGGCGGCTATCCGTTTTCATCCGCCCCCTCCGGATCGCTCCCAGCCAATGCGCGCGCCCGCCCGCCCTGTCACTTCCTCCTCCTGTGTAAACACAGGAAGGAGGAAGCGACGTGATCTCTCCCTCGGCGTTTGTTTCAAGCGCCGCTGAGGAGAGATCACAACACACCAAGTAAGTCTGCACCAACAGCACACTTACACACAGACACAAACACATTTAACCCCCGCGATCGCCCCCCCCCCTCCCCCCTGTCACAGTGTCACTGAATGCAGTAATCATACATGTATGATTACTGTATTTAGTGTCAGTGTGACAGACAGTGTGACAGTCAGTCAGTGTTAGTGTCAGGGTACCCCCCCACCCCCCCCAATAAAGTTTTAACCCCGTGATCACTGCCCTAGTTAACCCTTTCACTCCCTATTGCCAGCATCACTAAGCGATCATTTTTCTGATCGCTGTATTAGTGTCGCTGTTCCCGCTAGGTAGCTAATTTTTTTTTAATGCGATTTTTTTTTTTACTAAAGACATGTGGCTAAATAAATGTTGGCCTAAATGTTTGACTAAAATTTAGTTTATTGGTTTTTTATTATAACAAAAAGTAAAAAATATTGTTTTTTTTTCAAAAATGTCGCTCTATTTTTGTATATAGCGCAAAAAATAAAAATCGCAAAGGCGATCAAATACCACCAAAAGAAAGCTCTATTTGTGGGAAAAAAAAGGACGCAAATTTTGTTTGGGAGCCACGTCGCACGACCGCGCAATTGTCTGTTAAAGCGACGCAGTGCCGAATCGCAAAAACCCCTTGGGTCATTTGCCAGCGTATTGGTCCGGGTCTTAAGTGGTTAACCACTTGCCGCCCGCCATATAGCAAAATGACAGTGGCAAAGTGGTTTCAATATCCTGACTGGACATCATATGACGTCTTCAGGATATTGAGCCGCTTACAGTCTATCAGTGCCCATCCATGCCCATCCGTGCCACCTATCAGTGCCCATCCATACTGCCTATCAGTGCCCATCCACGCCGCCTATCAGTGCCCATCCATGCCGCCTATCGGTGCCCATCCATGTTGCCTATCCGTGCCCACCCATGCTGCCTATTGGTGCCCACCCGTGCTGCATGTCAATGCCACCTATCAGTGCCCATCAGTGCCACATATTAGTGCCCATCATCAGTGCCCATCAATGCCACCTCATCTGTGCCCATAAGTGCAGTACCATCAGTGCCCATCGGTGAAGTAGAAAACATAATTATTTACAATGTTTTATAACTGAAACAAAAAAAACATATTTTTTTTTGAAATTTCTGTCATTTTTTTTTCAGTTGCCCAGTCCTGCGAGGCTGTACCAAAATTGATGTCCTTTATTTCCCACAAATAGAGCTTTCTTTTGGTGGCATTTGATAACCTCTGTGGTTTATACTTTGTGCACTATAAACAAATGAGTGCAACAATTTTGAAAAAAAAAAACAATATTTTTAACTTTTTGCCATAATAAATATCCTAAAAAAAGTCTTCATTATTTTAGGCCAATATGTATGCTACTACATATTTTTGGTAAAATAAAATAGCAATAAGTGTATATTGATTGGTTTGCACGAAAGTTATAGCATTTGGCATTTTTATTATTATTATTTTTTTACTAGTATTGGCGGTGATCAGGGATTTTTAACAGGACTGCGACATTGCGGCGGACAGATTGGACACTTTTGACACTTTTTTTGAACCAGTGACATTTATACAGCGAACAGTGTTATAAAAGGCACTGATTACTGTATAAATGACACTAGCAGGGAAAGGGTTAACTCTAGGGGGCAATCAAGGGGTCAAGTGTTTCCTAGGGAGTTGTTTCTAACTGTGAGGGGAGTGGACTGACAGGGAGTATATAGAGATCACTGTTCCTGATCACTAGGAACAGACAATCACTCGCTACTTCCTGACAGAACAGGGATCTGTTTGTTTACATTGACAGATCCCCATTCAGTCTCTCTGAGGAGCGATCGCAGGTGTTTGGCAGACATGGCCTCTAGTGACGTGCACGCACCCGCTATAGCTCTCAAAGGAACCGCCGTACCAGTTTGGCGATTCGCACAATAGAGCCTAAATGCAGCCGTATATTATAATATACAGCGGCTGGTCGGCAAGTGGTTAAAGTGTGATTTTTAGTGCAATTTTTAGACAGATACATGAATTTGGCATACACTGGGCCATTTTTGAAATGCACACAATACACTTTTAAAAAATCCATCTGCGCCAGTCTTCTGAATTTAAAGGGAATGATCATGATACATGGACATTAGACCTGTAGCTCAGTTTTCGAGTGGTGCTGGGGAGAGCAGGCTGTTTTTTTTTTTGTTTTGTTTTTTGTTTTTTTATAAAGTATTGCTTTAGTAATATATGCAAATACATTATCTTTAATTGATAGCATGTGTTATTTCGTCAGTAACTCTTGCATTATTTCTTAGTAGAATTTGTATGAGCATAAAACACTGAAGCTGTTAATGCTATTTTTAATGCACATTTATGGCATGGTATGTTTCTTAATGAGCCTATTTACCAAAAATGAATGCATTTTAAGTCAGAAGACAATCATCCTTTCACAGGATTCAACATTACCTTTCTTTAGAAACAGCTCTTCAAAGCATCAACAAAAGTACATATGTTTTATTTACAGCATTTACATCATGTCAAGATATAATTCCCTAAAAACAATATGTAGCATGCTTGTATGAGTTCTAAACTGCTATTAAGGCGGCAAGATATGGTGTTAATAACTTATGTTAAGACCCATATGCTTAACACAAGATTATGTTAACAGGATTCAAGTGGAAGATTGACAAGTGTATGAGTTGAGTGCCAAAAAAAATGTTTTATTCTAAGAGGTCATTTACCAGATTTTATTCATAACGAGATGTACTGTAATGTACTGAATTGTAATATTTATTTTCTGAAAATAAAATATTTTGAATGAAAAAGAAGTAAGGAGGCTGTTTGCTGGAACAAATTTGAAAGGAGTTTCCTTATCCCTTAGGAGACATTAAAAAAACTAATTTCACTAATTTCCTGCCAAGCGCACGGAAATATGGGGCCTCTCAGCAGCTGGGCCTTGGCTCAGAGCACCCACATATTTGCATGCAATAGCACCGACAGTGCTGTGCTGAGACTGTGCGCCTTGCACGCTCCTGGCACAATGACCGGCGGCTCATGGAAAGTTACCGATCGCTGTTTGTGATCAAGACTTTTCTGATCACGTGACTGCCGTGACAGCCAATCATGGTGGTCATGTGGCCATATGTCCTGTCCCACTTTCCAGCATAACAAACCACTTAAAGGGCAAAGGGGTTAAAGCAAAACTGAAGTTCAAAAAAGAGAAAAGACTACGTATTCCAGGGATCACATAACGGTGGACAGAGTAGACTCTTAACATTCGTAAGGTGCCAAGAGTATACTTTTTAAAAATGTTCTCTGTTCTCATAAGCACGCTATTCAGGGGAAAAAATATATCCAATGTACTCTCTTCTATGACACAGGTTGCACAACAGCATCAATGTTTTCAATTGTACTCAATCTCCCCTTTTTATTGCTGGTAACCTAATCATATATGGTATGCAGCTGTTAGTAGGTAGGAGCATCTTTAGCAGTGTGCATATACAATGTATGTTCTACAGGAAAGGAGTAAACAGTATCTATAGGAGGTTTATTCCCTATTTATATATATAGTCCTGATCAAAAGTTTAAGACCAATTGAAAAATGGCAACAAATCATATTTTTCATTGTTGGATCTTAACAAGGTTCCAAGTAGAGCTTCAACATGCAACAAGAAGAAATGAGAGTGAGACAAAACATTTTTTGAGCATTCAATTAATTGAAAATAACGATTAACCACTTGCTTACTGGGCACATAAACCCCCTTCGTGCCCAGGCGAAATTTCAGCTTCCGGCACTGCGTCGCTTTAACTGACAATTGCGCGGTCGTGCGACGTGGCACCCAAACAAAATTTTTTTCCCCACAAATAGAGCTTTCTTTTTGTGTTATTTGATCGCCCGTGCGGTTTTTATTTTTTCCGTTATAATGAAAAAAAGAGCGACAATTTAAAAAAAAATATATATATATATATATTTTTTTTTTACTTGCTATAATAAATTTTTTTTTTTTTTTATATTTTTTTTTCTCAGTTAAGGCCGATACGTATTCTTCTATGTATTTTTGTAAAAAAAAAAAAAAAAAAAATCACAATAAGTGACTGCTTTGCGCAAAAGTTATAGCACCTACAAAATAGGGGACATAATTATGATTTTTTTTTTATATTTTTTTTTTACTAGTAATGGCGGCGATCTGCGATTTTTATTGGGACTGCGATATTGCGACGGACAAATCGGACATATTTTGACACATTTTTGGCGCCATTCACATTTATACAGCGACCAGTGCTATAAAAATGCACTAATTACTGTATAAATGTGACTGGCATTGAAGGGGTTAACACTAGGGGGTGAGGAAGGGGTTAAATGTATTGCCTGGGTGTGTTCTGACTGTGTGGGGGGAGGGGGGTGACTGGGGGAGGTGATCGATGCTGTCTCCCTATGTACAAGGGAAACAGCATCTGTCACCTCACTGACAGGACGTGAAGCTCTGTGTTTACACTCAGAGCTCCACGTCCCTGCTCTCTCACCGACGATCGCGTGTACCTGACGGACATCGCGGCCGCCGGGTACACGCATCGGATCCTCGGTGATGCGTCGGGACTGTTTTTCCCTGTGGCGCGCGCGGGGAATTACAAGCAAATCACGTCCACAGACTTGACCCCGGCGTCTCAGGTCCGCGCTGTTCACGTATTCTGTTAATAGCGCGGACCTGAAGTGGTTAAACTGAAACAGGCTGTTTTTCAGCTGATTAAAAGTTTAGGACCACATGCCTTTAAAAGGCCAAATCTGTGCAAAGATGTGGATTCATTGTCATTTTCTGTCAGGTAGTCAGACGTTGTGATGGCAAAGGCAACACAACTCTCCCTTTTTGAACGTGGTAGGGTTGCTGAACTGCATAAACAGGGTCTCTCATCAAGACACTGGATGATCCTCGACCCAAATTAAGGCCCTTACTGGTGCTGACTGTAGCCCCATAACCAGACGGCATCTGAGACTGAAGGGCTTCAAAAACAAAAAACTTCTTCAAAAACCTTGTCTCCTTGAACGCCACAGAACTGCTCGTTTGGACTTTGCAAGAGAGCAACAAACATGGGACATTCAAAGGTGGAAGAAAGTTTTATTCTCTGATGAGTAAAAATGTAACCTTGATGGTCCCGATGGTTTCCAACATTACTGGCATGACAAGCAGATACCACCTGAGATGTTTTCTATGCGACACAGTGAAGGGGGCGCCATAATGGCCTGGGGTGCTTTTTCCTTCAGTGGAACAATGGAGCTTCAGGAAGTGCAGTGGCATCAAACGGCCGCTGGCTATATCCACATGTTGCAGAGAGCATTCCTCATGACTGAGGGCCCTCATCTATGTGGTAAAGGGACTTCTTCCAGGAGAATAACATCACTCTTTTGGCCCATCCTGTGTGTTCCCCTGATCTAAATCCAATTGAGAACCTTTGAGGATGGATGGCAAGGGAAGTTTACAAAAATGGACAACAGTTCCAGACAGTAGATGGTCTTTATCACTTGAAGAAACTCACCTCATGGGAACGCTTGCATCAAGCATGCCAAAACAAATTTTTGAAGTGATCAACAATAACGGCGGTGCTACTCATTACTGAGTTTATGTTTGGAAGTTGGATTTCTGTTTTTTTTTTTTTTTTGGGGGGGGGGGGGTTTAGTTTTTTTGGAGGTGTGGTCCTAAACTTTTGATCAGCTGAAAAACAGCCTGTTTCAGTTTATTCATTTTTTTTATTAAATTGAATGCTCAAAAAATGTTTTGTCTCACCCTCATTTCTTCTTGTTGCATGTTGAAGCTCTACTTGGAACCTTGTTAAGATCCAACAATGTAAAATAAGATTTTTTGCAATTTTTCAAGTGGTCTTAAACTTTTGATTGAGACTGTATATATATATATATATATATATATATATATATATATATATATATATATATATATATATATATATAAAAGATGGACAGCATAATATAATTTATATAACTTAATGTTGATTTATAACACAAAACTAAGGCCTGTGGTTCTCTATTCGCCCCTCTTTCCCATCCACATTAGGTCAGCTTAAATCATTTCACAGCCATCCAACTTTTACCTACACTTTTTCTTCTCCAGCAGCAGTTTGATGCCCTCTTTCCAAATTCAATTTTATTTAATATATATAATACTCCTTTGTCCATGGCATTAGATAACAACAAATGTTTCTATGTTTGTGCCATACAGCCTTGTACGCTGGTTGCAAAGTCATAGAAACCATGTACAGGTCTTAGTAGCAAAGGTCAGAGTTTACTTCTTCTGTGACTCTGCTCATCCCTAATGATATATTTGTCAATGAGCAGCTCTTCTGTGATATCCCTTGACTGTTGAGCAGTGCAGGGCACTGATATCTACAGTACATTACACAACAGCTGCTTTTCTAGGCTTCGCAAAGCATAGGACCCTTTTCATAGGGATGCACCTGCTATCTACATGTAGTAAAGATGAAATAGCTGCATGCAATATTTCAGTGTACCTAATTGAAAAGAAATGTAAATGTATTTTCAGATCTCATTTTTTAGCTTTTAAAACAAAGACAAATATGCTTTTAAAATAGGCTAATGTGCTCAGCTGGCTGTAATACACCTACATGCTTTGCATTGATACACTATACTTGTTGATGTGTCATCTTATATATAAAGATGACAGTGACTGGAATGGGGCATGCACATTCATAGAATAACAGTGGGGATGATGACCATCAAACCAACCCAGACTGAGGCTGGGTTCACACCTATGCGAATTGGTTGCGGTTTCAACCGCATCCAAAATGCAGAACATTTCTAAATACATTGTTTTCAATGAGGCTGGTTCACATATGTGCGATGCATTCGCACTGCGCATTGCCGGAAATCCGTATGCGTTGTGGAGGCCTTGCGGTGCGGCTCAGGTGCGAATTCAGTCCCATTATCTTCTATGGGTACGCAGCTGATTCGCAGATGTGTTCAGTTCTCTTCAGGAATTTCTCTCATTCAGCTCAATACATTTCTCCCCCACTCTCCTCTCACTCAGAACTTCCCCCAGATTAAATTCCTGGATTAGAAGTTCAAAAATGTGATTGTGTAAAATGGAGAATAAACATTGACTTTGTATAAAAGCACATGGAATTTCAAGTGCTTGCTATTTATGAATATACATCACCACCCCTCAATAGTCAGATGATAGAGAGGATGTATATACGGTATATATATATATATATATATATATATATATATATATATATATATATATATATATATATATTATACAGTAACACCTTGGTTTGAGTGTCATTTGATTTGATAGTGTTTTGCAAGACAAGCTACATTTTTTAAAGTATAAAAGAGAACAGAGGCACCTCTGATGCCGCGTACACACGATCACTTTTTGTGATGTAAAAAACGTTGTTTTATCTCATGAAACAAAACAACGTTTTTCAAACTTCATTTTAAAAAAACGATGTTGCATACACACCATCATTTTGTGAAAATGCTCTTGCAAAGCGCGGTTACGTAAGACACTTTCGACGGCACTCTGTTCCACTGAAGCTCCCGTCTCATAACTTGCTTCTGGGCATGCGCGGGTTTAAAAATGTCGTTTTAAATGTCGTTTTGCCCACACACGATAATTTTTTGTGAAACAAAAGACGACATTCTGAAAAACGACACAAAAAATTCAAGCATGTTGGAATTTTTTTTTTGGTCGTTTTTTTGGACGACGTTTTGCCCACACACAATCAATTTAAATGACGTTTTAAAAAACGTCGTTTTTTTTCATCGCAAAAAACGACCGTGTGTACGCGGCATAAGGCCTCGTACACACGAGGGAATTTATCCGCTGAAAATGGTCAGACGGACCATTTCAGCCGAAAAATCCGCTCGTCTGTAGGGGCAAACGGACAGTTTTGGATGGATTCCTCCGGCGGAAAAGTTTCAAAGCATGACATTTTTCCGCCGGAGAGCTGCCCGTCGGATATATCCGCTGGTTAGTACGCCTAACCTGTGGACATATCTGCCCGCACATGCGTCGTATCCTGTGAATGGATCCGACGCATGCACGTGGAAGTGTTTTACTTCCTGGTGCAGTGACGTGGCGGTGACGTGGTGGTGTCAACGTCACCGCCGCGTCACCGTGCTGTCCGCCGGCGGGGAATTTGATCCGGTGGTGTGTACAGCCACCGGATCAAACAGCCCGGCGGACATATCCGATGGAAATGGTCCATCGGACCGTTTCCATCGGATAAATTACATTGTGTGTACAAGGCCTTAGTGTAGCAATACAGTTACATTTAATGAAGGTACAACCCTTAGAAACTCACATGGTTGATGATTAAAACAGGCACATCTATGTATGCAGGGATCTGGGGTAAGGATGTCCACATAGACCAGGCATGTCCAAAGTCCAGCCCCCGTCGCGGGAAAGCATGAGTTCTAGTTGACACTTTTGCAATTTGTAGAAAATTTGCTTGGCAAGTCTCTAGCAAGGACATTTATAAGTCTCTAGCAAGAGCAAAGTTGCAATGGTGAGTCTACAACAAGATCTATGCAAGTCTACCGCATGAAAATTCAGTTACAGAGATCCATGTGATGGGATGACTATTGCACAACATAACTGAACCAGAATATGCAGCAGAACTTGGAAACAAAGGAAGTTGGTATGGAGTCTTGCAATGCGGACTTGCTGAAACTGTGCAACAAACTTGTGAAGCTTGGCAAGTCTAGTAATTAGTAATGGAAGAACATCTTATGTGGCGGTTCGCAAACGCAAACCGCAAACTTTCTTAAATGTTCGCGAACCGCAAGTTTGTGGCGGGCCCCATTGACTTTAATGCAGGTGAACATTAAAAACCTGCAGGTCATATTTGCAGCCACAAAATACTTACAAAATACTTACAAAATACTTACTAGCTGTGCACAGATAGTCCCACAACATGGACACTGACCTACCAGAAGTATTAAGCGAAAAACCGGATACAGAAGTAAGTGTCGGCGCTAACAGGCTCCAAAACTTAGCCCACAGGCGTTCACCTAAATGAAAGAACTTTGTATTCTGTGGCGGGAGGTACATTAAGCTATTCATCGGATACAGAAGTAAGTGTCGGCCAGCACAGGCCCCATAAATTAGCGCACAGGCATTCACCTGACAGCAAACAACTTTGTATTCTGTGGCTGGTGGTACATTAGGGCCAAGTATATTTTTATATAAAACCCCGCTTCAATCCGTCATTTTGTGGGGCCACTGGTTTATCGCACCAGTTATAAAACTTGTTTTCATGAAATTGTGTCAATGTGTGTAGCAGAGGTAACGCAGCGAAAGAGGCAAAAATTCTGCAGTACCCAAATACACTATTATGAAAGTATATTTTTATATAACACCCCGCTTCAATCTGTCGTTTTGGGGGGCCACTGGTTTATCGCACCAGTTATAAAAAAAAATCAGGAAACGTTGTCACTGTGTGTAGCACAGGTAACAGAGAAAGAGGCAAAAATTCAGAATTCAGAATTCTGCTCAATACAAATCCACTATAATATGCTTTCTATATTAGAAAGTATATTATAAGTGTATTACACCCCTATATACTGCACACCAAACAATGGTACACCTATACCAGTCCTTAAATGGACTTTGTGGACCTGTTAGCTAACGATTTGTGTCACTAGTATCACAGCCTGTCTCTGCTCCACACAGCACAGAAACCTCTCCCTACACTGACAAACAGCAGAATGTAAAATGGCCACCAGATCAGGTCTATTTATAAGGTAGGGGGTATGTCCATGTGATGAAATGTCTCAACTGGCTGTCCTGTACCATCTGATGGATTTGTCATGGGTCAAAGTTCTTCTCAATGTAAAATGGTGGACCGCCGCAAATATCGTCAGATGTCCGCCTGTCCGGCGAACGTGCAAATTTTGCCACAAAACGATCACCAGGCGAACCTCCAGGCCATCTCTACTAGTAATAGCTTAGCAAGTCATTTTTAAACCAGCAGCACAATCACTTGTTTTCTGGGATGTAAATTAAAGGGGTTTTTGTGTTGTTGCATGCTTTTTGCATTTGGTGCCGATTCATACCTATTTTTTAGTTCTTAAGAAATATCTGTTTGTTTCCCCATGCCCTTCCCAGATGCCTGAATGGTAGTCATTCATTGAATATTCTCAGCTGAGCACAACACTATTGGCTACAGCAGCCAGTTATATGTGACATTAGCTGGAATATATTGTTTTAGATTTTATAAACAAATCTACCAGAATTAATGCATGTACCAGCAACATCCACAACTGTCTGAATATGTCAAAATGTAAAATATACCTAGAGCTGCAAAAAAAAAAAAAAAAAGCAAATTTAAAACTTAAGTGGTGATTAACACTGATTCTTCATAGTGTCTTGTTCACCAGCGGTTCTTGGAATCTGACATTGATTTTTTCTTTCTTTCATGTACAGAGGTTATCAATTATTCTGTAGAAAACAGAAATGTGCCCTTTTAATTAGGAGTTTGATTTTGAAAGCTGCAATTGCATTCAGTGCAGAATTTCCATTAGTTGTGAACACACTAATGAAAATAACTCCTTGACTCATTTTGCAGAGATTTGCTTTGTTGTTGTCATGACAGTCAATTTCAGATTTATTTATTTTGTTAAAATTGATACACTGTATGTATAATAGCTATAAACATCATTTTTCAATTAAGTGGGGACCAGTGATTTGATTTTAGTGAAGAAACTCATCAAGCTGCATATGTGAAATTTACTGGTAATTGAAAAAGAATCATATTTAGAGGGTGTGTATGATAATGGGGGGGGGGGGTCTGCTCATTAAATTACTCGACCTCTGGAATATTTACCCCCTCTTCATGACCAGGCAATTTTTTGTGACACTGCACTACGTTATTTTTAATGACAATTGCACAGATATGCCATGTTGTATCCAAATAAAAAATAAAATAAATGTAGGCCAATTTGTATTCTGCTCCATATTTATGCAAAAAAATTAAAACTAAAAAGTGTATATTGATCGGTTGGAGCAAAAGTTATATCGTCTACAAACCTATAAGATATATACTGGAATTTGTATGTATGTATTTATTTTATACTAGTAATGGAGGCAATTAGTGACTTACAGCAGGACTGTGATATTGTGGTGGACATTCTGATACTAACTGACACTTTTAACACTTTATGGGAACCAGTGACATAGCAATCAGTGCTAAAAATCTCATAACGATCAGTGCTAAAAATATGCACTTTCACTGCACAAATGACACAATGGTTTGGAAGGGGTTAAACAGCTAGGGAGATCAAAGGGTTAAATGTGTGCCTAGTCAGTGTTTGTGTACACTATGTGTGGTGGCTTTAATGAGTATTTGGCTTTCTCTGGATTCTGAAGTTCTGGATTGGAACATTCAATCCTGTGTCTGGGTTTTGCTAGACACCTGCAACCTGGCTGAGTAAATCGGAGTGCAGTGTCAGTGTACTCAGGTCTGAGAATAGTTTAGAGCTCCAAGTTTGGAGACTGCTCCCAGTGGGGGAGATGGAAGGTTGAGGTGTCAGAGGGCCCGGCCAGAAGTCAATAGACAAAGAGTCTCAGTTCCAGGAGTCAGGTTGTCTCCTATCGGGGTGTCAGGAAACTCCAATCCATAGGCCAGAGGTGGGCCATGCAGCCATGTGCTGTGACTAAAGAGCCAAGCATTTCAGGGGGGCTGGACAACACAGTCAGAGAGACTGGTAGGAGTGTATTTATGAGTCAGGTGGCTCTGCATTTTCCAGTGTTTGTATTCTCCTGAAGCTAGAGAAGATCCCCTGCATGGGTAATGTTATGTGAACTGTCGTTTTGCTTTCTGCTGTTTTAATAAACGTGGGTTACCAGCCCCTTATGTACAGTTCCTGTCTGCTGTGGATTCACTGTGTAAGCGAATCTACCACAAGAGCTAACTACCCCATGTCACAACCCCTATCCATAACCTTTGAACTTTAGGGAATTGCCATCAAGTATAAAATAACCTGCCTAAGACATTGCATCTTTGGAAACACAGACGGGTGATAGAGGGCCTAAATGTTACTATCTGTTATAGGGTGATATACCATCAGAATAGTGTTTTATGGGCTTTTCCAGGGCTATGATATTGATTGAGAATTTCATCACTAATAACCAAATTTAGTTCCATTCAGAGATTTCCAGTGATTACCCCAAGTCACTTTTCCAATTAATGATATATGGCAGCTTGGAATCATTGCTAGGGGAAACCAGGGCTGTGTACAAAAGAGATATTAAACCTGTCAAATGCGGGTTATACTTGTAGCTATTCTCAAAAGGGGCCATAAGTATAAGGTAGTTCATGGTATGTTTAAGAAGAGTGCAAACAAAGTGGAAGATCTGGAGTAATCGAAACAATTTGAATTCATGGAGGTGCCAATGATCTTCGAGATATGAAAACTATTTAATGCCATCTAGTGTTAAGAGCTCATGCACATATTGTATGCCCTCAGTTGACCACAAGGTGAAGGCCAGAGGATTATTGAATGCTGGGAGGAACATGAGGTTTAAATATGGCTATTACTTATTAAAATTTTCGTGTTCGATTCGTCAATTTTTTTTAAATCATTAATCGACTAATTTTGATTAATTATAACCCTATGTCCATACATCTCCCCCGTAATGTCCACATCTCCCCCTGTAATGTCCACACTTTTCCCCCGTAATGTCCACACATCTCCCCCGTAATATCCACATCTCCCCTGTAATGTCTACATCTCCCTCTTAATGTCCACATCTCCCAGAATAAAAAGCACACTCACAGCAGGCAGCAGACGATGACGTCAGCACGACACTACTAGGCCGCCGCCAGGTGTACCAAGATGGCCGCAGCTCCGGAGCTAAGTCGAACCCGTGGCCTTTCCCATGGGCGAGACCGCGGAGATCAATCCGCGGATCGTACCCGATCAAAATTATTTTGATCGATCAAAGAAATTAACAATAAATCGAGGAATAAATCGTTAGTTTCCACAGCCCTATTTCTAAAGAATACCGGAAGTGGGAGATGGGAAGAAACCAACCTGCCTGAATACAGAGTCCCACTGAGTGTTGTAAAGTTGGATTGTCAATAGGAGGTCACTAGTCTGGAGGAATCCAGATCATATATAGATCAGACTAGGAGAACAATGCATAATGTTTAGGTCTATACGGGAGGCTTTAATTTTTATACTCTCTGTTCTCCTTTTCTAAAAAAAAAAAAAAACTAAATGATAAGGTTAATGAGGTATCAGTCTTTTGCAATCTCCTTTACAGCAGGATTTTGACTGGTAGGTGGAGAAACGGCACAAAGAGCAGTCAATTGTGCTTTGATACTTTAGTGTGCTAACTAGGAGCATACAGTTAGTAGGAAAAATAAGTAAAATCATCAGTCTGCTGCTTTTCATTTTACTGTCAAAACTTTTGCCCCACCAGACATGGCGACATGGCTGTTCTTTAAGTCAGGGATGTGTAAATCAGGGTGGACACAAATATAATCATTTGAGAGGTAAAACAGCTTCCATATACTTGTTTCATCTGCTTCTATCTGGAGTTCAGGTTAAAAAAAACAACAACAAAGTTTGCAAGCATATAGGTGTTGCTTTCCTAACTGTGCATACACAATATGACCTATATGTTTAACCATTTGCTTACTCGGCACATAAACTCCCTTCGTTCCCAGGCGAAATTTCAGCTTCCGGCACTGCGTCGCTTTAACTGACATTTGCGCGGTCGTGCGACGTGGCTCCCAAACAAAATTGAGGTCCTTTATCCCCATAAATAGAGCTTTATTTGGGTAGTATTTGATCACCTCTGCGTTTTTTTTTTTTTTGCGCTATAAACAAAAAATATATATATATATGTTTTACTTGTTGCTATAATAAATATCCCATTTTTTTTAAAAACAAAAATATTTTTTTTTCTCAATTAAGGCCGATACGTATTATTCTACGTATTTTTGTAAAAAATAAAAATCGCAATAAGCGACTGGTTTGCGCAAAAGTTATAGCGCCTACAATATAGGGGACAGAATTATGATTTTTTTGTATTATTATGTTTTTACTAGTAATGGTGGCGATCAGCGATTTTTATTGGGACTGGGACATTATGGCAGACACATTGGACACTTTTGACACATTTTTGGGACCATTCACATTTATACAGCGACCAGTGCTATAAATATGCACTAATTACTGTATAAATGTGACTGGTAGGGAAGGGGTTAACACTAGGGGGTGAGGAAGGGGTTAAATGTATTCCCTGGGTGTGTTCTAACTGTGTTGGGGGAGGGGGGTGACTGGGGGAGGTGACCGATGCTGTGTCCTTATGTACAAGGGACACAGATTGGTCTCCTCTTTCCCTGACAGGACGTGGAGCTCTGTGTTTACACACAGAGCTCCACGTCCCTGCTGTCCCCGCCGATTGCGCGTACACGTAGGATATCGCGGCCGCCAGGCACACGCATGGCTCCTCAGTGGCGCACGCGGGGAATTACAATGACAGTACGTCCAAAGACGTCTACCCGTCACTTGAGAGCCGCGCTGTGGACGTCTTTTGTCCATAGCACGGATCTCAAGTGGTTGAAGAGGGTATAAACAGAGGAAACTGAATGGCAACCATTGTATTCATCCTTTCACTCAATTGGTGTAAACTTCCATTTTATTTGCACTGTCTATTCCCCTTATCTGTGAAAAATGTTGGTATCTTGGTTATTTTTATAAATGTTACACAGATATTCTTTGTTAATAGTTAAATGAGAGGGGGAATATGATTGATTCGATGCAAATATGTGAGGGTCAAGTGTAAGAAGAGGGTTTCTTCAGAACCCATTTATACTTCCTCTTCCTTTTTTGGTCTAGCTTAATAATATGCCAGGGTAAGGATACATACAACATGATAAAAAAGGAAAAGGAAATCAGTGTAAAAATAAATGCATTAACTATTATGGAATATAGAGATTTTAATGCAGTGAACTGTCAGATCTCATGTGGCATCTGACTCCCTGACATTCCAACTAAAGTATCAGGCTCAGAAAAGTATTCAAAGCCAAATAACTGTATATACATTTTAATAATGACATTTGCATAAATAAAGACAGAATATTCAGGTCCTTACTAAGGCTCAACTGTGACTGGTGCTCTTCACATTTGTATTTGAATCATTTTGCCATTTTACCATCAATGCCTGTGTTTCCTCTATAAATATATAGCAACAGATGGTGAGGTGAGGGAGTATAATACTATTAAACTTATCTTGAATGCAACCCAGATTTCACTGCAAAATGTCACAGATGAGGCAATTAAACAAATAAATCCAATTAGCATGGTTTGTGTTTTAGATTTCCATGGAAAATATAGTAGACAGGCCAGAGATGACATAGAAGCAGCACTGTAAGCTGTGTTATAGAACACCATTGTGTCTATTGCTTGCCCATCTTTTACCTACATTAATATAGCAGGAAGTTACTTGCATCAGGGAGCAGTGACTGAGAAGCAGCAATTCAACTAAGGTGACTAGTTCTCTTCTTTAATCTTAAAAACGTATGAAAAATGTATATACCTAGGTTTCCTTGGATTCATTGCAACCCTGCAGAATGAATATTTAATAATCTTCGAACATTAAAGAAAATGTGCTATGGAGCCACATTACTGTTAGCTTCCTGTTTCATAGAATGAAGGGCAGGCATAATTATTCTAATCAGACCAGGCTCAATAGCGTGCTGTTACTTAAGTATGTCTTTGATTAGAAGAATGGGCTTACATGGAGTGAGTTTAATTATCACATTACTACTTAACATGTGTAGGTTTTATCATATAGTGAAATTTAATATAAAACATACATTGCTTCCTGCTTGCAATAGTTTTTTTGTGGATTTAACTATTGTAGAATAAACTTCACTTTTTTTTCAGACTTAATATAAGGATAGGGAAATCCTTACCATTTCATTTTGTTTCCTGAAAGTGGTCCTAAAGGTTTACATTTTTTTTTTTTTACCTTAATGCATTTTATGTTTTAAGGTAAAAAAAATGTGCCCTCCAGCCCCATCTTATACTTATCTGAGCCCCATCTCGATCTAGCGATGTGCATGAGAGCAACAGCATTCCCAGGTTTCTCTGTTCTCATTGGTTTACCGCTGCTGTCAATCACAGCCAGTAAGCCAATAAAGAGAAGGGAGGATGGGGTCCAGCCACACTCTGTGTGTGAACGGACACACAGAGCGCTGTTCAGGAGCTAGCCTGTTTGAGTGCCCCCATAGCAAGACTATTTTGACACTTGGCAGTTTAGTCCGAATGCATTTTCGTCCGACTTTCAGGTATTTTCGTTATCATTTTAACAAATGATAACGAAAGCACAGAAAACTAAAACCAAAAGATCTGACATAAACATATGCTTCATTTTCGTTTTCGTTGCGGTCGAATGTGCCTAACCTTAACTCTATTAGTCCAATATTATTCTACATAGAGAGAAAAGATTCGAAATAGAGAGACATGAAGATTCGACATTGAGAGGACATGAAGAGTCAATTTTTTTAAGATTCTGTTGAATCTTTTTTTTTCTTAGAACATTTGACAGACACCATAAGCCTTCAATGACAGATTCGACATAGAGAGACATGACGATTCGACATAGAGAGACATGAAGAGTCAATTTATTTTTTATTGCAGTGCAGTGCATTGCAGGGTGTTTGGCAAGGCGAACACCCACCGAATACCTTGCAAATTCAGGTGATCCTCCAACAGGGCCAACAGCCAATGTTCGGCCCGAACTGATGCTCGGACCGAACCGTTCATGCAACTCTACTGGTAAAGCACCTTGTCAATGTGATTGGGGGGGGGGGGGGGTCTGTGGGTAAATGGCTTTTAAAAATCTGAAAGCCCCTTTTAAATAAGGGGCTTCAGCTACTAACCCTTCATGTAAATGGATAAGGAGTAAAAGTATACTTATTATTGCAACAGAAGACTTAGGTCCCTTTCATACAGGCACCTCCACTTTACAGAATCCACTTGCTCAGCGGGGGATCAGCAGAGCAGGTGGATGACAGGTACGTCACTACTCCACTGTGCTGAGCGGACATGGACACAGTCCCACTCTCCACTTACTCTTTTGTTTTCAATTTTCTTTTCAAGCAAGGGGTAAAATATGTATCTTTTTCTCCATTCTGTATAAGAGAATAATATAGGGGTGAGCTTAACAGTGATGGATCGCTGTACAGCACATTCTCAACACACACTATCAGCACAGTACTGATGCCTATATGTGGCCCCAGGTATAAAGCACCAGTTCTATGAGGGCACACATGTATGTACATAGCCTCATAGAACTGGATCTTTATATTTGGGCCACATATAGGCATCAGTATTGTCACTGTTAAGCTCACCCCTATATTGTTCTCGCCTACTGAATGGAGAACAATATAGGGGTAAGACACTTTTTTCTTACTACTTTGCCTGTGGCTACTTTCTATAGAAAGCCAACTGTAACCAAACAATGTATTTGGCTTCTTATAGCCAAAAGTTTAATTGTTCTTTAAGAATTAGGGTCCATGCACACTGGGCTTAAAAATTCCAGTTCTTTTGGCAAGAAAAAAATATAGAACATTTACGCACAAGTGTTTAGCATTTTTTTTTTTGCTGGAAAACGTTTTGCCTCGAAACACTGAGCTTACAAAATTAAACCTTTGTGTTTTTCACCTTAATGCATCCTATGCGGTCACCTTGCAGTGACCACTATTGGCTCCGGCTGCTGTTAATCAAATCCAATGACGTGGGCACCAGGGGGCGGGTCCGAATCATACACTCAGGCAGCTATGTACGCTGAGTGTATAACATGGAAGTGCGCCTGCAAGGTAACCCCCTGGGAGAGAGCTTCCCAGAGGGGGTTAGCTATTGCGGGGAGGAGCCACGAGAGCTGCTGTGGGACCCCAGAGGAGGAGGTTTGGGCCACTCTCTGCAAAACAAACTGCACAGTGGAGGTAACGTGACATGTTTGTTATTTAAAATAACTGTATATTTCTCCTTTAGGAGGGTGTGGCAGGGGGCGTGCCCTATGCTTACATACTTTTGCTAATAGGTGTCCCTTGTTCCCATCTCAAAAGGTTAGGAGTTATGCTTACCTTTTATCAGGCTTTAACGCTAGAGAGAGTGACACATATCCTTTCAGCCAAATACTAGGAACACAGAGGGGGTTATTTACGAAAGGCAAATACAATTTGCACTACAAGTACAAATTACACGTGCAAAGTACACTTGAAATTGCACTTAAAGTGCACTTGGAAGTGAAGTCACTGTACATCTGAGGGTTAGATCTGAAATGAAAGGAAGCTCTGCTGATTTCATTATCCAGTCATGTGCAAGCTAAATAGTTTTTTTTTTTCTTGCATGCTTCCCTCTTTCAGTGCAATTTTAAGTGCACTTTGCACTTGTAGTTTGCAATTGTGCAGTGGATTTGCCTTTTGTAAATAACCCCCAGAGTATCCCACATTTTATAGAGCCTCTTCTGTTGATAGAAGTTAGGTATAAGGTAAGGATATTTTCTAATATTTCAAAACAGGTGCTATTTTTAACATGCTGGGGCTGACTTTGTATTTAACCAAACTACTTTGACTTGAAGGTCTATTTAAAAGATAAATGGTTGGACTAATGTCACAAACATTCACATGAGGTTTCTCTGTATTTTCTCGAATATGACTTTCTATGGCCATCAGCTCCATCTAGTGGCCAAAATGTGGTAAATGTTCTAATTGGGGTATTTTAGAAAATATATACTGCATTTGTCCACTAGATGGAGCTGACAATCATAGGAAGTCATAGTAATAGAGAATATAGATGAAAATTGTGTGCACGCAGGGGAAATACTCACAACATTTGCAATGTGATAATTTGTTTAAAATGTTTATATAACATTTTTGAACACATCACAAATCAGTTCAATGATATGGCAGGTATTTATAAAAGAAGAATGAGTGAATGACCATGTAATCTTGTGCTAAAAATCTTCTATCATCAGGCACCAGGTTTGTAGAATTATTATATGCTAACCTCCTCCTTCTAATTTACTAGATGAGCTACCATATTGTAGCACTGTATTGGACAATAGGTGGGTGATCTATTAACCACTTCAGTCTCTGAAGGTTTTACCCACTTAATGACTCGGCCAATTTTTGTGATATACGTCACTGCGTTACGCTAACTGACAATTGTACGGTTGTGCGACAATGTACATATTTTCTCACAAATACAGCCACCTCTGCAGTCTTTATTTTTTGCACTATAAAGAAACAAAGAGCGACAATTTTGAAAAAACAAAAAACAAACAATGTTTTACTTTCTGCTATAAAACACATATAATAAAAAAAATGTAAAGAAAACAAACAAATATTCTGCTACATATTTCTGATAAACAATTCCAATAAGCATATATTGATTGGTTTGTGAAAGCGTTATCATGTCTACAAACTATGGGATATTTGTATTGCATTTTTATATATTTTTTTTTTAACTAGTGTTGGCGGCAATAAGCGATTTTTAGCGGGACTGTGACATTGCAGTGGACAAATCTGACCCCTAACTGACACTTTGAAACTTTTTTGGGGACCAATGACATTATTACAGTGATCAGTGCTAAAAATATGGACTGTTACTGTGCTAATGACCCTGGCAAGGAAGAGGTTTACATCAAGGGCATTCAAAGGGCTAAATGTGTCCCTAGAAGGTGCTTGTTAACTATGTGGGTGTGGGGGGGGGGGGGTGCTTTGACTGGGTGAAGACAGAGGTCTGTGTTTCTGCTTAACAGGAACACAATGGGGATTATTTACAAAAGGCAAATCCACTTTGCACTACAAGTGCACTGCAAATGCACTTGGAAGTGCAGTCACTGTAGATCTGGGGGGGCATGCAAGGAAAATAAAAAACAGCATTTTAGCTTGCACATGATTGGATGACAGAATAATTAGAGCTTCCCCTCATTTCAAAGCTACCCCTGAGATTTACAGCGATTGCACTTCCAATTGCACTTGTAGTGCAAAGTAGATTTGCCTTTCGTACATATCCCCCAATATGTTTATCTTCACCCCTCTCAGAATGGCGATCTGCATTGTTTATATAGGTAGAACGCCATTCTGCCTCTCTTGGGAAGGATCGTAGGTGGCCGGCGGTTATCGGGTCCGTCCGACCCGCTGATTGGCTCCCTCTTTGTCCAATCAGCAGGTGATTGTGCCTCAGACGGTGCACACACACACGCCACCCAGTGTCTATTGCACGAAGTGACATACAAGTAAGCGATTTTGAGCAATAGAGATGACCTGTCACAGTAAATGTACGTTAGGCGGTCAGCAAGGGGTTAAAATATACACTAACTATTGTAGTAGTTTACAGAAGAACTTTCATGACACATCTTATGAATATCACTTGAAAGGCAGCAAGAGAAAAATAAATCCTTACACCCCGATCTATATTAAGCTCAATTAAAAAAGCTAATACTTGGCACATGTTGATATTATTTATAGTCCGTTAGATATTCTAGACAGGAAGATGTTGGAAAGTGTTAGGAAAAAGGAAGATGTTAACATAGAGGGATGTTTCACCTAATGAAGAACAGCTGTGAGGTTTGCTTTTCAATCTGTCAGGATAGAAGCGGCAGAGCAGAATCATACATTTTATCCAACAAGAATACAAACTGAGAGACAGTGTGATATAGTGATTTACCTTCTAGACTTTTACATCTGGAGACCAGAGTTTAAATTGAGTGAAAATCACATACAAAATGAGCTTGCAGCCAGTTGGGATATTTTTCCCATAAAAACAGCATGCATCACTTGACTTAATATTACACAAGTGGCCTTTGCCAATACCAAAGAACTTTTATTGAGTGTAAGGTATAACAAATAGTACCTTTTGTATATGTGCATTGTATGTGGGCAGCACTTTAACACTCTGTTCCCTGTTTTCAGAGCAATGCGGCTTCTTGGAATTTCCATCTACGTTTGTGTATTACATTTTTATGGATGATGTCATGGCTCTAGTTTGACAGATTAAGCCAGCAGGGCACATGAAAAACAATCATTAAACGTTTTACTTCAATTACCACTTCTGGGTCTATTGCGCCTAGTAGTTAACAGATCAGATGATTGTGTAATTACTAAGTAGGTTTCATAACAAGTGAGCAGGTCATCGTCACACTGACGTTTTCAGCAACAATGTTGTAATGGTAAAATAGGAAATTTGAACACATGCTGTATGTTACAGCATATAATCATAACAGATATCATTTTTATATATATATATATATATATATATATATATATATATATATATATATATATTATTATTATTTTTTTTTTATTGGAACAAGTGGTGGCCTTTCGGTTATTAGTTGCTATGGTACACCATAACAATCAATGCAGCTGTGCCAGCAAAAGATCCATACACAACTCTTTTCACAGATAACAGTATGATATTATTTTTTTACAAGGAATGCCACTCGAGAAAAAAATTATCCCACAAGCCTGCACTACTTGCAACATCCGCCCCAAACAGTGTGAGGTCCCAAATTCAATACCAAACCCTGATCTGAGCATGCCGCATCTTGGTCAGATAAGTGGGGGTGATAGCATAACCTCTTCTTGAACCATACCAGGCTACATGCCTTAAACATGAGGAGGACACTTTGCCAGTGGAAAAGAGCCTTGTCCCCTTGTTTGTGGTGAAAAGGCTCTCTTTGCCACACCCCTGGCCTAGTGAATGCAAGGGGCAGCCAGGAGGAACTTAATTGAATGTGGAAGCCCACCTTTAAAATAAGGAGACCACTAGATGCGTGGGTCACCTGTGTGAATAAGTAGGGCATACTCATTCACATGGGGAATGGATATCTGGGGTCCCTTCTATTTTAAAGGGGCTTCCAAATTCTGATAAGTTGCCTGATTGGATACAGAGTGATTGGATAAATGGTTCCCATCCTACAGAGATTGTTCAATCAGCAAAACGCACAGTAAAAAAAGTGCAATACCCAACACGCCAAAATGTCCAATGAGCTATTTTGCCACATGTAGGACAGTCCACTTAAAAAAAAGACTAGGTTTGAATGGGGCCTGAAAGTGAAACTGGTGTGTTTACACAAAAACATTTAGGCTTTTACACCTGTGTGTTTCCAAATGCATGACAAACCACACATATGGAGCCTCATTGTTCTTGTGTAAACACACCAATTTAATTTTCAGGCCGAATTCACGCCTAGCGTAGTGGATGTGCATATATTTTTACATGTTTTACATGTTTCTGTAAGACGCATAGGGCAGCCTGTTGATTTTTGATCTACATAGGCTGTTATCTGATCGCTAGCTCCTGTACACTCTGCCAAATGAAAAATCTATGACTGTGTATTTTGTGAGAACAATATTCACTTCTTGCATAGAAAAAACGTGCACCTGATAAGGGGTGATAGTGATCTGCTGGAGTAGGAGGGTAGATGATGCAGGGTGTGTGCTAATTAGTAGTGTTGAGCGGAATACGCCATATTCGATTTCGCGATATTGCGCGAATATATAGAAGAATATTCGCGAATATTCGCTAATATCGAATATTCGTGATATTTTATGCAAAAAAAATTTTGCGAAATTTCGCTAATGCGAAAATGATTGCGAAATTCTCATAAACGGAGATCATTTCCTGTATTACTAAACTAATATGCACTAAACACTAACTCTACACTAACTCTACTTAAAAGAAAGGAGAATAAGGGGGCAAAAGAAGGGCGGAGAAGATAATCGCGCAATATTCCTATTGCGCGATTTTCTTCTCTGCCCTTCTTTTGCATCAGAGCCAATCAGAATAACTCGAATATTCGGCAAAAGGAATATTGCGCGATATTCCTTTTGCCGAATATTCGAGTTATTCTGATTGGCTCTGATGCAAAAGAAGGGCGGAGAAGAGAGGCGCATGCGCGGACAGCTCCGGGATGGCAGCTTAGCCTTGGAGCTCCGCATCGTTCCGGCCGTGCGACGGATCTAACGGGCGGATCGGGTCCCGGCCGGCCACCACGCCACAGCTGATCGAAAGGGGAAAGGCAGAGGTACTCGTACATGTCGGTGGGACCGACAAGACGCAGCCTGGGACCGCAGCTGGAAGCGGTAAGCGGGACACGCACCCACAAGATGGCGGGCGGCGCTCAGCCCTTCCTTACTGACACGGAGGAGTCCTTTGAAGCCAGACCCTCATATGCCTCTGTAGCACGCCCGCTAACACCAGGGATCCCGGCTGGCCCCCTCTCCATCATGGCTCACTCCCCAGCCTCAACAGAGTCACTGCTGGAGCAAACCATGGCAGACATCATGGGCTCTCCCCTGCGGCCTACTTCCCCTCAGGCAGCTGTAAGGCCTGTCATGGCGGACGTCACCGCACATTCCCTGTCACATACGACTGATCTATTTACACAACTGTCACTTCTGCTGGACAGGGGTCTCGCTCAAACAGCAGCAAAGATAACAGGAGAACTTAGAGGGGACTTTCAGATGATAGGATCCAGGATGGAATCCATAGAAAACAAGCTAGATCAGACCATTGCCACAACTCGGCAGAACTCTGACCATATTCAATTCCTACAGGACCAATTGGACATAGCTATGTCACGAATCGATGATTTGGAAAATAGGTCCAGAAGAGAAAACTTTAGGATCAGGGGGCTCCCTGAGTCATTCAAAGACATTTTCTCCGTGGTCCAGGACTTTGTCAAACAACTTATCCCTAATATTCCCCAGCACAAATTGGAGATTGACCGTGCCCACAGAACCCTGGGGCCACTGAGGAAAGATGGCTCCCCCAGGGACATTGTGGTCAAGCTACACTTTTTCTCGGTGAAGGAGGAGGTGATGAGGACCTGCAGACGCCAAAACCCGCTTATTTTCCAAGGTCACACTGTTCAGGTATTTGCTGACCTTTCACCCACGACCATTCAGAAACGGAGGACCCTAAAGCCTCTCCTATCGGTCCTGTCGCAACGTGACATCCAATACAAGTGGGCCTTTCCGTTTGCCGTCAAGTTTGAATACAAGGGCAAGGCACATGCATTCCACAACTTCCAAGATGGAGAACGCCTGCTCCTGAACCTTCGCCTCATCTCACACGAAGCAGCCATGGACCTCTCCGGCTCCAATCCTGGATCCACCAAACGCCCCTCTCCTGCGAGCCCCCTAACAGGCACCTGGGACAAGCCTAAAACCAAGAAGAATAAGGGTACCAGACCGCCGTGACACCGCCGCGAGGTCCTTCTGGGAATAGTCTGTGAGGACTGTCGTTTCCCCTCTGTGGACTTCTCCCGTACCCTTGGGAGAACTGCCTCTTTTTGTTTTTGTTTTTGTTTTGTTTTTTCCCGGTTGCGTCCCTCGGGGACCATTAGGACATTACTGTTGGCCTCGGAATGGCCCACCTGTTTAACACGATACAAACTCATGATTTGAGTGCCTCCACTCATGCTCACCTGGTCATTCCTACTGCCGTTTGCTTAAGATGTTATTGCCTGTTTTGGGGTTCTCTTTTTTATTCCCCTTCTTTTTGCATTCTTATATACCTAAATACTTTGTGGTGGCGCACGGCGTGCCCCCGGGGGCCTGCGGCCTTCCCCGCATGCTTGGTGTGTGGGGGGGGTGTGGGCCTTCGGGGGGCAGGTCGGCGGTGCATCCTTACTGCCCGTTGACAATTTTGACAATTTTATTCACGTCGCGGCTGGAACGATGTTGCTGCGCCTCCTCCTATCCCACGGATCAGGCTATGCCCTCTCCTTGGGTTAGGCGCCCACCCTGCCTACAGGGTGCGGTAAACGAGAACAGGGTTTTGGATGCTGGACAAGGCTATGCCCAGCACCGACCCGAGCCCCCAGTGGGCTCATGTCTCCCCCCCCTTCCCCCCTCCTTCTCTTTCCTCTGCCTTATACTTTCCTAACTTCTCTTCCTCTTTCAGGCGGTGATAGGCTTGCTGATGGCTGTCTACTCCCAGAAGGTCGACAGCTCCCCAGATGGTCGGATCCCTATACACACTGCGAGGCCTCTATCAAGGTAGGTGACGGGGTTTTGGTGATCTCCCCCTCCCCTTTGCTCCATGGCTAGTGACGCCCCTAGGGCACCCTCTTTGAAGGTGGCCACTCACAACACACAGGGCCTCAACTCCCCTTCCAAACGGCGGAAGGTTCTAGACTTCATGAAATCGCGCCACATTGATGTCCTTTTCCTGCAGGAGACGCACTTCCCGATCCAATACAAACCCAATTTCATACACGCCCAATTCCCACAGTTTTTCCTGGCCAACGCGGAAGATAAGTCTAAGGGGGTAGCGATTCTCATATCTAAACACTGTAGGTTTACGCTACAATCAGAATACAGGGACCCGGGAGGGAGGTTTGTCCTGGCCAAGGGTACTATAGATGGCCATCTGTACTCCCTGGTCTCCTACTACGCCCCCAACGTAGGCCAACTGAACTTCTTCACTGATCTATTTAAAACCTTGGACCCTCTTATGGAGGGCATGGTGATCCTAGGCGGAGACTCAAACGTCGCCTTTGATCAAGGCATTGATAAGTCCAAACCACCTACGGCACAAAATGTGCGTCCCACCAGACTTAGCTCAAAAATTGCCAAATTAGTGTATCAAAGGGGTCTCACGGACATTTGGAGGGAGATGAACCCTACCCAAAAGGACTACACACACTTCTCTCACGCCCATCAAACCTACGCTAGAATAGATCATCTTCTAATCTCCAACGCTCTGATCCCCTCAGTCAATAGATCTCAGATCACAGACACAGTCTGGTCTGACCATTCCCTAGTAAGTATGTCCTGGACTAACCACCCCTCACTGCCTAACTCCCGCCACTGGCGTCTTAACGAAACAATACTCTCGGACCCTGCCCACAAAACAGAGATAGAACATGCTATCTCTGAATACTTCTCACTGAACAGCTCCCCTGATATCTCTGCAGAGACCCTCTGGTCTGCCCACAAGGCGACCATCAGAGGCAAGCTAATTCAAATCAAGGCAAGACTTAACAGAGCTCGCAGGGCGGACATAGAGAATCTGGAAAAGAAATTCCAGGCGCTCCGTGCGGACCATAAAAGGGACCCGGGTCGATGCCCTATATCTCACGTGGACTCGGCCCGCCTGGAACTGAACCTCGCTCTGACTGCCAGAGCTACGACCAGTTTGCGATGGCAGGGGGCGAGATTCTACCATGCGAAAGACAAACCAGGACACCTCCTGGCTTCTAAACTCACCCCGCGGCCACGTACGTTTGCTTTTCCTAGAATTAATATAGCGGGCCAACCCCCCACGGCGAACCCCCTTAAAATACTGCGGGAGTTCCACTCTTTTTACACAACACTGTATAGAGGACAACAAGCTAAGGCAACACCAGCCAGGACTAGGTTCCTGGATGATTTGCCTATACCCACCTTAACAAAGGACCACAGAGACCGACTTGAGGCCCCGATTTCCACTGCAGAAGTTTTGGAGGTTATCAAAGGTTTGAGGACAGGATCTGCCCCAGGCCCGGACGGGTTCTCAGTCCCTTACTATAAGGCCTTTGCACAAATTCTAGCCCCACACCTAACAAATTTCTTTAACTCCAAGACCACGGGGGACCCTCTAGACGCACAGCTTAATACAGCTTTTATCTCCGTCATACCCAAACCTGACAAGGACCCAGGCGACGTTAGTAATTATAGGCCGATATCCCTGATCAATAACGATCTCAAGATCCTGACTAAAGTTATGGCCGACAGATTAGCCTCCTTCATTGGCATATACATACACAAAGATCAGGTCGGGTTCATCCCTGGGCGTCAGGGCCCGGATCAGGTCAGGAGGGTAATAAACGTTATGTCTCTGCTGCAATCGGGGTGGGATGGCGGAGGCGCTCAGGCGGGGATGTTGTTGTCGTTGGACCTTCAAAAGGCCTTCGACTCGGTCTCTTGGCCCTACATATTCCAAATTCTGGAAAGGTGGGGTTTCGGCCCTAACTTCTCTGGACTAATTAGATCTCTATACTCTAACCCCGAAGCCAGGATTAAACTGCAGGGACTATACTCCGATCCCATTAAAATCCGTAACGGGACCCGCCAAGGTTGCCCCCTGTCACCACTAATCTTCGCCATCGCAATTGAGTCCTTGGCCATTGCCATCAGGTCCAACCCCGACATCGCTGGAGTACGCTGTGGCTCCACCGTTCACAAATGCGGTCTGTTTGCAGACGATTTGATTCTCTTTGTCACCTCGCCCTCCACATCCCTGCCAGTGATATGTAAAACACTTGAGAACTTCGCGACCATATCAGGTTTAAAGGTCAACTACACCAAGTCTATGGCCCTCAACATCTCCCTTCCAGGGCCCCTGGCGGCCCGGTTGAAGGACTCCTTTCGATTTCAATGGAGCGACACCTCCATTCGCTACTTGGGAATCAACTTGACTCCCAAATTTGAACAATTATACCTGGCCAACTACCCCCCCATTTACAAAAAATTGGGACTTGATCTTAAACAATGGCACCCGCACCAACTCTCTTGGCTAGGGAGGATAAACTCCGTGAAAATGACCCTGCTCCCGCGACTCCTTTACCTCTTTCGCGCGCTCCCGATCTCAATCAAGAAGGATCATTTAGATTCATTCCAAAGCAAGGTTACCAAATTTATATGGGGACAGTCGGGCCACCGCCTAGCTAGGCACACTCTTTTCAGACTCAGACACAGGGGGGGACTGGGACTACCCAACCTACTCTGGTACTATCAAGCGGCTAGGCTTGCCCAGATCTCCACGGTCTATGGCAAGTCCGCCAAACCTGATTGGGTAGACATGGAGAGGCAAGCAGTGCCTGCCTTCACCCTTGACTTTCTCCTATGGTGCCCTCCTAGGACTAGGCCCCCCATTCTTTGCCCGTCTTTATCTCACACATTTGCGATCTGGGACAAGCTCAAACATGATCCTTCCTTGGTGTCCCCCTGTAAACCCCTGAGTCACATCTTTCATAACCCCGACTTCCCCCCTGGAATGGATATCAAGGCATTTGCATGGTGGCTGGACAAGGGGATGTATCGGATCGGGCACTTCCTCTCTCCTGCAGGACCTCTATCCCTTTCCCACTGTATTAAGACTCTGAAACTACCCCCATCGGAGGGATTCAGGTTCCATCAAATATCACACTTCCTTCATTCCATCTGGGCCACGAAGCCTGCCCCTCCTCAACTCACGCCATATGAACAATGGTGTGGAAACCTTTTGGAGCAAAGGGGGGGGATCTCCATAATCTACTCGTCACTGGCCAGGGATACGCGAAAAACACCCTATATGTTAGCCTGGGAGGAAGATTTACAGTTGAACTGGGACCTAGAAACTTGGCACAAAGCTGTGGGATCCTCGTTTAAGGGCGTCCTCAACATTTCACTTGTGGAGGCCAATCTCAAAGTCTTCACCAGGTGGTACCTCACCCCTACCCGGCTTGCGGCCATGTACCCCTCAGCTTCCCCCTTATGCTTCAGGGGGTGCCAGTTGAGGGGCTCCATGCTGCATGTCTGGTGGGAGTGCCCTAGAATTAGAAGCTTTTGGACTAAAATTTTCTATATAGCCTCAAAAATCACCGGACTGGTCATCCCTAGGTCCCCTTTGACGGCCCTCCTCAATCACCTCTCCATCAGGGCCCCAAAGTCAACTCGTAAACTTATATTCTTTATCCTCTTGGGGGCTAAACTCACCTTGGCCAGGTCATGGAAAAGCCCCAAGGTCTCTATCACAGCAGCTAAGAGAAAGATTTCCTGGATTATGTCCCAAGAGAAAATGATGAGTTCTATCCTGGACACTTCCCCTCAATTTAGGGAGGTTTGGGAACCTTGGGCTATCTATATGGGGATCGAAAATTCCATTTACCTGTCCAGTTGACCTTCCTGGGTATACACAGTAATAGCAAACCGCCAATACGCCTCTTTCTTCCTTTCAAGTCTAGCTCTTTCTTTCTCTTTCTCCCACCTCCCCAGTTTCCCACCCTTAACCCCCCCACGCCTCGGGGGACCTACCCTTGGGCCTTGTTTTTCTTCTATGCGCCAATGACTCTTCTAAGCCCAGGCTAGGTCTCCCCTACGGTTATTGTATCTGATTGTTCTGTTTTTATTGGCTATATACCAGTACAGCATACTTCCCATACGGGCTGTTCCTCCATTTGCACTATTCTCTTACAAGTTTTGCTCTGGGACGCGTATGTTAGGCGGGGATCCTCTCCGACGCCGTCCGTACAGTTTGACCCCAGAGGGGTGCGGAGGTGTGTTGGCAGGGGAGCCTGCCTCCAGAGGCCTCTAGGCCAAGACATTTTGATCACCCTAATCCGCATACGCTCTAACCCCCTTTTTTTTTTTCTTTTTCTTGTAATTTTTCACACAATCTTTTTTTTTTCTTGCTTCTTTTTCTCTTCTTCCCATAGTGATTCTTGCAGGGAACAGACCCCCATTTATCAATTTTAGATTGTATTCAATTGCTTGTTTTGGTGATCTGTCTTTACCATGTACTGACTAGCCATGTATTCCTCTAAAAACTTCAATAAAAACTTTAAATATAAAAAAAAAAAAAAAGAAGGGCGGAGAAGAAAATCGCGCAATATTCCTTTTGCCGAATATTCGAGTTATTCTGATTGGCTCTGATGCAGCATCAGAGCCAATCAGAATAACTCGAATATTCGGCAAAAGGAATATTGCGCGATTTTCTTCTCCGCCCTTCTTTTGCATCAGAGCCAATCAGAATAACTCGAATATTCGGCAAAAGGAATATTGCGCGATATTCCTTTTGCCGAATATTCAAGTTATTCTGATTGGCTCTGATGCAAAAGAAGGGCGGAGAAGAAAATCGCGCAATATTCCTTTTGCCGAATATTCGAGTTATTATGATTGGCTCTGATGCAGCATCAGAGCCAATCAGAATAACTCGAATATTCGGCAAAAGGAATATTGCACGATTTTCTTCTCCGCCCTTCTTTTTCATCAGAGCCAATCAGAATAACTCGAATATTCGGCAAAAGGAATATCGCGCAATATTCCTTTTGCCGAATATTTGAGTTATTCTGATTAGCTCTGATGCAAAAGAAGGGCAGAGTAGCTGATGCGATTCTTTTATGTTGCCGACAATTCCCAATGCAAATTTTCGGCAACATAAAAGAGTCGCATCAGCTACTCGGCCCAGGGTCTCTCTCTAATCATACCAGCAATGCTTTTAGACGTCGATGGAGATCACTAGGATGTGATCTGTTTTAAAAATAAATTAGAAAAAATATGAATATTCGCCATAGCGAATATTCACCGCAATATTCGAGTTATTCGCGAATACTCGAAATATGCAATATTCGTAGCGAATATTCGCAATGAGAACATTCGTGAGCAACACTACTTTTTAGATTGTATTCAATTGCTTGTTTTGGTGATCTGTCTTTACCATGTACTGACTAGCCATGTATTCCTCTAAAAACTTCAATAAAAACTTTAAATATAAAAAAAAAAAAAAAGAAGGGCGGAGAAGAAAATCGCGCAATATTCCTTTTGCCGAATATTCGAGTTATTCTGATTGGCTCTGATGCAAAAGAAGGGCGGAGAAGAAAATCGCGCAATATTCCTTTTGCCGAATATTCGAGTTATTATGATTGGCTCTGATGCAGCATCAGAGCCAATCAGAATAACTCGAATATTCGGCAAAAGGAATATTGCACGATTTTCTTCTCCGCCCTTCTTTTTCATCAGAGCCAATCAGAATAACTCGAATATTCGGCAAAAGGAATATCGCGCAATATTCCTTTTGCCGAATATTTGAGTTATTCTGATTAGCTCTGATGCAAAAGAAGGGCAGAGTAGCTGATGCGATTCTTTTATGTTGCCGACAATTCCCAATGCAAATTTTCGGCAACATAAAAGAGTCGCATCAGCTACTCGGCCCAGGGTCTCTCTCTAATCATACCAGCAATGCTTTTAGACGTCGATGGAGATCACTAGGATGTGATCTGTTTTAAAAATAAATTAGAAAAAATATGAATATTCGCCATAGCGAATATTCACCGCAATATTCGAGTTATTCGCGAATACTCGAAATATGCAATATTCGTAGCGAATATTCGCAATGAGAACATTCGTGAGCAACACTACTTATTAGGTCATCTGGTAAGCTCCTTCCTGTTTGATGTCCTAAGGTCCATCCTTGCTCCACCCATTTGACAATCCTTTACCTATTAGTAGAGATGGGCTCAGGCATGTTCGAAAGCCCACATGTCCGATTCCGCCAGGAAGCCGACACTGCACAGCTCTAATCAGAGGCAATGATATTTTTCCTGATCATTGCAGCTGCGGACCAGGAAATGCAGTGTCGGCCTCCTGGCCGAATCTGGCATGTGGGGTTTTGATTGCGCCCAAGCCCATCTCTTCCTATTAGGCCTCGTACACACGACCGAGAAACTCGTCGTAAAAGACGAGTTGACGAGTTCCTTGTCAGGCTTGTCGAGAATCTTGTCAAGCTTTCTTTGCGTACACACTGTCAAGACAAAATCTTGTCGTTCTCAAACGCGGTGACGTACAACATGTACAACAGCACTATAAAGGGGAAGTTTGATTCCACTGGCACAACCCTTGGGGCTGCTTTTGCTAATCTCATGTTACTGCGTGTTAAGTAAGAGTTTGGTAAGAGACGATTCACGCTTTTCAGTCTGTTACAGCGCGAGGAATGTGCTATCTCCATTAAGAACGATACTTTTACCAAAAGTGCGCTCCCATCTCATACTTTATTCTGAGCATGCGAGGGTTTCTAAGCGTATCAAACGTGTTTCTCGTTGTAAACCAGCCCGATCAGAAACGTGACAAGGAAATTGAGACTCCCGACGAGAAAAAAGAGAACTCATCGAGAACCACAACAGTTTTCTTGACGAAAAACATACACACGACCGTTTTCCTCGGCAAAACAACTCTGCCACCAGGTTTCTTGATGGATTTTGTCGAGGAAAACGGTCGTGTATATGAGGCCTCAGCCTTGGAAATGGGGAAAATAGTTTTTCAAGATTTGCCTCCATTTGACTTTGATAGAATTTGCATTATATTTTGCAGATTTATGGCCATGTTTGTGAAACAAAATCAAACAAAATCAAACCCAAACAGATTCATCCACCACTAGAGGTCTATATAAGGCATTATGTTATATATTTTCCCTTCTGCAGCTTTAAAAAAATATGTAACTTTCCACCAAAGGAAAAACTACATTGTATATACAGTACTGTCCTGACTCTTAGAGGCATTTTATAAACATCATTTTCCTTACAGAAAAAGTTGTTTTTTCAAGAGTGTGTTTGTTTTATGTAGCACTAAGTATCACAAGCAACTTTATAGCTTGAATAGAAGTAGACAGCTTCAAGGCTGCACTTAGCATCAACAAAGGTACACTTGAATGTAGTTAATCTTTTATACCTTTGGAACACAATTTGCTTAATAAGATCCTAGGCATTCAATAAATCATCACTATACTTACTATACTTACTATTAATTCACAATTTTCAGAAACTGTCAATGCAATATCATTCTACAGCTGCCTTTTAGATGTTTTATTTTAAGTTTGGAATGCTTCAGGATAAGAACTAGATACGGTGCCAAGTAGCTTTGTATACTTATTGGATGCACATATTCCAGAACAGTATGGTTTGTTAGGAGCAAAAATTGAAACATAGAAATAAAAAAATGTATCAGTTACAATGGATCCAAATGTCAGTTATACCTGCCTTCCTCTTAGGGCCCTTTCACACAGACTTTCTGATCAGGTCCTCCTGCCAGTTTTTAGGCAGACCTGATGGGAGCCTCCATTTACCTCTATGGGGCAGCGGATGTCAGCAGTGACATGCCTGCTGACATCCACTGCTATCCAATTCGATCCTGTTCCGTGAAATCCAGATGGATGGTGACCCTATTTTTCATCTGTCTGGTGGATTGGATGGGACTGTATGAAAACAGACAAGCATTATTTTTTTATTATCCGATCTCCCAATAGAGGAGAGTGGGCTGTGACAGATCCATCCCTGCACAGTGAGCAGAGATGGACCTAACTGTATCATCCAACTGCTCAGCGGGGATCAGTGTATTGATCCCCTGCTGAGCGAATTGGAGTCCGCTGAGCAGATCACGCTAGTCCTGGAAGTATCGGGCAGCGATCGAGAGCCGGCCAGCTCGAATACTATTTGAGAAGCTATTTCACCACGGCAAAATTTTAAGTGCAATATTGTTGTTTTTTTTTTAACCATATCGATTTTATTAAGAAATAGGAGAATACACAAACATTTATGTCACAGCAGCATCGGCAGGTATAACAGTAAGATCAGAAGGAGTTACAAAGCGGTATTACATATGAGATACAGGTATAGATTAAGCATGTACCATATGATCGAGGCAATAGACCTAATAACCCAAGACATATCTTCCAGATGCAAACCCTTCGGAGGGAAACAGGTCACAGAGTGGAAGGGAGGGAAGGCGTCAGGGAATACCTATTGATATGCATAAGGAGTTTCCAAGACCTGACGCTTACAACTAGCTATGGCACCTTGCCTGTCTATATATGCCCAACAGCTACCGCTCAGGTTCCCCTCTATACAGGACATGGGTGGGCTAGACAGCCGGAGACCATCCCACCCTCCCAACCCCGTAAGCCGAGGGTACAAAATAAGGGGGAAAGGGAAGAAAGAAAGACCTCCAGACGAGGGAAAAAAAAAACACAAGGAGGGGAGGGAGGGAGGGAAGACCAGTGGGAAGAAGCGAGATGCAGAAGCGCAATCCTGAGAGGGCAGGAGAGTAAGCTCACTGCCCCCCTCGTCCACCAGACACCGGAAGGAGTACACCCCAAAGAAAACCAGGACCATGCGTCCGTTAGGTCAGAATTATTGGTCATCGGTCAATGCACGAAACTCCGCCGAATTACGGAATTCGAACCACCCGTTCCAGACACAAGTGAAAGCGAGGATCCTGTCTTGTGTAATGCTTATCAGCTCCTCCATCGCAGCCAAATGGTCAATGCGCGTCACCCATTCTTTGATAGAAGGGGGCACAGCAGATCTCCAGTGAACGGGGATACACAGTCTAGCAGCATTGGTCATGTGTATCGCTATTGAGTTACGAAACGTTTTCTTGGGAAGTTCAGAAAGATGAAGTAGATATTGTGCTGGTGAAAACTCCAGGGGAAGTTCAGACACTACTGCCGTCACCTCATGAACCTTCTGCCAATATGACAGGATCAGTGGGCATTCCCACCAGATGTGGAGGAAAGAGCCCAGTGCCTGTCCACATCTCCAGCACCTGTCTGACACCGAAGGGGCGAATTTGTGCACAACATCTGGTGTCCTATACCATCGAGTCCTGATCTTGTAACCGTTCTCCTGAATGTGCACACTTGGCGAACCCTTAAAGATAAGCCAGTTTATCCTCTCCCAGGCCTTCGGCTCAATCAACCTTCCCAACCGGGCCTCCCAGAAAGCTCTTTCGGCTTGCAGAGCCTCAAAGGGAGTCTGAAACAGAGACGCGTACAGTATCGAAATAACATGTCTCTGGGGCGAGGAACTCAAGCAAAGCGATTCAAACACAGTAGGTGACCTTGTGAAGCTTCCTCGTAACTTGGGGTTGTCGAGGAAGTGTCTCACCTGGAAGTAGGCGAATAGCGGGAATGTCTTAGTTGGGGATCTCATTTCCAGTTCTTTTTTAGACAAAAACCTATCACCCGAAAAAAAATGTTTGGCCAACATCTCTGCATGTGGCCATTCATCCATCAAGTAGTGCCCGTCTCGCCCCGGCACAAAATCCGGGTTACCTCTAAGAGGAGTCAGTCCACAAGTCGTCCCAGAGATCGCCTGCGTAGAGCAAGCTTTCAGAAAAACCGACAACGTCACCCCTATAAGTGGGTGCACTTGAACATCAGACGGCCAGTGTCTGCAGGAAGTCCAGGGTAGTTTCCCGAGATCAGATCTCACGATCTGACTTTCCATCCTTTACAGCGGGCGTGGACTCGCCAGTCCACCATTTGCGCTAAGTGTGTAGCCCGGTAGTATCTCTGCAGGTCCGGGAGGCCAATACCCCCCTCTATCTTTGGCAACACCAGTTTCGCCCAGCTAATTCTAGGGGCTTTGGATCCCCACAGAAATTTCCTGCATAGTCTTTTTTACATTGCGAAAAAGGAAGGTGGTAAGGCAGCAGGACACCAATGGCGAGGGTAAGGAAACATTTAAGGCAAAGGACTTTGAATAATTGATTTTCAGGTGGGAAATAAGACGGAAGTGTTCAAATACTTGAAGTAGGTTTGGAAGGGATATCAAAGGGGCCGATAGGAAAAGCAAAATGTCGTCGGCGATATTGTTGTTTTTAAGTAATAAAATATTTGTTAAGAATTACACTATGGATCTTGTCTTGCATACTAATGATATGCAAATCGTTTGACAAACACGAACGTAGTGACGTACTATGAGTGTATAAAGAGGAAGTGAATTTCTCAAGCGCCACCCTTTGGGCCCCTTCTGTTAATTTTGTGTTATTAGAAGTTTGGTGAACGTTGATTTGCGATTTTCAGATCGTACAAAACACATGCCTTTTAAAATATGTTTGGCATAACTACATGCAAAGCAAATTCATTATTATCCCATTAAAGAATATGAGAATTTTGACATTACACCAATTGCCGTGTCACGAATGTTAATTCTAGATTATGAACGGTAGTTTACTTGATTCTGAGCATGCGTGTTTGTACTTTCAACTTTTGTGTGACGGATTTGTGTACTGACCATCCAAAAATCTGACGTGGACTCGTTGTTCGCCAAAAATTTACTAGCCTCTCATCCAACATTTGTTGTCCAAAAATTGGAAAATAATTGTGGAAAGGAGAGTACTAATGGTAAGAATTTCAGACAACAACCTGTCAATCGACAATCCCCTTCTGATTTTGTCCCCTTTCAATTAAAAGGAAGGGGAGGGCTTTTCTATATAAGCACTAGTTGTTTTGCATTTGTGATTGCTGTGATTGGTCAGCACAGTGTTTACATGGTACAGAACCACTCACCTAGTAGGAAGGACAACTCAGGTGCAAGACTGTTTAGTTCCTTTACAGCCTGAAAGCCAAACAAAGACCCACACTGTTCCCATACAGATGGCAGGTTCAAAACTCAACTGAAATCCCCCTGATCCATAGCATAACTGAGACCTCAGTTTAGTCAGGAGCTCCTTAAATTGCATAGCCCTGCATTAATCTCCATTATAGGGCTTAGAAGGTCCAACAATGCACCTGGGGCTTTATGGAATATATGGGCAAAGGTAACTTGTTGTTTGTTCTATTGACAGGTCCTCTTCTCACCCCAAGGAGTGTGGCCTCCTCTCTTATCTTCTACCAGCTCCCAACCTGCCCATTTTTACACCATTAGCAGTCCCGATTATTATGGGAGTATAGTCATAAGTATGACTGCCTGCAGCCCAATGGTATTCACTCTCACTTTACATACTGACACTTAAATGTCCAAGCATCCTCAATGAGAAATAAAACATCGAGCCAAAAGCTAACCTCCTTATCTTTACTTCTATAATGAAATTATACTTCTTCCTAAAAGGGGTAAAATAAACAAGGCACATTGGGGTTGATTTACTGAAAGTATAGAGTGCAAGATCTAGTGTGCTATCAACTAGGGAAGGTACACATTATATTATGATATACTTTGTTATATTTTGCATCTTAATTTTTACAGCCTTGACATAATTTTTCCTCACAGGTCAGCAATTAGTGTCAGGTGTGGTAAACCGATGGCGAAGGGAAGCCTGCCTTGGGGAACAAATAACACAGTTCCACTAATCCGCTCTTAAATTTTGCTACTATTGGGTAGCATCCCCTCCACTGGACTCTACCAATCCTATATAATATATATATATATATATATATATATATATATATATATATATATATATATATATATATACTGTATGCAGGGACCTTTTGAAAAGGGGCAGAGATAACAATGTCACTTCCTTGAGGCCGGGTTCACACCTATGCGAATTGAATGCGTGTTTCCCCGCATTCAATTTGCATAGCAGGAGAATGTGACTGGCTCTCTATGGAGCCTGTTCACATATCTCTGCAGCAGGTCCGGTGTGGTGTGCCGATGCGTTTCAGTTTTGATTTTAGGGCTGAAATCGGACCTGAACCAGTGAACCAGCACGCACCAGACCCCTGCTGTAAACCGCATGCGGGGACAGTGGGAACCCAGCCTGAAGAAGGGGTCCAAATTACAGGGACATAAGCAACTTATGCTCTGTGCAGTATACTTGTGAAATCAGCCTTCTGCTAATTGGTGCACTGTCTTCACGTGTATTATCCCCTCTGTTTTTTTGTTTTTGTTTTTACAATATGGTGATAAGGTGTAATTTGAAAAAAAAAAATTGTAATACGCTGTATATAAATAGGTATATGCTGGAATTAACCTTAGAAAGGTAGGAGTTCTCTAGATTATTTTTTGAATATTAATTGTCGATGGTGTTAGCATCATCTTTGCTGTCTGATCAAATGCCCATCTATTACCATTTTTGCAGCATCCATGGCCAATGTTTTATGAAAATACAGTTTTTAGAGCATACCACTATTTGTTAACAATAAAGAATATACATAAATAAGATTATTTTAACATTCAGCTTTCCACGTTAGCTGCCCCAGCCAATGTTGGAGACTTTTAGCAATCTCTGCATTTCCTTTTACTGTGGTTATGACATTGAAAACCAAGCTCTGGTTTTTGACTCAACTTTTAGGCAGTGCTATTTGTAATGATTTCCAAGAAAATTAACACAACAACCTTGTTCCATTTGAAGTGTCTATATGCATAATAACATTCATTGATTTGCATTCCTTGAAATCCCTAACTTGTTAGTTCATAATATCACAATGGTTAAGCCACACAGGGAACTTAAGAGGATGAGAAATAATTATAGGAGGCAAATTTTGCTGCAAACAAAATGGGAATTGGTAATACAGCTGGGGAGATCTCACATATAATCACACATTTGTACAGAATTAGGGCCTCCATATGATATGAAAATGAGTTTGGGGATACAGAGTCATAAATAATCCTCACTGGACATGGTGCTAACCTAATTAATATAAAAATGTATTTAATAAGAAGTGTTTTGGTTCTTTAAGGTCACTTTTATGATGAATGATATCTTGAAAATAAATTTTACCATATGGTTCTTTCCCTTCGTATTACCTGTTAACAGTTGTCTAGTCTATTATTATTTCCACTTCATTTTGTTGCAAGGTATTTCAAAACTAGGCCACTGATGCCTGAAAAAGATTAAAAACAAAGTTTGTTAGATGTGTTTAAGCAGAGGCAGTTTATCAAATGCAAACAATGTGTTCTTTTTCTTACCAAATACACAGAAAAGGATCAGTTGTTTTATATAATTGTTGCTGTACTATTTTACTTTGTACTGAATTTTAGATTTTTTTTTTATGAATGAATAAATACCTGACATATCACAAAATATAGCACATTATTAAAACATAAATCTCAAGAGTGCTTAGTTCTCTTCTTCAGTTCCTGCAATGTACAATATCTCCTCATAGACATGATTTCTCAAGGTATTCCTGAGAAAAGCATGGTGGGAGAATAGTCTGCTGCTAGAAGGAGCATTTTCTTGGTTCTCTAAAACAAAATCCTTATACATCCATTACTTATTTGCTCTCTCATCATAGTCTAATCCACGTTCCCACTTGTTCTCTTGGACTAAAGAACATTCTTCTCCCTATATTGTGGCAACGAGGGGGGTTCTGTGTAGGTCAGCAAGAAATAACAATGCAGCGAGGACACAAATCCTTGCACTTTTTAGTGAAGCAAATACACCGTCTTGTCGGCCCACAACTAGGAGCTGAATGCATTTTGTCTAGATCAAACTTTTCATACAAAGGGCCAGTCTACAGTCCTTCAGACTTTAGGAGGACCGGATTGTGGCCAGCAGGGGTAGAAAATGTCCCAAGCTCAGTATCAGTGATAATAAATATGGCGTCAGGGTTGGTGGTCAGTAGGAGTAGTAGTGCCATATTATTGGTATTAGTAGGAGGAATAGTATCCCATCATTGGTATCAGTGGAAAACCTACTGCCCCACTGCTGGTTTCATTGGGGGGAATAGTATCCCAAGGGCCGGATAAAGGCTAGCAAAGGGCTATATCTGGCCCTAGGGCTGCAGTTTGGAGACCCCTGGTCTAGATCAACAGATATTTTTTCTGTACTCACAGAATGATAAAATGCGTATTTACTGCAAAGATGCATTGTTTTTTTTTTTTTTTTGTTTTTTATTTCACTTGACATACACTTTTACTCCTAAATGAGTCTAATTAGTCTAATAGGCAACTTAAGAGGTAACTTTGTGAGTCTAAGGTTGGCCATACATGGTTCGAATGTCAGCTGGTTCAGCAGGAACCAGCCAAGATTTGAACCATTAATGGACAGGCTGAATATACCAAGTTGATCTATCAACTTGGCTACAACCAGCCTCTTGGATTCGCTTGAGATTATCGAAGGTGGCTTCTATAGCTAGTAGCGATAATCACTGTCTTCTGACGGCGAGGGTGGCTTCCCCCACTGCTCCCGACAATTGCTTGGCAGGAGGGATTCCTCTGTCTGTGTTGATGGGGGAATCAGTCACATTTCTTTCCTGAAACCTATGGTCTTCCTTAGATCCTATACCCACTATTAGATTTTCTGCAGATTTTTGTCTTCAGATTTACCAAAATCATGTAGTGCAAGGGCATACTTGATTGCATACAAATTGAAACTCTTAAGTTTTGACCTCATATTATATGGTTTTGGTAAATCTCAAGACAGAAATCTGCAGAAATTTTTATAGTGTGTATGGGACATAAGACAGACTCGACTTTTACGGAAAATAAAGCTAACAGCATATCTGGGCCTTCCTATCCATTTTAGAAATCCTTGCCTATGCATTTTTCTCAATTTGCACTCTCTTTGAATGTTCAGGCTTTATGACAGATTTACTTGCCTACTCTTCCTTCAGCTATTCAGGGCATGGTTGATAATGGTTCTCTGTGCTCTCTGCTTTCATTGTACTCACTTTTTTATAAATAAATGCTCCAAAGACATATCCTATGTTTATTATTTAGTCATTTCATTTGTTTTGATCCAAAGCAAGGGTGAATTCACACTAGAACAAAGAGCTTCTAGAGCGATTAACCTCCTAGGCAGCTCCTTGGCAGCTTTCCATGCTGACTGCGGTAGAGGGCAGTGCGTTGTGTGATCTCACAGTTCCCCCTTTTTTAAATATACATATATGATGTACAGCAACATGATGCACTGCTGTAGATTTTGATCTGTGTGTGGTTGTCACCATTCAGCAGAAGTCAAAGCTGGAAAACTGTTGTCAATTAGAGACTGCAGTCAATCAGTCTGTGTATTCTGACAGCTAAAAGTTCAGTTCAAAATGCAATGTAACCTCAATTCTAAGGAAGGGGGAACCTGTCCCTTTTTCAGCCCACTGGCTGAACAAAATTTTTTTTTAAATAACCATCAGTGCCAGTTTAAGATTCCAAGTCTGCTCTACCCTATCAAAAACTAGACAACATTTTGGCTAGACTTCTATGGTGGGTTACAAAAGAAACATAACAGGTTTAAAGTGGTCATTAGTCATTCATGCAGTTCCCACACCAAATGTGCACACCCCACAAGACATGCATGATTATAAAAAATAAAATAAATCGCACGGTAAGCTTTTATCAATCAATTATATAATGTTTCTGGGAGTCATGCTAAAAATCACTTATTACACTTTAGCACTATACCAGAGCCTCTAGATGAAAGGGTTATATTATGCACACATCTTGTCTGTATATAGAGGTAATGTTATTTTTTGATTAAGAATTTTAGTTTCAGAAATTGTAAAGCCAATCAGTTATATATTTAAAGTAACAAAACAGATGCAAAATGTAATCTAGCAATAGAGATTTGATGAGGACACAATTGTATTCTTGAATCTTGATAGTTAAAAGAATCCTCACGTATAAATAGATGTATTTTTGTGCAAGAAACACACATATATTGAAGAAACAGAAAATTATTGTGCCTAAAACAAATGGGTAAATATAGATGCTCTTTGTTAGCAACGGTTTACAACTGGTAGAAGCAAGCCTAATCTGTAGCCAGAAAACTGTAGGAAATTTTACAACAGATTGGTGTAGCACCAAGAATACAGATGTATCACAAATCTCAGCAAGCCAATATATTCAGCCCCAACAGATTAATTGCAACAGAAAAAATATAGCCGGATAGGTGTATTAGGCATTCCAGCCAGCTAATCACAAGTTCCAGCAAGATGTTAGTGAGGCAATTTTTTATGCTGTATGTATATATATATATATATATATATATATATACTACTGCATGCACCCTAGTAAGCTAAGTCAAGAAAAGGCATGTCGATAAATGTGTATATATATAGATATATCTATATATATATATATATAGATATATATATAGATATATCTATATATATATATATACACGCTGTATTTATTGGCGTATAACACTCACTTTTTTACCCTGAAAATTGAGGGTAAACTGTGCCTGTGTGTTATACGCAGGGGGCCGTGGAAAGTTTTTTTCCTGAAACTCCCCTCTTAAAGTTAGGGTGTGTGTTATATGCCTGTGCGAGTTATATGCCAATAAATATGTATATTATATATTGTACTCAACCATACAGTATATGGAGTGTGTCAGTCAGCAGACCATTATGCTTAGTCCCAGCAGACTTATTGCAGCACATAGAAAAGCAGTCAAACTGGTATTAATTCAGTCTAGTGGGCTATTTCAATGTAAAGCAATGCAAATAAAACAATACAAAGAATATAAGACGGACTTGGTCTTTTTTTTGTTTGTTTTTTGCCGTCACTCTTCTATGTTAGAAATGTGGCATCTACTTGCATAGTGCTGTAATATACTCATCCATTCATGGATTAACCACTTCAGCCCCGGAAGATTTGGTTGCTCAATGACCAGGCCATTTTTTGAGATATGGCATTGCATCGCTTTAACTGACAATTGCACTGTCGTGTGAGGTTAAACAAAATTGGCATCCTTTTTTTCCCACAAATAGCGCTTTCTTTTGGTGGTATTTGATCATCTCTACGGTTTTAATTTTTTTCCCTATAAACAAAAAAACAAGTGACTATTTTGAAAAACAGTAAGCGTATATATATTGGTTTGCACAAAAGTTATAGGGGCAGATTCACAGAGAATTTGATTCTCGTAGAGTATCAGAAATACACTACGCCGCCGTTTTTTACCTGGCTCTACGTGGAATCCAGGTAGATTTTGTCCAGTAAACGACGGCGGCGTAGTGTATTTCTCCCGTCGCAATCCATCTGCGCAAGTAGGGGGCGTGAAGCATTTAAAATAGGCGCGTTCCCGTGGCGATCGAACTGCGCATGCTCCGTTCGCAAATTTTCCGCCGTGCATTGCGCGAAAACATGTCGTCACGTCGTAGTAGCGTCGTTTACGTACATTCCTATTCCCGAACGAGTTACGTTAAAAAAAAAAAAATATTTTCAAATCGACGCGGGAACGACGGCCATACTTTACATGGGTTACGCACTGTTAGACCAGCAAAAAGCTCCTCTAACATTACGTAGCCAAAAAATAACGTAGGCGATTGCGAGGGACACTCGTACCTTCGTGGATCGCCGTAAAAACTCATTTGCATATCCCGACGCATGAAAACGACGCGAACTCCTCCCAGCGGCCGCAAAAATATCGCAGTGTAGATCCGAAGGCTTACGAGGACGTAAGCCTCTCGGATCGAAGCCCGAAATTTGAAATTACTCCTGTCTAACACCAGTTAGACAGACGTAATTGCTCTGTGAATCTGGGCCATAGTGTCTATAAAATAGTGGATAGAGTTATGGCATTTTTATTATTATTATAATTTTTTAACTAGCAATGGCGGCAATGCAATTTTTATCGGAACTGCGGTATTATGGTGGACACTTTTGACATCATTTTGGGACCATTGGCATTTATACAGCAATCAGTGCTATAAAAATGCACTGATTACTGTGTAAATGTCACTGCCAGGGAAGGGGTTAACACTAGCGGGCGATCAAGGGGTTAATTGTGTTCCCTAGTGTGTGTTCTAATCGTATGGGGAATGGAAGTGACTGGCGGAATTGACAGATCGTGGTTCCTAACTTGTAGGAACTCAGGATCTGCCTTTTCTATTCTCACAGAACAGGGATGTGTCTGTTTACACACACGTCTCTGGTCTGCCTCTCGTGCCATGCACATCGGCACCCCCGCAGTGCAAGGGGCATGTGCATCCCGCTTAAAGGGACCAACGTACAGCTACGACGGTTCGCAGGATTGTCCTGACCTGCCGCTGTATAATGACGGTGGCTGGTCGGCAAAGCGTTAAAGACTAACATTAGAGGTCACATAGTGAAGGGAGTGATTTTGCAGAAGAGGATGTTCCTGATATCTTCTGCCATTAGGCAAGCCGCTCTGTGGACTCTGATAGTGGAACACATCAGATATGCTTTTGTTTGCCCCACAGCTGCCATTAGAGGAAAGTCTCCTGAAGGGTGCCTGGTGGCAAAATGCACTAGAATATGCTTTTGTTTTCCCCACAGTCACCATTGGGGCAAAACCCTTTAAGAATGTCTAATAGAAAAATGTGTCAGGGACACACTTTTGTTTGCCCCACAGCTGCCTTTGGAGCCATGTAGATGGCTTAGCATTTTAACCATGCTTAGGTTTAACCATGCAGACTAGCTTCCTTGAAACATGAAATATATTCCAAATTTGACCAATCGTTGATTTTCTGACATCAAAGAATCTTCATATTGACTGTTGGCACTGTGGTGCTCCTGTCTCATTCAGTTCCTGCCATTGGCTGCAATAAAGAATCAGAAGTGGCAAAGAGTGAGTGGGCAGAACGAGCCCATTCCTGTTGGTAGGTAAGTATTTTAGGACTTTTAACTGATATTTTTTTCATAATAACGGCAAGCTTGAGCAGCAGACCTAAAGTAATTTTTTTACTTTATTTCCACTTTAATGTAATGATACTAATAATTCCGTGTGCAGCAGGTTCCACACTTGATATAACACTTGAAAACATCAACACAGCTGTTTATATTCAAGTAATGTATTGAACAGTAGTTTCTTACTTCCCCACATCACATTCTAAAATAGATTTGCATACCAAATTTGGGCATTTTGTAAACTGATATCTTCAAAATCCTTTAAGAGCGCGTTTCCATTTTTTTTGTCTGCATTTGGCATAAAATGCTTAGTATTTGTTCTTTTATACTCCAGGCAGACTGGAGACGAGGCTTTTCAGTAAACATTTTATAACATTATTATTTTGAACATATAAGTATCTGATTTCATATTCCACTGCCAATAGCCATAATTGTTACTAGAGGCCAAATTTATCAAAGTATGCATGCGTTTGGAGATTCTGATCACATTGCAATAATTCCAAAGCCAGAAAAGAAAGATTGTTCAAGGGAGATGTATTATACCACCTGCATTTTCAAAAGTAAGTTGGGAGTTAATAACTGCAATGTTTTCTTATATGAAGTTAGAGAAGGCGGAATATTAAACAGTTTCCTAGAAACTGTTTTTTGCGGCAGAAAAAAAATAGGTTAAGAGCAATAGCTTACTAACTACATTTCCATATAAAGTGCTGCTGTTTGTTTTAAACAATGAAAGAAGTAGATGTGTGTCTATGATTGTTTTAGACAATTTGTCTTTCATGTAGTAAAATACTGGTGACAGAATCTTTAGATGGAATCTGATGTTCTACTGCCCTACCTACTAATGCCAGCACATTGACTTCAGGCCCAAAGAAGCTGAATAGATTCAATTTCCTGTTGCATGTATTAGTTTGATGTAGCTGTTATGTATTAGGCCTCGTACACACGATAGGTTAGCCAGAGGACAACGGTCTGATGGACCGTTTTCATCGGTCAAAACCCATCGTGTGTGGGCCCCATAGGTTATTTAACCTTAGGTTAAAAAAAAGCCAACTTGCTTTAAAATTAACCTATGGACTCCTAACCGTTAGGTCAAAACCGATCGTTAGTAGGCACGACCATCAGTTAAAAATCCACGCATGCTCAGAATCAAGTCGATGCATGCTTGGAAGCATTGAACTTCATTTTTTCAGCATGTCATTGTGTTTTACGTCACCACATTCTGATGTGATCGTTTTTTTAACTGATGGTGTGTAGGCACATCAGACCATCAGTCAGCTTCATCGGTTAATCTATGAAAACGGTCCTTCAGACCTTTCTCATCAGATGGACTGATCGTGTGTATAAGGCTTTAGGGGACACAACAAATGGCATTCATGTATATCCAAAACAGGGATTACAAACAAAGTACAGGGTTAAAAAAAAAAAAAAGAACTGAACTTGGGAATCTGTTCCCATGGAGGGGGGAAAAAAAACAGGCAGAAGGAATTTGACTTATCACCACTATTGCCTGTGGGTATATATTCCCAATTAAGGGATGGGGTGTGGGACTATACGAATGCACTTGGATATGCTTAAATGTTAACACTAGTATTAGTAGCTCTGAGGTCACAGGAACCAACGGACAGACCAAAACAATTTATATAAAAAAATATAAATTGTAATATTACATATTATTAAATACATACAAGAGGTTAAAAAACATGGTCATATAATAGATTGAATGTCACCATTGGTAGATTCTTATAATATTATATACAGTAGGTCCGACATGTTTCGCCCTCGGGCTTCCTCAGGGACGTGTGTGTATATAAATCTCAATCTATGAGTAAATGAATAGAAATGTAATAAGACATTGCAATATTTTAACAGTATATAATTAATATCACATGTGCATAAGAGAGTAAGTACGGTGAATATTCTGATTAAATAGAGTATGTGTACCAGAAGTAATTACAAATTAGAAAGAAAAAATTGTTAAGGAAGAGCAAAATAAATCAATTGAATTATTTGGTGTCTGTCGTTTTTTTCAAACATATTGACATATAGGATGTATAGTTACCTCAAAGATGACTGTGTCTCACTGGCCACAGGTTATTCCAACACTGTTGCGAGGTGGAGTCGCAAATAGCGACTGAGTCCTACAGGCTGAATATGTGAAACCGAGCACTCCTAGTGGGGAATATATGAGTGTGTATTTAAGATCGGATCGCCGATCATAGAGATGAAAAATAAGAATAAAAAAAATAAAAATAAAAATAAAAAGAGAAAGAATGTAATGATGAATGGTGCTGGGTTTAATTTGGCCAATGTTGGTCAAATTAAACCCAGCACCACTCATCATTACATTCTTTCTCTTTTTATTTTTATTTTTATTTATTTTTTATTCTTATTTTTCAGTAAAATTGCGGCCACTGGGTGGACTTCCCGTCGTTTTCCGCGTCGGGGTATGCTAATGAGCTTTTGCCGGCTATCCCCGAAATTACGATCTTCAATCGCAATCTCTTACGGCATCTTTAGTCATCTTTTTTTTGCGTGACACTATACCAGCTTTTTGCTGGTCTAATATTAGACAGCCCATGTTAAGTATGGCCGTCGTTCCCGCGTCGAATATCAACGTTTTCCGACGTCTTTTTTTATTTTTTACGTAAGTCGTCGGGAATAGGAATGTTCGGAAACTACGCTACTCCAAAATAAAATGACGTAACGACGTGATTTCGCGCAATGCACGGCGGGAAATTTCTGAACGGAGCATGCGCAGTTCGATCGCCGCGGGGACGCCTCCTAATTTAAATGCTTCACGCCCCCTAATCGCGTATTTCTATTACGCGGCGAGAAATAGACTACGCCGCCGTATCGTACGGGCAAAAATCTACCAGAATTTGATTTAGAGCCTGGTAAAATATGGCAGCGTAGAGTATTTCGAATACGCTGCGCAAATTTACGTGTACCTGAATCTGGCCCAATGTTTTTAGTGGCATCTTGACTATAATTTCCTAAGGCAGAATAGCTCAGAAGGCTCACGGATGTACTTCTTCTCCACTCATTACTTCTCTTTAGTGGGGATAGCCAAAAAATCCTTCCTTTGGGGTTGGATAACTTGAAAAATTCTTGGTAGTCTAGGATTTCAGTAGGCAACTCACTAAAGGATTTTTTTTAGCTAAATAGCTTCCTTTACCCTTCTGCAGTCCTGGTTTCATGTCCTCATTGTTCGTTTTTGCTCTGATGTTGCTGTAATTCTGCTCTGTTCTGGACCCTTCCTGGTTGTCTGTTTCCTGATGACCACAGTACTGGGAGATTCTAGTTTTGTTTTCCTAACCATCACTCTCTATGGCACTGTCCAGCATAGAGGCATTAAATTACATGCAAAAACTAAGCTAGATGCAAAAACGAAAGTGAAACTAGAGGCACATTATATGATTGATTTGTATCTGTTTTTAATCGTTTTTGAATGGAATCAGTTAACTATTATGCCTCTATACCCTGTAAACAGTAATTTCAGCAAAAAAAATGTTTCCTTTATTGGCTCTTTAAGCCTCATACACACAATCGGACTTCCATCCAACTTTTCCATTGATTTTGGTCTGAAGGGCATTGGCCGTGAACTTTTTCAGTCAACATTCACCAGTATGGCACAAAGGTGAATGTTGGCAATTCAACTTCCATCTTGTTACACCAATCTAACTTAGACACACAGAGAATATAAAGGAGCAAATAGGTTGGATGTACTGTAGCATAAATTCTACATTTAAATAATACAGTGCAAATACTCACATACTACTTTTAGATGGGTTTCTCCACTAGCAATAAACATTTTTGAAGTCATTCTGGTATTTTGATGATAATTATATATTTTAAATAATTGATTCTGGCATAATTATTTTAACTGGGGCGTTGATTAGGCTCTAAATATCCCCCCAAAGCATCCACATGAAGATTTGTAGACACATGCCATGTCAAACCGGTGGCAGTGACAAGCTGGTGGCAGTGATAAGTCTCGTGTCTCTAATATTAGACTACTGTAGGTTGATGTTACTATTCTGCCACAAGACTACAGAGAGGATTCGGTGCAAGAAAAAATTATCACAAGCCTGGTAGAGACTCAGTACCTGAGGGGATGACTCCTGCACCTCATGCCCAACACTCCTAAAGGTGAGGTGATAAAGAGCTTGAGTACACAGAGAGGCAGGAGTGCTGGAGTTTGCAAGCTGGACTGAATCTAAGTTGCAGCTAGATGAGTAGAACTAAAAGCTGGAACTGAAACATTGTGGTGCTGGAACAGAAGACAGTAGTGGAGTCCAAGAAATGGGGCAAGGTCAGTAACAGCTGGGCAACATGGTAATGGAATCAGGAGGCAAGGTAGGGTTCAGGAAGCAAGCTGGGGTCAGTAACAGCTGGGTAGATGATAAATAAGACAAAAAGCAGTAGCAAAGTCATGTATGGGGAGGCAAGATCAGCAGGTCAGGTCTCAGGTAAGCAAGGAAAAAGTAAGGACCATTGAGCAACTTCTCTACAGTGCATCCATTTATATAAGCCTTTAGGTGCCAATCCCAGTGTTGGGAATGTACACTAATTCTTGTACATGTGCCTTTCCACTTCACAACAGCTATTTTCCTTCGGCATAGAAGCGTGTGCAGCATAATGAATAGTTGTTGTAACTGGGGCAGGATGTAAATACTGTAAAGCCTCAGGTAAGAATTCTGCTCTCACATACTTTCTTGGGGGCCCTTTAAACTAGAATGTACAGGGCCTTGTGATTTACAATGGTGGCTCTGTATACAATGTTTGTGTGTTGGCATCTGTATACAACATGTGTCTGTATGTGTATACAGTGTTTGTGTTTGGCATCTGTATACAGCATGTGTCTGTATGTGTATACAGTGTGTGTGTGTACATTGCTGGTAGCGCTGTGTTATGCATAAGGGGGTTGTGGTGAAATAAAACATAGGGGGTTATTTTGCTGGGCTGTATAGACTTTTAACCCCTGCACTGTGTACATTACATACATCTTACCCCTGCACTCTGTGCATTTCCCATGTTCTGCTTCCTTCACACTGTACATTACATACACCTGAACCCTCCGCTATGAACATACTCCTGTCCTCTGTACATTATAGGTGTAGCGCCCCCCTCCATTTTACGTGGGGCGTTACACTAAAGTTAGGGGGGAATAGGATAGTTGATTTGCTCTCATTCAAAATTTCTGAAATTTGTCTGCTGCCAGTTTAGAACTTTCTTGTAGGTCAGATTGCGCTCCGGGAGTGTGTTATCACTCCTGGGCGACAGTTGGCACTAGAGGGGTTCTGACAGATCCACTCCCCCCCAGCCGCCAATCAGGGGAGCAGTTTCCCTCTCTAGGCAGGCTGGAGAAGGGGGTATATCTGTGGAAGCCGCCATTTGGGTCTGTACTACGCTGAGGCCTGCCTGGTCGGGGTTGCGCACCGGGCAGAGTTTCAATGGGGGATTGGCTCGGGAGGACCTAGAGATAGAGGTTGTCCATGAGGCCTAGACGAACCATCGGGGATCCGGTCACCACGCTGTATGACAGGTACACTTCAACTGTCAATTGGTGGCCCTAAATTGGACTTACTAGGAGGATTCGTTAGTTCTAATCTTTGACAACTGGAAAATTCACTGAGCCTGTGGCAGAGGCCCTTTTTCCTCCCAGTGACTTTTGCAAGTGGCCCTCCGGTTGCCAGGTACAAGTTAATTGCCTGTCCGGGGGCAATTTACCCACTCCGGCAGGAGTGGCGACGTTTGAAATTGACTGTGCTGAGAACAGGCTTGCTCTCTTTCCTATCCAAGGTCTGATACTGTAGTTCTCTCCTTGCTCATCAACCTTTCTCTATTGTGTGCGGTGTTGATGTTGGCCATGTTGGGCCTTGGAATAAAGCACTGAAAACTCAAGCTGATGTCTGAACACCTGCTCTTTATCTACACTCACAAGTTTCATGCATGTTACTCCCTCACTATGTACTTTACACACAGTTTCTGCACCCTACACATTTCATGCTGCTGACACCTTAGCTCTGTACATTACATACTTCTGATTGATGAACTCTGTGCACAGGCTCAGGTGTAAAGCACCTCTCACTGGTAGTGCAATGTTGCCACCCTGACTGTGCTATGTTGTACCTCATGTTGTCTCCCTTTTCCCATCTGGGATTCCCAAGGTTGCTTTCAATTTTTTTCACATCCTGCCATGCCAGCTAGATAAACTTTTTTATATTTTGAGAGAGCTAAAGCACTGCCTTGTATGTTGTAATAAAAATCACCTTGTTGCCAGTAATCTGTTCTAAGAATAGTATTTTTATTTGTGCACTGTTCTATCCTGATTTCCACTAAGGGTCAATGAAACATAATCTTGTCAATCGCATCATTTTATTCTCTGTGTGCTCCTCTAAGTCCTCCCCATACTCCATTGTGTCCATTATTACTTGTGCTATTTCTGACGCACCCTTTTTCACCTATGCATTTTAAAAGTAATTTGGTCCTTGTTAGTCTGAATCAAGAGTCAAGTCTCCTTTATTACCCCAACTAACAACTAAGATCCCTGCATATAGCCTCTTAAAGGTACACCGCTTGCCATATTTATATAATAAGATACATATGTTGCCTTTAGCACATTTTCAGTGGTTCCAAGAAAACTTAGGAGAATAACATAGGGGGTTATTTACTAAAGGCAAATCCACTTTGCACTACAAATGCACTGCAAGTACACTTGAAAGTAAAGTTGCTGTAGATCCGGGGGGACATGCAAGGAAAATAAAAAACAGCATTTTAGCTTGCACAGGATTGGATGATAACATCAGCAGAGCTTCCCCTCATTTCAGATCTACTCCTTAGATTTAGAGTGACTGCAATTCCAAATGCACTTTTAGTGCACTTTCAAGTGCACTTGTAATGCAAAGTGGATTTGCCTTTCGTAAATAATCCCCAAAGTGTTTTTTTGGGGGGTGGCTGGATTTGCTGCCTAGAGTGAGCACTGACATAACTGACTGCTGGAACAAAGTTTTCATATTTTTTTTTGTTATATGCTGACTCAAGCAGAATGCTTGATATGTATGTTTAATGGTAAAACTCAAAAGTGGAGCTTGCAATTACGTTTGCTAAAGTATGTAAATAATGTGGAATTCATTTCATTCCTTGTAGTACCATATAAATATAATTATTTGTTATTAAATGTAAGAAATCATTTCAGCTGCCTCATCATTTGACTACCAATAATTTGTTTTTATTATTATTATTATATCTAGTTGTACAAGGCAATATAAACCTGAACCTAGACTTAATCTAACATCATCTTATCTAGTGTGGTGGGTTGTAAAACAGTGATAAACGATTCAAAGAATAATCCTGTTCTTTACATATTTATTATTTATTTGTGAAGCAGATGATAAATATGCTGCATTAAATATCTGGTATAATCCAAAGTTTAAAACCCAATATAAGTGCTTCTTTGAACGTCTGTTCACAGCTGAATGTGGTGGAGGAAAGGCCCATTCTCTGCACGTCCATGAACACACTGCCCTTGTGAGATGCATGCATGTGGCAAGTAATTTTTAATGGCACCCCAAATGCATTTGGCAAACACAGAGCCTTTGCAGCTACCAAACCGCAGGGCAATTAAAAATGTTTATGTTCTGGTACATTTGGCAGTCCATTAAAATGAATAGGCTGTCAAAACCAAAAAGCACAGTTACACGCAGGACCGCACAGGGCCACTTTTAAATGGGCTGCCAATGTACACCAATGAACCAAAAATCCTACCTATATAATTTTTTACCAATGTAGTGCACCACAATGCTTGATTATTGTGGGTTTTAATGCACTGCAGCACAGGTGCTTTGAAGGTGCGTTTTCTACATTTGCATGCAATTTACCATAAGTGGCACCACAATATGTGAATTGCTGTGCTATGTAAATGGTATGCAGCCAGCCCAGTTTCCATGCAAGTGTAGCATATAAAGATAAGATAAAGATGTAACTTTTTATTTTATTTTCAGGACACCATATTGAGACAATTATATGACACAGGAATCAGCTGTGTGCATGTTACTGTTTCAATTATCATTTACATGTGCATTTCTTGATTTCATCAGAACATTTTATATAAATTGGAAAAGTGGTAGTAAAGGTTCAGCCGTTAAAAAAAATAAAAAAACATGTCAAACTTACCTGCTCTGTGTAGCAGTTTTGCACAGAGCAGCCCCTATCCTCCTCTTCTCGGATACCCTGTGGGTGCTCTTGGCTCCTTCCCCTTGACCAGGGCCCCCGATGGCAAGCCACTTGCTATGGGGGCACTGGTGCATGCTCACTCTCAAGCTCTGCTCTATGCGTTCACAGTCCCCACCCTTGCGCTCTTCTCATTGGTTCATTGGCTGTGATTGACAGAAGTGAGAGCCACTACTATCTCAGTCAATGGCTCTCACTACTGTCTGTGCCAATGAGGAGAGGGAGTCCCGGGACAGCAGAAGGCCTTCATGCACATTGCCAGATCGAGAGGCAGTTCAGGTTGAGTATTAGGGGTGCTGTGGGGGGAGCAACACACATATAAATAAATAAGGTTTGGTACCTTCATGCATAGAAAGCATGGAGGTAAAAAACCTTCAGCCTATACAACCACTTTAATTTGATTTTGACAAAGTGTAATCAACTATTTTGTGAATACTGTAATAAAGAGCCAACATCATTTTTTTGTCCTAAATTCCAAACTCTTTCTTTTTTTTGTTTTTTTTTTTATTGTGAAGTTGAGTAATAAAACAATGTGTATGACACATGTACTTCCTTTCTACCCACACAAAGTTTTCAATCATTCAAAAATTTTTGCCAGCAAAGGACACCTAACTAAAACTTTCTATAATTTTAATAAAAACAAAGGTTTTGGTTTGAAAAAATGTCACAGGATAACAAATGATCAGTTTGATAGAGCCCCATTTAAAGGGGTAATAGTTCCAGGTAAGAGAAGATGAAACACGTGTGCAAAGGGTAAAGTCACAGTCCAGTCTAGAGCCAGATGCAAAGATATGATAGGAAAGAGAAGTGAGTGAAACCTACAAAAGGGAGCAAGGCAAATTAGCCAGCAAACATTTTAGAGATATTTATGAGAGATGTATTAGTTATCTGCCCAACTAAAGCTGAATTAGTAAGTTTGTATTTATTCAAGAAACCACAGTTGTCTAATTCAGAGCAAGGTAAGCCAAATGCAAAGCTCTGCAATTCTATGTATTTGTTAAAGATCGATTTTTTTTCCTGTTTCCCCCTAAAGCAACCTGTTATAATAATTTCCCACTTATGATATATTCTTTCGGAGATACATCCTCTTTTCCACCTCTGATGGTGAGAGGGGCCGACTGGGCACTATACATGTCTTTCTGCGTATGTCACAAGGCTCTGAAATAGTAAGCATCTCAAGAGACATGATGTGAGATGGCTCGATGCTTCAAAAAAAGTTTACTTTAGTAACAATGCAAAGAGTTATGTGGAATATTATGTTATATAAATCTGCTAAAGGAATAAAATACACTTATTATGCACGCCTGCATGTGCATGTATGTGCAATTTAAGTAATAGAGCATAAACTACTATAATTTTATGTTATTAGAAATGTCACATTTAGAAGCATCTTTACTGTGATATTTTTTTATCTTATGCCAAATGTTAGAACTTCTGTGCTTTACAATATGGTGGTAAGTGTCAGCTTATCACCTCATTAATTCTGAGATTTCTAAATGCAAAAGAGGTTACTAAGGAAGTTTAGAAATTGCTTATTTCATTTAATAGTTTAAATACTTGTGCAATGAAAGGGTCAAAAGATATTTTTTTTATATAATGTTAACATTGTTAAAATAATGTTTCACCGCATTTTCTAATCCAAGTCCCTTAATATACAATAGTGAATTGTAGCAAACTATTGTCTATGAGAGATCAGATAAAAAATAATTCACCCAACACAAGTAAGCACATTAAGAGAACAATTCAGGGTTCATTAAACATGTTAAAAATGCGTTTCAATGATGTTCACAAAAAATAAGCTTTATAAAATAAGGTTAACTAAAATATATGTTTGTGATAACAATATTTGATTTGTTAAAGACCTGGGAGATACACCTATCCGATGAACTGTAATATTTCAGAATATAATTTAAAGGAGAAGTAGATTTTTTTTAATCATACCTACCTGGGTGGAAGCAGCATCGGTCCGGTTCTGCATCTATACCCTGCTGACTCTAAAACTGAAAACCAGGCTATTAAAAAAACTCTGCTGATCGCTCGGTTGTCAGAGCTACATGAGCAGAGAGCTGGTGTCTCTCAGTCTGCTTTTGCCCCCCTCCCTGTGCACAATCAAGTGTTAAGTTGCTGTCCTAGGCTCCCAGCGGCTTGTTGAGAGGCTGAGCTAGGTGCTGGTTGTTGGTTGTCAGCGGATCCTGACCATATTGTCATGATCTGGGTGAGAGGGTAATTTAACAACTTCAATACCAGGCACTTTAACACCTTCCTGCACGAACCAATTTTCAGCTTTCAGCGCTATCACTTTTTAAATGACAATTGCGTGGTCATGCTACACTGTATTCAGAATTTTTATAATTTTGTTCCCACAAATAGAGCTTTATTTTGGGTATTTGGTCACTTCTGTGGTTTTTCTTTTTTGCTAAACGAATAAAAAAAAAATGAATAAATAACTAAAAAAAAAAAATGTTTCTTTGATTCTGTCATAAAATTCACTGATGGGCACTGATAAGCTGCACTGATGGGCACAGATAAGATGGCACCGATGAGGTGGCACCAATAAGATGGCACTGATGAGGTGGCACTGATGGGCTCTGACGATGGACACTGATATGCAGCACTGATGGGCATTGATAGCCGGCACTGGTGGGCACTGATAGGCTACACTGATGCGTACTTATGGGTGGCACTGATAGACAGCATTAATAGGCGGCATTAGGGATGAGCCGAACGCCCCCAGTTCGGTTCACAGCAGAACATGCAAACAGGCTAAAAATGTGTTCGAACACGCAAACACCATTAACCTCTGAAAGCGGTATCATTATTTTGCATGGAAATTTGGAGTTTTAGATTGCAGGCTTGCAATTCTTAGGAATAACTCACCTAAATCTGTCCAAACCAGAGTCTCTAGTAGACTATGACAAAGTTTGAAACACAAAATCATAAATTATAATATAATAAATAATAACAAATAATAATTTAATAATAACAATACTTTTTATTCAATAAATTTTAACAAATAGTATATTCATAAACTCTGATTTTTTGGGGGTCAAACAAGGGTGCAAAATCATTATTTAGTAAATGTCTCGGGTATGAAAATCTTTAAAGCAAGGAATGGCACAAAGTCCAACGATGCAGTCGAGACAACAGAAGCGCGTTTCTTTGCGTATTTTTCTTCCTCTATCGTCGCGCTTGGAGCAGCAAACCACACACATCCGTGTGGGTGCTGTTTTTTTTTGCAGTGGGTGGTACATAGTCCAAAAAATGACGACCAGTCAGGCGCTCAGGATTTACAACACCAGAAGCCCGTTGTCCAGAACGGTTTACCGCCGTTGGCGTTTGGTGTTTTAGAAAAATCTGTTCTGCCACCTTCCACATAAAGTCTGCATGGACCATAGACCTGGCATTTTTTTTTTCAGCAGGATTTTTTTATAATATTTTTTCTGCTGCTTTCGCATAGCTGGATAAAAGGTCATGGCTTGGTCCGCCCTGTCCACACCTCCCATCGTGTGGTTGTAGTCCAATACAACTTGTGGCTTTCTTACATCTTTTCCACCTCTGGTATGGACCATGACGGTCGAGGTATTATGCACTGTGCTCATAAGGGAAATGTCCTTTTTGTCCCGCCACTTTAGTGACAACATTTTCCCTTTTTGCCATGCAGCAACTTCTCCTTTCCCAAGCTTTTTATTTGAAAATCCTGATGGCATCTCACGCCGGTTAGGCCTCACGGTTCCATAAGCGTCCGTCTTATTCATAAGAAGGAACTCGTACAGTTCTGGTGAAGTATAGAAATTGTCTGTAGTGAGACAGTAGCCCTGGTTGAGCAAGGGCTCTATCAATGACAGAACTGATGCACTTGATATCCCAAAAAAACTGAATCTCGGGAGAATTTGGTCCCTTTGCCAGTGTAAAGTACTGTGTTCCAAATATATCCAGAGCTGGATTCACACAGCATAAAGGATTTGATCCCAAAGCGAGCGCGCTTAGACGCAATAAATTGAATCCAACTGAGCCTACCTTTATAGGCCATCAGGCTTTCGTCTATGGTAATGTCCCGCTCAGGAACATAGGTCTGCTGGAAGTTCTGCAGTATGATTTGGTAAATATCCCAATTTTTTTTAGCTTTTGGAGCTGGATGAGATTGTTCGTTGAATTCCTCGTTATTTGCGAAGTGCAAATATTTCATAATCAAAGAAAATCTATATTCGGACATTACAGTTCCAAAAAAAGGTGTGGCCAATAATTTATTTGTGGTCCAGTACCACTTTTGGAGTGGTTTCCCCACCACTCCCTGTAAAATTAGGAGGCCAAGGAATTTCCAGATATCATTACTGGTCACAGGCTCCCATTTTCTGCGCCTTGAAAATAGCTGATGGGTAGCAGCTTGCTGATCTTGATATATGTTTGTCTCCAAAACTATTTTGTCGATCACTGCATCCGTCAAAAAAAATCGGAGGTATTCCAACGGATTGTCATCCTCTATGTCCACTTTTATCCTCCCAGGTGATCCTGTGAATGGAAACCTTGGGGGCGCACCAAGTCCGCACATCGCTGGGCACAGGTGCAGGATCGTCACTCGCATCACTTTCTGCGTCCGACAACGAACTTTCCCACGCGTCGCTGTCACTCAGCTCCTCCGCAAGGGATTCTGCATCGCTGTCGCTGTTTGGCAGCAGGTCGCATAGCGATTTGGAAGTCGAGGCACGCTTTGCCATGATTGCTGTGCAGTATACAGACACTGGTACTGTAAATCTGCAGACAGGTCACTTGAGAAAACACTGGGGGGGCAATCAAAGGTCACTGTATTTTTTTTACATTTTTATCCAATTGTATCAGTGTGTTTTTACTGTGTTTTACTTTGTTTCTACTTATACGTTTGAATTTGGCGCCGCCCCCCCCCCCCCCCCGTCGCGACGCTCGCAGGGAAGGGAATTGGAGGTACACACAGCATCAGGCGGACGTCCGGCCACCGTACACTGCGGGGATTCATCGCTGGATCGCAGAGAAAAGGTAAGAAACCTCTTTCTGCATCCAGCGAGGCAAGCCCGAGTGTGGCTCGGGGTTACCGATCGTAGCTTGAAAATCTCACCCCGAGCCACACTCGGGAATACCGCCAGGGAGGTTAAAGTCTATGGGGCAGGGAAGTGAAAAATCAAAAGTACAAATTCTAAAGGTTAATATGCAAGTTATTGTCATAAAAAGTGTTTGGGGACCTAGGTCCTGCCCCAGGGGACATGTATCAATGTATCAAAAAAAGTTTTAAAAATGGCAGCTTTTTCGGGATCAGTGATTTTAATTATGCTTAAAGTGAAACAATAAAAGTGTAAAAGTTAAATATTCTTTTAAATTTTGTACCTGGGGGGTTTCTATAGTATGCCTGTAAAGTGACACATTTTTCCTGTCCCTGCACAAAATGACATTTCTAAAGGAAAAAAAGTAATTTAAAACTACTCGCGGCTATAATGATTTGTCGGATCCAGCAATACAGATAAAAGTCACCAGGCCACATGCCCTCAACATAGGGACAAGGGCCTCATCCCCACAACCCTTGCCCAAAGGTTGTGGGTGTCTGCGGGCAGGGGGCTTATCGGAATCTGGAAGCCCCCTTTAACAAAGGGAACCCCCAGATCTCGCCCCCCTATTTGAATTGGTAACATGGTACATTGTACTCCTACCATTTCACAAACAAAGTGTCAAAATGGTAAAAAAAAAACACAGTAGACTGCTTGGGACAAGTCTTTTATTAAAAAAGAAAAAAAAAAAGATTCCAGGGATGTAATTCATTCTCGACCCAGGATACGGAAAAACACAACGCCATGATCTGATAGTAGGCACCGGCCAAATGACGCTACCCCTGCCGTGACAGCTCATAAATAGCTGAGGGCAGGGCCACCTGTGACGTGTGCGGGTGACCCCTCCCCCTCTGATGCAACAGGGTAACACTGCTGGATTAGCCAGTGACATGTACAGGTGGCCCTGCCCCCTCTGATGCCACGGGGCTTTCCTGTAGCATCAGAGGGGGCGGGGTCACCAGTGACACCACGTGGTAACTGCCGGAAAACCCCTGTTGCATCAGCTATTTAAGAGCTGTCACTGCGTGTGTAGCGTCATTCGGCGCATACCTCCCATGGAGGCGGAATTTGAATTGTGGCGGCATGTTTTTACGTATCCCGGGTCGAGAATGGATTACATCACTGGAATTTTGTTTTTCTTTTTTTAACAAAGTACTTGTCCCAAGCTATCTACTGTGTTTTTTACCATTTTTGAATTTTTTTTGTGAAATGACAGGGTTATAATGTACCCCGTTACCAATTCACATAGGGGGGGCCGGGATCTGTGGGACACCTTTGTTAAAGTGGGCTTCCAGATTCCGATAAGCCCCCTGCCCGCAGACTCCCACAACCACCGGCAAGGGTTGTGGGAATGAGGCCCTTGTCCCCATCAACATGGGGACACTCTCCCCATGTTGAGGGCATGTGGCCTGGTACGGTTCAGAAGGGGGGTGCTCTCTCATCCCCCTCTCTTCCTGCTGACTGCCAGGTTGCATGCTCGTCTGTCAGAAGCGAGTGAGGAAAAGCCGATCAACAGCTCTTCCTGTTTACATTGTGATCAGCCGTGATTGGACACAGCTAATCACATGGTAAACAGCCTCCATCAGATGCTCTTTACCAAGATCGGTGTATCGGTGTGTCAGACTGACACAATGCACCACCGTTCGCTGTGATGCATGCCCCCACGGGAGCACAGTGGCTGTTAACCTGCTGGACGTCTTATGATGCGCAGAAAGGATAACTGAACCACTGCCCAGCCATGATTCTGCTATAGCCCAGGCGGGAAGTGGTTAAAGGAAGGACAGTTGAGTTTGAGTTGAGTTTACATTTAATTCAACAAAGTATAAATTAGTTCTTTGAATAGCAGTGCTGTGGTATGATGTTCCTTATCTGTATGCACAAATCTGTACACCCAAACGTTTCTTGATTGTCAATACATTGAGAAAGATTTACTAAAACCGGTGCACACAGAATCTGGTACAGCTGTGCATAGTAACCAATCAACTTCTAACGCCAGCTTGTTCAATTAAACTTTGACAATAAAACCCAGAAGCTCATTGGTTACTGTGCACAGCTGCACCAGATTGTGTGTGCACCAGTTTTAGTAAATCTCTCAAATTATTTATTTTTTATTCTATGTACTTGTTGTTTTTTTTCCCAGTTATATTTTTTTAGATTCTAACTTTTAGCGTTCAGTGATTACAGCACATAAGGCAGATGTTACTGAAAGTCAGTTCAAGAGCTGTTTTTTCATACAGTAATATGAAAGAAAAAAATGTGCAAGACCAGTGTGCATCTAAACCACATCACGCGACATCACTCATATTCACTATACCCACTTATCCTAATGGATAAAATAAAACATAGGCATACACCATTAGGCCTATTATTCTTGATAATAACTGCCTTTCTGTTGACCAGTTTTACATTGCTACATCCTTTACAGTCTATTAATTCTGTATTAAATCCTCTACCCATACTCTCTGCCTATAGAAAATTTGGACCTACTTTTTTTTTTAAATGGTTTTGTTTCTGACTGATTTTACCCTTTTGCATCCTCAGTGGTCTCTTTATTCTTATAGTAAAATCCTCACCTGTGCTTTTTTGTAGTAAATTTGGGCTTAAAAATGTGTATTTAAAATTGTCTGGCTGCTGATCAGTTTAAGGCCCCTTTCACCATATGTCCGCATTTTCATCCATCTGTTGCGGATGAAAACGGGACATACATTGGTCCCTATGCGATTGCGGGTGTCAGCAGATGACCATACGCCGACACCCGTAATCACTCGCATCCGCAAAGATCCGATTTTTCGGATGGAAGAAAATCCTATTTTCTTCCGTCTGGCGGATCGGATCAGGTGAACACGGACCGTATGTCCCATAGGGGAGAGCGGAGGAAAGACAGGGCGGTCCCTGCACAGTGTGCGGGGACCGTCCTGTCAGCCGACGGCTCAGCAGAGATTTTACGGAGGATCCCCGCTGAGCAAAGCGGACACACGGAGGTGGATCATTACTGATCTGCCCATGTGAAAGGGCCCTTATACTTCTGTGTCATCTGTAGTGTCTTAATTCATGTATTTAATTCCCTACGTTTTTGTCTGCAGTGTATTCTAGCTTAAATTGCTATTTAAAATGATCCTATGACTGGACAATTTTACACTGTTGCATTCTCTGTGGTCTTTTATTCCTTGTAGTAGCACCCCTATCTGTGCTTTTTATCTGTACTAAAATTGAACCTGAAATGTATTTTTATGAGTGTCATACTGCTTGCAAAATGTGTGGTCTCCTAATTCCTGACGTAAAACAAATGCTTGTAGTTTTAGGAATCTATTCATAAAAAAATGCTGGATGATTGTCACAAGCATTTGCTTAGTCATATTTTGCTTAATACATTGATTTCCTATTATTGGTAGTTGTATCTAGGGGCAGGAATGCAGTATTTTTCCTAAAATACCTAATTCAGGAAAATACTGCATTATGGCCACTAGATGGAGCTGGCAGTTGTAAGAAATCAATGTATTAACCACTTAAGACCCGGACCAAAATGCAGGTAAAGGACCTTGCCCCTTTTTGAAATTCGGCACTGCGTCGTTTTAACTGACAATTGCGTGGTCGTGCGACATGGCTCCCAAACAAAATTGGCGTCCTTTTTTCCCCACACATAGAGCTTTCTTTTGGTGGTATTTGATCACCTCTGCGGTTTTTATTTTTTGCGCTATAAACAAAAATAGCCAATTTAAAAAAAATGCAATATTTTTTTACTTTTTGCTATAATAAATATCCCCCAAAAATATATAAAAACATTTTTTTCCTCAGTTTAGGCCAATACATATTCTTCTTCATATTTTTGGTAAAAAAAAATCTCAATAAGCGTTTATCAGTTGGTTTTCGCAAAATTTATAGCGTTTACAAAATATGGGATAGTTTTATTGCATTTTTATTATTTTTATTTTTTTACTACTAATAGCGGCGATCAGCGATTTTTTTCGTGACTGCGACATTATGGCGGACACTTCGGACAATTTTAACAAATTTTTGGGACAATTGTCATTTTCACAGCAAAAAATGCATTTAAATTGCAATGTTTACTGTGGAAATGACAGTTGCAGTTTGGGAGTTAACCACAGGGGGCGCTGTAACTTTTAATGTTCCCTGTGTGTGTGTTTACAACTCTAGGGGGTGTGGCTGTATGTGTGACGTCATCGATCGCGTCCCCCTATTACAGGGATGATGCGATCGATGCTGCGGCCACAGAGAAGCACGGGGAAGCCGTGTTTACACACGGCTCTCCCCGTTCTTCCGCTCCATGGACGGATCGCCACACTGCAGCGGCGATCGGGTCCGCGAATCCCGCGGTCCCGATCCTGGAGCTTCGGACCGGGTCATGGGAGCGCGCCGCGGGCACGCGCCCGTGACCCACAGCTGGGTACTAAAATCAACGTAAATATACATTGATGTGCCCAGCCGTGCCATTCTGCCGTAAATGTGCAGTAGGCGGTCCTTAAGTGGTTAAAGAAGAGTTCCACTCTAAAAACAAACTTTTTAATGTAAAAACATTTTTTACTCCCTTCTATATGGCTGTTACTAGGCAGATTTTATAATCTGCCAAATTCCTAGTCCAAGGTGGTTCAACTTCCTGTCCTAAGACCCCATTGCCTCCTGGGAATTGATGAAACTCATTTCCCAGGAGTCTCTGGGCAATCCTGTGCCTAAAAATCACAGCATGCACCTCTCTCGGAAAATACAGGAAGAAACATAAACTGGGCTTCATAATGCCCACAGCTATGATGGAAATGGCCACGAGATCCCTGAGATGATATCAGGTGAGTTTTTGCAACTGTTTATGTACTGATCATGCTTTATTAATATGTTTTAATGAATACTCATAATAATGTAATTGAGATTGCAAAAAAAAAAAATGTATGCCCGAAACCCCACTTCAAGCAAAATACAGTCAGAAATAGATTGGATGAATACTGGAGAATTTTTCTAAAAAGAAGAAAAAAAATTCTTGCACATTTGGAACAATTCTACCTGATTAAAAATAATAATTTTAGCTTATGGTGCTCAAATGGAAACAATCAGTTGTTGCTCACAATCTCTTCAAGAGCTGTCTTTTATTGTTGCAGCATCTCACTGCATCCTTTAAAAAGTAAAAAAAAAAACTGTAAATCCATAAAACTGCATGTCTTCATTCCTGGTTATTCAAAAGAATCTTCTTAGTCACAAATCCCCCCTCCTTTTCTGTGGCAAAGGCCTTCTCGGACATGAAACATGCATTGACCACCTACAGCCAGTGGTATATCCTTGACAAACAGTAGTCAATGCATAGGATTGCTTTCAAGTATATTAGTTACATCCTCACAGCCATGCTATCCCAGTGTACCTTATTTGTTTGATCAGGGCAGGGATGGTCTTAAAAAAAAATGAAAATTACAAAAGTGAAAATATTTATGTAACAAAAATAAGAACATAAGAAAATTGGCGGTGACGTGTGTTAAAATGGCTGTGATTTCACCAGTATTTGGCTCTAAACACACAACCGTTTTTCCCTGCGTGCGTATATTTACCTGTCGCAGTGGAAACCCGCGCATGCTCGAAATGACTTTGACGCATGCGCAGTAGCTTCCACGGCATAGGTAGGGTAAAGCAAGATGTCGGCGACAGGATTGAATGTGACAAGCGCATGCTCGTCGTACGCGATGACGTCACCGCATTCTTTACTTCAAGAGAACCACGGTTCTTTTGAAACGAGAGTCTGTACACTCGGGCGGCAAGAGTTTATTGCCAAGAATCTCGTCAGGGAAAATGACGTGTGTACAGGGCCTAAGCACTGCTTATGGTTGTGTTTCTGATCTTCTATCCTGTTTCAGAGTTGGTTGGCCTCTCAGTTCCTGATTACGGACTCTTTAATGTTCTTTGTGCTTCCGAATTTTACTTTTTTAAACATTAGAGACATTCCTTATAGCCATTGCCTAGCCATTGCAGCTTACAGATGATCGGATATTCCGAAAACAAAACCGTGGATTTTTTTCAAACGGATGTTGGCTCAAACTTGTCTTGCATACACACGGTCGCACAAATGTTGTTGGAGATTCCGATTGCCAAGAACTCGGTCACGTACAACACATACAACAGCACTATAAAAGGGAGGTTCAATACCAAGTGCGACACCTTTGGGCTCCTTCTGATAATGTGACAAATGTGCTATCTCCATTACGAACACTAGTTTTACCAGACCAAACTCTTCCGTCTTGTACTTTATTCAGAGCATGCATGGAATTTTGAGCGTCGGAATTGTCTACACATGCTTGGAATTTACGAGAATGGATTTTGTTGTCGGAAAATTTGAGAACCAGCTCTTATTTTTTTGGGAAATTCTGACAGTAAATGTCCAATGGAATCTATACAGGGTCTGAAATTCAGCATAAGCATAATATGCAGTTCAGTTTTGGGCTCCAGTTCTCAAGAAGGATATCAGGGAACTGAAGAAAGTGCAGAGAAGGGCAACCAAACTGATAAGAGGTATGGAGGAGCTCAGCTATGAGGAAAGATTAGAAGAACTGAATTTATTCACTCTTGAGAAGAGGAGATTAAGGGGGATATAATCAACATGTACAAATATATAAGAGGTCCATATAGTGAACTTCGTGTTGAGTTTTTCACTTTCAACACTGAGGACAAGGGGGCACTCTTTACGTCTAGAGGAAAATAAATTTCACCTACAAATACAGAAAGGTTTCTTCACAGTAAGAGCTGTGAACATGTGAAATAGACTCCCTGCAGAGGTGGTTCTTGCCAGCTCAGTAAAGTGCTTTAACCTCCCTGGCGGTATTCCCGAGCCTGACTCGGGATTACATTTTTGTGCTGCGATCGGTAACCCCGAGTCAGACTCGGGCTCGCCTCGCAGCATCCACAGGCAAGGTTTTCTTACCTTGTCCCTGAATCCAGCAATGCATCCATGCTGTGTGAGCAAGCAGGTGCTCGCTCAATTCACACAGTGCCTCTGTGTGCCGTCGATCTCCGTTCCCTGCGATGTTACGACGCATGGGAGCGGAGAACGGCGCCAAAATTCAAAAACGTAAACAAACACATTACATACAGTATACTGTAATCTTATAGATTACAGTACTGTATGTAAAAAATACACACCCCCTTGCCCCTAGTGGTCTGCCCAGTGCCCTACATGTTATTTTACATAACAAAAACTGTTCTTTCTGCCTGCAAACTGTAGATTGTCCATAGCAACCACAAGTGTCCCTTTATGTCAAAAATGGTTTTAGATCAGCTAGAAAACAGCGATAATAAATTGAGTTGATTACATTATTAAATATTTGTTATTATAATTATATTATTATTTGTTATAATTATTTATAATTATTTATTATATTATAATTTAAAATTTTGTTTTAAAAAAAAAATCATACCCAGGATGCCTATTAGACTCTTGTTTTGTCAGATATAAGTGAGTTATTCCTAAGAATTACAGCCCTACAGTAGTGATGAGCGGAATACGCCATATTCGATTTCGCAATATTTCACGAATATATAGAAGAATATTCGCGAAATATTTGTTAATATCGAATATTCGTGATATTTTATAAAAAAAAATTTTTTGCGAAATTTCGCTAATGCGAATGCGAAATTGATTGCGAAATTCTCGTCAACACACGAAAACGGAGATCATTTCCTGGATTACTAAACTAATATGCACTAAACACTAACTCTACTTACACAAACTTATATGACTAAACTAAAGCTATTTTTTTTTTTTTTTATACACAAAACACAGAAGGGCAGAGAAAGTATTCGCGAATATTCGTAATACGAATATTCGCATTGCGAATATTCGGCAACATAAAAGGATCTCCTCAGCTACTCGGCCCAGGGTCTCTAATCATACCAGCAATGCTTTTAGACGTCGATGGAGATCACTAGGATGTGATCTGTTTTAAAAATAAATTTGAAAAAATACGAATATTCGCAATAGCAAATATTCACCGCGATATTCGATTTATTCGCGAATACTCGAATATGCAATATTCGTAACGAATATTCGCAATGCGAATATTCGTGAGCAACACTACCCTACAGTATAAAACGCCAAATTTCCTTGCAACTAATGGTACCGCTTTCAGCACCTAAATCCAGAAAGAATCATACCGCCAGGGAGGTTAAGAATGGCCTGGATACTTTCCTAAATGTACATAATATAACTGGGTACTAGGGATGAGCTTCGCGTTCGAAACAAACGTATGTTCGACTCGAACATTGTCCGTTCGATCATTCGTCGAATTTCGAACAAAAATGATCGTTCGCGGCAAATTCGTGTGAAACGAAACGACCGCTTTTAAGATTTTTTTTCCATTGATACATGTTCCCTGGGGCAAGACCCGGGTTCTGAAAGACGTTTTCCAACAATAACTTGAAAATTGGTCTTTAAAACGACCGTTTTTTAAAAAAAAATTCCATTGATACTACTATCAATGGAATATTTTTTTTTTTAAACGGTCGTTTTTCAGGAGTCCTGCTCCTGAAAAAACTACCGTTTTTAAGACTTTTTACCATTGATACATGTTCCCTGGGGCAAGACCCGGGTTCTGAAAGACGTTTTCCAACAATAACTTGAAAATTGGTCTTTAAAACTACCGTTTTTTGAATTCGAACGTTCGAGTCCTATAGACTTCAATGGGGTTCTAAATGTTCGTGCGAACAATCGGACCGTTCGACGGTTCTGGTGCGAACCGAACGTGGGGGTGTTCGGCTCATCCCTACTGGGTACTAACATTTATAGGTAAAGTTGATACGGGGAATATCCGATTGCCTCATGGGGGATCAGGAAGGAATTTTTTCCCTGCTATAGCAAATTGGATCATGCTTTGCTGTTTTTTTTGCCTTTCTCTGGATCAACTGTGGGTATAGAATTGGGTATATGTGATTGTACGATATTATTATTATTATTATTATTTTATTTCTTATGATTGAACTTGATGGACTTGTGTTTTTTTTTTTCAACCTGACTAACTATGTTACTATGTAACTATGTATAAGGCTAGTGTCTGAGCAGGTGGCCTTACCTTACAGTGAACCCATTTTTAATTGCTACATAGGGACATAGTGGGCTTTAGGCCTAGGACTTCCTGTTGCAGGGATGCCCTTGCAATGAAAAAAAAAAATAATAAAAATTCAAATCTGTAAATACTTAATAAAACAAAAAACAAATACCCCTAAAACTTTAGACGTGACTGACTTTTTTAATAAAGGAAGAGCATGTTTAGCCTATGGTCGTAGGATTATGCCCTAATCTTTTTTGCTGCCCACTCTTTCTTCTGTGCTGTGGAAGCCAATTTTTCTTAGCAGTTATGCCTCCAGTGAAGGGGATCCAGGCAAATGCTCATGTAGATGCTGCAGGCCAGTAAATCCAGCCAAACATGGATTGATATTCGACCAGTTAAACAAGAGCTGAATTTCGTTCCATGTATCGGCAGGCTGGCTGTATATAAGTAAATCTGTCAAATTACTTACAGTATGTACAACCACCCTGTCAGATTTGTTTCTGCTCACACAGTATTTGCACCTCTAGCCGGCAGCGCTGATTGTTGTATTCTGATAGCAGGAAAAATGGCCCCCAAGTCAGTGGCCAGATCCCTATGCCTTTTTTGACAATCCATCGATGGGCTGGTGCAAGGATTTTTGACATCCCAGACGAAACCTCATTTTATCACCCCCTTGACTCCACCCCCTATTCCCTGCTTATGTAAACACCACCTTTGTAATGAAGCACCCATGCAATGCAGTCTTACCAGCACCCATGAAATGTATAACAACAAGAACCTGGGGAATGCCCAGGGAATAACCAAGCCTACTTACCGACCAGCTAGCAGAACAACCAATTAACCTGTCTAACAATGTGCATTAAAAACAGGGGTTTTGTCCGCACGCATTTGCAAACGCATGCGTGAGCCACAGAGCCGCGCCAAGGCACCCCATAATTCTGTGGTCCTAACACTAACAGTGAGTGTCCTCACAATGGAGGCACATGCATTTTAATGGATAGATAGGGGCAGATGGACTGAAGGGGAGCCACCCCTCCTTAAAGGTACAGAAGCACACCAAGCACCCAGCATATAGCACAATGGCTGCAAAGGTGTTGGTGCACTGCTGGACCAAAATAAACACCACAGGTGAAACAAAACGTATCCACCGCCCCCATCTATGGCTGGCAATCTCAGTAAGTAGCAATGGAAGGCTAAAGCAGATAACAACAAGAACCTGGGGAATGCCCAGGGAATAACCAAGCCTACTTACCGACCAGCTAGCAGAACAACCAATTAACCTGTCTAACAATGTGCGTTAAAAACAGGGGTTTTGTCCGCACGCATTTGCAAACGCATGCGTGAGCCACAGAGCCGCGCCAAGGCACCCCATAATTCTGTGGTCCTAACACTAACAGTGAGTGTCCTCACAATGGAGGCACATGCATTTTAATGGATAGATAGGGGCAGATGGACTGAAGGGGAGCCACCCCTCCTTAAAGGTACAGAAGCACACCAAGCACCCAGCATATAGCACAATGGCTGCAAAGGTGTTGGTGCACTGCTGGACCAAAATAAACACCACAGGTGAAACAAAACGTATCCACCGCCCCCATCTATGGCTGGCAATCTCAGTAAGTAGCAATGGAAGGCTAAAGCAGATAACAACAAGAACCTGGGGAATGCCCAGGGAATAACCAAGCCTACTTACCGACCAGCTAGCAGAACAACCAATTAACCTGTCTAACAATGTGCGTTAAAAACAGGGGTTTTGTCCGCACGCATTTGCAAACGCATGCGTGAGCCACAGAGCCGCGCCAAGGCACCCCATAATTCTGTGGTCCTAACACTAACAGTGAGTGTCCTCACAATGGAGGCACATGCATTTTAATGGATAGATAGGGGCAGATGGACTGAAGGGGAGCCACCCCTCCTTAAAGGTACAGAAGCACACCAAGCACCCAGCATATAGCACAATGGCTGCAAAGGTGTTGGTGCACTGCTGGACCAAAATAAACACCACAGGTGAAACAAAACGTATCCACCGCCCCCATCTATGGCTGGCAATCTCAGTAAGTAGCAATGGAAGGCTAAAGCAGATAACAACAAGAACCTGGGGAATGCCCAGGGAATAACCAAGCCTACTTACCGACCAGCTAGCAGAACAACCAATTAACCTGTCTAACAATGTGCGTTAAAAACAGGGGTTTTGTCCGCACGCATTTGCAAACGCATGCGTGAGCCACAGAGCCGCGCCAAGGCACCCCATAATTCTGTGGTCCTAACACTAACAGTGAGTGTCCTCACAATGGAGGCACATGCATTTTAATGGATAGATAGGGGCAGATGGACTGAAGGGGAGCCACCCCTCCTTAAAGGTACAGAAGCACACCAAGCACCCAGCATATAGCACAATGGCTGCAAAGGTGTTGGTGCACTGCTGGACCAAAATAAACACCACAGGTGAAACAAAACGTATCCACCGCCCCCATCTATGGCTGGCAATCTCAGTAAGTAGCAATGGAAGGCTAAAGCAGATAACAACAAGAACCTGGGGAATGCCCAGGGAATAACCAAGCCTACTTACCGACCAGCTAGCAGAACAACCAATTAACCTGTCTAACAATGTGCGTTAAAAACAGGGGTTTTGTCCGCACGCATTTGCAAACGCATGCGTGAGCCACAGAGCCGCGCCAAGGCACCCCATAATTCTGTGGTCCTAACACTAACAGTGAGTGTCCTCACAATGGAGGCACATGCATTTTAATGGATAGATAGGGGCAGATGGACTGAAGGGGAGCCACCCCTCCTTAAAGGTACAGAAGCACACCAAGCACCCAGCATATAGCACAATGGCTGCAAAGGTGTTGTGTACTGCTGGACCAAAATAAACACCACAGGTGAAACAAAACGTATCCACCGCCCCCATCTATGGCTGGCAATCTCAGTAAGTAGCAATGGAAGGCTAAAGCAGATAACAACAAGAACCTGGGGAATGCCCAGGGAATAACCAAGCCTACTTACCGACCAGCTAGCAGAACAACCAATTAACCTGTCTAACAATGTGTGTTAAAAACAGGGGTTTTGTCCGCACGCATTTGCAAACGCATGCGTGAGCCACAGAGCCGTGAACCCATGAAATGTAGCCTCACCAGTGCCCATCAAATACAGCCTTACCAGCACCTATCAAATGCAGCCTCACCAGCACGCATCAAATGCAGCCTCACCAGCGCCCATAAATACAGCCTCACCAGTGCCATCAATGCAAACTCACCAGCGCGCATCAAATGTAGCCTCACCAGCGCCCATCAATGCAGCCTACCAGTGCTCATCAATGCAGCCCATGAAATGTAGCCTCACCAGTGCCCATCAAATACAGCCTTACCAGCACCAATCAAATGCAGCCTCACCAGCACGCATCAAATGCAGCCTCACCAGCGCCCATAAATGCAGCCTCACCAGCGCCATCAATGCAAACTCACCAGCGCGCATCAAATGTAGCCTCACCAGTGCCCATCAAATACAGCCTTACCAGCACCCATCAAATGCAGCCTCACCAGCATGCATCAAATGCAGCCTCACCAGCGCCCATAAATGCAGCCTCACCAGCACCATCAATGCAAACTCACCAGCGCCCATCAATGCAGCCTACCAGTGCTCATCAATGCAGCCCACTAGTGCCCACCAATGCAGCCTACCAGTGCCCATCAATTAATGTTTGCTTGCTTCCAATCATATGGAAGTCGGGACACAGGCACAGTCCTCTGCCGCCACTGTGCCTCTGACACTATATGCGAATGGAGCGTTGGCTGCCTGCTGATTCTGAGACTTGGTTGCTTTCTGCAGAGAGCATAGAGAAGAAACATCAATGGCTGGGCGCCCTAGGCAGCAGGGCATGCTAGGCAGCTGCTTAGTTTGCCTAGTGGTAGCACCATCCCTGAATCCATCACCTATTAGCTATGAAAAATGGCCAAATTTGATGATCAAATTTCATACCCATAGTTTCCAATGACGTTTGATTTTAAGCTCTGAAATTTTGGACTACAAACAGGGTTTGGTGAACCCCATGTGAGCCAAAACCAGAAACATTTGCTCAGCCCTACTTATTAGTATGTGTATACATTTTCTGGACTGGGACTTGCAGTTCCAAAAAGCCTGTAAATCTCTCTGAATGTATTTTGAATTGCCATGCTTTTTGTGTCAGGAGATTGAAAAATAAAGGTGGGGGGCAGCTATGTTCGCTCTGGACCAAAACATGTCTTTAAATGTCTCTAATGGAGTGAAATTCCTGGCAGTCATAAATTTATTTTGTGATCAATAGCATCACATATTTTTGTTCCCACAGTGGCACCTAAAGTATGCTTATTAAAATAGATTAGGTAGTCATTACTTTAAGAATTATTCACAGTACTTTATTTCTCCACTTGTAACATTTTAACATATCAAGAACTGTTACAATGTGTAATTTTTTTTTGTCATTTACTTTTTATATTATTTGTATTTTTCCCAATGTAGGTGTATTGTTATCACAAACAATGCATGAAGCTTCTAGGATTCTTATATATTTCTACAATGCTGTCAGTCACCCAGAACGGCAGACAGAAACAAACATACTTTCAATATAAACACCCCCGAGTGCAAACTATTTCTAGATAAAAGTTTTTACAAATGGAACAAAGCACTATTTTCACACAGATAATATTTCAGAATTGTGTACAGTATATTTAACCACTTCAGCCCCGGAGGATTTGGCTGCCCAATGACCAAGCCATTTTTTGCGATTCACCACTGAGTCACTTTAACTGGATAAAAGACTGGACAGCCGCACTTCCACGAAATTCTTAAAAAAGTTGCCTTTAATGGTAAAAAATGGAAACAGCACTACAGGTCACAGCAGACAGTGGGGTGGATAGCTGACGTGTTTTGCATTGGGGTATCAGCGCTTAATCATAGCTATGATTAAGCACTGATACCCCAGTGCGAAACGAGTCAGCCATTCACCCCACTGTCTGCTGTGACCTGTAGTGCTGTTTCCATTTTTTACCATTAAAGGCAACTTTTTTAAGAATTTCGTGGAAGTGCGGCTGCCCAGTCTTTTATCCAGTCTTCGCTTTATGCATTGCCTACGCTTCTGAGAGGACACTGATCGCTGAGTGCACTCACCTGGAGCGGCAGTTTCTCTTTTCTCTAACTGAGTCACTTTAACTGACGTGGCTCGCAAACAAAATCAATTTTTTTCCCCACAAATAGAGCTTTATTTTGGTGGTATTTGGTCACCTCTGCGTTTTTTTTTTTTTTTTATCTTTTGGTGCTATAAATGAAAAAAGAGCGTCAATTCTGAAAAAAAATAACAATATCTTTTACTTTTTGCTAGGCTGGTATGAATTCTTCTACATATATTTGGTAAAGAAAAAATGTAATAAGCGTATATTGATTGGTTTGTGCAAAAGTTATAGCATCTACAAAATAGGGGATAGATTTATGGCATTTTTATTGTAATTTTTTTCTTAGTAATGGTGGCGACCAGCGATTTTTATCGTGACTGCGACATTATGGCAGGCACATCGGACACTTTTGACGCTATTTTGGGACCATTGTCATTTATACAGTGATTATTGCTGTACAAATGCACTGATCACTGTGTAAAGGACACTGGCAGTGAAGGGGTTAACCAGTAGGGGGTGGGGAAGGGGTTAAGTGTGTCCTAGGGAGTGATTCTAACTGTGTGGGGGAGGGGCTTACTGTAACACGACACTGATCGCTGCTCCCGATTACAGGGAACAGACGATCAGTGTCCTGTCGCTAGGCAGAACAGGGAGATGCCTTGTTTACACAGGCATCCCCCTATTCTGCCACTCCGTGACACGATCGCGGGCACCCGGCGGATTTAGAGTCTGCGGGACCCGCAGTCACAGTCAAGAAGTTTGTGGCGCGTGCGCCACTCCTACAATGCCTCTTAGAGGGGGTGTACGGTTACGTCCACATGCACAGCCAAGCTATTCTGCCGACATATATAGGGCCAGATTCAGGTAGAGTTAGGCTGGAGTATCAGTGATACTCCAGCCTAACTCTCACTTTGAGCCGGCGTTTCTGTTTTCTTTAGTCAGAAAACAAGAAACGCCGGGTTCGAGTTCCGATACGAGCGGCGTAATTGAATTTTGCCGTCGCATTGCAACTGCAATTTAAAAAACGGCGCTGGGGGCGTTCCCGCTGATTAACGCCGAAAATATGTTAATCAGCTGGAATCGGCAATTCACGATCGTATTCGGGCGCGACGCAGTGACTTTCCGACGTTTCCGTAAGCGATACGCGGCGTAAAGATAAAGCAGCCCCCTAGTGGAGTATCCTATGTTAAGTATAGCCGTCGTCATCGCGTCGAAAAAAAAAAAATTGCGACGCTTGCGTAAAAAAAGTCCATGAATGGGGATTTGACGTCATTGACGTTCACTGACAGAATTTGGAGAATGCGCACTGGGATGCATTGACAGTCGACGCATGCGCAGTACGTTCGCCGCGGGATCGCGCCTAGTTATAGTAATACACGCCCCCTACCCGCCCAATTTGAATTACGCCCGCTCATTTTCGATACGCCGCCGCAACTTTAGGAGCAAGTGCTATGTGAATAACAGTACTTGCTGCTAAAGTTTCGCCGGAGTAACGTAAATGAGAAACGTTACTCCACAGTAAAGAAGCGCCCATCTACCTGAATCTGGCCCATAGTCGTGCAGTGGTCGGCGTGCAGTTAAGATCTTAATTTTTGCAGAAAAAAAGCTTTAACACAACTAAAGTGAGTTTGAGAAGCAATTTCATGTATTGTACTCAGGTCTATTTGATATTTTACATTTGAGACTAACGTTTCATCTCCTGAGGGATGAGCAGTTTCATCACAAACTATGAAAGGGAGGGCAGTGTAAATAACTTAAAATATAAAATGTCTTCCCCTGGTCTACCATTGCTATTTACCAAGAATATCTAATTGTTTATACAGTTCTTTAGTAAATGGTTAATAGTGATGATGAGAATGTGATTAAGCCTGGATTTACTTTGAGTAGGGTTTGGCAAACACTGGCAATGAGAGCAAATCGGTAAAATTTGTGATAATTTCCAGATGGATAAGGGATTGTCAAACAAATAGAATGGGAGTCTAGACACTAACCGGCGAGACATATACTAATGCAAAATACCTTTTTTTTTTTATTCAGTTCAGCCAGAAGCTCAATTTTAATAATGCTTAAAGTGAAACATTAAAAATACCCAATTGCTTTGAATAACCTGCCTGGAAAGTGCCCTAAGCTAAACCTACCTGTAAAATGTGAAGAAAAGTGCCCCAGTATATGGGATTACATTGGCCCAGAAATATGAGGAAGTAGAATCATAAGCAAAGCAATATTACAAATGTTGTTAATATATGATAAAAACAAACATACATTAAGAAAAAACTGGTGTACAAGTTAAAAAGAACCATAAGTACATAACATAAATGCATGACATGGCATGATGTTGATTGCCTTATACAGCTGAAACAGAAGCTGATACATAGGGATTTCTTTGCATCTTTCCATTAGGTGCCGATCACATGTGATCTCTGAGCAATACGAGTTCAACTATACAGTTGCATTATACATACTCGCATTAGATTTGCACATAAAATAGTGGAGGGACTTGAACAAAACTGGGGGTGTCATTAACTTTGTTAATGACACTAGCAGCAGTTCGCACAAGGCAGTGTGAACTGCCTGCGGAAGAAAAGCGATGCGGGTAGCGGCGCTGTAACCGCGCTGGTTCCCGCTTTGCATCAGTGTGAACCTAGGCTTAAAGGGGTTGTAAAGGTAAAAAAAACATCTCACAACACCGCCCCCCCCCCCCGAGTCCCCGTTTTACTTACCTTATCGTTCGAAACTCCCGGGCGCATTCGCGTCATCCTCTTCGGTTCCCAGCCTGGCCGTTGATTGGGTAGGCTGGGCAAATTGATAGCAGCGCAGACATTGGCTGGCGCTGCTGTCAATCACAGCGGATGACGTGACGCACCGGGGGGCGGAGCCGAGTGATAGAGTCGGTGGCTATGGCCGCCGCTGTATCACGGGAGCGCACTTGCAAAAGCTTTCCACCGTGCGAGCGCCCTCGCATGAAGGTAGAAAGCTTTTGCGAGGAGGAGCCCAGACAGCCGCTGAGGGACCCCAGAAGACAGCTTTCCGGGCCACTCTGTGCAAAACGAAGTGCACAGTGGAGGTAAGTATAACATGTTTGTTATTTTAAAAACAAAAAAGTCCTGACTTTAGTGTCCCTTTAAAGGGGTTGTAAATGTAATTTTTTTTCCCTAAATAGCTTCCTTTACCTTAGTGCAGTCCTCCTTCACTTACCCCATCCTTCGATTTTGCTTTTAAATGTTAAATGTCCTTATTTCTTCTGAGAAATCCTCACTTCCTGTTCTCCACACAGTAATGCAAGGCTTTCTCCCTGGTGTGAAGTGTGTGAAGTGTCGTGCTCACCCCCTCCCTTGGACTACAGGAGAGTCAGGACCCCACTAACACACAGCTCCTTTATCTATATGCAATGTAGATAGCATCCTGACTCTCCAGTAGTCCAAGGGAGGGGGCGAGCACGACACTCCACACCAGGGAGAAAGTCTTGCATTACTGTGTGGAGTTACAGACAGAAGAACAGGAAGTGAGGATTTCTTAGAAGAAATAAGGACATTTAAAAGCAATCGAAGGATGAGGTAAGTGAAGGAGGACTGCGCTAAGGTAAAGGAGGCTATTTAGGAAAAAAATTGTACCTTTACAACCCCTTTAATGTTGGTAAATGACTAGGTTAAAACATTTTTTTTTGTGTAGAGAAAAGTGACACAGCACAAACACAATCCCAATGGATGACTGCTAGCACCCCCTGATCGGTGAGGAGGGAGACAGGGCAAAGCTCTGTCTATATAAACAATACCAAGCTCTGTCCAGTCAGTAGGCATGTGGGGAGTTTTTTTCCTCATGTTGATTGGGACAAGGGCCTCTTCCCCACAACCCTGACTGGTGGCTGTGGCCTAAATTTATAAAGAATGATTATTTATTTGCGAAATTTTATAACACAAATTAAGAAAATTTGTATTAATTTAGCAAGACATTTCTAAAAACCCAGTGGCGATTAAATACCACCAAAAGAAAACTCTATCTGTGTAAAAAGAATGATTAAAATTTCCTATGGGCACAGTGTTGCTTGACCATGCAATTGCCATTCAAAGTGTGACAGCGCTGAAAGCTGAAAATTGGCCTGGGCACTGTATATACTGTATATATGTGCTACAAACAAGTAACAAGTGAATACATTTTAAGATCAATATGAACAGCATGAGGGATATACGAGTATTCACCACCAGTACTAGAGACTTGAATTGGAAATCCAGTCACATCTTTCCAAATGGAAAGGTAAAAACAATATATACCGTAGATACTGTGAAATAAAAGCTAATCAATGATTTGCCACACTGAAAACAAATAATCAAAAACATAAATACTGGAAAAGATAGATTTAAGCTTTAGGCATAGTATGGCTTCAAAGTTTTATAGCTGCCTGTTTACTGAGATCATTGTTTTGCCCACACATAAAAAGGACACTGTTCTCATCTTGAAGAAAGACATGAAAAATAATGTGTATAGTTGGAGATTGGCACACAATACAATGTTTCTTCAAACACAACCTTGATAAGGAGGGTATCACCATGGAAACCAGTGCCAATCTTCTCTCTGCCTGACCTGAAAGAAACACTAGACTCCTTTAGAATCATAGTGGTCACTAGGTCACAATTACTCCATTATAGCACAAGGAAGAACAAATTTACTCAGCTTACACACATGCTTTGTCTGAGGTTTCCCATCAGATTGGACTCAAAGAAACAAAAATATAACAGACTACCATGAACAAAATAACTTACAATCTTTTTGGACAGACTATAGAAAAATATAGAAATTCCAAATGTATAAATTATGAATATTTGTATTTGAATTGCTATGATTAAACAAAACAAAATACCAAGCATGTAAAGCCTAGGTTTAGTTACTTTTTAATTCAGAACAAGGGACAGTTTTTATATTAAATAAGAAGTGTCCTACTTGAAATTTTCAGTTCTCTGCTCCCCCTCCCCCTCACCATATCACATGCAGTGGTGCTGGTGGACCTGTCAAAGGCACTCTTTAAGAGTGCCGACTATGCCTGCCCTTTTCTGCCACCCTCCTACATTTATATATACTGTACTATAGATTCCATCAATGGAAAACACACAATGAATGAAGGAGGTCAACTTTGCATTCATTCACCCATCCCCTATTCATAGAGCGCTTTTCATTAATGAAAGCTATAGTGCAGCTTCTATTAATAGAGGATGGGGCAGAAAAGTTTAGTTTACACTCTTGATAAGTGCCTATGACAGGTCCAGACTGCATTAAGCTCCACAGCAAAGATCTTAGCTGCGGGGCATGTGGAGGTAAGGGCAGTGGATGGAAGTTTTCAACTAGGACAGTTGGCACCAGCACAAAGGGCACTTCTAATTAAATGTTAGAAGTATAATTTGTGCGGATTTAAAGCTGAGTTCCACCCATGTTTGTGTTTATTAAAAGTCAGCAGCTACAAATAGTGTAGCTGCTGACTTTTAATAAACAGACACTCACTTTCCCCATGGTCCAGCAATACAGCCATCCGAAACCTCGCTTCTCTCCTTCTCCTCTCCGCCGGCATTGCAAGTGTGGGCACCTGGCTGTGACAGCTTGTGGCTTCACAGCCGGGTGTGCACTGAGCATGTGCGAGTCGCACTGTGCGTTCTGAATCGCCGGGTAATCTTCTGGGACCTGTGACATCACGTGTCACAGAAAATTGCAGGGAGGGAGAAGAGCACAGCATTATGAGTGGAAGTGGGAGCTGGGTACCTGTCAAAAGTAGGTACCTGCTCCCCCCCCCCCAAAAAAAATTGACATGTCAGGGGTCAGAAGTCCTTAAGCGGAAGTTCAATTTTTGGGAGGAGTGCCGCTTTAAATAAACTTGGCTGTAAGTTGTTGTTTTTTTACATTATTTTCTTAAAAAAACATATATTTTTTTAATTATCCTATTACTGACAGAGAAGCCACATGCATTCAGAAGGTCATTTATATCATAGGTCATGTGAAACTTCTTACTTAAATGTTATTATCTTTGGTCAGAGATAAGGTACTCATATTGTCTTCTGGCCACATCCATTTCATATCCACCTTCTGATCAAAGAATTCTTTCTGCAGTAAAAGTAACAATACAAATTAGCCATCAGTCACAAAACTTTGAAAGTAGATGTTGTAAGTTCATGTAGCTGAGCTAAGTGGATCACTCTGATATCAATGCATGTACTGCCTCTTAACCATCATTTAGTACATATCCTCCCCTTTATATAGTAAATGTAGGAATGCAAACATATTAATCAGTCACTTAAACAGATCACCAGAGAATAAACAGATAAGTCCTGTACTTTGAAGCAATTAGTATTAGTGATCCACCCTAATAAATAGTCAAAGCCTGTACAACTCCATTTCCTGCCAACCTTAAACACGATTGAACATTGATACAAACACAACATTTTTGGCTGAGGGAATTAAAACATGCATAAACTATTAGATATGCACCTGAACAACCACAACATACAGGAATATACAATGTAATACTGACATATAATCATACACATAGGTTGGACTTGTTGGACTTGTGTCTTTTTTCAACCTCACCTACTATGTAACTATATAATAAAGAGAAGCACCAAACACAAAATAAAATCAGTCAAATGAATTGCTAATTCTATCCTAGAAAGATTGCAATTGCACAAGGGTGCTTGGTCTTGAAGTGTTGTGAGAGTGAGGCCTCGTACACACGACCGAGGAACTCGTCGGAAAAGACACATCGTTTTCCTCGACAAGTTCCTTGTTAGGCTTGTCGAGAAACTTGACAAGCTGTCTTTGCGTACAAAAAAATGGAGTCGCGCTACAAAATAAACAAATAGTTTACCACTGTATAATGAGTATACAGTGAGTAATAGTATACAGTGAGTATGAAGTGATACAGCTATCGCAAAATTTATGCAGAAAAACTTCACAAAAATGGTATTAGTGAAAATAAACAGTGAGCATTCAAAATGAATATCCATGTAATGATGCACAGTCCGTCAAAGGTGATTCTTAGCATAAAGGAAAGTTCCAAGTGTAAAGCAAATCCATGGACAGGTGTGATTAGGGACGGACAAAGACCTCCACCGCACAGAAAACACTGACCCTTACCAGAGTCTCTGATCTCTCTGAGATCAATAACGGCATAAAATGGTATCCACTATCAGCAAGGAGCAAGGGGAACATCCATCCAGATCTACCAGTTAATGGTTCAAACTCAGAACGATCATGTGTCAACAGTGGTCCCAGATCTCTCCAGTGAACTGATCTTCCATGGCTCTCCGGGCACATCAGAGGAGATAGCAGGCGCTGTGGCAGATTTACTAATCTTCCTCTACAGAACTCCACTGATGTGACTGAACCAGCCGGACTTGAGGGGTCGGCCAGAAGGTCCTCCACAGGAATTCCCACAGACACCACACGGACAGGATCAGGATAGGTCTCATCAAACACGGCACGCAGACCTTGAATGGCTTTAGCAGCTGCCAGTGGGCAATCCAATGCATAGACTGTCGACACACTGTGTATGGTACATCTTTTTCCTCCTTCCTTCTGGTCATGTGACAAGTCGACCTCTCACATACGAACAGAAAAAGCATTTTCGTCATTTTGTACTTTCGTAAATATATCGCGGGATTCGCGGCACTTTCAACACGCGGCTCATCCATATTAACTATTGTTAAGCCCCATACACTTGGTCAGACTTTTTTAACAACAAACATAAAAACGATCGTTTTCCGTTCGTTCTCAGAAAATGTGTTCGTTTTTAAACTCCATCAGAAAACCATTTTTGGGTTCAAAAGTCTGGCCAACTGATCTCCCTTCAGATGAAAATCCACAGAAAAGTTTATTTGGCTTTACTGTACTACTCACTGTACTAGTGTACTAAGCACAAAAGGAAAGCTGCTTCACTAACTCACTGCCCATTCAAAAAACGAAAATGACATCTATAACAAAAGATTTGCATTTTGTATCTTAAATCCTTTTTCTTTTGGTATTTTCAGTCGTATCTTCATATGACATCTATAACAAAAGATTTGCAATCTGTATTTTGAATCCAAAATACAAACAGAAAAAAGGAATTGAAAATACAGAATGCAAATCTTTTGTTATAGATGTCATATGAACAATGAACATACGACTGAAAATACGAACAGAAAAAGGATTCAAACAAAATACAGAATGCAAATCTTTTGTTATAGATGTAATTTTTGTTCTTTTGCCGTTTTCGTTTTGTCGTATTTTCGTCGGATCGTTCGTTCGTATTTGCGGTTGTTCGTTATGCGGCTCATTCGTAATTCCCTCGTTTTCGTATTTTGGTGCTTTAATTTTTTCGTATGTACACATTATCCCGCGGGTACGAAAATGAACATTTTCGTACGAAAATAAAATTCGTACCAACGGGAATGCACATATCTAATACTTACATCTGACAAGCTGAAGCTCTGTAAGGGGTAGTGGGCTTTAAAGAACCAACAGATCCTTTTGCTGTTCTGAGGTACGAGATGGGCAACCCACCAACAGCAGCAAGCAGAATTGATTGTGGGCCTGAAGTCAAGACATGGATGGGGGGCAGATTGTAGGTAAGCTACGCTTCTCCTGGATGGTTTGTTCCTAATCACTAGTAGTAAGAACATTTAATTTTGGATTTATCTGAGTGTCATGGAATCAAGTTTAGCTGTGTTTTACCAAGCTTCACAATGCTTACATTTAGAGCTTAAAGGAACACTAAAGGTTTGTTTTTTAGTAGATCAATTGATTGCTGTAAGCTAGAGCATTTAAATATCACTTACCTCGTTTTTCCTGTTGACCTCCAAAATACAGTAATCCAGATTTGAAAATGCCATTTCCTGTCTCTCCTCTTCTTGCTTTCCACCAGCATCTGAGCTGTTTTGCATGGTGGAAAGCAGAATGTGCTCACCCCCTCCCTATGACTACAGCCCTGCGTGAAGATGCTCCCTTATCCCTCACAGGCATGGAGGCTAAGCCTAATGGGAACTGTAGTTCCCATTAGGCCCTGATTTAGCAAGAATTAACGAGGACCGCAAACCAGGAAGTCAGTGAGAATAACGATTCAGGAGTGATGGAGGTGAATAAAACAGCTCGATTTCAACAGGTATCAAACTAGTTATAATGCAAAACATTACTTTTTACTTTATCAGCTACTGTCAGACTTTAATTTAAGAGGAAAATATTTTTGTCTTTACAACCCCTTTAAACCTATTGTATGCTGTGCAATGCTACAACGTGAAAAATGTGGTGATGCCCGGCATATGCATGTAAATACCTCTTCAGTTGGTGTTACCAAAATGTCAGATTACTGGCAAGAAGACTGTAAAGCAGTGCGCTGAATCCTAGGTTTACATGCTGTGCTCTTAAAATGCATTTTAAGGCTTAACCTTTAATTAAATGTAAGCTAGTTGTAAAGATTCCCAGACTGTGGAGATTTGTGTGCCTTGAACAGCTGACTTGGACACTAAAGTAGTGTGTTAAAGTTGAGACACATTACTTTGTAGATTAACTTGTTAAATTACTGTTGTGATCAATATACTGAAAAAGGAATCAAACTGTGATTACTTAAAACAAAAGTGCATTCATATAAACATTTGTAACCGCAAGAGTTGTTTGAAAAAATACAAACAGAAGGGTATTTTGATGCTTAAAATCATATTAACATAAGAAGAGAGCTTAAAACAGAATAGAGACACTGATAGTGTTATAACTCATGATAATGCAAAACAATAACGGATAACTCTGCAACTGGAATGAAATGCAAACAGAAATAATTCAATACAAATCAGAAAGAAGAGAGGCTATAAAACGTTGTCATGTTGATATTATGGAATGATCACAAACATGATAATAGTTCAGAATGGCAGAGTTATATATTTTAAGCATTCTAATGAATCAATGTGCCATCACAAAGCTAAATGTATTTTGATGTATAGCATTATTGTTTGGCTAACTGCTGTGTAAGATGTTACAAACTGTTCCTTGTAGCTCATTCTTAGCAAAACATTGACTTATACGGTACAATTATTCTCCTGCATGAATAGCAATAAAGTAAAAGATGTAAAAAAAAAAAGTGTGTGTAAACTAAGGCAACGGTTTCTTAGTGCTCCTAGTGCTCTCGATACAGGGCACTTTTACCCCCTTCCTGCTTAAGCTAATTTTCAGTTTTCAGCATTGTCACACGTTGAATGTCAATAATGCAGACATGCAACACTGTACCCAAATTCAATTTCTATCATTTTTTTTTCACAGAAACAGATATTTTTTTGTTGATATTTAATCATCCTGTTTTTTTTTTTGTTTCTGGTCGAAAATTTTGTAATTAAATATTTTTTCTCATTCATTGATGTGCGCTGATGAGGCAGCACTAATGGGCACTGATAGGCTGCACTGATGATGTGGCACTAAAGGGCACTGATTAGGTGGCACTGATGAGGAGGCACTAATATGCTGCACTGATGGGCACTGATGGGTGGCACTAATATGTGGCATTGATGGGCACTGATATGTGGCACTGATGGGCACTTAAGGCCAATGATATGCAGCACTGATAGGTGGCACTGATGGGCACTGAATGGTGGCACTGATGAGCAGGCACTGATAGGGCACTGAAATGCAGCACTGGCAGACATCACTGATGGGCACTGATTGGTGTCACTGATGGGCACAGACTGGCATCACTCCTGGAGCTGCACTGATAATCAGGGCACTGATGATTAATGCCATGTTTACCTGTACATGTCTCCCCTGCGAGGAGATGCCACTGATCGTCTCTCCTCGCCTTACACTATGTCATATAAATGTCACTTCTGTGTTTACATGTGATCGGCTGTGATTGGACACAGCCAATTACATGGGTAAAGAGATGCATCATTAAAACGTTACCGATATTGGCTGTGATTGGACATATCCGATCACATGGGTAAAGAGCCATGTTGGGCAACGTCATATGACATTGTGCCAGAACGAGAAGAGACCCCCCACCCGCTGTCATTTTACTATACGACCGGTGGGATGAGGTTAAACATGGTAGTTTCCTTTAAAAGGTATCTAAACCCCAAAAATATTGAATTTTAGTAGTCCCTGGATCTGGTGGCTGCTAATGTTTTCTTTTTCTCAGACTTTGTTTTTGTTTTCCTTTAGTTTTGTATGGTGATCACACATCCTGTCCTAGGATCACTATGTTCATTCTTCATACTCCATACTGTTTCTGGATGAGCAACATTGTTCTTATAGGATAGAAAGTATGTTAGAAATATATGAACACCCCCATTCTATATATTTATACCATGGGAAGAGGTTTTATGTAGTTTAAAAAGAGAGCCAAAAGCAATGCTAGTTCATAACAGGGGGAGTATACAGAATGTTACTAGCTCACTGGATTTCTGGCAGGTTCAACACTTTTTTTGACTTTATCGAACAAATATAACAAAACATGTTAATTGCTTCCCGAAAAGCCGCCGCAGTTATACGGCGGCAGGTCGGCTCTGCTGAGCGAGAGAACGTTCGCCCCCGACTCCCGTGCACGTGCCTGGCGGGACCAGGATCGCCACCAGGATCGCTCGTTACAGAGTGAGGACCGGGAGCTGTGTGTGTAAACACACAGCTCCCGGTCCTGTCAAGGGAGAAATGCCTGACCGTCTGTTCATACAATGTATGAACAGCGATCAGTCATTTCCTCTAGTGAGTCCACCCCCCTTACAGTTAGAACACACCCATGGAACATACTTAACCCCTTCCCCTCCCCCTAGTGTTAACCCCTTCCCTGCCAGTGGCATTTTTATAGTAATCCATTGCATTTTTATAGCGCTGATCGCTATAAAAATGCCAATGGTCCCAAAAATGTGTCAAAAGTGTCCGAAGTGTCTGCCATAATGTCGCAGTACCGAAAAAAATTGGGTTACCATAATGAAAAGATATGGAGCCAGCCTCTCAAGTGTACATTGTGTACATACATATGTACTGCTAGTATACAGTAGATGTTCATAAATAACTGACAAAATGCATGTTGCATATAACCAAATGCTAAATCTTAGGCCCATCATTTAGGTTTAATTTCAAAGTACTGAACTGTAAAAAGGAACTGCATTTATTGCCTATTGACCATTTTTGCTATTGTATCTTTTTGCTGCTGCACAAGCACATGGGATGTTGAGGCTTGGAATACAATGTTGCATTTAGTACTTTTTAACTATATTGATTTGTGTATAACTAACAAATAGTGTATTTTTCACTGAAAATATAGCTGTTTTTTTTTTTATTTTTTTTTTTTTTTTACTTTTGCACAGGGTTTCTATTTCTTAGTAATTACCAACTAGCCTTTTTTAACATTTGTTTTCTCTTTCATCCCATTAAAAAAATACTAGGGAGAACACTAATAAGTTGTTAATCCACAAGACAGACCTCAGGAAATGTTTATCTAGAATATAGAAAGATGAGTCATATATTTTTCATAGGTGTTAGGGCAAGTTCACACCACAAAAACGCACGCCAAATCCATTTCGGATGCATTTCTCCATGCTCATTTTTGATGCATTCCGGTGCGTTTTTGGTTCACCCTTTTGATGTGTTTCCCGATGCATTCCAGGTCCTTTTTTTCAAATGTTTCCCTGTTCTTTTTTCACTATACTAGAGTCCAGTGCATTTTTGATGTGTTTTTGATGCATTCCAGTTCATCTTTAAAGCGTTTTAGTGTGTTCCAGTACATTCCGGTGCAGGAAAAATGCAGCATGTTCTACTTTTGTTTCTGAAACTGGAAAGCCCCGGAACTGAGTGCACCGGTGTGAACTATGCCATTGTAAACCATATAACCTACTTTCCATGCATTTTTTCTGCTTTGCTAGCTGACCCTCAATTGTTTCCTCTAATAATAATACTAATAATAATAGAATGAAACAATTAAACTCAAATTATATTTAAAACAAAACTTTATCAAGCTGCTCTGTTGCACACATGAGATGAGGACTGCTGCTTTCACCCAGAAGACAGTGGTCCCAAACTTAATGGGTCCCACATAATCCCTGAACAATGCTCCAACCAACAATGTTGCTCAGGGATATTGGACTTTGCTGATTATAACATTGGGCTAGGGGCTTGTTAGACCACTTAAAATGAGGACCATTGTGCTCTGTGTAAGAGAAGGTGTCCTGATCTATAGTGTTCTACTAAAAAAATGCATTTGTTCAAAAGACAGTATGGGATTTTCAATACTAGCATATTGTTTTTCTAGAAGGCCATTTGAAATAATCTTGTTTAGCTAGATATAGATTTGAAAACGATCTGAGATTCTTATAGAAAAGGAAAAGGTCCTGGCAGTCACACATCTCTGCAAAGCCCTGTAAGAAGGTATATGACAGGTGTATGAAAGTCCTGGAAGTCGCACATCTGTGTGTGTATGACAGCCCCATCCCGGGGTTCAACCAGGCCATGCCCGCAACACATTTCACTCTGTCCATAGAGCTTAGTCAAGTTTCATGACTATGCTCTGTGGTTAGAGTGAAACTCGTGGCCTGGTTGTAGCCCAGGCTGAGGCTGTTATACACACAAATGTGTGACTTCCAGGACTTTTCCCTTTTCCATTAGATGTCAAGAGCTGGGACGAGCTCTGCCCTTGCTACATAAGAGGAGCTGGTGGAGTCTTGAACGGCACCTGTAATTTTACTTTGTCTTCCATTCTTTTAAATTATAAAGAGAAATGAGAGAAATAGTCTGCTGTTACCTGCAAGACACCTCTATCCCAATAATGTAAAACAAAACACAGAAAGGTCGCCCTGGGACTTTAAAGGAGGTGAATACGGTTAGCCAATGAACATAACAAGAGAAATTACAGTCTCAAGATTTATAAATAAAATGACATACATAGATAACAGTATGCATGAATTCCTAGCCGATGAGATGGCACATACAGTATATAAATTGTAATTGCACGTACAATAATATATAAAATACAGTATACACAAGCTGTGATGATGATGATAATTATGGCAGATGGGCAGAGGGGTCGAAAGCAAGAGACCCCGTACTGAACAATCAGCTAGGCCAGGTTGCCAAATGCTGGATGCCCAAACATCGGCAGCAACAGACGTCCAGCTCTGGAGCTGAGGGGGTGGGACCAAAACTGACCCCAACAACCAGAAGGCAGACATGGCCTGGGGGAAGTGCGTCTCCCTAGAGGTGTCACAGTGTCCATTTTAAATGTCAACTAGAATATATGAAAGTGTATATGCCAATGAATGCTACACTAACAAAATAAACGTGAAACAATATATAATGTTGTATACATAAGTATATGCATGAACCTACAGTACCTGGTTCAATGCTGGTACAGACTTGGAAACTAGGGGACAGTGAAAAGAGTGCAAAGATTATAAAGTGATCACTGAGTGAACAAGACCTCAGGTGGAGATAAATAAATAAATAAATAAAATAGGCCATACCGGAGGTATGCGCTCCGGTGTGGGAAATAATAAAATACCTGAATAACTTAATAGAATGGATCTGTGCTCACAATCTAAAAAAAATGAGTTGCCGCATGTGTGTGGGAGGGGAGTGGAAAAGGAATCCCAGCCAGGTCATACCTCCAATCTAAACTCCCAGAAGTGCTCCAAAGGCTCTGTCTTTCAATGCCATGCAAGAGTGACAAGGCACACAAATGCGGAACAGGGGGGTAACTGATATTTAATTGCATTTGAAAACTGAGAAACAAAAATAACTCTAAATATAAATACAATGCATGCAAAATGGGTAGGGGGTACTCGAGACCAATATACCACAAAAACATAAGCAGCTGATTGCTTTATTTGGTAATTTTCACCAATTTTACCTTTTTCATTATAACTGAATATCTCTTTTCTTTTTCATAGTAGTTGAAGTATGGCATGATCTGTATGTGGTATTGCATGCCACTGTATTCATAAAAGATTATAACACATGCCATGTATATAACGGCAGTTCAGTGTGCTATTTATAATAATATTGGGCCCTCTGTTTTATAACAAAATAGGGTATGGCCACAGCCTATACTGAACATGGTAATACAAGAACATATCAGACATCATGCCATCTATTTGGTATCAACATAAATTAGCCATTCTTGTATGGTTTTAATATGTCTTGCAATCAGTTTATTTTCACAACCATGACACATCCCACAGAAGAAAGGTGGCTTGTACAGCAACTTTTTGCTTCTAAATAGACCCTACCTGGTCTAGAAATGTTTAAATCCAGGTAATGCCTTGCAGTAGAAAGCAGCATATATTCCTCTCTAGGATTAAAGGAATGAGCCAACACGTGCAAGACACATTTGTGATATGAGTGATTTACTTTTAAGTTAATTACAGCTACAGAGAAAAAGAGGAGGTAATAGTAAATATAATGCAGCGAGGAGATGAGCAAACTCTACAGTGGTGAATGCCCAAAGGATATGTGAGAGGCCTAAAATACCAAGGCATATTCATAAAAAATGCACACAAAAATAAAATTGGTATTTCAAATACAAGCTGCATGAAGAGTTAACTTTCATGTGAAGCCTGTCAGTAAACATACAGTAATGAAAAGCTGCTATTTTGATGGATAAATAAGTCATTATATTAATAAGTTTGAGATAAAATGTACTTGATGGGATTTATAATGTGTAGTTCCGAACAAATCTTTATTCCTTTTTTCGCCGGTATATTCCTTCCAGCATGAAAATGTAAAGACGAACGTCCTTCAATATGAAGTAGGTTGATAGATACCAATGTCAGGATTTAATCAGTAGGAGGTTTTATTGTGTGTCCTTCTCTGTCAAGAAAATAAACTACTATGTTTTGCAATATACTTGTTCTCTAGTGGTGAAGTCATTAGGAGAAAATATATTGGTTTATATGACAGTTAAAATGTATAATTGGTTGAGGGGTGTTATATGCATGAGCCTGGTGGAATTTGATTTGGAGCATTTATCTGATTTAAGGACAGGAGGCCATGGAATATGGAATTTCTAATTTAGCAATATTGCAGTCTTATAGCATTATAACCCAGACAGGAAGATGTCTGCTTTTAATAGTTCTTATATAAAACAGTTTTGGCTTCAGAGTCACAAGTTCAGATTGCAAGCCTAGGAGCCACATAGTCTGACTTATAATGAATTAATGACTTGCAGTAAGAACTAACTAATTAACAGAAAGTATATATATATATATATATATATATATATATATATATATATATATATATATATATTTATTTATTTTATTTATCTGGGTATTGCGCTCTCCCGCATATAGCGCGCACCCCTAAAGTTGCCCCGAAATTCCTGTAAAAAAAATGTTATAACATTTTATTTCTTAGAGTTTTGGTGTCTTGCCCGGCGTCCATCATCCAGTCTGGCGTCCGTCTGCGGCCTCAGTGGTGTCCTCCCGCCTTCTCCAGCGCTATCCGAGTTGAATCCCTGCTTCCCGCGCTCAGTTTGAAGCCTCTGCCGACATATACCGAGCGCAGTACACTCAGGCACGTTCGGCCTCTCACGCATAAACGTCACAGAGCGTGACTACGAGCGAAGCCGAGCCTGGCCGAATGTACCCGAGTGTACTGCACTCGGTATATGTCGGCGGCTCAGTTCAAACTGAGCGCAGGAATCGGGTATCGACGTATATTGCGCACCCACAATTCTCTCTCTCTCTCTCTCTCTCTCTCTCTCTCTCTCTCCTCTCGTCTACACTCTACACTCTACACTCTACACATTTTCTGATTTTAACTACACAAGAAGTGAGAAGGAATTTTCTCAATGAGAACAATCAAATAACAATTAAAAACAAGGTTTTTCCAAGTTCTATACAATATTGTAAAAATAATTGGGCTGAAGTTCCATTTTTACATCTGTGGGGGAAGATTTGAGTGAAGTCCACCAGCATTCTGAAAACTATTACCTGTCACCTGATTGTTCAGAACTCCTACTTCTGCGCATCTTTCTCTGGGGAAGCATGATAGAGGACGCTGAGGGATTCTGCTGTTTTCTGTCCCTGGGAACCACACAGATAAACATAATAAATGTTATAACTCCTCCCTACTCTATTTAACACTAAGAAAACATGAAGTTTATGTCGCTATTCCAGACAACATAATAGTTGGATAGAAGCACAAACTGAAATTGGCATTTACTTTCATTTTTAACATGTGTTATAGCCCATTCACACAGGGGCGAGAAGACTTCCAGCACGACTTTGGGAGGCAACTTGGACACGACTTGAGTATGAATCATCAGGCAATCTACAAGGCAACTTTAAGGCCACGTACACATGGCAGAGAACCTCGACGGTTAGAATACATCATCCGCCCGTCGAGGTTCTCTGCCGGCCGTCAGAATCTGCGACCCGCCCGTCGGGAATGGCAACCAGCCATTCATCCCGACGGGCCGTCGAGCAAATAGAGAACCTGTTCTCTATTTGCTTGACGGGTTTCCCGACGGGCGGGGCTCGCAGAGAGCGTACACACGGCCGAGGTTCTCGCTGGAATGCAGCTCCCAGCGAGGTTCTCACTGGTTTCTGGCGAGAACCTCGGCCGTGTGTACGGGGCCTCATTTGCCTCCAGGACAGTACAAGGCAACTTCAAGTCACCTCCAGGACAGGAGGCTTTCCAGTGGCCAATCAAACAACAATCAGCTCTGTGGGAGGGAGGGGGAGGGAGGGGTTTGCCTGAGAAATGTATGTTATCTTCCTGTATTGTTGCTTCAGTTAAGACAGTGATCCAAATTCTGAGGCGACTTCCATTGAAATCAATGGGTACAAGTTGCCTTCAAGTCACCTAGAAGTCGGATTGAAGTAGTACAGGAACCTTTTCTGAAGTTGGAGCGACTTCAGTAGTGTACGTTAAGATGGCTCCCATTCACTTCCATTTATTTTTTCAACCGCGCAACTTGGGACAACTTGGGGCGACTTGAAGTCGGATCCCAGTTCGCCCCAGTGTGAACCGACTCTTATCTTACGTTTGTTTAGATAAATCTAAAACAGTGCTAAAGATAAAAAAAAAACTCATAGTGTATAATACTAAATAAATATTGAAGATCGACGCCACACAAAATAAATATTTAAATTATGAGTGGGCCCTTATGAACTGAAATGCTCATTGGCTTCAAATATTTTAACTTAATTTTCATATTTTCATAGCTGTTTTTGTTTCCGCACCTTCCCAAATCACAGAGCAAAACTATTACTTTCTCACAACTAAACTCATCATTTATTTACTCAATGAAAACTGTGTAGCTGTCTCTCCATTGGCCATGGCAGTTCGGGAGAATGGGCCCTTGGGTAAATCTTACAAGTTTAGTCGCCAAGAAACGTAAAAATGCTGCATTTCATTTAACTTACCAGCAACTACACATTTGACTAGATTGATGTCCGGTGCATATGCAGTATTTTTTAAATGAGACGCCTTTTGAATATATGCAGCAGTTAAATAATGAATGCTTAATTAAAAAGCACTATACATAAATTTGATTTAAAGAGTGCTGTCTCTCCATCAATTCCTGTCATGTTTTATGCTCTTGAACTGTCATGTCTGCTGGTTGATCCAAGGGACAGCAGCTAACACCCTGCACTGCAATCAATCAATACAGATTTTCCAATACCATGCATCTAGCACAGACCAGGTAAGGGCAGACATAATACTCACTGACATTTCATTACACTGCCTTAAAATATTGTATAGAAAACAATGGCAGAATGCTGCACTCAGCGTGCACATTATTGGCATTTTCACAAACTTTTTTGAGTAACTGCTTTGGAAAGCCAGCTATAATTGGCATTCTGTTTTAGCACACATTCTAGCACAGGCATTTTCTTGTTTTAATTGAACAATTTTGCAAGATGTTTAGTATGTTTCTCTACTATTACCTAGCAAATCATTTGTACACAGCATTGGGAACTTTTCTATTGCCTAGCCTAATGAGTACGAATTTATTTAACACATAGCTAAGTGGTTAAAGGCAAAAAAATGTGTACAGTTGCCTGCTCTGCCACTACTAGATTTTAACAATTGCATTTAAATTTCCCAGTGGCCTTCAGTATAATTTTCTGGTGAATTTCCCAGGGCCATTAGGACAAATGCTTTACATTGTTATTTACACATGTATTTTAATCTTTAATAGGATTTTAAAATTTATGAGAGGCTCCCTCAGTGAAACTCATTTACAAGCCTAAAACTCTTGTTTGTTTGGTAAAATATTATTTGTTTCTGCTATTGTACTCTGGTCATTTTGCATGAGACTTCTTAGAGCTGTGTAGCCAGCCTGAAATTCAAATGGTCCTACACAACGATGACCAAATCTGACAGATTTGGTTGTCCAGATAGGTGCTAAATTGCGTTTCGTAAGAAAATCCCCTTACAAGCACCAACACATCCTTTAACTCAGTGATGGTGAACCTTGGCACCCCAGATGTTTTGGAACTACATTTCCCATGATGCTCAACTACACTGTAGAGTGCATGAGAATCATGGGAAATGTAGTTCCAAAACATCTGGGGTGCCGAGGTTCGCCATCACTGCTTTAACTGATCGTATCATCCTTCCTATGTAAATTATATCTGAGTAAATGGCTATGAACTGGGAAAGCCTATTTTCGCACATACCTGTATATGTATTTGTTACAGTACAACCAGAGATTTTCAATGTACTTTTTTTTTTGCATATAATCTATACAGTCATGCTCAAAATTGTTGGCGTCCCAGGAATTTTTCCAGAAAAGTATTGCAGTAACACATGTTTATTCCCTTTGAGTGTATTGGAACAAAACAAAAAAAGGGAGGGAAAAAAGCAAATTGGACATAATGTCACACAAAACTCCAAAAATGGGCTGCTAAAAATTCTTGGCACCCTTAACCCAATATTTGGTTGCACACTATTTGGAAAAAATAACTGAAATAAGGTGCTTCCTATAACCATCAATAAGCTTCTTACACCTCTCACCCGGAATTTTGGACCACTCTTCCTTTGCAAACTGCTCCAGGTCTCTCTTATTGGAAGGGCGCCTTTTCCCAACAGTAACTTTAAGATCTCTCCACAGGTGTTCAATGGGATTTAAATCTAGACTCATTGCTGGCCACTTTAGAACTCTCCAGCGCTTTGTTGCCATCCATTTCTGGGTGCTTTTTGACGTGTATTTGGGGTCATTGTCCTGCTGAAAGACCCAAGATCTCGGACGCGAACCCAGCTTTCTGACACTGGGCTCTACAGTGCGACTCAAAATCCTTTGGTAATCCTCAGATTTCATGATGCCTTGCACACATTCAAGGCACCCAGTGACAGAGGCATCAAAACAACCCCAAAACATAATTGAACCTCCACCATATTTCACTGTAGGTACTGTGTTCTTTTTTTTGTAGGCCTCATTCCGTTTTCGGTAAACAGTAGAATGATGTGCTTTACCAAAAAGCTCTATTCTGGTCTCATCTGTCCACAAGATGTTTTCCCAGGAGCATTTTGGTTTACTCAAGTACATTTTGGCAAACTGTAGTTACTTTTTTATGTCTCTGTGTCAACAGTGAGGTCCTCCTAGGTCTCCTGCAATAGCGTTTAATTTTATTTAAGTGTCGACCGATAGTTGGCGCTGACACTAAGGCCTCGTACACACGATAGGATAGCCAGAGGACAGCGGTCTGATGGACCATTTTCATTGGTCAAAACCGATCGTTAGTAGGCACGACCATCGGTTAAAAATCCATGCATGCTCAGAATCAAGTCGACGCATGCTTGGAAGCATTGAACTTCATTTTTTTCAGCACGTCGTTGTGTTTTACGTCACCGCATTCTGATATGATCGTTTTTTTAACTGATGGTGTGTAGGCACATCAGATCAGTCAGCTTCATCGGTTAACCGATGACAACGGTCCATCAGACCATTCTCATCGGATTGACTGATCTGTGTACAAGGCTTTATGCTCCCTGAACCTGCAGGACAGCTTGAATTTATTTGGAACTTGTTTGGGGCTGCTTATCCACCAGTCGGACTATCCTGCGTTGCACTCTTTCATAAATTTTACTCACCCAGAGAGATTAGCTATAGTGCCATGGGTTGCAAACTTTTTATTAATGTTGCGCACTGTGCACATAAGCAAATCTAGATCTCTGGAGATGGCCTTGTAACCTTGAGATTGTTGATATTTTTCCACAATTTTGGTTCTCTAGTTCATAGACAGTTCTCTTCTCCTCTTTCTGTTGTCCATGCTTAGTGTGGCACACACAGACACCCAATGCAAACACTAAAGCCGTGTACACACGATCGGTTCAAACCGATGAAAACGGACTGAAGTTTGTTTTCATCGGTCCGTTATCCTTCGGTCCAAACACAGATGGCTTGCTTTAAAATCGAACCGATGGACGGCTAACCGATAGGTCAAAACCAATCGTTAGTACGCACGAGCATCGGTTAAAAATCCACACTTGCTCAGAATCAAGTCAACGCATGCTTGGAAGCATTGAAGCATCGATAAATTACTGGGAGGGGCTGGGCATGACCCAGCTGTCTTGGTCCATGTTGGAACCAATGACAGTATACATGGAAGGTGGAGGCTCCTTAAGAATCAATTTAAAGAACTAGGCTGCAAGATGAAGGGAAGGACCTCCAAGGTGATATTCTCTGAAATATTGCCTGTGCCATGCGCAACACAGGAAAGGCAGGGGGAGATTAGAGAGCTGAATGCATGGCTAAAGACCTGGTGTAGGAAGGAGGGATTTGGGTTTCTAGAGCACTGGGATGACTTTTCATTGGGGTGCAACCTATATGCTAAAGATGGTTTGCACTTGAATGGAAGGGGGTCTGCTGTGCTGGGGGAGAGGTTTAGGGGAATGCTGGAGGAGTATTTAAACTAGACTTGAGGGGGAGGGTAAACGTGAATTACATCGGGCACACAGGTCAGTTAGGTCAGACATTAATGGAGAGTGGAATGGGGATAGATGGAGGTGGGGTTATGGCAGGTGACAAGAAAGTTCCCATGTTGCAAACAGCCATTGGAAATTATAGTGCCATTTGCACTACTAAAAATTATATAAATCATATGAAAAACGCCAGCGAAAAATGTAACAATACATTTAAGTGTTTGTTCACCAATGCCAGAAGCCTTCCAAGCAAAACAGGTGAGTTGGAAGCTCTGGTGCATGAGGAGAGCTATGATGTAATCGGTATTGCTGAAACTTGGCTTCAATCCTCACATGACTGGGCTATTAATATTCCTGGCTATGCTCTCTTTCGGAAAGACAGGGTAAAAAGGAAAGGTGGAGGGGTCTGTCTCTATGTGAGAAGTGACCTCAAAGCAAGCGTGAAAGTGGACCTGGTTGATGGAGAGTGTGATGAAGTTGAAGCATTATGGGTGGAACTGCATACAGATGTGCGTAGTTCAAAGCTAATCATTGGAGTTTGTTATAGACCACCCAATGTTAATGAGGAGGTGGAGACTCGGCTCCTTGCACAGATGGAAAGGGCTGCAAGGGCAGGGACGGTGATAATAATGGGGGATTTTAACTACCCAGAAATTGACTGGAATAATGGTATTTCTGGGACAGTTAAAGGACAAAATCAAGGATGCAAAAATTCAAAATGAACGACAGATTGCAAAAGATAGTAGGACAAACCCCAAAAAATTCTTTAAATATATTAATAGTAAAAAGGTCAAGTCTGAGCATGTAGGCCCTTTACAACATAATCTAGAGTGGGTGACTGAGGACATAGAGAAGGCAAATTTATTAAATGCTTTCTTCAGCTCTGTGTATACAATGGAGAATGGGGGAGCTCATGTCGATATAGGGGGTGGGAGTGACACAGCCCCAAATCCACAATGGCTCAAAAGTGATATGGTCCAGAAATATTTAGACAGAATAAAGGTGGATAAAGCACCTGGACCAGATGGCATCCACCCACGGATTCTAAAAGAATTGAGCTCTGAAATTTCAAAGCCACTGTATCTAATATTTAGGGACTCATTAATGACAGGAATAGTACCACTGGATTGGCATAAAGCCAATGTGGTGCCCATATTTAAAAAGGGAACAAAGTCTTTACCTAGTAACTATAGACCTGTTAGTTTAACTTCTATAGTTGGGAAGATACTGGAACGTTTAATAAAAGACCACGTGGATGAGTTCTTGCTGGAAACAAACTATTTAAGCAGCAGACAGCATGGATTCATGAAAGACAGAAGTTGTCAGACAAACCTGATTTCCTTTTATGAAGAGGTAAGTAAAACCCTGGACAGAGGCGTAGCAGTGGATGTGGTATACTTGGATTTTGCAAAAGCGTTCGATACAGTTCCCCACACACGGCTCATGTGTAAGGTAAGGTCTACAGGATCAGATATATCAGTTTGTAAATGGATAGAAAACTGGCTGAAAGACAGAATTCAGAGAGTTGTGGTTAATGATTCTTACTCTGAATGGTCCAAGGTTATCAGCGGTGTACCCCAAGGTTCAGTGTTGGGTCCCTTACTTTTCAATATATTTATAAATGATATTGGGTCTGAGATCAAAAGTAACATTTCTGTTTTTGCAGATGACACCAAGCTATGCAGTGGAATAATGTCCTTGCAGGATGTCTCCAATTTACAAGCCGACCTCAATGCTCTGTCTAATTGGGCGACTAAGTGGCAGATGAGGTTTAATGTTGATAAATGTAAAGTTATGCACTTGGGGGCTAAGAATATGCATGCATCATACATGCTAGGGGGAGTTCAACTAGGGGGATCTGTAGTGGAGAAGGATCTGGGGGTTTTAGTTGATCATAAGCTTAATAATGGCATGCAATGCCAAGCTGCGGTTTCCAAAGCGAGCAAAGTCCTTTCTTGTATTAAGAGAGGTATGGACTCCAGAGATAGAGATATCATTTTGCCCCTGTACAAATCATTAGTAAGACCTCATCTGGAATATGCAGTCCAGTTTTGGGCACCAGTTCTCAAAAAGGATATCGGAGAACTGGAGAAAGTGCAGAGAAGGGCAACCAAACTGATAAGAGGCATGGAGGAGCTCAGCTATGAGGAAAGATTAGAGGAACTGAATTTATTCACTCTTGAGAAGAGGAGAATAAGGGGGGATATGATCAACATGTACAAATACATAAGAGGTCCATATAGTGAACTTGGTGTTGAGTTATTCACTTTAAGGTCAACACTGAGGACAAGGGGGCACTCTTTACGTCTGGAGGAAAAGAGATTTCACCTCCAAATACGGAAAGGTTTCTTCACAGTAAGAGCTGTGAAAATGTGGAACAGACTCCCTCCAGAGGTGGTTCTGGCCAGCTCAGTAGATTGCTGTAAGAGAGGCCTGGATTCTTTCCTAAATGCACATAATATAACTGAGTACTAAGTTTTGTAGGTAAAGTTGATCCGGGGTAAATCCGATTGCCTTTCGGGGGATCAGGAAGGAATTTTTTCCCCTCCGGTAGCAAATTGGATCATCGCTCTGCTGGGGTTTTTTGCCTTCCTCTGGATCAACTGTGGGTATGGAGTTGGGTGTATGGGAGGATGTACTGTGTTTTACTTTGTTTTATTTTTATTTATTTTTTTATGGTTGAACTGGATGGACTTGTGTCTTTTTTCAACCTGACTAACTATGTAACTATGTAACTATGAACTTCGTTTTTTTTCATCACGTCGTTGCGTTCTGACATGATCGGTTCATGAACCGATGGTGTGTAGGCACATCAGTCCATCAGTCAGCTTCATCGGTAAACCGATGAAAACGGTCCATCGGGGCCTAAGTGAACTTCTCTCATTTTTATCTGCTTTCAGGTTTAATTTTTATATTGCCCACACCTGTTACTTGCCCCAGGTGAGTTTAAATCTCATGCTTGAAACAATATTATTTATCCACAATTTTGAAAGAGTGCCAAGAATTTTGAGCAGCCCATTTTTGGAGTTTTGTGTGACATTATGTCCAATTAGCTTTTTTTCCTCCTTTTTTTTTTGTTTTGTTCCAATACACACAAAAGGAATTAACATGTGTATAGCAAAACATGTGTTACTGCAATACTTTTCTGTGAGAAATACTTGATTTCCTGGAAAAATTCCTGGGATGCCAACAATTTCGAGCATGACTATATATATATATATATATATATATATATACTGTATATTGTGATATGGAGGTTTCTTGGATCAAACAGTGTTTTTGCATCTTTTAGTGAGCCATGCTACCCTGAACTGTCCAGCCCACTTTTATGGAACAAAAAGAAAAGTAAAAAAAATCCATAAATAATTACCCATGTAGGAGTGTCAGCTTTAAACAGCTAAACACTTAACAGAAAACGTCAAACAACCTGGCTCTCTTGTCAGTAGCAAGGCCCTAAACCTTGGTATTTTGCTTTGCATTGCTCCCCTAGACCATCTCTCCCAACTGTCCTGGCTCTTAGCCTTCAGCTGCAGACCCTCAGTCCACAACACAATCAGGTTCAACCACTGATCCTAGCGGCCTCTGTAACTCCAGGTGTCAGCTGGGTCACTGAAAATGTGCACTTGATGCTCCCTGCAACATAGGCCTGATCCCTGGCTTATTTATAGGGATTATCCAAACACCTGGGGATCACTCCTCCGAGATTTACAGACTCTCTCGCCTAACCGTCTCAGCTCTTCCAGCCTTCCAGACTTGCTCAGGTGTCCTGACTTCACAGTTCTGAGGATAGGAAATCTCTTAATGCACACATATCTCCACCTGTCTGGAGAACACAGCTATATTTTGACTGGGCCACTAAACTATGGCCAACTCCTTGCTTATAGAAAGTGTGCAAACCTGCACGCTCCCAAAACCTGTAGGTCTTCAGTAAGAACTGGACATAGGATTAGAGACTTCTTTTCACCCTAATCTCTTTGAAGTCCTCGAGTTTCAGAAACTGATCCAGGACTACCAAACTCAGAGAAAATGGAAACCCCAGTCTTCTCTGCTCAGACACAATTCTCTGGAGATTCACACTCTGCCTTAGTGCAAATCCTGTGTGTTTTCTGTCTATCTTCACAAGTGGCAGGGCCTAGCACTGTCACAATATATAGAGTATATATACTGTATATACAGGTACATTTAGGTGGCCAATTCCTTTTTTCTAATCATCAAAGTACTGTATATATATAATATATATATATATATATATATATATATATATATATATATATATATATATATATATATATATATATATATATATACATATATATATACATATATATATATATATATATATAGAGAGAGAGAGAGATAAAAAATAACAAGATGCAAATTTCCATTTTGTATCCATAATACACAAAGCTGTTAGAACAGTATTTTTTTTATACTAAAGCACAGTATGAACTCTATAATGGACAGATTTCCCTTAACAGTTATCACCAAGCATTTATTTTAAAAGTAATCAGAGCATAAACAGGTATGACACTGCATGTGTATGTATTTGCTTGATTCCAATATTAAAGTTAAGGCCCATCTCTGGCAAAACTAGAGGCCTGTCCTTGCAGTGGGGCTACACCCACATTGCAAGGGCTAACTGCTCATTTTTGTCTGAGAATATAGATCAGGGGTGCCCAACCTTTTGAAGAGCGAGGGCCACTGAAGCGACTTGATAACCGGCCGTGGGCCAAAATGAGTGGAATGGGCAGATGACAAGTCTGTGTCCACGCAGCATATGCAGATAAGTAAAACTGCTGTACCCAATAACAATTTACCAATTTCAAACCCCCTGTCTAATTCTCCAACATGATTTTTCAGAGCCAGACTTCAGGGTCAGATTTACACTTTTGCGGTGGGTTACTGTATGCACATTCAGTTAGCACAACAGACGTGTCAGGCTTTTGCACATCACAATTACCTAATGATAAGAGTTGAATTTTCTTAGCTGTCTTATTTTTTACTAACAATGATATTTCTATTTTTCTTCTTCTTAAAGCATACAATAGTATTTCTACATTATATTCTCAAAACCCACTCTGACTGACACAAACTTTAGCCCTATGCTCTGAGCTCCATCAATATGTTTCCATCTTCCTCTGGACTTCCATAATCAAGATTCTGCAGGAGCACACCAATTCTTTCTGGCTAGCTAGTTTACCAGTTATGTCCCAGTCCCTAACAACGTGGTACTAATACAAATAAAGATACAGCAACTTCCAACATCATTAATCACTTAAGCCCCGGAGCATTTGGCTGGCCAAAGATCAGAGCACTTTTTTCGATTTGACACTGCGTCGCTTTAATTGACAATTGCGCGGTCGTGCAATGTGGCTCCCAAACAAAATTGACGTTCTTTTTTCCCATAAATATTGCTTTCTTTTAGTGGTATTTGATCACCTCTGCGGTTTTTATTTTTTGCGCTATAAACAAAAATAGAGCAACAATTTTGAAAAAAAAAGCAATATTTGTTACTTTTTGCTACAATAAATATCCCCAAAAAATATATAAAAAAAAGTTTTTCCCTCAGTTTAGGCCGATACATATTCCTCTACATATTTTTGGTAAAAAAATTACCGTTTATTGATTGGTTTGCGCAAAAGTTATAGCATGTACAAAATAGAGGATAGTTTTATGGCATTTTTATTAATAATTTTATACTAGTAATGGCGGTGATCAACTATTTTTATCATGACTGGAACATTATGGTGGACACATCGAACATTTTTGATGCCATTTTGGGACCATTATCATTAATACAGCGATCAGTGTTTTAAAAAATGCACTGATTATTGTAAAAATTACACTGGCAGTGAAGGGGTTAACCAGTAGGGGCACTGAAGTAGTTAAGTGTGTCCTAGGGAGTGCTTCTAACTGTAGGGGGATGGGCTATGTGTGACTCAACACTGATCACTGCCTCCGATTACAGGGAGCTGTGATCAGTGTCCTGTTACTAGTTAGAATGGGGAAATGCTCATTTACATCAGCATTTCCCCATTGTTCCTCTCCACAAGACGTTCATGGGTATCCCCGCGGACAACAACAACTCACAGAGCTCGCAGCTGGCGTGCGCGCACGGCCACAATGCCGCATCTTAAAGGGGACATACAGGTACTTGCATCTGCCCACAGGAGCCATTGTGTCAATGTATACAGTCATGCACTGGTCCTTAAGTGGTTAAGGAGCAGCTTCTAATTCTGGAATCCTATACAGTATGTAATGTAATGTTAGGTTTCAAGGTTTACGCACATACTGGTGCTCATCCATAACAGTCTTAGGTGAATAATAGGCTCCATTGCAAAAATATGAAGACATTTCTAAAATATGAAATGAAACAATGTTAAAGGAGAAGTACAGCCAAAGCTTATTTGGCTTTACTTCTCCTGTGGATCACAGGAGTGCAGTTTGTTCTTAACTTATGTGACCCATTTCTAGCAGACAGAGGCCTTCAGCTGGCTGATGTCACCAGATGCCTGGATCGGCACCCAGCTCAGCCTCTCAGCAAGCTGTTGCGAGCCTATGTACGCTGCTTCGGCACCCTCCACAGCCCAGGGCTCCAATGAGCTCGGGGGGCAGAGCAGAGAGCCGAAAACTAATATTCACCAGCTCTCTGCTCACAAAGCTATGAGAACTGATCGATCAGTGGTCTTTAATCATTCAGTTCCCAGTCTTAGGCCGCGTACACACGATCAAATCTGTCTGCTGGAAACGGTCTGCTAGACCGTCCCAGCAGACAGATTCGATCGTGTGTACGGGCGAGCCGACGGATTTGGCCACCCGACAGATTTCAAAGCATGCTTTGAAATCTATCGGGTGGGAACCTGTCCGCCCGACATGTCTGCTGGTTATAAAACAAAGTATCACAAAACATAAGCCAAAAACAATTTCCTGGTTAAAAATGATAAAACAGCGCATAAAAAGTCCAATATAGATCAAGATGTTGAAGGAAAGTCCATAGATCAGTTTTAAAGTGATTTGAAGGAAGTTTCATGGAATAATTGTACACCCTCCACCGGTTTCCAATCTCCACCAAACGTGAGGCACACTCCCCCGCAGGGGTTCAAACTCACCAGAAACTCAAAGAAAACAGGCCTTAAGCATAAGATGTCCTGATCAGACCTCCAACATCATTCCAGAAGCAGCAAGGGTTAATGAGTCAAACTCCTCCTCCCTTCCTCTGGCACGCCCGACAGGACAGGGCGTGCCAGAGGAAGGGAGGAGGAGTTTGACTCATTAACCCTTGCTGCTTCTGGAATGATGTTGGAGGTCTGATCAGGACATCTTATGCTTAAGGCCTGTTTTCTTTGAGCTTCTGGTGAGTTTGAACCCCTGCGGGGGAGTGTGCCTCACGTTTGGTGGAGATTGGAAACCGGTGGAGGGTGTACAATTATTCCATGAAACTTCCTTCAAATCACTTTAAAACTGATCTATGGACTTTCCTTCAACATCTTGATCTATATTGGACTTTTTATGCGCTGTTTTATCATTTTTAACCAGGAAATTGTTTTTGGCTTATGTTTTGTGATACTTTGTTTTATACCTTGAATAGATGAATTTATTCATTTATTTTAAACAGCTGCTGAGATATATATATATACTGCTGAATTGCTCTAAGTGGGACCAATATTCAATTGAATTTCACTTATTTTTTATATATATTATATTTTATTTATTTAATTTTTATATCTATTCCTTTGATAAAAGTAATCCTTGTCCTTAGCGCCGAGAAGTGCACTATTGATATTCTTCGATTGTGGTCCTCCCCTCCTTTTTTGTGCACTCTTCTTTATATATGTCTGCTGGTTAGTACACTTACCAGCAGACATGGCGTCTCGCACCGGCGCCGAATGGATTCGGCGCATGCGCGGAAGTGTTTTACTTCCTGGTGCGGTGACGTGGCGGCGTCAACGTCACCGCCACGTCACCGACACGTCAGCGCGCCGTCTGCTGGCGGGGATTTTGGTTTGCTCGTGTGTACACGCGTGCAAACCAAAATCCAAAGAGACAGATTTGTTCAAATTGGTCGGTCCGACCGATTTGAACAAATGAATTGCCTCGTGTGTACGAGGCCTTAGACCCAGCGGGGGACAGCTGCAGAATCATACCAATGCTGACTTCACCTAAGTAAGTATAAAATATTAAAATGTCTCTTTTAAATGATGTCATGGTTAACTACATGCATTTTTTTTATATACATTTATAAATATATCAAGCTAGTTGTGTTGATGTACAGGTAGAGACATTCTTCTTTCCTCGGTGCTGGTAAGAATAAAATGTTTTTTTTTTTTTTTCTTTTCACTACTTCTTACACAGTGATTTCCTTTCTCTGCCACATTGTCAGAAATGTGGTATTACTTATGCAGGATCTTTATGGCTCCCTATACACCACTTATTCTCCATGTGACATACAGTTTATACACACTTCTGCCTTATACATTGTCCCTGAAGATAACTGAAATGAATAAAAATTCATATATTTCACTGAGGGGAAAGGCACCGAACAAGTTCTGTGCAAGGAAAAATATGTCAAAAACATTTCAGCAAATACTTAATCGAAGGCATAAAAAACAACCTCTATATCACATTGAACATCAGTATCAATAGTTAATTAATGCAAATGCTAAATATATTTTAAAACAAAACTTCTATTTCCAGCTAAGCTTTTCTTTCCTCCTGCTCTGTTTGGCAGTTTTAACTTATGCAGAGATGCTGTTTCCAGCTGCTTAACCGTTCTTGCTGTTTCCAGTATTGGCTTTGTTAGTGTCTGTGCATGCTAAACATTATCACTATGTAGCTCTTTTTAGTGTGAATACATTTTCTTTTTTCCTCCCTCTTTATACCTTTTAGTATTTACTGGTGTCTCATGCTTCTGGCTTTGTAATGTCCTTGAGAAGCTGGGACCATTCTTTACATTTGAAAGAGTGCCAGCTCTTTTCAAAGATAGTCTGTGAGGCCTGGATACATTTACCCTATCTTACATTTAATACAAAATTAAATTAAAAATTGACTTATGCTTCGACTAGCTTTAGTATTTCCCTTCCAGGGTTTCAGTTTGAGAGCTGTGGATTCCCATTTTTTTTTAAACATGATGTGTCATCCATCTTAGGACTTGGTGACAAGGCCACTGATGTCTTCTCAAGGCAGTTGTTTAATAATTAATTTTTCATTGCTGGCTTGTTCTGTTAAAGTATTGCAACATTTAAGTCAAGCTAAAGGTTCCACAACCACCGTATTAATATCCAAAAGTAATTTATGCTCTGTGCCACTGTAATTATGATAATGTACCATTGTCTGAATATGATTATCATTCCTAAAAGTGTTGCATTAAAATCTGTCTGATATACAAGCCTTTCTTCTTATTTAGTGAATCTTACAGTGTTCCTTTGTCATACCAATTTGAATCTGTAATCTCCAGATGTGAACTGCATAGTGAATGCGTACCGAATCAATAATGTATCGTGGATGACATCTCAGAGAAGGTCTACAAGTGTGCAGCGAGCATAAAATCAATTTACAGAATGTAAAGATTCTATACTTAGTACAGCACCTAAAAAACTATTTTTGCTATCAGAAAAAAAGACACCTGCGTGTTTTACCTATGTGCACATAAACAAAAGCTTTTCTTTCTGCAATTTCCATTAACTCAGGCCTCGTACACACGGCAAAAACCAGCAAAAAAACTGTTTCTTGCCGAGATTCCCGTGCGTGTGTGTAATGCCCCGTACACACAACCAAGCTTCTCGGCACAATCCAGCGAGAAGCTCGCTGGGAGACATATTCTGCCGAGGTTCTCGGTCGTGTGTACACTTCCAACGAGCGTCCCGTTGGGAAGCTCGTCGAGCCAAAAATGACAATGACGTCACCACGTTCTTTCCTTTCAAGAGATCCGCGGTTCTTTTGAAATGACAGTCAGTATACTCCGGCGGCAAGAGTTTCTTGCCAAGAATCTCGTCAGGGAAAACAACGGGTTTTTCCTGACAAGATTCTTGGACGTGTATACAATGCCTCACGCTTATCCAACCATTCTAATATAGTAATTCTGGGGCATGAAACAGGCTGGGGTATACATTAATAAATGTTTTACAAACTTTAATAAAGGTTTACGTATCTGAAAAACTGTTTACTAAAAAAATTGTAGATCTGTAACATATTAGAAAAAATATTTTTCCATATTTTGAATATTTTAATAAAAAATACTTTGAAATAGTGCCATGCCGTACACAGGCACTTCTTAGTATTGGGTGACTAATGCGCTGTCCCTGTCTCCCAACTGTTCTTCCACTGTCATCCACTACCACTATAAAAACTATAATTTTGGTTCACATCCTTCTGCCCTGTTTAAAACTGTTCTACAGTTGCTAAAACAAAGTCATTTATTCAGTGCTGGATATTCTATCACTATTACATGTGACAGCTTCCCACAAATGACCATGCATCTGCCCAATAGAGATGTCCCGAACTATTCGCTGGCGAATAGTTCCCTGCAAACATAACTTGTTCGCGTTCGCCGCGGCGGGCGAACATATGCGATGTTCGGTCCCCCCCCTATTCATCATCATTGAGCAAACTTTGACCCTGTACCTCGCAGTCAGCAGACACACTCCAGCCAATCAGCAGCATACCCTCCCTCCCAGAACCTCCCACCTCCTGGACAACATCCATTTTAGATTAATTCGGAAGCTGCAGTCTTAAAAAAAAAAACAACAACAATTTTGACTGTAATAGAATAGCAGTCAGTTGCCTGCCAGCGTGTGTCTGGGTCACAGTGTATACTGTGCCCACTTGCCCAGTGCCACCACTCATATCTGGTGTCACAGTAGATTACATTTGAAAAGCACCAGGCTGTGAATCGTCTCTCACCAAACTTCTACTAACACGACTGGTATTTAATCCCCTTTAATAGTGCCATCGTATGTCTTGTACGTCACTGCGTTCTTGGCGTTCAGAATTTTTGACAACATTTGTGCGAATGTATGTGCAAGACAAGTTTGAGCCAACATCCGTTGGTAAAAAATCCACGGTTTTGTTGTAGGAAAATTTCCGATCGTCTGTACGCGGCATTAGTGTTTCTTACTTTAAGATTTTCCTTGTTACACAAATATTCTTAATGTTTTTGTAGCTAGATGCTCTTTGTTCCTAGTTTTCAAGCCTCTCCAAGTGACTGTCTCTAGCGACTCTTAGGCCGCATACACACGATCAAATCTATCTGCTGGAAACGGTCGGCCCGACCGTCCCAGCAGACAGATTTGATCGTGTGTACGGGCGAGCCGACGGATTTGGCCACCCGACAGATTTCAAAGCATGCTTTGAAATCTGTCGGCTGGGAACCCGTCGACCCGATATGTCTGCTGGTTAGTACGCTAACCAGCAGATATATCTTCTCGGACATGCGTCGAATAGATTCGACGCATGCGCGGAAGTAATTCACTTCCCGGTGCGATGACGTGGCGGCGTCAACGTCACCGCCACGTCACCGACACGTCAGCGCGCTGTCTGCCGGCGGGGATTTTGGTTTGATCGTGTGTACACGATCAAACCAATACATCCCAGCAGACAGATTTGTTCAAATCGGTCTGTCCGACCGATTTTAACAAATCTGTCTGCTCGTGTGTATGGGGCCTTAGTGTGTTTATGCTTGCAATCTTTTCCCTTGTACATTTGGTATCCTCAGAGCAGTCCAGTTTATGTGCGCCTTTATCTTGCATACTTCTGTCAGCTTTCATAATTTCTGCACCACAATGATCCCTTGTAAGTTTCAGCATGCATTTCCTTATTGGTACCTGTTTCTGCATTCTGCTGAGGTATATTGCTGTGCATTTCTAGTTTGCTTTCTGATCTGTGTTATCCTGTACCTCTGTCTGCTCCTAGTGATCCATGTCTGGTTGTGCATTACTACTTACTCCCAGTGATCCCATGTTTCTCTGTGCACTGCTACCTATTTCCAGTTCCTTTGTCTGTTTTCATGCACTTTTGACAGCTTGGGCTGTGCTGTCTACTGACTTATAAACCTTGCACCTCAGTGCTGTAAGAGACTTCCACCTGTTTATCATTCCTTAGCTCTCAGTAGAGGTGTGCTCAGGTGAGTCAGAGGACCACGACCTAGGGATTATCTGCAGCACAATCCATCTTTGGTTCAAAAGCTCTGGAGAAGACTGAGGCCGCGTACACATGATCGAACATGTCCGCTGAAACTGGTCCACCGACCAGTTTCAGCGGACATATCCGATCATGTGTACGACCTAGCGGACAGGTTTTTCCAGCGGACAAATTTCAAAGCATGCTTTGAAATTTGTCCGCTGGAAACCTGTCCATCGGACATGTCCACTGGTTAGTACGCCTAACCAGCGGACATAAATCTCCTGCATGCGTCAAATTAATTTGACGCATGCGTGGAAGTATTTTACTTACTGGAGTGGTGATGTGGCGGCGTCAACGTCACCGCCACGTCACCGCGTCCTCAGTCCGAGGGGATTTTTGTCCGATGGTGTGTACAAGCCATCGGACCAAAATCCGAGGAGACATGTCCACTGGAAACGGTCCGTCGGACATGTTTCAGCGGACATGTCTCCCCGTGTGTACGCGGCCTTAGTGTTTTCTTATCTGATCAGGCCTTCCAGAAAAAAAAAACTCAAGACCCACCTCTTCTGAAGGATCAGGACAACACTGGATACAATTAGTTTTAATTTGTAGCGCTATATAATTTATTCACTCATTTACTCACTCACTCACTCACTCACTCACTCACTCTTACCTGAAGGGCGTGGTAATTGAATTTGGGGGCAACCCCACACATTTTTTTAATCAATGAGTTTCAATGACTTTTCTCTGTATTGCCGGCAGCCGACAATTCATTACAGCCGCGAGTACTTTTAAATTACCTTTTTTCCTTCAGAAATTACATTTTGTGCAGGGACAGTTTTAAGCACAACAAACAAGCGCTACTTTACAGGCATACTACACACACCCCCCAGGTACGGAATTTAAAGGAATATTTCACTTTTATTGTTTCACTTTAAGCATTATTAAAATGACTGCTCCCGAAAAAAATTCTGTTTTTAAAACTTTTGCATTGATACATGTCCCCTGGGGTAGGACCTGGGTCCCCAAACACTTTTTATGACAATAACTTGCATATAACCCTTTAAAATTAGCACTTTATATTTTTCATGTTCTTGTCCCATAGACTTTAACGGTGTTCGGATGTTTGAAACAAATATATTGCCTATTCGCCTGTTCTTATGCAAACCGAACTGGGGGGGTGTTCGGCTCATCCCTACTTTCCATCAATTCTGACAGAGCTTGAGCTATTTTGCAAAGAAGAATGGGCAAAAATGTCACTCTCTAGATGTACAAAGCTGGTAGAGTTATCACCAAAAAAGACTTTCAGCTGTAATTGCAACAAAAGGTGGTCCTACAAAGTATTGCCTCATGGGGACGGAATACAAATGCCCCCCCCACACTTTTTACATATCCATTTGTAAAAAAAACTTGAAAACCATTCATCATTTTCCTTCCACTTCACAATTATGAGCCACTTTGTGTTGGTCTTACACATAAAATCCCAATAAAATACATTTTCATTTTTGGTTGTAACATGACAAAATGTGGAAAATGTCAAGGGGTATGAATACTTTTTCAAGGCACTGTAACTTTAGTTATTACAGATTCAAGCATTCAAAACAAAACATTATGTTTCTGGTACTACACAATTCCCTTATAACTTTAGTTAGCCAATAAAGAGTATCATTTACATTTTACATGGTTTGTGTTTTCATGTTAGGAAATCTATGAGTTGGCAACACAGAGACGAAAGATAAAGAAATAGATAGGAATCATAAAGAGCACTGATGTTCCACAAACTTTCCATATTGATTAATGACTAACACTACAACACATTACTGCTGTCATGTAAAAGTACTAAATTCTAAAGAGAAAAAGAAGCAGTGTTCTGATATATACTGTGTGCAGTTAAGGTTTCTACATTACCCTTATATACCTATTATTTCATCAATTCCAATTAGTAGGAGTGCCAACCAGCTAGATTCTTATGGATTTTTGCCCAGGCTTTGTGAGCTTGTTTACTAGAATTGCCATTCATTGCAAACGGAGGAGGTGTAGATTTATATCAAACATTAGAAATGAAATAATATTTCACTTTAGTTTCACTGGACTGTACTAGAATCACTTAATGATTTATAGAGACCTTCTGGTATAAATCAAAAGACCCCAGTTGGAATCCTATTCTAAGTTCCTTGTGTCCTTGGGCATGTCACTTAGGCTACCTTTCTTCCCAGAATGCAAAATCTAGATTCCAAGCTTCATTAAGCAAAGAAATCATGCTTGACAAAGTTTGAATACTGCATTATACAGAAAGATGACATGCATGTTTTAAAGAAAATTCAATAACTTATCATATTTGTATGTGTAATAATTGCAGTGTTTGCTAATTTGAAATTGATTGCTAATTTTTGTAACATAAATTGATTACAAAAATGCTACTTCATATAAAATTGTCTTTTTTATTATGTCAATAGATTTGAAAAGCCACACTGTTTTGGAAGGAAATAGCTATTAAGTTAGAATGGAACATGCATCTCAGTTATTGTCAATGAAGCTTCTGTCATATAAAAACATCTCTGCAGACAAATGTAGGATGCAAACAAATGCACGTTTGTTCCCTGTTTCTTTGCTATTCTGTAATTTGCATTAATTTTTTTTGCTTTTGCTTACCCTGACCTTCTGTTTTTATATTACATTAGCCCGCAGCCTGCCCTGGCCTCCAACTAATACACCTCTAAATTTAAGGGTCTTCTGGGGTCCCTCGGCGGCTGTCTCTGGTCCTCCACGCGAGAACTCCACACATTAATGTGAGAGAGCTTGCGTGGTGTGAGTCCTTGCGGGCGCGCTCCCGTGATACAGTTGATGACCATAGCCACTGACTGTATCACTCGGCCCAGGCCCCCGGAGCACAGCATCATTGGTTGTGATTGACAGCAGCGTGAGCCAATGGTTGCGCTGCTTCAATCAACCAATTAATAACCCGGTAAGCCGGCCAAGATGCCATCGCGTTCACTGCACGGGACTTTCAAAGGGTCAGGTAAGTAAACGGGGGTGCTGGGGAGAACGGTATTCTCGGAAGTTTTTTCACCTTAATGCATAGAATGGACCCTATATACTGTATGTCCCATACAGGAAATTGACATTTCAGCCCGCCCTGACCAACAATGATGGAGCAGTGGGTCATGTAGAGCATCTTATCACAGTATCTGCTGCACATAAACACTCTCCTGTGTTACCCCCTCCTGAGGGAACTAGGTCAGTCTTGAAGTTTGTGGGCCTGGCAGTTCCCTCTAGCCTTGGGGGTTGTCCTTGGATGGTCTGCATGCAAAGTGTGGCATGGGTTCTCCCTTTAAAATGCAATAGAGCGTTTGTGGCTTCAAAGATGGCTTTTTTTGAGCCACCGTCACACATGCACGTGATGTTATTGTGGCCATCTTGGTTGAGATGGGTGCCAGTGTGCATGCACAGAGGGGGAGCCACAGCAGGGTGATTTATGCGCCCCCTGCAGCAGAGGCACTATGATGGGATACTCTACCTGGCCTGCCGCTACACCATGGTTGGTGGGCCTGAATGTCCATTTCCTGTATGGGGAATATATAAGGGTCCCTAGCTGTGGCTGCTACTCTCTCTGTGATTGGTGTCTGTTGGCCAGGCTCAATAGTTTAAGGTTAGTAAGATTCTTATTTTTTTCCTTATTATAGTTTTTTCATATGTTGCTTGATTTTGTTTTTGTTAACAGTGTCACTGGGGGATCTCTGTGAGGCCTCGTACACACGATTAAATGAGTCTGTTCAAATCGGTCGGACCGACCGATTTGAACAGATCTGTCTGCTGGGATTTTGGTTTGCTCGCGTGTACACACGAGCAAACCAAAATCCCCGCCAGCAGACAGCGCGCTGACGTGTCGGTGACGTGGCGGTGACGTTGACGCCGCCACGTCACCGCACCAGGAAGTAAAACACTTCCGCGCATGCCTCGAAATCATTTGACGCGTGTGCGAGAAGACATGTCTGCTGGTTAGCATTCTAACCAGCAGACATGTCGGGCGGACGGGTTCCCAGCCGACAGATTTCAAAGCATGCTTTGAAATCTGTCGGGTGGCCAAATCCGTCTGTTTGCCAGTACACACGATCGAATCTGTCTGCTGAAACGGTCTAGAAGACCATTTCCAGCAGACAGATTTGATCGTGTGTACGAGGCCTGAGAGTCTGGTTTTCTCTTTTACTAAATGGGACAGTTGGACTTGTCCACGTGCACCACCTATGTTTTTTTTTTTCAAATTTTTTATTAACCACTTAAGGACCCCCGCACGCACATATACGGCCACAGAATGGCTCGTACAGGCACAAGGGCGTAAATTTACGTCCCCGCCTTCGTGCGGTTCGGGGGTCCCATCGGGACCCCCTCCGCGGCGTGTGGGGGTCCCCCTGCCTCTGGGAGTGATCGCCGACGAGCGGGCAGATGTCCGTGATTTCCGCCCCCCCCGCGATCGCTCCCAGCCAATGGGAGCGCGCTCCCATCGTGTCAGTTCCTCCTCCTGTGTTTACACAGGAAGGAGGAAATGATGTAATCTCTCATCGCAGCGCTGTTTCCCAGCGCTGCTGATGAGAGAAGACATCACAAGTAAGTGTGCACCAACACAACACTGACACACACTCACATAGGCATATTAACCCCTTGTGATCGCCCCCCCCCCACCTCCCTGTCACAGTGTCACTGAATGCAGTGATCTAATCACTGCATTTAGTGTCAGTGTGACAGGCAGTGTAAAAAACAGTTAGTGTTAGGTTCAGGATAGCCCCCCCACCCCCCCTAATAAAGTTTTAACCCCCTGATCACCGCCCTAGTTAACCCTTTCACTCCCTATTGCCAGCGTCACTAAGCGATCATTTTTCTGATCGCTGTATTAGTGTCGCTGTTCCCGCTAGGTAGCTATTTTTTTTTATTGCGATTTTTTTTTTTACTAAAGACATGTGGCTGAATTAATTTTGGCCTAAATGTTTTACTAAAATTTAGTTTATTTGATTTTTTTTATAACAAAAAGTAAAAAAATTGTGTTTTTTTTCAAAATTGTGGCTCTATTTTAGTTTATAGCGCAAAAAATAAAAATCGCAGAGGCGATCAAATACCACCAAAAGAAAGCTCTATTTGTGGGAAGAAAAGGACGCAAATTTTGTTTGGGAGACACGTCGCACGACCGCGCAATTGTCTGTTAAAGCGACGCAGTGCCGAATCGCAAAAACACCTTGGGTCATTTACCAGCGTATTGGTCCGGGTCTTAAGTGGTTAATGGAAAGAACAAAGCTTACATAATAAGGAAACAAACAAGAGTCAACCCCTAAAGCAGTGGTTCTCAACCTGGGGGTCGCAACCCCCTCGGGGGTCAAATGATGATTTGCCAGGGGTCACTGAATCCTGGGCTGTTCTTGAAGTTCACACCACTCTCCCAGCCTTTTTGCCGTGGCCCAGCAGGGCTGTTCGTGGAGCCTGTGGCTACCCACTCAGCCTCATTGCAGCCGCCCATTCAGTTCATGGCATGACTGGGGGGCAGAGACTAGAGGTCAACTGTCTGGTGAGGAATGTGACGTGGGAGGGGCTGGCGGAGACCCTATCTCCTAATTTCAGCATAGGTATCGCTGCCAAGAGACACCAGAAAGTCAGAGACACAGTGAGTAACACTACATGTGATTATAGTTGCCATTAAAAGTCCCCACTACAGTTCTCAGATCAGCAGATGACCTTGATCAAGAGCACCTAATTTGGCTGATCAGAACTTCCCCCAGAATTGCCACTCATCCCATTCCCCCCACTAAGGAGTAAGAAAAGGAATACAAATAGAGAATACATGGAAGGGAGAGGAAAAGAAGGGAAACAACAAAGAAAAAGGGAGAACAGAACAAGAAAAACGGCTAGAGAGGGATGGGGGGAAGAACAAGAAATTAGGATAGAGAGAGATAAAAGGGAAAGGAAGAAGATCAAAGAGGAAGAGTGGTACATCACAAAATGTACCATAAGGGGTCCTAATACTGTACGAGTGGAAGAAACTTAGGGAGCACTAAATGTCCATGGGTTTGGGGACGCAAATTTTTTGTCTTGCCTTGGGTGCTGACAACCTACGCTACGAAAATAATTTTACTGTTAGGGGTCCCCACAACTTGGAAATTTTATCAAATGGTCACGGCAAAAGAAGGTTGAGAACCACTGCCCTAAAGGCAGAGGGAGATGCAGATTATACAGTGTCATAATGCAATGGTAGGGACGCAGCCCACTTTAGCATAACATAAATAATAACAATACATATAGAGGGATTAGGAGGCAACTTGTGTGCAAATCCAAGGTTACATAAGCAACAAATTATAAGTAATAACCAGGGGTCTCACCACTTATGTTTTTATTTGGTTCTAGTTCAGGCCAGTTGCAATTGACCACATGATATACATATAGGGCCAGATTCAGGTAGAGTTAGGCTGGAGTATCCATTGATCCGCCAGCCGAACTGTCACTTTAAGCCGGCGTTTTTGTTTTCTGTAACCAGAAAACAAGAAACGCCGGGTTGGAGTTCCGATGCGATCGGCGCAATTGAATTTCGCCATTGCATCGTTACTTCAACTTAAAAATGGCGCCGGGGGCGTTCCCGCTGATTAACGCTGAAAAAATATGTTAATCAGCGGGAGTCGGAAATTCACGATCTTTTTCGGGCGCGACGCAGTGACTTTACGACGTTTCCGGAAGCGATACGCGACGTAAAGATAAAGCAGCCCCCTAGTGGAGTATCCTATGTTAAGTCTAGGCGTTGTCAACGCGTCGGAAAAAAAAATAATCGCGTCGCTTGCGTAAAACGCTCATGAATGGGGATGTGACGTCATTGACGTTCACTGACAGAATTTGGAGCATGCGCACTGGGATGCATTGACACTCGACGCATGCGCAGTACGTTCGCCGCGGGATCGCGCATAGTTTAAATATTACACGCCCCGTACCCGCCCAATTTGAATTCCGCCGGCTCATTTGCGATGCGCTGCCGCAACTTTAGGAGCAAGTGCTTCATGAATAACAGCACTTGCTCCTAAAATTTCGGCAGAGTAACGTAAATGAGAAGCGTTACTCCAGAGCAAAGATGCTCTCATCTACCTGAATCTGGCCCATAGTGTAAGTGATTCAGAATTCTAAAGGTGAATAAAAATATGGTATATTCTATGAGCCTCATGTTTTGTTTTCTTTCTTTAAAGATCCACTGTGTATCCCCTAAGGAAAACCAATATTTTGAAATGCATCGGGTGCTGGGCATTCAAAAAAGGTTGCAATTAGATTCCATTATCTCTAGAAGGGGAGGGTTTGACCAATGATGTCATCATTCACAACATCAATTCATAATTATCCTTAATGCATTTTAATGAATGCACATTTAAAGCCGAAAACTGGGACATTTTGCCCCCCATGCAGTTGGGCAGTGCTTGAGTTAACTGCTCATTTTTGTTCTGGGGAGCAGCGATATACTTACCTGACATACCAATCCACCCCGCACAAGACTGATCCCTTCGGCTTCTGCCCCCTCATGGTCCATCAGTATTGAAAATTGAATGTTACTGATGTCATCAAGCTCAAAGCATGCTGCATAGACAGGAACTGCCCATTGGGGGGGGGGGGGGTTGAGAGGTTTTCTGGGGCAATCATCAGATCAAGTGAGTATAAACGTTGTGCTCATATCTGGAAAAAGCAAGCAGTTGACCAGTGCAGTACGAGCACAGGCCCAGTGGATGGCCGTTAATGGCCTGAATACATGTTTTTTTTTTTGACTAATTTTGTCTCAAGGTGTTTTTCATGGACTGTTTGCAAGAGGATTTTCACCATTTACAACAGTTTTTGTGCATGTTTTTTTACATATGTTTAATCTCACAGTTCTGCCACTCCTTCCTAGCAAGTTTCAAATATGTTGTACCAAAATCTAGAACTGATAATGCCTGATTTCTAGGAATGTCAACAAGCCTGAATAAGTTAGAAAGAGAAGCCACAAACAAAAACAAAGTAAAATCTATGTTCTGTTGATATTTATTTACTCTTAAAAAGCTGTGGTGGCTCAACGTAATTGGCACTGCGCTGATAAGCCGTTCACCTCTGCAGCCAAGGGTTCGGCTCCCGGTCTCGGCTACATGTGAATTGAGTTTGGTGGTCTCAGCCCGGCTCCTGGTGGGTGTGCTATGCAAGGTAAGCCTGTGCTTAGTACGCCCACCCCCCCCACGAAAACCACCACACTTGCACGCACACAAAATTGGTTTAACACGCACGCACTTTGGCCATGCAGTCTCCTAAAAAAGAGAGGCGAAGGACCTACGGGGCTGGCTGAGCGGGCTAGGCCCCCTCACTTCCTCATAGGGGGAGTCCCTCTGCCCGGTCGGGGCCCCGTTGGGCTCCCAAGCGGAGCAGGCAGGGCGGGGTGAGGGGGAGGTCCTCCCTCACACCTGCCATTGCCACCGGGGGCATGGAGAAGGATGGCAGATTGCCTCTGGGGGGAGGGTCTGCCTACTCCCAACTCCTGCAGTTTTTTTCACAATCCAAAGTTTATTAGAGGATAATTGAAAAAGAAATACAGTATACAGAATGTGTATTTGTAGAACAAAGCAAAAACAAGTATCAAACAGATAACAGATACATCAAACAGATGATATTTATCTTGAGTGATTAAATTGCAATAGGATTAAAATGTGTGATTAGTGAAAAGAATTGAGAAGGAGTAATATAAAGAGTAAATAGGGGGGTAAAGGAGGGGGGATAAAAGACGGGGGAAGGAGGAAGGGGAGGTTAAGGCGGAGGTGGAGGGAGAGAGCAGAAGATGGCCAGTGGTGATGGAGACCAGGAATACACAGAGAGCAGTAAATAATCAATTACGCAACATCAATTTCTATTTGAAATATTCAAAGGCTTATATCACAAAAGAGACGGTTACAGGCGAATAAAGGTTACAAAACAGGAGGGGAGAGATCTATCAAGCGACCAAGGGCCCATATACTGTTGAGTAAGTGAAAGAGACCTAAGGTTGCCAAGCAGTGCATTTTTATAGCACTGATCAATGTAATAATGTTACTGGTCCCCAAAAAGTAATTTGAGGTCCGATTTGCCTGCCGCAGTCCTAAAAATCATAGATCACCATCATTAATAGTAAAAAACAATAAAAAAAGTCCTCAAATCTATCCCGCAGTTTGTAGACATGATGGGCCAGATTCAGAAAGCATTTACGTCAGCGTATCAAGAGATACGTTGCGTAAATACTAAGAATAGCCGGCGTATCTTTTTATGTTATTCAGAAAAGAAGATACGCAGGCTTTCTCCTAAGATACGAGTGGCGTAATTCGCTTACACCGTCGTATCTTAAGTGGCATATTTACGCTGGCCACTAGGTGGCGCTTCACGTAAATTATGCAAATGAGCTATTTACGCAGATTCACGAGCATACTTGCAATGGCGCGTCATATTTTACATCGTTTGCGTAAGCGTGAGACCGGCATAAGGTTACCCCTGCTATAGCAGGCGCAGCCAATGTTAAATATGGACGTCGGGACCGCATCGAATTGTACGCCGGTTACGTCGTTTGCGTAAATCGTTCGGGAATGGGGCTCGACGTTAGTTACGTTCACGTCGTTTACATTGAGAAAAAGCGACGTGATTTTGCGCATGCGCAGTCCAAAAAAAATCGTCAATTACGTAGGGTCATGATTCATTTACATGAATCACGCCCCCACTTCAGCAATTTGAATTGCGCGGCCTTACGCCGTGCACTTTACGCTACGCCGCCGCATATTATGGAGCAAGTGCTTTCTAAATAAGCCAGACACAACGCTCACATGCAGTGCAGCCACTGGTCAAGGTACTGGCAACACTCCATTTCCTTTCCAGTGGATTTTTCCAACGTACAAGTGGAGTCGTGTCTGGGATGTCACAATCCACCATGAGCAGATGTGTGCACCAGGTTGTCCCCGCAATCCTCACACGCATGTCCCACCACATTATCAAACCCACCCATGAGCATCTGCGGCAGAAGGCAATGCAGGATATCTATAGAATTGCTGGATTCCCACGCACCATCGGGGCCATTGATTGCACACATGTGGCACTACGCCCCCCCGGTGCCACAGAGCACATATACCGCAATTGTAAGCAGTGGCATTCCACCAACGTACAGGTGATAGCCGATGCCCAATGCCTCATATGGCACTTCTGTGCCAAACACCCTGGGGCCAGCCATCAAAGCAACAGAATTCGAACATAACATGTACAAGGACAGCTGGCTGGTTGGTTAGTGACATGGGAGTCAGGCATGACTGTCCGAACCCATGATGCAGACATCACGAGGGGCACACGCACGGCTAACATCCTCCTGTCTTTTCCCTTCCAGGTGACTCGGCATATGCACTTGGGCACCATCTCCTGACTCCATACCGGAATCCCCAAACCAGAGGAGAGAGAAGATACAATGCGGCAAACATATGCACCCGTGCAGTGGTGGAGCGCACATTTGGCATCCTGAGGTCCCGTTTCCAATGCCTGGATAATTCCGGGGGGGGGGGCCCTGTTGTATCCCCCAAACTTTGTGTGTCAGATCATCGGTGCATGTTGTGTGCTGCACAACTACGCCATGAGAAAGGGCCTTGAGATTGACATATGTGATGAACTGACCCCCCCACACATTCCCCCCCTAACCGAGGCTACCCCGTCTGCTGAAGGAACAGCAGTCAGGAGTTGCCTCGTGGAACGTATCTTTGCACGTTAAACACACACATTCATCATGGCACACGGACAATGCACGCATGCACACCACTGTGGTCCCTAGCTCACACACACCACATCTACCTCACATTGGTTTAGCCCAAGTCCACCGCACAGGACTTGGGAGCAGCAAGGCCATGCCAAGGCACCAATGATGTTGCAGTCCATTCATACCACATTCACACGGTCGTGGGGATAACCTCTCCCCGACGAACCAAGGTGACACACCTTGCTGGCAGGAATGTCACCCACACATTCACACACCAGTCACACTGTAGCCTGCACTCCTAACCGTGTGCAGTTACTACAAAAAAAAGGGATCATGCCATTGGCCGACATGGCATGCCCTTACAGGAGGACGGCACATACATCTATGCATGTCTCTCCGAAAAAAAAAAATCATAATCTGAGAAAACCAAAATAAAAGAGCACTTATTTGACGTGGGCCAGGCATGGTGCCACGGCTACGGCTCCTCAGTTGTCTGGGGGGAGCCTCGGGTGGGGGGGTCGGGCATCAGGAGGAGGATCATCCCCTCGTCTGTCACTCCTGGCAGATGCTGGCTGCCTGCCTTCTAATGCAAGGGCAATGCGGGTGAGGACAGCGTTCGTCTGCGCCTGCATCCGCAGCTGGAGGGTGGTGGTGTGCTGCTGGTGGCACCTGGTCTGCCTCCCCTCTGCCTCAATGGCAGCATTGTTGGCCTGTATAGCCACTCCCAGGCTCTTCACCTCTGCCACGAGGCCTGCTGCTGTGGCCTGCAGCTCCCCAATGAAGGTCACCATAGCAGCACAGTTACCACTCACATCCTGCAGGCTGTCAGATATTGAGGTGCTCTGCTCAGCCTGCTGCGTGAGGCACTGCTGAACAGTGGCTGCGGTGCCCTGCACAGCCACTGTGCATTCAGCCTGGGTCTTGGCTGATGAGGCCAGGCTGTCTGCCACACAGAGCAGGTCACCGGCAATAGCACTCATGTGGCGTGTCTGGCGGGCCTGTTCCCTCGCAAGCCCTTCCTGGAGGGATTCGTGTACACCGCTTGTCTTACGCAAAGCCTTCCTGGGGGCTGGAGAGGCTTGGGGCTGTCCGGACGGGGTAGCCCTGGAGGGGGTAGACCTGAGAGGGTTCCCCTAATGGGGGTAGCCCTGGAGGGGGTTCCCCTGGATGGGGTAGACCCTGAGAGGGTTCCCCTAATGGGGGTAGCCCTGGAGGGGGTTCCCCTGGATGGGGTAGACCCTGAGAGGGTTCCCCTAATGGGGGTAGCCCTGGAGGGGGTTCTTCTGACGGGGTGGAGGTTTGGGAGGGTTCGCTGATGATGTTCTCCTCCTCGAGGTAGACACAGTCCTCAAGATGACCATGCTCCTCCTCAACTACCTCTAGAGAGGTGTGAGCACTCTCCTCCGGGGTTGGCATTGGTCGTCCAGCAACAGACGATGGCCCTGCTCCCTCCAGCACATCTTTAGATGGCACAAAGCATTCAGATGTTGGTGGACCCACACACCTGTCACATGTTCCCTTGCAACCCCTGCTACACACCGGATGGGGGATAAAACACACTTACCTATCCTCAAGGCCTGTTCACCTGAGTCAAAGCCCTCCAGACCCTCCACTTGCTACCGCTCCAGACACCTGGCGATCACCTCCTCCTCCGGGGTCAACTTAACAGCACAAGGTGGGCCGACCCCCGTGCCTCTGTGGTGCCTTCTGATGGCGGCCACTTTATCCCGGACAAGCCGACGCAAGTCATTAATTTTCATGCCAATGTCCTAAGCGGGATTCATGACCAAGGGCATTGACATCCAGGGTGATCTTCTCCATAATCTGTTGTTTCCTGGCCCTGCTGATCTGGCCACCCTGTGCGCCATGGAGGTACACATCAAATTTCTCTATGGCAGAGATGAGGATAGACCTCTCATCTGGTGAGAAATGTATTTTCCTCCTGTCCCTCTCATTCGCAACATCAGCCATGGCTCCGCAAAAAAGTACTCTGCTCCAGGGGGAAGAGAAGAAAGCTGGTGTACTTTTGCACCAGACGGGCATATGGCTGGGCGTATTTATGCACTCGGCGTAAGTTGGTGGGCCGGCGTATCTCAGGAAGTTGTGCCGGAGTAGTTCTGAGCATGCACACAGGGGGCTGGTTATTCGTCCACGTTGCGGCGCATGCGCCGCTTAAGATACTCCGGGGGTAAAGCATTGCACCATGCTCGGACCATCATTTGCATAAGGTCACACCCACTTACACTTACGCTGGCTTACGCCTACGAAATTACGTTACGCCGGCGCAACGTTGGGAGCATTTGCTTTGTGAATTTCAATGCTTGCCTCTCCGCTGATGCGCCGTAGCGTAAAAGAGATACGCTACGGCGGCATAAATATGCGCCGATGTATGTGAATCTACCCCAATATCTATTGCTCGTCTAATTTGGTCTGGGCCCTGTCTTCCTGGTCTTTGTTTATATAATTTTTAATAAAATATGCTAATCGATTGACCATGATCTTTGTCATAATTGTAATATTGTTGTTTATTAGGGAAATAGGGCGATAGTTACTAATGTCTTCAGGATTTGTGTCTGGTTTGGGTATGACTGTATAATAAAAGCCGTATTAAGGTGTGTCTAATGGTAAACCATTTGTTTTCTCATTAAAAAAATTGGTTAGATAGGGAGATAAAGTGTTGATGAAAGTCTTATAATAGGGTATGGATAAACCATCAGGGCCAGGGGCTGATCTGTTTTTGAGGTGTTTAATAACCCACTATTGTGGTTATGGAAGGAATGAGAACATCGTCTAAATACCTAGATAGAAAATCTTTGTCTGGCTTCGAGTGAGTGTCATATAATTTAGAATAAAACTTTTGAAATTTTGAAAGAATTTTTGCGATTTTGTGGCTTTCATTTGTTGGGCGGTTCAATTGGTCTTTGGAGGGTTTGGACTTATCCAGAGCCTGGTCAAAAGCTACATTTGAGTCTCCTCCCCAAAATGACCGCTCCTACTAACATAGGGCTCAGGGTGTTCATCATATTCTTGAAGAATGGGACTTGGTCTCTGTTAGGGGCATAATATGAGACTAGTGTGTATAGTTGGCCATCAATTGAACCTTGTAATAACAGAATTCTTCCATCTGGATCAACATAGTCAAAAGACTTCTCAAATTCGCAGGATTAGAAAAATAGAATGGCTACTCCCTGCATTTTGTTTTATGTGCTACCAAGGTGAAAATGCGGAAAATGAGGGTGAATATAATTAGGACTGTATCGTATGGGTAAGTGTGTTTCCTGGAGCAAACGAATATCTATTTTAAGGGATTTATAGAAATCTAAAAGTTTTGTCCTTTGGACAGGAGAATTCAAGCCTTGCACATTGTAAGAGGCTATTTTAAGGTGTGTTTGTTGGTTGCTAGCCATGAGATTCAGGGGAGGTAATAAATATTTTAAGCATTCTTAACTACTGTGCTGTACTGTATTGTGAAAATAAGGTCTAAACACAAAACTCATTTGCATAAGTACAGAACACAAACAAAAATTCTGTACTGTATTATACAATACAATGATGTATAGCGTGTCGTTTGGGTGGGAGAGTATCTATATTTATAGATTATCTGTATTTAACCATTGGCTGCCTGCTCACGGTCAAATGATGGAGCGACGGTGCGACTCTCATTCTGGGAAGACGTCATATGACGGCGCCCCAGAGCGGACGCTATCACGTGCTGTGAGATGTTGCTAGGACACAGAGTGACCCCTATTTCTGTAAAGAGCCACAACCATGGCTCTTTAACCATGTGATCTGCTGTGTCCAATCACAGCTGGTCACATGCAAATACAGAAGTGCCATGAATTGGCTCTCCTCGCCTCACACTGACAGAGTGTCTGGCAAGGAGTGCCGATCAGCGGCATCACCTCACAGAGGAGACATGGGCAGGTAATCAGGGCACTGATCATCAGTGCCCTGATTACAGGTAAGCCCCAACAGTGCCTGCAGTGCCACCAATCAGTGTCCATAAGTGCAACCAATCAGTGCCCATAAGTGTTGCCAATCAGTGCCTTTCGTCATTGCCCATCAGTTTCTGCTCATCAGCGCTGCCCATCAATGCCCATCAGTGCATCCCTTCAGTGCCCATCAGTGCTCATCAGTGCCCATTAGTGCCCATCAGTGCTGCCTATCCATGCTGCCTATCGATGCCCAACAGTGATGCCCATCAGTGCCCACCACTGCCACCTATAAATGCCCCCCAGTGCCACCTATCAGTGCCCATCAGGGCTGCCCATCAGTGCCCACCACTGCCACCTATCAATACCCCCCAGCGCCACCTACCAGTGCCCACCAGTGCCACCTATCAGTGTTCACCAGTGCCGCATATCATTGCCACCTAATTTGTGCCCGTACATGCCACCTCATCAGTGCCCATCATTGCAGCCTCATCAGTGCCCTGCATTCTCAATGTGAAAGCCAGAGGGCTTACACACTGAGGCGATGCGCTGGCAGGACCGCTCCAAAAGTCCTGACAGCAGCATCTTTGGAGCGGTGAGAGGAACAGTGTGTATACCACTCATTCCCATTGAAAGCAATGGGAAATCGCAATAATACCACCCCACCGGCAATGCACCTCTGCAGAGGCGCATTGCTGGTTTTTCGGCCATTAGTGGGGGTTAATACTGCACCGCTAGCGGTCGAATACTGCCATAATTTTGCGGCAACTCAGACGGTATAGCGCCACTAAAAATAGGGGCTCTATACCGCCACCGCACATCCCGCCCCAGTGTGAAAGTGGCCTAATTTACAAAATTTACTGACAGAAAATTATAAATAAGAGTAATATGTTTTTCAAAATTTTCAGGGTATTTTTTTTTTTAAATCCCAGCAGTGGCTAAATACCACCAAAAGAAAGTTATATTTTTGTGAAAAATAATAAAATATTTGGGTACAGTGTTGCATGACCGCGCAATTGTCATTAAAAGTGCAACAGCGCTGAAAGCTTAAAATTGGCCTGGGCAGGAAGGGGGTAAAAGTGCCCAGTATGGAGGTTGTCAAATTAGAGTTTCTCTTTAGACATATAGGCCCAGATTCACAAAGCACTTACGCCGACGTATAGCACATTATGGCTACATAAGTGCAAATGTGCGCCGGCGTATGTGTGCGCCAGACCAACAAACCAACATACGCCTAAAAACTGGCCACCCGAAGTAGCTTGCACATGCCGGCGTAGCGTGGGCGCACATATGGACTGGACGCATGTTGCTGCTCCCATTGATTAGGCTTTCAAACATGCAAATGAGGGAAATACGGTGATTCACAAACGTGAGTGCGAGCGACACATAAGTTGTATGTCTGGCATAAAGTTATTTCCCATAGATGAGGTGCAACCCGGCAACGTTGGCGTGGCGTACGACGTTTGTGCTATGGCGGCGTAATGTGCGCCTTGCACTCTGTGAATCTGGGCCCCACAGTATGCCGTTTGAAAAGAACACCGACCTTTTTTCACTCCTATTATGGAGCACAGTTGGCCAAACTAACAGTAAATGCTGTAGATATTTTTTAATTCTGGATTCTTGGAGGGTTTTTAGTACCCTGGACTCCTTGTATATAACCATCTTTTGCTAACTTCAAACACCCAGCTTTGTTATATCTAGAAATAAATTAACAATAAAAAAAGCTCTGCCAATAGTCCAACAAGCCTGTTAGTTTGGATTGCCAGATGATTATTTTTTTTTAGCAATCTTAAACACTTTGGGAAGCATTTTTCCATTTTGGAATGATAGAAGTGCAAGTAAGTTGGCCCGCCAGTAGTAACATTTCCTTATTAGCAACTCATTTGCCTGTCAGCACCAAGCTGGTACTTTAATAATAAGTGGCCTATTTAATTGGTCTATGCAGAAAATACCAGCTTGGTAGATTAGGTTGCTATGTGATCAATCAGAGAAGCAAGTATGAGGGAGGGTTTGTGTGAAAATAGTTTGCTAACCCCTGCCACAAAAAAATAAATTACATCACATAATGCAGCCCTTTACTATTGTCTCACCTTTGTATATCTTCTTAATAACAAAATAAATAAAAAATAAATCTTTTATTTGTCCACCAAATATACTTTATCTGCACAGATCGGTTTAGTCATGCCTGTTTCCCATTATCTGCCTGCTTGCTATAATTTTTTGTTGTTTGTTTTCACATTACACCACACGCACCTTACATGTGTCTTAAAATATTGCCTTGTACAATTGAATATACACCTATTAGCCTGACATACAGTACATTTGTTCTTTTGACTTTGATGTCTTTTTATCACACAGAATAAAACATAGGCTTTGTTTTTCTGTTGTTATCAAAGAACAAAGACTAAAATAATGGTATTTATAAATTTTACATTAGCATGCTCGTCATACTAAACTGTTTAGGATTCATTCCCTTCCTGTACATTTCTGCAAATTTTATATTTGAAGATGAATGAAATGGTTGTAGTACATTTGATGTTTTTTTTTTTTTTTTTTTACCAAACTAGATGTTTTTTTGTCTGTAAACCATTTTGTAAAGGTTATGCTGCAAAAATATAGATATACGGAAAAACAACTGTGTTATAGAATGTAGGTTTTAGGCAACGCTGTTTTAAACACAAAGCTAACAGTTGGAGTTAAAGGGACACTTTTTCCTGGCTAAGTTAAAAGATTAACTATGTAAGCTTTTGAAACATGTTGCCTCTTTGTCATGTCTGATGATAAAAAAAAAAAAACTAACGTGTTTTGAAAGCTTCAATCTTCAATAATTCAAGTTAACAAATAAAGGATATTACTCTAAAGTCAAATATTGTGCTTTTGTCAGTCAGGCCGCGTACACACGTACGAGAACCTCATCGGGCTAAACACATCGTTCCGCCCGACGAGATCCCGATGAGCGGTCGGAAAAGCTCGTCGAGCCAAAGTCCTCATTGAACAACGAGGAAAAAGAGAGCATGCTCTCTTTTTTGGCTCGACGAGCTTCCCGACGGGATGTTCGTCGGAAGTGTACACACGACCGAGAACCTCGGCAGAATATGTCTCCAAGCGAGCTTCTCGCTGGATTCTGCCGAGAAGCTCAGTCGTGTGTACGGGGCCTAACTCAGATGTCATGACACATTGCTGCTAGACAAAAGAAACACTCATTGAACACTCATTGAATTCATACAGGGGTATTCGATTCTTAAAGAGATTCTGTCACTTTGCCCATTCAGCACTGACTAGGCATACTTATGCCACGTACACACAATAAAATTTTCTGTTGGAAAAAACCTTGGATGGTTTTTCCGACGGAATTCCCCTCAAGCTTGGCTTGCATACACACGGTCACACAAAAGTTCTCTGAACTTTCAACCTTTTAAGAACACAGTGATGTACAACACTACGACAAGCCGAGAAAATGAAATTTAATGCTTCCAAACATACGTTGAATTGCTTCCGAGCATGCATCGGAATTTTGTGCGTCGGAATTGCTACAGGCGATCAGATTTGAGAAAATTTGAGAACCAGCTCTCAATATTTTGTTGGCGGAAATTCCGACAGCAAAAGTCCGATGGAGCATATACATGGTGGGAATTTCCGTTCAAAAGCTTACATCGGAATCTTGCTGTCGGAATTTCCGATCGTGTGTACTGGGTATAAGGAAGGATGGTCTAGACATCACAGTTAGGGCCCTTTCACACCTGCGGACCGTATGTCCGTATTTCATCTATCCGTTTTCAGATGAAATACATGTATCCCTATGAGATTGCGGATGTCAGCGGATGAACATCCGCTGACGTCCGATCTCATCGGTCCCCGCTATGGTCCGTATTTTCCATCCGTCTGCAAATCGGATCGGATGAACACGGACAGACAGTCTGTGTTCATCCAATCCCCCTATAGAGGAAAGTGGAGATCTGACAGGGCGGTCCCTGCACAGGTGCAGGGACCGCCCCCTGTCATCTGCTGGCTCAGCAGGGATCAACAGAGTGATCCCCACTGAGCAAGCGCATGATAAACGTTCGAATCATCACGGCATACATACATGTAAAAGGGCCCTTAAGGTTGAACTATGTAAAGTATTCATACTTCCTAACTAACACATTAGCAAAAAGTTTTTATAAGATTCTGTATTAACATTCCATTCACACTTGTCTGACTTGTCATATGACTTTGAAAATAAAAGTTGCATGACAAGTCATATCCTATGTTTTCCAATGAAAACCATTCGTATAAGTGCAACTGAAAGCCATAGTGACTTTAAAGTGGTTCATGCACTAATTTGGTCTGACTTTCATGCAGCTTGAGGTCAATAGACTTCAATATTAACCCTCAAAACTATCTGCAATAAACCTGGACCATTTATAGATGATTTGATTGGAGGAGCTGGGGTGCTATTTATTGTTTTTAGACTTTATTTGAACATGCCCACAAGTGTAGCAATGCACTCTAGATATCAGCTGCAGTGGCTGGAACTATTAGGGAGAGTGTCTATACCCTAAGGCTACTTTCACACTGGGGTGGGGTCATTTTAACCCCTGTTAGCAGCCAAAGAAATGGTTAAAAGCAACCATGTTGCAGGAGCTACGGCAGCGCTGCCCAATTATTTCAATTGAGATTTATGAGCACTGTATACAGCCAGGGACATCTTTAATAATGATTGGACCCTGCACTGTCATGGATATGCAATAAAGTCTGGCAGCTTACCTGTCTCCATCTGTTCATTAGAGGTCTGACTCTGTTCTGGTTGCCTTTTTATCACCTCTCATTCCTGTTTGGCCCCACCCAGGCCACCCCAGGATGTCTATATTAACTGTTGCACTACAGGTCTGCAGTGCTGTTCAACCGTGTTGTTGGCTTAAGATCCTGGCTGCAATGTGCTACGATTACCTTCCTGTGTACCGTTTTTGGCTCGTCCCTGACTTCTCCTGTTTGCCTGTGACCCTGACCTTTTGCCTGTCCCTCGTTTACCCTTGTCTGCCTGTTTCCCCAACCTCAGCTTACCCATCACAATCGCTTGTCCTGCTTGCTGCTTCCCCTCTCTCCCTGATGAGCGTGACCTAGGGGATCCCAGGGGTCACGACCTGGATCCAGCTGTGGCGAAGGCCATCCTCACCACTAGAGGCTCTGGTGAACACAAAGCTGGGTCTTAGACTCCGCGCCCTGGGGAATCTTGGGTTCATGCTTCATCTCTGATAGCAGAAGTTGGCTATAGGGTTCACTGCCCTGTGGTGCATCCCTGACCCCAACAGGGTTCACTTGTCACCTGGCCACAGGTGACCTGACACACTAACATTTTCTTGCCCCCTCAATCCGTGCAGTTAAGCTCTCCACCTGCCTGCACACCATGGACTGGGGTGGTGAGGGGACCCATCAATAGACGGAAAACTCCTAGAACTCCTGGGATATGGGGCAGTGCTGGTGGGGAGGGGGGTGTGATCAATGGCAATGCTGATTTTTTTTACAGACTACCAATATAAAGAGGAGTTTTAATACTCCGCCCTGCTGAGGAAGTTGTAAAACGTAACATGTACAGGGGATAGGAGCCTGAATACACGTCGCTCGCTGCCGTCCTTTGAAATCAAGTTTTGTTCCTGCATTCTTTACTGCCGTTTTTACATTGGCTAAATGTGAGTAGCCTATACTTGTAATACTTTTAAATAAATTGTCCAAGCGGAGAGCACTTAGTTTGTGATTCCTTTTCATGTTCGGGTCCGTTTGACAACGCTGACCTATGAGGATCTGTATTGCTAACCTGCTTCCTGGTCTCCCAAGCTGAGATATCTGCCTGTTTGACCATCTGGTAAGACAGTGGTCTATGTGTGAAGGTGAGAGTACCCATCCTTACTGGTGGAGGAATTACTTTAAGTTTGGTTTTGTCATCGTCACCTGGTGAAGATTTAATTATCCGGATTTATTTTATTTTATTTATCCTTTGGATATTTTTGGACTTTATAACATTAATATATTCACTTTATTTCACATAATACATGTTCAATTGAATATGTTCTTATTGGTTTTACGCTGCACTGTTTTCTTTTGTATCTGAGTTTTAATACTGGCCACCAATGTAATAGGGGTTTACACTGACCACTAATGTAATTAAAAACGGATAGTAACCAAAAAATAAATGCGCCCTAATGGTTACTGCCGCTGCGCTAAGGAGTAAAGAGTAAATGCAAGGACGTTCGCAGCAGCTGTATTAAATAAAGATAATGTTGAAAAGGAAGTCTACTGAACTTAATAGTGAAAATAAGTACAAATAGCACAAACAGCGCTAATGTGTAGTGGAACCACACAAGTGAACTAAATAAACAATAAGTGACAGAAAAAATGTAAATGTAGAGACCCGTGAGTGAAATTAAGTTTAAAGGTTAAATAGTTCATAAAGTGTCTGAAAAAATCTTCTGAATCTCTTCAACGGGCAGTCCTCCACCACACCAGTGTAATGAACACTCCTCCACCAATACGAATGGCCACTCACCAGAACTAGTAGCCTTACACTCACGTGTTTGGCATAAAAAGCATGTCATACAATCCTCAAGTCAGTGTTCAGGATTCATATCCAAAATTGTAGAAGTGAGATCCACATACGTGAAAAAAACAAAAAAGTATAATAGTGTGATATTGCTAAAACAATTTATTGACACACCACATGAACCTACAAAGGTTGCACTCACAAAGGTAAACTCCAAAAACAACCGTGATAAATTCCAAATAAACTTCCTTGATGTTCACAGGCTGATAAACTGTGGTCACGGCGGACCCAAAAAAGTAAACCAGGTGTTTCTCACCACTTCCCCTTCACTTTAACACCTCCTCCTTGTTGAAAATAGTATCCTCAAACGCTGGTCACTCGCATAGAAAAACACATGCAGGTAATCTCACGTTGGTCTCAAATGATCATACGATCTTTAGTGTAGCCACGCCCCCGACATGTTTCGTCATAGATTTGACTTATCCCATGAATAAGTCAAATCAACACTAATGTAATTAGAAGCATTTACAGTAACCACCAATGTAAGGATGGATTTACACTGACCACTAATGTAAGAAGGGCCTTCACACATTTAAATGTGTCAGGAACGCATGTATAATCACTTTTCTGACACCACAGAAATTTGCTGCCCTTTAGCAGATACACAGCAGTGCATTAAAGCGGAGGTTCACCCAAAATTAACTTTCTGTCACTAGATCCAGCATACTGCTGACATCTGCAGTATGTTGTATTTTTTATTTTTTTTGTACTTATCCTTGTAGCCGTCTTTCTTCTCCGGCTCCGAGCGGGGAATCCTGCGGGGAGTAGGCGTTCCTAAATCAAGTGCAGTTGATTGACAGGCTTGGATAGCGCGTCACGCCTTCCGAAAATAGACAAAGTGACACTCGGCTGTTTACGGCGCCTGTGCCTGCCGTGTAGAGCTGACTGCGCAGGCGCCGTAAACACCCGAGTGTCACTTCAGGAATTTTCGGTAGGCGTGAAGCGCTATCCAAGCCCGACAATCAACTGCTCTCGATTTATGAACGCCTATACCCGGAAGGATACGCCGCTCGGTGCCGGAGAAGAAAGACGGCTAAAATGATAAGTACAAAAATAAAAAATAAAAAATCCAGCCTACTGGAGATGTCAGCAGTATGCTGGATCTAGTGGCAGAAAGTAAATTTTTGGCTGAACCTTTAATTGTTAATGACACCCTCATACATCTGCTGCCATGTGCTGTGCAACTGTGTGATTATAAAAAAAAAAGCGCTAGGGACTTTCTTCTGCATTACTAACGCATAGAACAGTACATTGAAATAATTGGGCTGCCCTACACATCGCCCACCCTGTCAGTACACCTTTGCATCCTACACTCCCTGATAACCTCTCCACTCCAACCCTCAACCCCTGTAACTCTATCTGCCTCTTCTGCTTATCTTTGCACCCACCTTTCTTACCTCTATACATACCCTCCATGCTCACCTGTGCAACCCAAACTGTAATTCCTCCTCTACCCACCTTTCTTACCTCTATAAATACCCTCCTTGCCCACCTGCACACCCCACACACCAATTTGCTTACCTTTGCAGAACAGGCTGGTGTTAGGCTGAATGATCACATTTGCAATCAGGACTTTCAAGCATGATCCTTTATCTCGCCAGTGGGCAGCCTTCAATATAGGTGATGGTGGCAAGAAAAAATTACTCGAAGGGCAGTAATTGATAAACGGACTTTTGAGGCAAGACGGGAATATCAAAAATACGTACGTTTTATTACAAAAAGTGTACAAAATGTATACATAAGCAAATCGATAAAAAGAAACCATATAGGATATTTATTATGGAAAATATCCTCTGTGCATCGTCTTTCTCGTACATCACGGGACACAGAGCGGCATATTCATTACTATATGGGTTATATGGAGTACCTTCAGGTGTGGACACTGGCAATCTCAAACAGGAAGTCCCCTCCCTATATAACCCCCTCCCCTAGAGGGAGTCCCTCAGTTTTTTCGCCAGTGTCTTAGGTGTTGGTCACGGAATAGCTTTGCTCCACATCCTTGGGATTAAGGGCGGGCTAACCGGATCTGTCCAAGGAGCCTCAGTGCCAAAGTGGACAGTACCCGGGCCCCAAACCGTGGGGTTTTGCCTATAATGCTCCTCTTTGGAGGGCTGGACCCTGGGCCCAGGACTTGGAGTTCGTAAAGACCATAATTTCCTGTTTGCCAGGGTGCTATATAGGTCCAGGACAGTGGGTACCTTCATAGGACCCCAGGGCCTGAAGGTCTATTACGCTACCCACGGAGATGGGAGAAGATTGGATCGTTTTGCTAGACAAACATCCTGCAGCATGGAGCAGGTAAGAGGGGAGCCTGCGGGACTTGGTTCGACAGCAGGCTCTCCGGGTAAACCTAAAAGGGGGGTAGCCTAAGTATGCTCTGCATTGGCAACCTTGCTCACTATGTCTGAGAAGACAGGATGATCTCATTCCCCCATCACTAGGTTCCCCTGTCTAAGAAACAATTGTGTTTGCTAGCTACCTGCTGCTTTCTTCCTAGGGCTAAATAAGGACCCCTATGGGGCCTTTTGGAGAGTCCTACCTGGCCGGGGGTTTGAATCGCAGGAGGATCAACTAGACCTGAACCAAGAGGGTTCAGGGATTGAGGGATCTACCTCTGAGGAACCATTTTCAGACTCTCAGACAGAGAGACTGTGGGTGCAGTCTTTGACGGACATGGTCCGCTCGGCATTTAATTTACCATTGCCAGAGCCTCAGGTTCCTGCGGTATCCTCTCTGGGCTCTTTGAAAGCTCCTTTAAGCAACGCAGTTTTTCCGGTCCATCCTCTCTTGGAGGAATTGATCTTTCAGGATTGGGTACGACCGGACAGGATTTTTCTGCCGCCGAAGAGATTTGCGGTCATTTACCCTATGGAAGAAAAATTCTCGAAGAGGTGGAAGCTCCCAGTGGTGGATGCAGCCATCTCATGTGTGAATAAATCACTAACTTGCCCGGTGGAAAACATACAAATGTTTAAAGATCCGGTTGATAAACGGTTAGAGACACTTTTAAAAGCATCCTTTGCTACGGCAGGAGCAGTGGTGCAGCCAGCTGTGGCTGCGATTGGAGTTTGTCAGGCGTTAAAGGACCAGACAAAAGAAATGCTAAAAGACATGCCTACCCAACAGGCAGAAGAGTTTTCTGACATTCCCAGAGCTCTGTGTTTTGCGGTAGATGCTATAAAGGATTCCATCCAGCAGGCCTCTCGTTTATCACTATTTTTGGTGCACATGAGAAGGCTCTTATGGTTGAAGAACTGGGCGGCGGAGCCCCCATGCAAAAAGCTTCTGGCAGGGTTTCCCTTCCATGGAGGACGACTCTTCGGAGAGACTATTTCAAGTGGCAAAAGTACCCTTTTACCAGTCAAAAAGACATTCCGGGGTCCTACATTTAAAAGGCAGCTCTTTCCTGTCTCAGGGCCCTCAAATTCCAGGCAGTATCGACGGCCGCCTGCGCGATCCAACTTTAACAGTAGATCACAGGCACAGGCCCCTGGGGGTAAGAGACCATGGTATCGCAAGCCGACAAAACCAGCCCCTAAGTCTGCCTTATGAAGGGGCGCCCCCACTCTCGCGGGTGGGGGGAAGGCTTTGGTTCTTCTCAGAAGTTTGGGAAGCCAAGATCCCCGACAAATGGGTCCGGGCGTCTGTAACCACAGGCTACAGACTGGAGTTTCTAAAGTTTCCTCCGCCTCATTTTCAAGAGTCAAGGCTACCAAAGGATCCAGCAAAGAAGGCCTCGATGCTGGCAGCTTTGGATCACCTGCTTTGCCAGGACGTGATAATAGAGGTGCCAGCCCAAGAGCAGGGGCTAGGTTTCTATTCCAATCTCTTTGTCATACCAAAGCCCAACGGCGATGTCAGGCCAATCTTGGACCTAAAGAGTTTAAACGTTTACCTAAGGGTTCGTTCCTTCTGGATGGAATCCATCCGGTCAGCAGTCGCCACGCTCCAGAGGGACGATTTTCTGGCTTCCATAGACATAAAGGATGCTTACCTTCATGTACCAATCTTTCAGTCGCATCAAAGATTTTTACGCTTCGCAGTGGGGCAGCGACACTTCCAATTCAGGGCGCTCCCCTTCGGGCTAGCCACGGCCCCCCGGGTATTCACGAAGATCCTAGCCCCAGTTTTGGCCAATCTAAGGATCCAAGGGGTCACAGTCCTAGCATACTTGGACGACCTTTTAATCATAGATCACTCACGGCCGTGTCTGCAACAGGCAGTAAACCTCACGGTTCAGTACCTCGAAAGGTTCGGCTGGGTCCTAAACCGGGAAAAGTCAGCGTTCCAGCCCACAAAGCAGTTGGAATACCTTGGCATGAGGTTAGACACAGAACAGCAAAGGGTGTTCCTGCCCCTTGTAAAGATCGAGGCTATCAAGGGGTTGGTTCAGTTGGTTCTAAGCAAGAAAAAACCAACTATTCGCCTGTGTATGCGATTACTAGGCAAGCAAGTGGCCACGTTCGAGGCAGTACCATACGCTCAGATCCACACTCGCGTCCTACAGGCAGCCATTCTAGCAGCCTGGGGCAAGAGAGCACATGCTTTGGAGTCCCCTTTGACGCTATCATCAAGGGTCCAACAAAGCCTGGCTTGGTGGTTGAACCCTCAGAATCTTCTAAAGGGAAGGTCCTTCAGCCCCGTTGTCTGGAAGGTAGTTACCACAGACGCCAGCCTGGCAGGCTGGGGGGCGGTCTTGGAGGGGTTCTCTCGCCAGGGAACTTGGGTGGAAGCAGAGATGCAGCTACCCATCAATGTCTTGGAGATCAGAGCTGCTCGCCTAGCCCTCCTGGCATGGACCTCCAGATTACAGGGGTCCCCGGTGAGAATCCAGTCAGACAATGCCACAGCGGTGGCATACATAAACCACCAAGGGGGAACCAGGAGTCAGGCCGCTCAGAGGGAGGTGAGCTTGATTTTTCAGTGGGCAGAGGTTCATGTACCCTGCATTTCGGCGATATTCATTCCCGGAGTGGACAACCTGCAGGCAGACTTCTTAAGTCGCCAGATTCTGTCGCCGGGGGAGTGGTCTCTGCATCCCCAGGTCTTTCAGACAATCTGCCAGAAGTGGGGAATGCCAGACGTAGACATAATGGCATCCAGGTTCAACAAGAAACTAGACAGGTTCGTGTCTCGAGCGAGGGACCCTATGGCCTGCGGAACCGATGCGTTGGTTTGCCCTTGGCATCAATTCAAACTTCTATATGCATTCCCTCCGCTACAGTTACTTCCGCGCCTGTTGCGCAGGATCAGAGTGGAGCACAAGCCAGTCATTTTAGTAGCTCCAGCTTGGCCCCGGAGGACATGGTACTCACTAGTCCTAAGGATGGCAGTGGGAGACCCTTGGACTCTTCCTCTACGACCAGACCTACTCTCACAAGGCCCGATCCTCCACCCTACATTACAGAGTCTAAATTTGACGGCCTGGAGGCTGAATCCCTGATTCTCAGGGGTAGAGGTCTGTCTAGGCAGGTAATTCCTACCCTGATTAGGGCTAGAAAGCCGGCCTCCAGGGTGATTTATTACAGGGTGTGGAGGAACTACGTAGGCTGGTGTGAATCCAAAAGATGGAATTCCCGCAAATATACCATTGATAGGGTGTTAGGTTTTCTCCAGCTAGGAGTGGATAAAGGCCTGGCTTTAAGCACAATCAAGGGACAGATTTCAGCTCCGTCAGTGTGGTTTCAGAGGCCGCTGGCCACCCACTCGCTGGTAAAGACCTTCATACAGGGGGTCTTGCATATTAATCCTCCTGTCAAGTCACCAATTTGTCCATGGGACTTAAATCTTGTCCTGTCCACTCTACAGAAACAACCCTTTGAGCCGTTGGCTGAGATTCCTTTAGTTTTACTGACAAGAAAGTTGGTATTCTTGGTCGCCATAGTTTCGGCCAGGAGAGTGTCAGAGTTGGCAGCCTTATCGTGTAAGGAACCATATCTCATTCTACATAAGGACAGGGCAGTTCTCCGGCCCCATCCTGCCTTTCTACCAAAGGTTATATCCAATTTTCACTTGAACCAGGATTTGGTACTTCCATCCTTCTTTCCGAAACCCACATCTAGAAAGGAGGGGTTGCTGCATACCTTGGATATTGTCCGGGCCATGAAGGCCTATCTTAAAGCTACAGAAAAGATCCGGAAATCAGATGTGTTGTTCGTTCTACCAGACGGCCCCAAGAAGGGGCAGGCAGCTGCAAAATCCACCATCTCGAGATGGATTAGACAATTAATCATTCAGGCCTACGGTTTGAAGAGGTTGCCTCCTCCTTTGTCGGTAAAGGCCCATTCTACCAGGGCCATGGGCGCCTCCTGGGCAGCACACCATCAGATCTCTATGGCTCAGATATGCAAGGCGGCGACGTGGTCATCAGTCCACACGTTTACAAGGTTTTATCAACTAGACGTGAGAAGGAATGCGGATTCAGCCTTTGGGCAGGCAGTACTACAGGCTGCGGTTTAAGATCCTCGGGATCAGGGGCACCCTTGGGTGCAAAAAAAAAAAAAAAAGTTTTTCTTGACTAAGTTGGATTTATTATTATTATTTGAGTATACCTCTAAATTAAATCTCTTTTGAGAAGATGTCTCCCTCCCCTCATTAAAGCATTGCTTTCGGACATCCCATATAGTAATGAATATGCCGCTCTGTGTCCCGTGATGTACGAGAAAGAAAAAGGGATTTTTAAATACAGCTTACCTGTAAAATCCTTTTCTTGGAGTACATCACGGGACACAGAGCTCCCACCCCTCTTTTGGGGAACATTTTTGGGAGGCATACTGCTTGCTACAAAACTGAGGGGGAGGGGGTTATATAGGGAGGGGACTTCCTGTTTGAGATTGCCAGTGTCCACACCTGAAGGTACTCCATATAACCCATATAGTAATGAATATGCCGCTCTGTGTCCCGTGATGTACTCCAAGAAAAGGATTTTACAGGTAAGCTGTATTTAAAAATCCCTTTTTTCCATAATATACAGTATATCATATATCGTTTATTTTTATCGATTTGTTTATGTATAAATTTTGTATAGTTTTTTGTAATAAAACGTATGTATTTTTGATATTCCCGTCTTGCCTCAAAAGTCCGTCCATCAATTACTGCCCTTTGAGTAATTTTTTCTTGTCTTCAAAATTTACGGATGTTGGCATATGTGAGTGCTCCCCCCCATCCTATTTTTTTGATTCATAGGTAAAGTTGAGCAGACACCTGGATGTTCGGGTTTGACGGGTTCAGTCGAACTTCGGAGAAAATTCCGGGTTCGGGACCCGAACTAGACCCCGAACCCGAACCCCATTGAAGTCAATGGGGACCCGAATTTTTGACTACTAAAATGTCTCTAACAAACTAATGGAAAGGGCTAGAGGGCTGCAAATGGCAGCAACATGTTGGTAAGAGCATTGCAAGTACTCTGCAAACAAATGTGGATAGGGAAAAAACTTAAAATAACATCAAATACATAAATATATATATATATATATATATATATATATATATATATTGACAAGCAGGAACCTTCCCCTAAAGCAGTGGTCTCCAAACTGCGCCCCCCAGGGCCGGATGCGGCCCTCCGCATGCCTTTATCCAGCCCTTGGGAATTCCTCCTACAGGTATGAAGCGCTATTCCTCCCAATGATACGGGCGATGAGGTACTTTTCCTCCCACTGACACTGACACTGACACCAATGATGGGACACTATTCCCCCTCTGATACCAATGATGGGACACCATTCCTCCCACTGACACCAATGATGGGACACCATTCCTCCCACTGACACCAATGAAGGGGCACTATTCCTCCCACTGACACCAATGATGGCCACTATTCCTCCCAATGATACCAATGATGGGACACTATTCCTCCCACTGACACCAATGGTGGGGCACTATTCCTCCCACTGACACCAATGATGGGGCACTATTCCTCCCACTGATACCAATGATGGTGTACTATTCCTCCCACTGATACCAATGATGGGACACTATCCCCCCAATGATTCCAATGATGGGGTACTATCTCTCCCAATGACACCAATGATGGGACACTATTCCTCCCACTAACACCAATGATGGTGCATTTTTCCTCCCTATGACACCAACAATGGGGCACTATACCTATAACTAATACATTTTATGGCGCACTATTCCACCTCCTGACTACCGGCACTATAACTTTCATTTTTTATTCCCACTGACCACAGTCCGGCCCCCCTAAAATCTGAAGGACAGTAAACTGGCTCTTTGTTTAAAAAAAGTTTGGAGACCCCTGCCCTAAAGTATCTTGCAGAGTATCTCACAGTAACATATGCAGTGCTGGTGTAATTAGATTTTAGAAGCAGGACAAACTATCTCTTTTTTCTCCCTACAAGCACAAACAGGAACCTTCCCCTAAAGTATCTTGCAGAATATCTCACAGTAACATATGCAGTGTTGGCGTAATTCGATTTTAGAAGCAGGACAGACTCCTATCTAAATCTCTCCCTACAAGCACAATCGGGAACCTTTCCCTAAACTATCTTGCAGAGTATCTCAGAGTAACATATGCAGTGCTGGTGTTTTTGAAGCAGGACAGTCTGACTCCTATCTAAATCTCTCCCTGAGAGCAGCAGCGGCAGCCTTTCCTTACCCTCTCTGAAGCAGAGCGACAAGCTGTGCTATGTGCCTCTGGCTTATATAGAGGCTGGGTCACGTGCTGCACTGGCCAATCACAGCCATGACATTAGTAGGCATGGCTGTGATGGCTTCTAGGTCACACGAGTAAAACAAATGGTGATTGGCTGCCCTGCAGCGTGCCATTACATTGCCGAACACCGAATCCGAACTTACAGCTAATTTTTCGGGTTCGGGTCCGGGTACAAAAAAATCCAAAAGTCTGGTACGAACCCGAACTTTACAGTTTGGGTTCGCTCAACCCTATTAATAGGTGATGGTGGACACAAACACAGGGGGGCATGATATACATATGACTGCCACCTATATTTGCATGTGAATGCCATCGGTTTGTGGCTATTTACATATGAATGACACTGCTATTTACATATCAATGCCCGTTATTTACATGTAAACACAGGGTCTGCAGATGAGTCACCTGTACACAACAACAGGACAGAGCTGGGCATCATTAGTAGCAGCACTTCACACTGAGATATCGGGGCACAGGACTAAAAATTCAAGGGACAAGGGAATTTAAACCAGGATAATTGGCAAGTTTGACTAGCTGCTTTGGGCCCCACAACAATGATAGGCCCACGGCATCTACCCTTTTGCCCTGCATTAAAGTCTGCCATGTCAACAGTGCTCCCAAACTGCCCCAAAGATGCTGCTTGCAAGTACACCACTTTTTCTAGCACTAAAACACCTGAAAAATACCATAGTGTGAAAGTAGCCTAATAGTCTTTTGAAAATATTGGGCCAGATTCACACAGCGATTATGCCTGCGCAACAGGAGATGCGCGGCGTAAGTCTAAATGTGCGCGTGCATTTCGATGCACGGCATCCCCAGAACGAGATACGCAAAAAATCTACTTTTTTTTGTCCAGCGTAATTTCGTTAGACTGGCGCATCCGTCCGCGCAAAAGTGTGCTAGACAGACCATTGATTTTCTAGTCAAATATGCTAATGAGGGACTTACGGGGATCCACAAAAGAACGTTGGGGTAGCGCAGGCTACGCAGTGTGCGCAACAGCAAAATGTCCTGTCTAAAATTAGAGCTGATAAAAGCTGGTCTAAAAAAAGAAAAAAAGTCTACTTGTTAGATAAAGCAACACTGTTAGTGAGGAGCTCAGCAGTCACACGTGTTGCACAACAATCTGTATGCCAACATGCCAGGGGCATCGTCGCGCATAGCTATACTACTGACTTTAGATGAGCAAAGAAGGAGGAGGGCACGGAGGATGGCACAGGAGAGGATATACCGCACCCTCATAGACCTGTTTGGCATGAGTGATTCTGAGGTGTATCGCATCTTCAGATTCACCCCTCATGCCATCCTGGAATTAACCACAACCTTGCAGGAGGACATCACCAGCCCAACACACCGCTCACATGCAGTGCAGCCACTGGTCAAGGTCATGGCAACACTCCATTTCCTTGCCAGTGGCTCTTTTCAGCGTACAAGTGGAGTGGTGGCTGGGATGTCACAATCCTCCATGAGCAGATGTGTGCACCAGGTTGTCCCTGCAATCCTCAGACGCATGGCCAACCAAATCATCAAACCCACCACTGAGGACCTGCGGCTGAAGGCAATGACAGATTTCTACAGAATTGCCAGATTCCCACGCACCATGGGGGCCATTGATTGCACACATGTGGCACTCCAGCCCCCCAGGAGACAGAGCACATGTACCGCAATCGGAAGCATTGGCATTCCATCAACGTACAGGTGATAGTTGATGCCCAAGGCCTCATATGGCACGTCCGTGCCAAACACCCAGGGTCCAGCAATGACAGCTACATATACAATCAATGCCACATCCGAATGGAATTCAATCAGAACGTGTATGGGGCCACCTGGCTGGTTGGTGAGTGACATGGGTGGCAGGCATGACTGTACCCCCCCATGATGCACACATCACAAGAGGCACATGCATGACTAACATCCTCCTGTCTTTTCCCTTACAGGTGACTCTGCATATCCACTGGGACCCCATCTCATGACTCCTTTCCGGAACCCCCAAACCCCAGGAGAGGAAAGATACAATCAAGCACATGCCCAAACACGTGCAGTGGTGGAGCGCACCTTTGGCCTCCTGAAGTCACGTTTCTGATGCCTGGATAAGTCTGGGGGTACCCTCTTGTATTCCCCAAACTTTGTGTGCCATATTATCGGTGCCTGTTGCATGCTGCACAACTTCGCAGTAAGAAAGGGCCTGCAGATTGACCTACGTGATGACCTGACCCCTGAACCAGACAATCCCCCCCTAACCGAGGATACCCCGTCTTTTGAGGGAAGAGCAGCCAGGAGACAGCTCACATTGGGCATCTTTGCACGTTAAACACACACATTAATCATGGCACAATGAGAATGCATGCATGCACACCACTGTGGTCCCTAGCACACACACCCCATATCCACATCAAATTGGATTGGCACCAGTCCACCATGCTGGACTTGTGAGCAGCAACGCCACGCCAAGGCTCCAATTATGTCACTGTACATTCATACACCATTCACACAGACCTGGGGATCACTTCTCCCTGGTCCTGGGGAACCCTTCTCCACCAAAATTGAGGGTGACACTCCTTTTCCGGCAGGAATGTCACCCCCACATTCAAACAGCATTCACAACCCCAAAAAAAAAAATGACCAGCAAAATCAAAAAATTTCCAGCCAAAAAAAAAAAAAGAGGGGAAAAAAATATTATTGCCCTTGACGTGAGCCACGCCTGGGGCGCCCCCGGCCACGGCCCCGGCTCCTCAGAGGAGACTCATGGGGGAGGGGGAAAACTGGGGAAGGAGGAGCAGCCCCTGATCTCTGCCCACCTGGCGGCCTGCCCTCCAAGGCCACGGCTATTCTGTCCAGGGCAGCACCAAGTGTTGCCGTGTTGGCCTGGATAGCCTGGGTGAGGGCCCTCACATCCTGCCCAACGCCTGCTGATGTCGTCTGCAGTTCATTTAGGCAGGTTGTGAAAGCCCGGGAGTGGGAGTCCAGGTTCCCCAGCGTATCCTTGATGGAGGACAGGCTCTCCTCCATACGCACCAATGTCTGGCTGACCTGTCCCAGATGGCGGGTCTGGAGGAACTGGTCCTTTCTCAGAGTGGCGGGCAGGAGATCGGCCACCCCCTGGTCTTCTGGGACGACTTCCTGCCTCCAGCTGATGCTTGTGGCCGGGGAGAAGGGGAGGCCCTTGGGAGGGGAGCCATGTTGGGGGAGGAGGGGGGGCTCCCCCTTAGGGAGGGCTGCCTGCTGCCAGCCAGAGGGGAAGAGTCCTCAAAAACCAAAAGTCCAGTGCCTGACATTGACTCCTCCTCCTCATGAATCTCCTCCTCCTCAACCTTCTCCTCCTCCTGTTCAACCTCCTCCGCGGACTCCGGCCTTGTCGGGGGGGCCTCATTAGGCTGCTGTCCTGGGGATGGTGCGGTCAGGCCAGATGGCCCTGCACCCTCCTGCACATCTGTGGATGATACAAAACATTCACAGGTTGGAGGATCCACACACTTGCCACATATTCCCTTTCCCCCCCTCCCCCACACATGCTACACACCTGATATTAAAAAAAAAAACTTACCTGGCACCACGGGCTCCGGACTTGAGTCAAAGCCGGGCAGGCCCTCAACTTCATGCCGATGAAAGGTCAGGGCCACCGCATGCTCCTCGGCTGTCAGCCTAATACGGCATGGTGGGCCCCCTCCTGTGCCCCTGGCATGCGCAAGCACTTTGGACAGCTTCTGTTTGACCAGACGCCGGAGGTCATTAATTTTTTTGTCAATCCCAGACCGGGTCCGTGTCTCCCCCTCCCCCGCTGAATTGACCTGCTCAGTGATGAGGTCCAAAATCTCCCTCCTCCTGGCCGGGGTGGTGTTGGCACTGTCTGGGCCGTGGAGGAAACGCCCATAATCGCTAATGGCCCGGGCAAGAATTCTTTCTCTCTGTCATACTTCCAAAAAAACTCACTCCCAGTCAACAAAAATCAGTCACAAAAACAAGCACAACCAATCAAGCAAGAACACACACAAAGAGAAAACAAACCAAAAAAAATCACACAAGCACTCAGCAAAAAACAGTCACAAAAACAAACAGCAAAAAATCAGCAAGAAAACAAACGAACAGAAATATATCAAACAAACAGTCTCTCAAACACTTATCAAAAAACACTTTCAAAGATCTACTAACAAACACTTGATCACACAGAACACTAATGTGACAAATACAAAACACAACGCAACGAACAACAGGACAAAAGCACTTGGTTAAATGGGAAGGGACAAAGGGATGTACTTTTGCAATGCAAGTGCGTTTGTGTCTGTCTATTTATGCTGTCTGCGTAGTCCTTAGTCCATTTCCAATTTCACTGATTGCGCCGCTCCCGAGTTGTGAGCATGCGCACAGCGGAGCTGACATGGTCTGCTTCAAGCGCGCATGCGCGAGCCGGCCGGTCCTTCATTTGCATGGGGTCACGGCTCATTTCAATGTAACCCGCCCACGTCCTTCCCAATTTGTATTACTCTACCTTACGCCTCTGAAAAAACGTTACGCATGTGCAATTTTCTGTGCAAAAGCTACGAGAATAGGGTGATTATGAGGCTACATTGCGCAAGTCTAACGTAAAGGCGGTGCGCTACGCCGGTCCAATAATGCGCATATGTACCTGAATCTGGGCCATTGTTGCTAGATTAGTGTTGTGCTGTGCTTTATATATATATATATATATATATATATATATATATATATATATATATATATATATATATATATATATATATATATATATATATATATATATATATATATATATATACACATATTACAATATAAAGGTGCTTGGGGGTGTCCAACTAATATTTTTCATATCATTGTAAAAAAAAAAGATTTTACCAATTTTACCAATTCCTAAATGTGATGGCTGCAGTAGTTTCCTTTTTTTAGGCTTTCTCCCTTCTAATTTCATCTGGCGATCCCACCAGTAAGTCTGTTGTTTTACAAGAGAACAAGCTTCCCCGAAGTTACAGGGATGAGGCAAACCATTTAATGCTGACAGGGGTGCTTAAAATGATCAGCTTCTATTTATTTATATAAAACCTTTATTTCAAAAGGAAAGCACATGTTTGCTGGAGATTATAAAGTATTATTTGGAGGCTTTATTGTGTTAGTGTATTTACATCTGCTAATACATCTAACACCCCTTCCTCCCAGATTACAGTGCCTTGAAAATGTATTCACACCCCTTGACATGTTCCACATTTTGTCATGTTACAACCAAAAATGTAAATTTATTGTATTGGGGTTTTATGTGATTGATTGGGGATAACTCTACCAGCTTTGTACATCCAGAGAATTAAATTTTTTGCCCATTCTTCTTTGCAAAATAGCTCAAGCTCAGTCAGATTGGATGGAGAGCGTATGTGCACAGCAATTTTCAAGTCTTGCCTAGAGAACCTTGGGTGGAGGGATTGTCACATTTTGTGGACCTTTTCACTGGTGAATCATCTCTTTCACTTACTACATGCTTAGCACTTAATATTCGTTTGCACATATTTGTTGTATGGACTTCACTTATTATTATTATATGGTTACTAATACCGTGATGTTTCACACCTAGACTCAATTTTATAATTTTATAGTTTTATATTTTGCGCTGCACTTTTCCTTTTTTTATATTTTTGCCACTAGAATTTTGTGTTATTCTATTAGTTTATTTCGATATTATTTTTGCGCTGATTGCACCTTCTGTTTTTTGCAATATTCCTAACACATGAATATGCTTTGATATAAACCATTCCATTTCAGCTCTGGCTGTATGTTTAGGGTCGTTGTCGTTTGCCCCAGTCTCAAGTATTTTGTAGACTCTAAAGCCGCGTACACAAGATCGGTTCAAACCGATGAAAATGGACTGAAGTTTGTTTTCATTGGTCCAAACCTATCGTGTGTAGGCCCCATCAGTCCGTTATCATTCGGTTCAAAAACAGATTGCTTGCTTTAAAATTGAACCGATGGACGGCTAACCGATAGGTCAAAACCGATCGTTAGAACACACGAGCATCGGTTAAAAATCCATGCATTCTCATAATTAAGTCGACGCATTCTTGGAAGCATTCAACTTTGTTTTTTTCATCACGTCATTGTGTTTTACATCACCGCATTCTGATACAATCGTTTTATGAACTGATGGTGTGTAGGCACATCAGTCCATCAGTCAGCTTCATCGGTGAACTGATGAAAAATAGTCCGTCGGACCGTTCTCATCGGATGGACTGATCGCCTGTACAGGGCTTAACAGGTTTTCTTCTAAGATTGCTCTGTATTTGGCTCCATCCATCTTCCCATCAACTCTGACCAGCTTCTCTGCCCCTGCTGAAAAAAAGCATCCCCACAACATGATGCTGCCACCACTATGTTTCACAGTGGGGATGGTGTGTTCAGGGTGATGGGCAATGTTAGTTTTCATCACACATCTTTTTGCTTTTCTGCCAAAAAGTTACATTTTGATCTGATCTGACTAGAGCACCTTCTTCCACATGTTTTCTGTGTCCCATGCATGGCTTCTCGCAAACTGCAAATGGGACTTCTTATGGCTTAAGGCCATATTTGTGGAGTGTACGACTAATTGTTGTCCTGCGGGCAGAATCTCCCACCTGAGCTGTGGATCTCTGTAGCTCTTTCAGAGTTAACATGGGCCTCTTGGCTTCTTCTCTGATTAATGTACTCCTTACCCGGCCTATGAGTTTAGATGGATGGCCATGTCTTGGTAGGTTTGCAGTTGTGCCATGCTCTTTTCATTTTAGGATGATGGATTGAACAGTGCTCCATGAGATGTTCAAAGCTTGGAATATTTTTTCATAACTAACCCTGCTCCAAATTTCTCTACAACGTTATCCCTGACTTGTCTGGTGTGTTCCTTGGCCTTCATGATGCTGTTTGTTTACTAAGGTTCTCTGAAAAACCTCTGAGGGCTTCACAGAATAGCTGTCTTTACACTGAGATTAAATTACACACAGGTGAACACTATTTATTAACTGATTGCCGACCGCCCGCCGTCATATTACTGCGGGACGGTGGCACTGCTGGGCGAGAGCACGTAGCTCTACGTCCTATCTTTTTCGGCCACTAGGGGGCCGGGCACGCGCACGCGTTCGTTACAGAGCGGGGAACGGGAGGTATGTGTGTAAACACATTCCTCTCGTTCCTGTCAGCGGGGGAAACGCTGATCTCCCGTTCATACAATGTATAAACGGAAGATCAGTGATTCCCCCTAGTGAGTCAACCCCCCCATACAGTTAGAACACACCAGGAACATACTTAACCCCTTCCCTGCCCCCTAGTGTTAACCCCTTCACTGCCAATGGCATTTTTTTAGTAATCCAATGCATTTTTATAGCATTGATCGCTATAAAAATACCAATGGTCCCAAAAATGTGTCAAAAGTGTCCGATGTGTCCGCCATAATATCGCAGTACCGAAAAAAACGCTGATCGCCGCCATTACTAGTAAAAAAAAAATATTTAAAAATATGACATAAAACTACCCCCTTTTTTGTAAACGCTATAAATTTTGCGCTAACCAATCAATAAACGCTAATTGCGATGTTTTTTACGAAAAATATGTAGAAGAATTCGTATCGGCCTAAACTGAGGAAAAAAAATGTTTTTTTATTTCTTTTTTGGGGATATTTATTATAGCAAAATGTAAAAAATATTGCATTTTTTCAAAATAGTCGCTCTATTTTTGTTTATAGCGCAAAAAATAAAAACCGCAGAGATGATCAAATACCACCAAAAGAAAGCTCTATTTGTGGGAAAAAAAGGACGCCAATTTTGTTTGGGAGCCACGTCGCACGATCCCACAATTGTCAGTTAAATCGACGCAGTGCCGAATCACAAAAAGTGCTCTGGTCTTTGGACAGCAATATGGTCCGGGGCTAAAGTGGTTAATTAGGTGACTTCTGAAAGCAATTGGTTCCACTAGATTATAGTTAGGGGTATCAGAGTAAGGCCCCTTTCACATGGGGCGGATCAGTAATGATCCGCCCCATGAACCTCTGCTTGCTCAGCAGAGATCGCTCCGTTGATCCCCTCTGAGCCGGCGGATGACAGGGCGGTCCCTGCCCACTGTGCAGGGACCACCCTGTCTTTTCTCCACTCTCCCCTATGGGGGGATCGGATAAACACAGCCCGTCTGTCCGTGTTCACCCGATCTGATCTGCCAGATGGATGGAAAAGTAGGTTTTTCCTCCATCACACATTGGAGGGTCGGAGCGGGTCGGATGTCAGCGGGCATGTCACCGCTGACATCCGTGGCTCCATAGAGGAGCACGGAGCGCCCGTTCAGGTCCACCTAAAAAACTGGCAGGGGGACCTGAACAGTCCGCCCGTGTGAAAGGGCCCTAAAGGGGGCTAAATACAAATGCACACCACACTTTTCAAATATTTATTTGTAAAAAGAAAATGAAAACCATTTATAATTTTCCTTACACTTTACAATTATGTGCCACTTTGTGTTGGTATATCACATGGGTCTTCAAACTACGGCCCTCCAGTTGTTCAGGAACTACAATTCTTATCATGCATAGTCATGTCTGTGAATGTCAGTGTGTTACAATGCCTTATGGGATGTGTAGTTCCACAACAGCTGGAGGGCCGTAGTTTGAGGATCCCTGGTCTATCACATAAAATCCCAACAAAATACATTTATGTTTCTTGTTGTAACATGACAAAATGTGGAAAATTTTAGGGGGTATGAATACTTTTTCAAGGCACTGTAAATGTGCTGCTGTCTAAAGATGACCCTATGCTGCTTCATTCAGAGTAGGGACATTTTAATACAGGAGATGTGTTTCTGGCCAAATCGCCAGGTAAAAACAGTAAGGGAAAATGCCCAGAAAAATAAAACGAATACAGCCACTACATGTAATGATCGACAAGCTGTAATATTTTCAATTTTGGGCTTTGGGTTTAATATGCTTTAAATGAGCAGTGTAATGTAGCTGACATTGTATTCTGACTAATTATTCTGGTCTTTGAATGGTGCCTGAGGATTACTGAACTGTTGCTCTGATATATTATTGTGTTTCCCTGCTTTTCAAATAAATCATTGCTTGAACTTTGCAGAGCACTTGAGGAGTGACATTTTCAGCTCACAAATAAAATGTAACAAACAGTAAGTGTATATAACATACAGAGTAAACACTCATAAAAAGGGCAATCAAATATATGTGTACAAGTGAGCTTGCATATTTTATTAATTTAAAGTGAAAAAGGTTCAATTATGCCACAGCAAGGGTTATTTTCATATATTATCAATATATTGTTTGCTTTATGCTAATAAAACAACTGATAGGGACCCCATCAGTGATACTTAAGTCAGTGTTGAGGTTTCAGCACATGCAATGATGGGTTTTGGATTAGGTTACAAAGATTTTCCATGATCAAATTTACAATGTCAGACGTTTGGTACATGACTAAAACAGAAGTCAAATGTATGATTTTTTTTTCTCCTCTCCTTGATCAAAATGAATGGTCAAAAATAACTCACAGGAACTCTATGGCATTTACACTCTAATATGATTATAAAAAGTTATCATATTGTGAATATACAACATCTCTAATCACAATAAAACTTTAAAATAGTAACCTTCTGTATATGTTCAAGAGGTCCAACACTGTTGCCTTGCATGTACAGCATTACAGATCTGTGTTTTTGTTGGTATTTTAATTGTGCAATAATGCTTATTAGGCCGGGTTCACACTGGTCCGACAAACGCCTCGACATTGGGAGCTCATGTCGCATGACGTGTGAAAATCAATGTTTCCCTATGAGAGCTGTCTTAACTGGTCCGACACAAGTCGGTCCAACTTTCAAAATGCTCCCTGTACTACTTTGGTCCGACATTCATCCTACTTCAGCCCAATGAATATCATTGAAGTCACATCAAAGTAGGATCCTTGTCCTAACCATCTGACTCTTTAACATTTGACATGGTGATTACAGCAGCAATAAAAGGAATTTATCTCACACTGGGATTGTTTTGATTGGTCAAAGAACAAGTCAGACTATCACAAAGTTGGATCAAAGTAGTATCCTGTTCATGAAAGTCGGATGGATGTCAGACTGATGTCGCAGAGCAAAGTAGGATGAAAATTGTATGACAGTCGTGTGGTACTAGTGTGAACCCAGCCTTATTCATAACTTCAAAGTAGGGATGACCAAATTTGGCTAGGTGTGGTTTTGCAAACAATCATATGAATGTAGTCTGCTTTAAATCAAAATATAAGAATCTAAGAATCTACAGTTTGACCAGCTGTAGTTACTAAAAGCAAAAAGTGGCAAAAAGTTATAAGTGCAAAAGTTGCGACAGCGCTATTCTCTTATCATAATAAATGACTAGAAATCCCTCTATATCTCATGTGTCATAGCTGTGAACAATCAATATAATTAAAATATATTATATCAAAAATAAGTGCAAAAATGCATTAATATAAGTAATTTACATAAAAAAAAAATTAAAAAAAATAACAACAATTCATAAGTATAAATAGCGTAAAAATAACGTCTCCAGTGCAAAAAAATGAAAACAAAAAAAATATTAAATATACATAAGTGTCATAAATCTGCTGTGCTTTGTGCAAAAAATTATCTTTTCAGTGCCTCTATCACACCACATGTCCTCTACCCTTACACACTGATTACTCACCAACCATAAATTCAGACTCAGTTCATATAAATTACCAACAAATTTCAGCCAAAATCATATTAACTTCTTCCCAGCAAAATACTGTATATCTCTAGCTCATAAACACTGAATTCTTCTAGATATCCCCTGGCAGCATTGTCACTGCTAATAACTGTTCCCTTACTTGACCAAACAATGGTCCTATAGTTCAATAAGGAACCCTGCAGCTTGGATTCCTACTCTTTAGTGGACTGATTATATCACTGGGACTAAGAAGGTGACTTTGTACTGACTAAAAGATAATTAAAAAAAAAATTGTTTTGCCTTTACCATGGCAATATATTGGCAAACAAAATACTTACAGAGGGTTAAAGGTTTTGGAATTGCAGAACTTTTATGATACTGTATCATTTTTGTGAGCTTCTTTTGCTCAGGAGAGATGTTTGAAAAATACTGCATGTTGTAAGCGTGCACATTGTATTACCAAAAGTATTGGGACCCTTGCCCTTACATGCACATGAACTTTAATGGCATCCCAGTCTTAGTCCGTGGGGTTCAATATTGAGTTGGCCCATCATTTTCAGCTTCCAGTCTTCTTGGAAGGCTCTTCACAAGATTAAGAAGTGTGTCTATGGGAATGTGGGACCATTCTTCCCAAAGCGCATTTGTGAGGTCAGGCACCGATATGGACGAATAGGCCTAGCTCACAGTCTCCACTCTTATTCATCTCAAAGGTGTTCTATTGGGTTGAGGTCAAGTTCCTCAACCCCAAACTCGCTTTTTCATGTCATTATGGACCTTGCTTTGTGCAGTGACCATTAAAGTTCATACGTGTAAAGGCAGGTGTCCCAATACTTTTAGTAATATAGCGTATTAATACACATACAGTATCTCAGGTTCCTGATATAAGAATGTTTGTTGCACATACAGGAGGATGTCACGGATATTGGCAATAGGGATAAGCACAGGGGGTTTAGAAAAACTGCATTTGTTAAGTATGCAAGAAGCTCTATGGAAACAATATTAATAAAAAGGACTAATTTATCTTTCTATGTACATTTTTGTTTCCTTCTATAATATTATTTAATTTAATAAGTTACCATTGACATGTCCTTGACTTTAATTGGCTTGGTCAAGAAATAGTTATACTTTACAAAGTTCTATTTGAAACTCAAGGGCAATCTACATAAAATATAATATAATGACTTTTCTTTAACACCAATTCTCTATTTACTTTCTGCCACAGAAAGCTATGCCCGTGAAGAATTGCTAAATGTATTTGCAGCGGAAAGAAAGTGGAAAGCTTGTGGTGGTTAGTAATAGCAAATAAGAAACTATTGCAATGGAATAATGTGCCTGGCTCCCACAATCATCTAGCTATCTAAAGCTTTCTCAAACAATGCATTCAGCGACTAGTTTATTATTTATGAACAGTGGAGCTCAAAGCAGACACTCGGATTAGTGTTAGGTAAAATACATTTATAAAATGGAACATTGTGCTGATAAAGTCATTAAATAGCATAATCTTTAAAATACCACATGCATTATTGGTACATAAAGGTAGCTGAAAAGAAAAGCTGATGAATCTTTAAATGACGCATAGCTTTGAGAAGCCTTATGCTGGTAAAATCATGCAATATGTTCCAGTTACCATACTAACAATCTTTAGGTACACTTTGTCATTTGATAGGTAGACACACTGAACCTTTTAGATAAGACTATTTACTAAGGAGTCCTACAAAAAAAAGAAAACAAATTGCCTTTAAAGCTGGGCTCAAGGCAGATGTAAAAGATATGATAGCATGCATTTCTGTATTCATTATACATCATTAACTAAGTTATGACCGCAATACACTAAACTACTCAAGCACACTGCCCCATGTTGTGTAGATATTAAATATTTTCAGCAGAGAACAAGGAATGCATACCTCTGCACTTTCCTAGTTCTCAGACTCAAGCTGTCAAAATGACAAATTAGGCATAGATCTATACTCAAATAGGGTGACACAGACAGCAATAAAAACTTGATAGAGGTTCTAACCCCCTTGCCTTGCCTCTATTTCATTTTTTCTTTTAATGTTTTGTCGAAATTTGACTTGGAATTGGCTTCTACAGCAGATTCCCTGAAAACCCCTGTACAGTGGCGCTCAAACTTCCTCCGAGTTAGCCCTGCCCTGGCTTTAGAGGGGGCATGCTTTAAAGTGTATGTTTATGACTTCACATATTGCACAAAGATATTAGATGTAATTGATGGGCACTGTTATTTGCTTGCAATACACATTGCTTTCATGTTTTTTATTGTCACATTTGTTATTGTGTTTTCATTTTTATATTAATGTGATACACAATTTGTTTTATTTTAGTCACAGGGTACATGCCGTTATGTATTATTGCAATTGATGATGTATAGTAGGTGTATGGGTATAGAGCATATGATTTGATACACTAGGATAGAATTGATTTATTTGAATTTAGCAAAGCATATTTTATATATTCACATTTCATTGGGTCATTCATTTTACTTCAAATGTAGCGTGAGCCTTTAAGTGTTTTGGAAGTATGCAAGATGATGGCTTGTTCCTTGTTCCATAGAACATGGCCCATGTATACACATTCCCGACTTGTGTGTTTGATTTTTCTGAATGGCTTATATCCAAAGGAAGATAAAGTGATTGTAAAGGCTTGTTTTAAAAAAAATAACAAACCTGTTATACTTACCTGCTCTATGCAGTTGGTTTTGCACAGAGTAGCCCAGATCCTCCTCTTCTCAGGTCCCACTTTGCTGATCCTAGTCTTTCCCTCTTTTGAGTGCCTCTCAGCCAGCAGCTTGTTACATGTTGTCACCCAAGCCGAGCCAGAGCTCTGTGTATCCATTCAGACATGAAGGCCCACCGGCCTGGCCCCACCCCCTCTCTCTCCTGATTGGCTGACTGACTTTGATTGACAGCCGTGGGAGCCAATGGTTCTGCAGCTCTGTCTCAGCCAATCAGGAGGAGTGTCTTGGATGGCTGAGGGGATCGTGGACATTGCTAGAGAGAGAAAGAACTTGAGTTATAGAACAGAGCAGAGCATTTTAATCCAGTAATGGGTAAGGATCATCTGCAAATAGCCCACAAGCAATACCAGTGATTAGTTCTTTGTGCTCGTTCTTGTGCCTTTTCTTAGGCACAGCTTTCAGAGTTCAGTGCCTCTATATGTCCATGCGTGCTAAGTTACTGGACAACAATATTTTTTTTGACAACACCTCATCTTTTTTTTACACATCATATTCGTGTACAGTAGCCATTTTGCACTTGCAGGCTGTCTCCTTTTGTAGATGCCTCTGTGATAAGACAGAATAAAAAAATACATTAAACTCATATACCATCAGTACCTGTACTGCCTCTTAAGCTGGGTATACAGTACATATACTGTTTTCTTTTCTCTCTTTTGTTTTCAACCAGCTTGTTGAATAATAAAAAAAAAAAAAAACTGGTTGCCACATCAACAAAAGCAATGTGTGATGCAGGGATCTCTCCCATTGCTTTATTGTATTCTGACAGGGTGACTTTCCTTCCTGTCACTATACACAGATCAGAACTTGCAGCTATTGGCTGTAAGTCCTGCTTGAATTCTAGTTTTCCAGCAAGATCATGCAACAAAAGCCTACTGAACCGACCAAATTTTAGTACATGTATACCTAGTTTTACCCTGTATCCTGCAGAATACATAGTTACATAGTTAGTCAGGTTGAAAAAAGACACAAGTCCATCCAGTTCAACCATAAAAAAATAAACAAACAAAATAAAACACAGTACATCCCATACACCCAACTCCATACCCACAGTTGATCCAGAGGAAGGCAAAAAAAACAGCAGAGCATAATCCAATTTGCTACCGGAGGGGAAAAAAATCCTTCCTGATCCCCCGAGAGGCAATCGGATTTACCCCGGATCAACTTTACCTACAAAACTTAGTACTCAGTTATATTATGTGCATTTAGGAAAGAACAACATGATTACCGAGAAAGAAAAAACGGACAAAATTCTGCCTCCTACCAGATTAATCCCATCAGAAATACATTAAAGTGGAGCTCCAGGCTGTACCTGCTAACTTTTATTATTAGCACACTTACCTGTCCATGAATCCAGAGGTGTCTTCACTCGAGCTGATTTTTCAACTGACTCTCAAGTGCTGCCGCCACCATCTTGGATAAGGGAAATTGACAGTGAAGCTGTGCGGCTTCAAGGCCCAGTTCCCTACTGCTTGTGCACTTTTGTGAATGGGCCAGAGGTGGGGGAAAGAGGAGGGAGCTGAACTTTCACATGAGTTTAATGCAGAAATGTCATCCAGAAATGGGAGCAGGTACCTATTATGACCAGGTACATGCCCCCCCCCCCCAAAGGTGCCAAATGTGGAAGTGGAGGTGGGAGGAGAGAAATAAGCTAAGTTTCCCCCTTTGGATGGAGCTCTGCTTTAAGAAATTATGACAAACCACAGTTATTAATTCTTAGCACACCCACTCAGTATTAAAAAATTACACAAAAGATCGCAACGAAACTGCAAAATTGTTAAGGAGTCCATGTTGGGGTCCATTCCTGTTCATAAATGCTGTAGCATATAGAGAAACACTCAAACATCCGTAGGAGCATTTGATGAAAGTAGAAATACACAATACCTTACACAAAGCAGCTAATATGTATTCAATATATTGTTTTATAAAGTGCAGCACAATACACAGGCAATTGATAATAAATACATCAAAATATACAATCTATCACTCAGTAAAGGGAGTACCAAAGAATAACAATTTGGGAATGCCCCCATTCTCAGATGAGACCTGCCCACAATAACACTCAATATCCCTTTGGGGAAAAAAAAGTATTGCTGCCAACCCCAAGATGGTATCAGGTGCAGGTGCACAAGGCCATGTAGCATATGATATGCTTAATTAAGTAATATATATAAAACTGTGTATTGCATTGTATTGTATTACAATATATATTAGATGCATGCTAGAGACTCTAAGTTAGGTAATGTGTACTTTTACTTTTATGAAAAGCACTTAAGGCTATTGGTTTCTCTGTAATGTTTCTCTAGTCACAGTCTCTTCACTTGAATGCAAGGACTGGTTTAGAAAATTAAAAGATACTAATTCACTTTAAGTATAAAGTTTACAGTGAGTCTTTGGTTAAAGTATTATGATAATGAGGGAGTAGGATTAAAGTGTCTGTAAAAGTTCACATAAACAAAAAAATGTCATACTTACCAGTTCTGTGCAATGGCTTTGCATGGAACAGCCCTTATCCTCTTCTTCTTGGGTATCCTGCCAGGAGTCCTGGCCCCTACCCCTGCCGAGTGTCTCTATAGCAAGCTGCTTGTTTTGGGGGCACATATGCATTCTGGCTCCCAAGCTGCCTCTGTGTGTCTATGAGGCACACAGAGCATGGCTTGGCCCTGCCCCCTGCTCCCTCTTTACTCGCGGTGACTGACAAGGGAGAGATAATGGCTCTGGTTATTGTGTGTGTGGCTATTGTGTCTAGGCCAAGAAGGAGGGAGAGACCCAGAAGAGCTTTTGCTCTTGTACACATCACTGATCCAGAATTGGGCTCAGAAGAGTAAAGTGGGGGACTGAGGGGGGAACTTTAATTTAGGAGCTTTTGGATTTTTTTGCCAAAGTTCTTAAACTCAACTCCATAAAAGCCTATATGTCAATGTACACATAGGCTTTTAGCACAGTTTAAGAGCTGCTTAGTTTAGGTGAGCTTCAATCTCCCTCTCTTGAATGTGGAAGAATTGCATTCAGGATAGGCCATGGGAAACTGAAAAACACAGCAAAAACTTGCCACATTTTTGCCACGATTTTGCCACGTTTTGTGTTTTCCTTTGTCCAAGGCAAATGTAGGTCAGTGTACATGAATCTTAAGGTTGGGTCAAGGTCATTACTTAACACAATGGGTAATTTTTATTAGCTTTTAACACAAAATACCCCTTAAATGAGTAATGACACGGAAAACCAACATACTATCTTTAGGAAATGTTCAATCATGTTTTCTGTCAATGGGAATAAAAAAAAAATGTATAATGTATTTATTGGCGTATAACACTCACTTTTTTACCCTGAAAATAGAAGGTAAACTGTGCCTGCGTGTTACACGCAGGGGGGTGTGGAAATTATTTTTCCTGAAACTTCCCTCTTAAAGTTAGGGTGCATGTTATAGGCCTGTGCGTGTTATACACCAATAAATACGGTAGGTTATCTGAAGAAAAGTGAAAACGGTTATTCATCAAATATTACGGATCAGAAACCATTTTCATAGAGAAACAGAAAAAAACGTACATACTGTATAGTTAACTATTTTATTTATATAGCAAAACACTGCAGTCTTTCTATTCCAAAACTAGTAATACATTTTTTTGTATGTGTCATCAGTTTGTAAACCTTAATAAAGGTACAGATTATTTTAACATTATATATAAAATGAAGGTTAGAAGAATATAAAAGCAGAATGGCTACAGTCTGGTAGTAAAAATGCAGCAACAAAATAAATTTAAAACTATAATACCTGCAGTCCCCAGGATACAAACAAGATTGATTCTGTAGATTGGTTCTTAAGTTGCATTTGTATGTAAGTTGGAACAGGTACATTTTTTTAAGTGTAACTAAAGGCAAAAAAAAAATATTTTACGTTTTTTGAACAGCATAGGGAAGGGTTAACGCCCTTGTAATGTTTGGTTTGCTGTCTGTGCCCTTGTTCAGAATATTTCACCTCACTTTCTGTCCCTGTGACAATTGGATTTTGGGTTGGTATGGAGACAAGGATTGGTGATAAAGCTTTAGACACATGTGGAGACACATTTTTCCCATGATAACACTTACAGGAGTGAATTTCCCTTCCTTGGGGTAGATTTCCTCTCACGTCCTGTTCTCGCCTTCCATTTGTAAGTATGAGTTGTATGTAAGTCGTATGTATGCAACACGGGGACTGCCTATCTGTCTATCTATCTATCTATCTATCTATCTATCTATCTATCTATCTATCTATCTATCTATCTATCTATCTATCTATCTATCTATCTATCTATCTATCTATCTGTCTGTCTGTCTGTCTGTCTGTCTGTCTGTCTGTCTGTCTGTCTGTCTATCTATCTATCTATCTATCTATCTATCTATCTATCTATCTATCTATCTATCTATCTATCTATCTATCTATCTATCTATCTATCTATCTATCTATCTATCTATCTATCTATCTACTGTGTATATCTATCTATCTATCTATCTATCTATCTATCTATCTATCTATCTATCTATCTATCTATCTATCTATCTATCTAATCAGACTCAAGGCAGGGACAACTCACAGTCTCTTTAGGAAAACACCATGTTTAATGCACAGGATATTTCCAACAGAAGAAAAAAGGGAATCTTGCCATCCAACAAACAAAATAAATGTCTGCTCTACCGAGCCTTACTGTATCTGTAGTCTGACCAGTCCTTTGGTTTGGTAGTAAGTAGGGTTGTCCTAATACCAATACCGAGCATTTGCACGAGTACTTGTACTCACACAAATGCTCCGAATGCCTTTGCCGATACATGGGATGGGTTAGAGGAAGTCAGCAGGTGGAGTCAGCCGAGCAGAGGGCGGAGAGGGGTGGAGAGCGGACGGAGAGCAGAGTGGAGACTGGGCAGAGAGCAGAGAAGTGAGCGAGTCCTCTGGTGGGTAATCTTGTAAGGGGCAGCCGCATCATCCATCGGCGATCGGAGCCGTCACATTCGGTAACAGAAGTGACGCTCCATGTTGCCCTTACACAGTTAGTGCTTGAAAATCCTGACGCCCATCTTGGTACACCCTGCATTCGGCCACAGTATGCCAGCAGCGGACATCTTGTTACACCCAGCCCATGTAGTTCGGGCTGGGTCTAACAAGATGTCCGTTGTTGCTTTATTGAGGCAGGGTGTACCAAGATGGGCATCACAGAAGCAGCGTAGAAAAATATATCCTCTCGTGCCCATAAGTGCCAGCCGTCAATCAGTGACATATGTTAGTGCCCATCCAGCCAGTGCCCATCCAGCCAGTGCCACTGCCAGTCATCAGTGTGTGCCACCTATCAGTGCCCAGCCATCAGTGTGTGCCACCTATCCGTGCCTAGCCAGTGCATGCTACCTATCAGTGCTCATCACACAGTGCCAGCCAGTGCCACCTATCAGTGCCAGCCATAAGTGCATGCCACCTATCAGTACCCTAACATCAGTTTGTGCCACCTATCAGTGCTCATCACTTAGTGTGAGCCAGTCAGTGCCACCCATCAATGCCCATCAATTAGTGCGTGCCACCTATCAGTAATGCTTAATCAGTGGCACCTATCAGTGCTCATCAGTGCTCATCAGTGCTGCATATTAGGGCCTCCTCATCATTGCTACCTCATCAGTGCCACCTATCAGTGCTCATCACTAAGTTCCATCTATCAGTGGCAGCCAGTCAGTGCGTGCCATCTATCACTGCGTGCCACCTATCAATAATGCTTAATTAGTGCCAAAAAACTATCGATAATCGGTATTGGCAAGTACAAGTATCAGTACTTGTACTCGGTCTTAAAAAAGTGGTATTGGGACAACTCTAGTAGTAAGTGTCTTTACAGTTGCACAAACTTGAATCCAAAATCAGGGATAAGCAGCCATGCTCCAATATGCCTCATCACATAGAGACACACTCTGTCTCCCTGAGAGCTAGGCCCAGCTGCTTTAATCAAGACCTGAAAGGCAAATGATAAGCTGCGGATCCACGGACTTGGGAGTCTGTCCCACCCAGAGCTCTATCAGACTCCCAATAAAACCAGCCCCGGAACAGACTTTACCAACACAGGGTAAAGAACTATCTTTCTTTACCCTGAATTCTCTGCTGGAATTATCTTAGATTATAAATCTGAAACTGTGAAACTGTGGAGGAACATATATCCCATCAATCACTTATCCTGTCATTTTAACTTGTTTTACAGACACCCCGCTACAATATCTATCTATCTATCTATCTATCTATCTATCTATCTATCTATCTATCTATCTATCTATCTATCTATCTATCTATCTATCTATCTATCTATCTATCTATCTATCTATCTATCTATCCATACAGTTAAGTCCATATATATTTAGACACAGGCACAATTTTCATACTTTTGGATATGTATAACAGAATAAAATGAAAACAAAACAATTCAAAATATTTTCAAATGCAGACTTTCAGCTTTAGTTCAAGCAGTTGAACTTAAATATCAAGTACAAATTTTAGGAACTGCAACCATTTTTATACACAGTCCCCCCATTTTCAGGGGCTCAAATGTAGAGATCAGATGACTTACTCTGCAATTGCAGAATATTCCACTTATTTTCCTTAAAAAGCTCCTGAGTTGCTTTTGCAGTGTGTTTTAGATTATTGTCCCTCTGTATTGTGAACTGTCGTCCAATACATTTTGCTGCATTTGGCTGAATCTGGGCTGACAGTATATCTGTAAACACTGCAGGATTCATACGGCTACTTCTGTCTTAGTTCACATCGTCAATAAACACCAATGATCTAGTGCCACTAGAAGCCATGCATGCCCATGCCATCACAATGCATTCACAATGTTCTACAGATGATGTTGTGTGCTTTGGATCATGAGCTGTTCCAAGCCTTCTCCACACATTTTTCCCCCATCATTCTGGTAAGGATTAATCTTAGTTTCATCCATCCAAAGAATGTTTTTTGAGAACTGGTGTGGCTTTTTTAGATGTTTTTTTTTTTTTTTAGCAAAGTCAAATCTGGCTTTTTTATTCTTCAGTCTTATGAATGGTTTACACCTTGTGGTGAACTTTCTGTATTTGCTCTTGTGAAGCCTTCTCCTGATTGCAGACTTTGACAATGGCACACCCACCTCCTGGAGAGTGTCCTTCACTTGTCTGAATGTTGTGAATTTGTTTTTCTATACCAGAGAGAGGATCCTGCGATCATCCACCACTGTTGTCTTCCATGGACATCCATGCCTTTTTATGTTACTGAGCTCACCAGTGCTTTGTTATTTTCTCAGAATGTACAAAACTGTTGATTTGGCCACTCCTAATGTTGTTGCTATCTCTCTGAAGTATTTGTTTATTTTTTGAAGCCTTACAATGGCCTGTTTCACTTGCATGGACAGCTCCATTGAACACATGATGTAGGGTCACAGTAATAGATTCCAAGTGCAAATACCACACTTAGAATCAACTCCAGACCTTTTACCTGTCTAATCAATAAAGAAATAATAAAGAAGCAGCCCAAATCTAGCCATGAAACAGCTGTGTGGTGTTTCCAAACGGACACTGTTTATAGTAATATGGTCTGGGTTGTGTGTATTTATTTGAGTCATTTGAGTTGTTAAATCTGTATGTAAGGCTGAAGAGTGCCAACATAATTTGTTTAACTTTTCTTAAATGATTTGTTGCTATTTTTTATATCTAATCGTAATCCCGGCTTGACAAAATTGTCATCTCCTGTCTGATTGTGGCAGCCTTCTTGACAATCGAGAAAAAAAAATGACATTTATATCATGAATACCTATTGTTTGTCTCTGCATATTTTATAAGGCTATTATCCTTACTGCAGAACAATAGTCAACTGTAGAATGCAGATATTAGTCCTATTTATATAAAAGCTAAGTGAATTGAATTATCATTACCTCAATATAAGTGACATAAATCTCTGCTACACTGTCGCAGAAGGTTCACGTGTATGTTCCAGAAATTGTTGTGAAATATGCTCTGAACTTAACATTTTCACTATGATTTCAGTAGTAATATGTACTGTATATATAGTATATATACACTGCACATTCTTTTTAAGTTTGGTCTCAAGTGCATCCGTGAGTCTATTTGCATCTCTGAAATGTCTTGCATTGTGTTATTTGATATTCAAAAACAATTATTATATATAGGCATAATGTGGAATTGTGGAAGCACTGGATTTTTGGACTCTGCAGTGAATATTTATGAATCCTGGATAGGTGTAAGCACTGTGTTTGATAACTACACATTTATTGCCTTATAAGAACAAACATGAGGGATAATCATCCTAATGCCTGGAATGCTTTGGTGTTATGCAATATATACTGTATATGGTTTTATAATAAAGGTCCTGTGAATTTTTACCTTTATGGGTGGATGACATATCACTAGTTTTGCTTAAACATGTATGAGATGGATTATTGGATGGATTTATATAAAAATGCACCCCTCTCCTTGGATTTATTATGCCTGATATTCTATAACACAGTAATAGAATTTTCTTTAAAGGGGGTACACTGAATTTGATGGTTTTCAAAGTAAATATAGTTTTACTAGGTTTATGGTATTATCCATCCTCTCTTATTTGGATTAGTATATATGTGTTTTCAGTTTTGGCAGCTACCAGCTGATTATGACTGTTGCGTCCTGTTCCTAACCTATGACCCCCCCCCATATTTTCCCCCAGCAAACAATTGCCCCTAGAAACCTTCACTACTATAGCCCCTCTCATCTCTACCTTAGACAACCTGTGAGTCAAAATCATACCCTATCTTGCCTTGACTTGGCCACAAATGTCTACAAGAGCTCATTCTTATACTCCCCATACACACTTGTTCACCTCACTACTCATAGAATTAGACTCAGACCTTTGCAACCTTAGCAACAGTGGCATAAAACTAAATCACTTATGGAGGAGCTCTGCTAGCCACGGTGAATCCATCTCCATCCTGGGCAAGCAACCTTCTCTTTTACCCCCTAAACCCTCCATCCAGACTTCTGGGCACCCCCCGCACAGTTCCCTACCTGTTGGACGCTCCCTAGCCGGCAATGAGAGTGGTGCTGTGGTTTTAGGTCGGCTCCGTCCACCGGGGCCCCGCCGCCATCTTGAGGCCTACACTGCCGCGGAGTCCTCGGCCTCGAGTAACGTGACTTGCGGCGCTCGCGGCAACCTCTCCCGGGTCCTGTCCGGGGCAGTCGCCCGACACACTGCACCCCCCGGTCGGCAGCCAGCTCTTCACTCCAGCCCTCAGCCAGCTACATCTACGGCGGTCCCGCCGCCATCTTTGGGCCTAAACGGCCGACGGAGCCTCAGCCTCGGGAGCGGTGCCGGACGGAACGTGAGGTGTTCCCTCACCCCTACTCCTCCTGAGGAGACTTCCCAGCACCAGCAGAGGAGGCAGAGGGGATCGTGGAACCAGCCAGAAATCCCTGCATGGACAGAGCACAAACTGAGGAGGTGAGCAGCATTCATCTTGCTATTCCCTCATCCCCTTAGCAGCCTCCTCCCCCCCCCCTCAGTGCCTGCTTTCTAACCCCACTGCTCTACAAACACACCCTGCCAGCTAAGCAAGTAACCCAGAAGGTGCTTTTTTTATTTTATTTCACCTAATAAAAAATAACTCCAGGGTAAGGGCTATTACAGGAGCCCCTAAGTGAGGTAAACTCCATTGGAAATTGTCACATACCTCAGATACCAATCAAGAGCAGATAGCTCTGGTCTTGGTCATCCTCCCCAAGACATCCCCCCACTCTGAGAACCCAGCAACCAACCCTCACACCTGCATATACCACGGTGACAGCACAGAGGAATAATATCATTTGATATTTTATACACTCCATCAATAGACTTTACATCCTAGGATATAATCCCTGTTTGAGGCTTCCCCAGCAACCCAATGTGAGTGGATATAATACGCAGGGTCAGGAAATTAGTGGTTACTTCATCACCTTCCCACAAGACCCCCAGTCTTTAAATCCTTCCTTGTCAGATTTTACTACCACCTCACAGAATGTATCTACTGCCTGAAGGAATATACACCAGACAATTTAAGGGCTGTAGTCTTGAGAGGAAAACTTTCAATCAACAATAACTTATACAACCTGCAATAGTCGCAAATCACATACTATAATTCACTGCCTGAGTACTCTTAAGGTGGCGACTTAGAAAAGACCCACCACTCACCGTCAGATGCCTATCGACAAAAATTGAGGATCTTTATTCCCCCTCTTCTGTAGCAGTGACACCCACTTATCATATTAAATATGGACTCCACCTAGAACATTCTTTTTCGTTTTTCACTATTTGATTACAAGCTTTAGAACCTAGGTATGGACTGAGCACTGAAATACCATGCTCCTACCAGAGGTTGATACAAGACACTCAATAAGCTGCTAATTTTTATATTTACTTTGCTTTGACTCCCGTGGGTGCAAATACTCTGCTACACATACAATACATGAAGGGAAAACGAAGCAAGAAGAACAAGAATACTATTAAAATTTCAGCTGTCAAGAAATCTCTTAAAAACATGGACTCCAAATTCCAGACAAGTACGCTGGAAATCACCGAAAATTCTATGTCTGTCAAACAAATTTCATCTCACTTGTTGGCCATCTCACCACCCCCTTCCTCAGACTCTATATCACATACGGCTCTATATTCGTCTGTTGTTAAAGAAGGAATAATATCTACAATGTCGGGTCAATTAACCCCTACCGAGGTCTCTGCTCAAAACCCCATCTATATCCATTCTAAGACTGAACACTCCCCTGAAGCCTCCTTCAATGTTTCTGACCTATTCAATAGAATCTCGGAAATGCTAGATAGAGGCCTGGCCCAAAACGCTGAAAGAATCACTAAGGACATCAGAGCTGACTTTCAGAGCCTTGGAAACAGGATCGAATCTATAGAACGGAAACTGGATATTAACGTTTCAAAAATCGCTCAAAATACTGACCACCTTCAACACCTGCAAGAACAACTGGAAGCAGCCCAAGCCAGAATAGATGATTTGGAGAACAGTTCAAGGAGAGACAACTTCAGACTTAGGGGGTTACCTGAGTCCATCACAGATGTTCACTCAGCCATACAGGACATCATAAAAACCCTGATCCCCTCCATGCCTATTTACAAAATGGAATTAGACAGAGCACATAGATCCCTAGGCCCACTAAGAAAAGACGGCTTACCGAGAGATGTGATAGTAAAACCTCACTATTATTCCACCAAAGACGAGGTGATGAAAAAATCCGACAACAAGAAAATCTCCAATATCAAGGCGCAACAATCCAAATATTTGCAGACATCTCTCCCTACACCATTCAGAAGAGGAGAGCGATGAAACCATTACTGTCTGCCCTCATGAAGAAGGACATCAAATATAAATGGGCCTTCCCATTCGCCTTGAAATTCAGCTATAACGGCAGACACCACGTAGTACACAACTTTCAAGAAGGTGAAAGACTATTACTAGACCTGAAAATTATTTCACTTGAACCAGTCATGGACACTTCACCACCTCAACAACCTTCAGCTAAAAGAAATACACCCAATAGTCCACCCTCGAATTCCTGGAATAGAGTCAAACACAGGAAAGTTTGAAACAATTCTATTGAGTGTCGACTGAAATGACTCCTTCTTAGATCCGGTGGTTTCTTACCCTCCCCCCCCCCTTTTTTTTTTTTTTTTTCTCCCCAGTACGCCCTCCTACAATATAACTTGTTCCTCAGTACCTGTTCAAATAACCTATTATATTTTCTGGTAGAGTAAGAGTCAATATTCATAGGTACACTTATGTAACTCATTTATTTGTCCTATGGGATTATAATATTTAATTATTCCTATGACATTATAATAATGCCCCCCCCCCTTTTTTTTCCCTCCCCAGTACGCCCTCCTACAATATAACTTGTTCCTCAGTACCTGTTCAAATAACCTATTATATTTTCTGGTAGAGTAAGAGTCAATAGTCATAGGTACACTTATGTAACTCATTTATTTGTCCTATGGAATTATAATATTTAATTATTCCTATGACATTATAATAATGTCCCCCCCCTTTTTTTTTGGGGGGGGGGAGGGGGGGTCCTATACCATCAATGGTCATTCTTGAGGATCAATCTTTTGCTTTTCAAAACCTAGTATATGATTCTCCGATTGTCGATGACAGATGACGGTGAGGCCCTGAGCCTCAACCTACTTCTTGGAATGACACTTTGTCGTCCTGACGAGTAGGAAGTTAGTCCCCTAAATGGACTACTCTAATAAAATCTGTTTGATTGAAGGAAGGAGCAAACTTCTCTTCCTTCATTCTGGGTCATGGTTAGACCTTATGCAATACTACATTCTGCTTTGTTGTTACCATTTTTGCTTTCTAATCTTTGTATCCATTCTCCCCCTCTTTCCACCCTTTACCACCCCACATTCCCTCCCGGCCCACCTGCCAACACAGGTGCCTTATGATCTACGGGCTCAGCTTTTAATACACTATCTGTCCATAGCAGTGTTCATGTCTCATGGCTGGCTCAAATAATATTACTAAGCCCCTGCGTGTTGTGACACACAACACTCAGGGGCTGAACTCTCCTATTAAAAGACGAAAAGCCCTCCAGGCATACAAGGCACTTCATATGGATATAGTGCTCCTACAGGAGACACACTTCCCAGAGCGGTACACCCCCTCATTCTTGCATTCTCACTTCCCAGTATTCTTTTTATCCAACGCCGAAAATAAGACGAAAGGAGTGGCGATCTTGTTTTCCAAATTTTGTAATTTTAATTTACTAAAAGAATATGGAGACCCGGAAGGCAGATTTATTTTGGTAAAAGGAACCCTTGATGAGAGATTATACACTTTTGTTTCCTATTACGCTCCCAATAGGGGACAGAAGAAGTTTTTTTCTCAAATTATGGGAGGAGACTCTAACCTAGCTTTCGACTCGGGCTTAGATAAATCCAAACCAAATAATAATAAACTCATAAGGCCAACCAAAACTAGCACACAAGTAGCACGTATGCTTCATCAATCTCGTTTAACCGATATTTGGAGAGAACTAAACCCGAAAACCAAAGATTACACCCACTATTCTAATCCGCACAAATCGTACTCTCGTATAGACCATATATTAATATCTAACCATCATATCCCAACAGCCACTAAATCTACTATAAAGGACGTCCCCTGGTCGGACCACTCCATGGTCCTGTTAACCTTGAGAAAAGAGGCTACTTCTCACAGAGCGTCTCATTGGACGCTTAACCAGTCGATCCTAAAAGATCCTACTCTCATGGTAGAAATTGAACAATCCATAAAGGAATATTTTGAAATTAACGATACTAAAGATATATCCCCCGAAACTTTATGGGCTGCCCATAAAGTTACAATTAGGTTAAAAATAATACAAATTGCAGCCAAACTTAGAAGGCAAAAGAAACTGACCATAGAAAAATTGGAAGAAACCTATTTAGATTTACGTAGAAAACATAAATCAGACCCTCTTGGAGTCCCTACTCACGCTCTTGATACCGCCAGATCTGCCTTAAACCTGGCACTTACAGCAAATTCAGGAAATTACCTAAAATGGACAGGAGCCAGGTTCTACCACTTAAAGGATAAGATAGGTCCATTGCTAGCACGTAAACTGTCTCCTAGATTTAAATCAAGGACCTTACCTAAGATAAAAATGGCAGACGGTTCCCTCACCTTAAATCCTCGGCGGGCGTTGGGGGCCTTCCACGACTTCTATTCCAAACTTTACGCTAATGATAGTAATTTTTCTTCAGACAAAATAGGTGAATATTTGGACAACCTGAATCTCCCCAGGTTGACAAGGGTTCACAAGGAGGCGATGGAGGCACCCATCTCAGCTGAGGAAGTTATGTCAGTGATCAAAAACTTAAAATTGAACACAGCTCCCGGCCCTGATGGCTTCTCGGGGTCTTATTACAAAACATTTCCAACCATTCTATCACCCTACTTAGCACGATTTTACAATTATATGACTGAGGGCTCCCCAATTGATAAACAACTTAACATGGCCTATATTTCGTTGATTCCGAAACCCGATAAAGATCCTAGCCAAGTAGAGAACTATAGACCGATTTCGCTCATTAATAATGACCTTAAAATACTTACTAAAATTTTAGCTGATAGAATGTCTGCTTTCTTAGGTCAATACATAACCAAAGATCAAGTAGGTTTTATCATAGGAAGACAAGGCCCGGACCAGATCAGGAGAGCTATTGATCTTATCTCTTTAATGTACTCAGGGTGGTCTGGAGGTTCTAGACAAGGAGGCATGCTTCTTTCACTTGATCTCCAGAAAGCCTTCGATTCAGTATCCTGGCCATTCATGTTTTCTGTACTGAAACGTTGGGATTTTGGCTCTAAATTTTTAGGAATTATTTCTGCTCTCTATTCTTCCCCTGAAGCTAAAATCCGGTCACAAAGCATATTCTCGGAATCCATAAAAATCCAAAGGGGTACAAGGCAAGGCTGCCCTTTATCTCCCCTGATGTTCGCTATCGTTATTGAATCTCTGGCCATAGCCATTCGAGAAGACTCGAATATCAGGGGAGTTCTTTGCAACAAAAAGGAACACAAATGCGCATTATTTGCGGATGATTTACTACTCTTTATAACCTCTCCTATTTCCTCCCTCCCGGAAATCCTCTCCCTGCTAGACGATTTCTCTAAAGTCTCGGGCCTCACGGTAAACATGCCCAAGTCTAGGGCCCTTAATATTTCTCTACCCGATTCCACAGTGTCTCACTTGAAAAACTGATATGCTTTCAAATGGGACTCTATGTCTATTAATTATTTAGGTATCAATCTGACCCCAAATTATCAGAATTTATACTTAGCTAATTATCCCCCTATGTTCAAGAAACTTGAGAAGGACCTAACCGAATGGGGAGCGCAGAAAATAGGCTGGATTGGCAGAATTAATTCTATCAAAATGACTCTCCTCCCGAAACTCCTGTATCTTTTTCGATCCCTTCCGATCCCGATATTAAAAACCCATCTGAAGTCCTTTCAAGGTAAAATCACCAAATTCATCTGGAACAAAAAGGGTCCTCGTCTTTCCTCCCGTAGCCTATTTAACTTACCTGAACAAGGGGGCTTAGGAGTGCCAAACTTGTTCTGGTACTATCAATCTGCGAGGTTAGCGCAATTATCAGAGGTTTACCTCCAAAATGATCCTCCGGATTGGATAGAAATAGAAGAACAGGCTTCCCCATCGTCAAAAATTGAAGAACTCATGTGGAGCACTCCTAAAAGTAGACCCCCTATTTTATCCCCCACTTTATCACAAGCGTTGGTCCTATGGGACTCACTTAAAAATAACCCACTCTTAGTTTCTAGAGGCAAACCTTTGTCAAAGTATCTTTCTTGACCCATACTTTTACCCCAATACAGAAGGAGACTCCTTCAAATGGTGGCACGATAAGGGGGTGTACCGCATTGGACGTTTCTTTCAACATACAGGCCCTCTATCTGAGCAATTCCTTATAGATAATCTTAGCCCCCCCCCCCCCCCCTGCTGAAAGACTCAGATTACATCAAATACACACCTTTGCTCAGAAACTCTGGAATGACAAATTGATTTCTGGCCTTCTAACCCCATACGAACACAAATGTGAACAAGCTCAGAATAGGAGAGGTAATATCTCTATTGTCTACAAATCTCTAGCATCAAATAACGTAAAGCTACCTCATATGCTAGCTTGGGAAAGAGAACTGCAGGAGGATTGGGACTTAGTTGACTGGCAAAGAAACTATTCCAGATCTCTCAAGGGCTTTAAGAGCGTGTCTCTCATTGAGGCCAATATAAAAATGTTCACTAGATGGTACTTGGTTCCTTTTAAGCTGGCCACCATGTATCCGGCATCCTCACCCCTTTGTTTTAGAGGCTGCCAAGGAATAGGCACCATGATACATACCTGGTGGGAATGCCCTAGGATACGGGGATTCTGGAATAAGGTATTTCAAATTATCAGGAGAGTTACTGGTTGCAATATCCATCAGTCTCCTGCAATAGCCTTATTGAATGGACTAATCCCACAGAGTTCTAAGGCCACTAGACAGCTGATTCTATTCATACTGACTGGTGCCAGAATCACTATAGCGGCAGCTTGGAAGAAACCATCAGTTTCCATTTTACATATGAAAAGAAAGGTTACATGGATTATGGAACAAGAAAAAAGAATTAACTCCATGTTAGATACCTTTACTCAGTTCACTGAAATCTGGGAACCTTGGTTAAATTATATGGGAATCCCCAACAACATGAGAGTTTAGCTATGACTTTAACCTCAGACTGTCGCATTCTTCTGGCGGGTGGGCCCATTCCCCTTCTCCCGTTCCCCCTTCTCCCTTTTTTCCTTCTTCTTCTTCTCTCCCCCTCTCTTCACTTCACTTCTCTCTATTTTTTCTTAACAGGAGATATTCACTGTTTATTACATTCTCCATTGGTCCCTTATAATGTTGATTTAATTTAACTAAATATACTTATTGAATTCCTTGTTTTCTCTTAGGTTTACAAGTCAAGAGCTGACTGAGAGACGTATCTCTGGTTATCATTTAGATTCAGCCCTTTTTTTTCTCTCATTGAGGAGAGGCTGGGTTGAGGAGGCTGTCCCCCCTCCTCGACACAGGTTGTTCCCGATAGGGGTGTCGGGGGGGAAGGGGTACCCCCAGAAATCTATCCTCTCTACGGTTCAGTATCTTTTGCATACATTCTTAGTCTTGTTTCCTCAGCTTAAAATAGAAGGTTTGTTGATTCCTTAGTAAACAGGGATTCTAGCTTTAAAAGGTTTCGCTATGTCTACTGACTCCCATCATTCCCTATTTCCCACGTTTACATTACCATGTAAAGGTTACTAGGTTTATAGTTGAAGCATGGGGGGGAGGGGGGAGGGGAGGTGGGGAAATCTACCTAAGAAATTTAATTTATTGTTCACATTTATAATCGTCAACGCGATATTTCCTGATGTATCTTCTGTATTATGTTTACTACTCTGTATGTTCTTCATTTTATGAAAATAAACTTAAATTTAAATGAAAAAAAACTAAATCACTTAAAAATGTGCCCTATATAAATCTGCCCTCCGAAAATACAATTCCTGCCTCTATTGTGCAAAGCAGACCCATTTTATCACTTTTATTAATACCTTCTTACCCAGTCCGCATAAACTCTTTTCTACCTATAACCTTCTACTTTACCCCACCCCCCCTCCACACACACACCCTTAATTTCCTTATCCACAAACTCATTCACTTCCCAGGACATTTTCCAATCATTTCAAAAGCAAGACTGATACAAATCATGATGGGATCTTCACTGTCCAGATATCTCCCTCACCTTACATATTAGGCTAACTAAATTCATAGCTCTTTTCAAGATGTGTCCCTCTTGTAAATGGACAATCCAGCTGCTGGCCACTATAGTCCATTGCCACTGTCCATCAAAAATATGAACAATGTATCACCCGCATTCCACTCTTAGCTCCTCTTTCTGTATTTATTCACTGTCAACAAAGTGACTTCATACAACATTGTATACACCCAAGAACAAACCTGACGTGTTTCACACTCCTGGCTTGCTCACAAGGATAGGGGGAGTCTTTGTGAGCAAGCCAAGAGTGGTGAAACATATCAAGAAAGGTTTTTTTTTTTTGGGAGGAAACATTGTTGTATGCAGTCTCTTTGTTAAAATTAACAAATACGACAATAGGAGCTAAGAGGGAAGTGTGGTTGATACATTCTTTCATATTATAGAGACCACCACATTGAATTCTTCCCTCTTTGAGTCTATTGCTACAGAGTAGGTTGCTAAAGCACCTGCCTTCTAGACCTATTCCCTAGTTACAACTCAAGTCATCCTCGTACACATTTTGTCTCCCCCTCTTTACAGGCATCATCATCTTCCCTCTAAAATATTCACTGGTCACCCCCATCTTTATAAAGTCCTTTCTGGGCCCTACCCATCTGAACAACTTAAGACCCATCCTTCATTTACATCCAAACTTCCAGAATGCCTAGCCTACAGCTGTTTGATCTAACTATCTCACTGATAACCTTCAAGACCCCGTACAGCCTAGCTTTCACCCACAACACTCCACAGAAGCTGCCCTCCTAAAATTAACAAATAATTGCTAAAACTAATGGCCACTAGTCCATACTCATACTATTAACCCTGTCTTCTTCCTTTAATAAAGCTGAATTGCTTCTGTTGACCTCCTTAAAATAACTCTACTCCCTTTGTCTTCAAGACCTTTTCATATAGTTTTACTTCCAGCTTATCTCAGCACATTGTCAGTATCATTTAAAACTAACTCAATTTTCTGTTTACTCCTCCTCCCTGGGTGAGTTTATAGCTTCCTGGTGCTTCCAATATCATCTCTATGCTGATGACTAGGGATGAGCCGAACACCCCTGGGTTCGGTTCGAACCGGAACCTGCGAACAGACCAAAAGTTTGTGTGAACTTTAGAACCCTGTTAAAGTTTATGGGACTCGAATGTTTGAAATCAAAAGTACTAATTTTAAAGGCTAATATGCAAGTTATTGTCCTAAAAAGTGTTTGAGGACCTGGGTCCTGCCCCAGGGGAGTGTTTGGGGACCTGGGTCCTGCCCCAGGGGACATGCATCAATGCAAAAAATAAATTAAAAAACGGCTGTTTTTTTCAGGAGCAGTGATTTTAATAATGCTTAAAGTGAAACAATAAAATTTTAATATTCCTTTAAATTTCGTACCTAGGGGGGTGTAAAGTAACGCTTGTTTCCTGTGCTTAGAACTGTCCCTGCACAAAATGTAATTTCTGAAGGAAAAAGGTCATTTAAAATCACTCGTGGCGGGGCGTGGCTTGCGCGCGAGAGAAATGGCAGCTTCAGCTTAGAGCTCCCTGAAGCCGGCCGGACATTCATAGCAAACGGGCAGGTTTCCTGTCACCCCAAAGACCCGCGCTATACTCAACAGCTCTGCGGACACTGCAGGAGCGATGTCCCGCAAGAGAAAAGAGGAGAGAAACCTCCAAAAGCTCACAGCACTTTCGTTCATGCCAGAGCGCAGGGAGAAGAAGCAAGATGGCGCCGCCGGAGCTGACACGCGGCGCTCCGCCGCCTATACGGATCTCCCAAGCAGTGATCCACAAGACGCGGAGGGAGGGATGTCCTCCCCCCTCCTCACCCAGTCTCCTCTACTGTCCCCGGTGACACAGAGCCCTGCAAAGGCACGGATGCGCCTGGATACAAACACACAGAACGGGACCGCAGTGAGTACAGTCTTGCACAACGCTCATGCCATCTCTTCCCTACAATCCTCCATTGCTGCATTCCCCACCTCAGGGCAACCTGTCCTTGACACTACAATGAAGGACATGCTGATGACCCTACAGTCCTCCCTCATGTCTAACCTCTCATCCCTGATCCACAAATTCACAGATGACATGAGGTACTTGGGGGATAGGGTACATTACATTGAAGACAAGATGGAGGAATGTACTGATACAGTAAATGGCCTGGTGGAAGAGTGTATGTCACAAAAGGAGGACACGGCCTGGATTAAGTCCAAGCTGGCGGATCTTGAAGACCGCTCACGCCGTAATAACATTAAAATTTGTGGGGTGCCGGAATCGGTCCCCCCAACAGACCTCCATAAGTACGCCAGCACCATGTTCTCCACCCTGCTGCCAGACCTGACTCCTATAGAGCTAACCATTGACCACATCCATAGAATACCCAAACCACGCCACCTGGAAGACACAGTCCCCAGAGACGTACTTCTCCGCATACATTTCTTTCAAGCAAAGGAACAAATCCTCTACAGAGCTCGGGAACTCAGTAATCTCCCTGCACCATTCACAGGAATTCAATTATTCGCTGACCTGTCCCAGCATACTCTACAACTGAGGAGACAGTTGAAAACAGTGACCAAAGCCCTTGCCAATCACAAGATCACTTATAAATGGCGCCATCCAGCCACTATTCTTGTCACTCATAACGGCATCCCCCACTCCATCTCCACGATTGAAGGAGGGATGAAGCTCCTGCATTCCTGGGGCATTATACCAGAAACCCAAGAAACTAACCGCGCCTCTGCTGGAAAATCTAACCCTTTCACGCAGGTTCCCAAAGCGGTGCTCACAAGGCACACTAACTAGCAAGTACCTGTCCGAATTTACAACGAGATAACATTTTAGGTCCGGTCCGGCTGATTGCTCGTTTCTCTACAGAGCCTAAACTTTCCCCCTAGTTAACTCAGCACATTCTTGAAGTTATATTGTGCTGAAGTGTTGTTGTTATAGACTAGCACACGTTTTTTCTGTCATTTTTCTTTTTCATTTTTGTTTCCTTCCTTTATTTGACTGCCTTTTGTTGATCGGCTCTTCTGCACCACTACGGACCCTGAAACAGGACATCACGTGCTAAGCAGTGCATCCTGACAACTTTGAATTACCAGCGCCTGTATACTACGGACCGAGCTACCAGAGACTACTACACGACTTGAAGCGCAAACTTCTTCCGGGGGATCCCACAATACTGGTACTGCCAACTGTGAGTAACTGAATAGCACCTGTTACACTCCCACCTGCCAACATGTCCATATCGATCCTCTCCCTAAACGCAAAGGGACTGAACCACCCAGCCAAACGTTCATCCATGTGGAAATCCGCTGTGTCACACAACTGTGACGTGCTTTGTGTGCAGGAGACTCATTTCGCCCAGGACCTTTCCCCTGTTTGCAAACATAGACTATTCCCCCATGTCTTTTCTACCTCATTCAAGAAGAAACAGAGAGGAGTCCTAATAGCTATCCGTAACACTGTTACCTTTGAACTCCAGAGTTGTACGATAGATCCTGAAAGCAGATACATTATTTTGATTTGTAAAATTAACAATGTCCAATATACTTTGGTATCGCTATATGCCCCAAATCAACGACAGATGTCCTTTTTTAAAGCGCTCCTAAAAACCATTAGAGGTGTCCAACAGGGCCACCTACTTGTGTGCGGCGACTTTAACATGGTCCCGGATTACGAACTGGACTCCACTACTGGAGCCAAAAGACGTGTATCTCCATTAGCTAAGTTTCTTTTCTCCAATGACTTGTTCGATGTGTGGAGGTGCTGTCACGCGAGCGAACGAGACTATACTTTCTTGTCACCGCATCACAGCACCTACTCACGAATCGATCTATTCTTGTCTGATGAAGTCTTGCTGCAGAGAATCTCGGCTTCAGTGATACACACGGCCACCTGGTCGGACCACGCCCCTATCAGCATCACTATCGATGCCCACTTACAAGTTCCCAAATCCTTTCTTTGGAGGGTTAATAACTCTCTTCTTTACAACGCTACCTCTGTAAGCTCCATCCAACAACAACTGATAGATTATTTTTCCTTAAACTCCCAGTCGTTGCCCGACCCGGTGGTTGTGTGGAATGCCCACAAGGCCGTTGCCAGAGGTATTCTTATTCAATTAGGCGCCAGGGCCAAAAAACACAGGTCACGGAAAATTGACGAACTCACTGCCGACATAGACGCCACTGAAACCCAAAATAAATCCCATCCTTCTCCCATCCTTCAAACCAAAATATTTAAATTACGCCAGGAATTGCGTGCCCTCCTATTAGAATCCCATGAAAAAACCTACACCAAACTGAAAGCCTCTACATACGCCACGGGTAACAAAGCAGGTAGAATGATGGCCCTAAAAATTCGAGGACACAGACTCAAGTCTAAAATCCCTTTCCTCTTCCATCCCCATACTAAGAGCAAATTACTTAAACCTCATGAGATAGCCAATGCTTTCAGCACATACTATGCTGACCTGTATAATATAGGAAAAAACGCAGACGCAACACAACCTTCCCAAGATGACATAGAGAGATTTTTAGCGCATGTCAACCTTCCCTCACTCTCACCTACACAGCTGAACTATCTTAACGCCCCCTTTACGGCAGATGAAATAACACAAACTATTCATTGCCTCCCCAACTCCAAGTCTCCAGGCCCAGACGGGTTTACTGGTGAATACTACAAAAAATTTCATCACATTCTGGCCCCCAATCTATGCAAAGTCTTCAACTCCGCCGTAGCCTCTTCTTCCTTCCCCCAAGAAATGCCTAAAGCAATAATAGTTACACTTCCTAAACCCGGTAAGGACCCAACATCGCCCCAAAACTTCCGCCCCATTTCTCTACTCAACGTAGACGTCAAAATCTATGCAAAAACTATCGCCAATAGACTAATCAACATCCTCCCTTTTCTTATCCATATTGATCAATCCGGCTTCACAAAGGGCCGTCAAGCCTCAGACGCTACGAGGAGGATGATTGATATTATCCACCAAGCGGGGTGCTCGGGTACCCCCTCTGTTCTCCTGTCCCTGGACGCTGAAAAAGCATTTGACAGGGTGCATTGGGGGTACCTTTCCTCAACATTATTGAAATTCGGCTTTTCGGGTCCAATCCATAGCGCTATTATGGCCCTATACTCTACCCCCTCTGCCCAGGTATATTCCGCTGATTCCTTATCGTCCCCATTTCTTATTTCTAACGGAACCCGACAAGGGTGCCCCCTATCCCCCCTGATTTTCAACCTCGCAATGGAACCCCTTGCACAACATATACGCTCTAATACAAATATCACAGGACTAACTGTAGGAAGCCAGGAACACAAAATTAGCCTTTTTGCGGATGACGTAATCTTGATGTTGACCAACCCCAACACTTCCCTATCAGCAGTTCAGGAGACGTTAGCCTGGTTCAGCAGAGTCTCTTACTACAAAATCAATGAATCCAAATCTCATATCTTAAACCTAGGGGTTAACTCTCCAACGAGCTTACTATTGCAGCAACAGTTTCCATATACATGGACAGACCAAGCCATAACTTATCTTGGAGTTCAGTTGACCAATACTACCAAACTGCTCTTTAAGCACAATTACATCACTTTCCGCGACAAATTACAGGAGACTCTGCGCAGGCTCGCGTCTCAGGAGCTGTCTTGGTTGGGCCGCCTAGCGGCGTTTAAAATGTTTCATCTCCCCCAAATCTTATATCTATTTAGGACTCTTCCTATTGTCATCCCCCTCTACTACTACTCCCCATCTCTACAAACAATTCTGTCCTCCTTCATCTGGCAAGGCAAAAAATCTAAATGCGCGCACCCCAGATTGATCAAGCACCGAAAAGCCGGAGGCACCGGATATGTAGACTTCCAGGACTACTATATGGCCTCGGTGCTCACCCAGGCCAGAGAGTGGTTTGTGCCTTCTCCACACACCATCTGGGGACAAATAGAATCCACCTTTGTACCTGGTGGAGACTTATCCACATGGCTACTCTCTACCTCCATTTCATCTAAAATCCCATCCTCCGTCCCTCCCACTATGAGGGCTACAATCCGAGTGTGGAACAAGTTTGTAGACCTTAGCCACGACCACCCTGATGTGTTCAAGCTAAAAATCCCCATCCTGGCACTACAACACAACATTAACCTGATCTCCTTCTTAAAATGGAGAGAGAAGGGCATTTTACACATTAACGATCTCTTCAGTGGTAACGACATCAAATCTTTCCCTGACCTACAAAAGACCTATCACATCCCTAACTCAGACCTCTACCTCTACCTAAGGACACGACACTACCTCCATGAATCGCCCTCATGGGAACGTACTATTCCCCGCCCGGCCTGGCTTTTTCTTAGTAGCTCTAAACCCATCCTTAAAGGAATAACTCTTTTCTACAACATTCTCCAACAAAAAAATGTATTTTCTAAAACAACTCCCTTGCTCCAGTGGGAATCGGACCTGGGACGTACATTTACAACAAAACAATGGGACACAGCCTGCAATTCAACTTATGACGTTACGTCCTGCTCTACCCTGTGGGAAATGTCTATTAAAATAGCACAAAGGTGGTACTTGACCCCAGATAAAATATCTAGATATGGACCCTCCCAGGACAATCGATGTTGGAGGAATTGTGGAGTGAAGGGGGACATGCTCCATATATTTTGGAGCTGTCCTTCCTTATCTCGCTTCTGGGAATCCGTATTCAGACTACTGTCTGAGATATCCCAGCTCCAGATAGCTCCGACACCCAGTTTGGCAGTCTTGCTTCTTGACCTAGACCAATACCCGAAACACCTGAAACATACATTGGCCCACGTTCTACTCTCAGCGAACCTGAATATCGCTAGAAAGTGGAAAAACCCATCCCCACCAACCCTGGGAGAAGTTATACAAACTACCCACCTACACTTTACCTACGAACACACATTGGCGCTTAGGAACAAAAACAGAGACAAGATTCTCCGACTATGGCACCCGTGGTTACACTGGTTCAAAACGAACCCGCTACTTCCTTTGCCCCCAGACTGTTAAGCTACCTACTTAGGAATGTTAGGATAAGCTGTATATATCTTTGATAAATGTTCTGTTTCTATTCCTACACCACTAGTACTAGTATTAACCTAAACTTATAGCTTATCTGGGTCTAACCTCGGGGGAGGGGGATAGGGCCTGGAACCTGGACACAGTAGTGATCCCGCAAGGGGTGTCCAGGAGAAGGCCTAACACCGTTACCAATGGTGTACCGTGTATGGGATAACGTTTGACCCATTTAACTAGTCTTTCTGTTGAATGCTATCTTAGAAGTTACGCCTTGTACCACGCTACATACAGTGATGTCTGTACTCCTTGTATACTGTGTAAAGTTCTCATGTGGTGCATTACAGGCTAATTGCTTGCAAGTTTGTATGTTCTTTTTGAAAAACCAAATAAAAATTTATTGTTGAAAAAAAAAAATCACTCGTGGCTATAATGAATTGACGGATACCAGCAATACAGAGAAAAGTCATTCATAAAAAAAGAATGCGTGGGGGTCCCCCCAAATTCAATTACCAGGCCCTTTGGGTCTGGTATGGATATTAAGGGAACCCTGTGTCAAATTAAAAAAAAATTATGTGGGGTTCCCCCCAAATATTCATTCCTGACCCTTCAGATCTGGTATGGATTTTAAGGGGAACTCCGCCCTAAATTAAAAAAAAATGCTGTGGACCCCCACACATTTTTTTTAATGAATGCCTTTTCTCTGGATTGCCGGGAGTCGACAATTCATTATAGCCGCGAGTGATTTTAAATTACTTTTTTCCTTCAGAAATTACACTTTGTGCAGGGACAGTTCTAAGCATGGGAAACAAGCGCTACCTTTCAGGCATACTATACACCCCCCCCCCCCAGGTATGAAATTTAAAGGAATATTTCACTTTCATTGTTTCACTTAAAGGAATTATTAAAATCACTGCTGCCAAAAAAAATTGCAGTTTAAAAAAAAAAAAATTGCATTGATACATGTCCCCTGGGGTAGGATCCAGGTCCCCAAACACTTTTTATTACAATAACTTGCATATTAGCCTTTAAAATTAGCACTTTAGATTTCAAACGTTCGAGTCCCATAGACTTCAAGTTCACACGAACTTGGCGCGAACACCCCAAATAGTTCGCTGTTCGGCGAACAGGCAATGTTCGAGTCGAACATGAGTTCTCCTCGAACTCGAAGCTCATCCCTACTGATGACACCCAAATCAATCTCCTCTCAGCTTACCCCTTCAGTCTCCTTGTCCTTTACTAATATACCAATGGACATATCAGTATGGATGTCACATCACCATCTCTGTCAAAATCGTGCTGCCTTACCCTCATTAACATTTCTAAAACATGCCCCTTATTAACCAATGACACCACAGACCTACTAATTTATTTCCTTGATATAGCTTGCCTAACAATTGCAACTCCCTCCGAATTGGTCTTCTTTTACACAGGTTATCCCCTTTCAGTCTATCATGAATGCTATTTCCAGCATTATCTTTACCAACTGTTTAATATCCGCCGCCCCTTCCTGCCAATTCTGTCACTGGCTTTTTAGGTCAGGTTTTAGCCACCTCAATACCGGGTCTTTTCACTCCATTCCAGCCCAGGCCAATTTCCAGCTTTCAGCGCTGTCACACTTTGAATGCCAATTACTCCATCATGCAACAATGTAGCCATATGAAATGTTTCATGTGTTTAGACAAATATCGTTTCCTTTTGGCGGAATTTAATCACTGGGTTTTGTATTTTTTGCTATATAAACAAAAAATAAATATTTTTTGAATATAACAAACACATTTTCTTAATTTCTGTTATAAAATGTAGTAAAAATAAGTAACCCACAAATAGTCTATAAACTATGAAATTTTTTTTTCAAGTGATCAATCCTAATATACTGACTGCCTTTCCCTTTTTGGAAATTGGACAGTCCAATATATTTAGCAAGAGGCATGGTTTTTGAAGTTGTTAAATTTGTGTTACTTTTATTCTGAAAATTAAGAAATTTAAAAAAATGTATATTTTTTTAACATACTCTCAGTGATCAGGGACACTGACTGGTAAAAGTATGTTAAAGTAAAATATGTTTTTCATTTTTTTAACTTATTTTTTTACATACTGTGAGACTGTACTGATCTTGGCAGGTGATCAGAATTAGAAATAGCTAAAAAAACTAAACTACTGACTAAGTACAACTAAATAAAAGGTGCTGACAAGGGTACAGAGAATGCAGGGATGCAAGGTAGCTGAGGACAAACTGGACAGGAAGCAGGAGCAAGGCAGAGGGGTACAGCCTGGATCAGGATATGAATCAGTTGTGGCTGAATATTACAGTCTGCTGGCTTCTGGGAGACACCTGCTGGTGGACACTGGAGCTTCAGCAAACAGCCCAGAGCAGCACAGTGACACCAGCAGGTGAACTCAATCCTAACATATTCCCCCTTAAGGAGCGGCCTCTGGATGCTACATTGGACCCCACCACCGTGGTCTGCAGGCCGACTGGGTACCCCACTGCCTAAGTTTTAAGTTTAGCTTAGAACTGCCTAAGTTTTAAGTTTAGCTTAGAACCCTGGAGTCACAAAACTGGCTGGGTTTTCTGCTGGTCAGATCCTTAAAGCACAATACCGAAGGCTTACGATTCTTAAACACAACCTGTGCCCCAATGTTGGGAAACTGAAAGATACTTAAATGCTTGATGCTAAATGCTTGATGCTAGAATCCCTGGTCCATGCAGGTACCCTGATGCCAGGATGTCCCATCACAACTGGACCTTTTCTCTCTGTTGCTAGAGACTGCTTTGAAATACAGAAGCCTCATACACATCAGCAGGACTTGGCAGAAAGTAGTAAATCAGCATAGTCCAGCTGGGCAGCAGCCCAGAAATCAGCATGGTCCAGCTGGCCTACAGCTTGGGAATCAGTATAGGCCTGCTGGGCGGCAACCCAGGAATCAGCATAGTCCAGCTGGGTGGCAGCCTGGGAATCAGCATAGTCCAGCTGTGCAGCAGACAGGGAATCAGCATACTCCAGCTGGGTGGCAGGCTGCAGGTCACCCATGGCAGACTTGACAACAGATGGAAGGTCATCCATGACAGGCTTGACAACAGACAGCATCATGGAGGAGGGATGGACCCCATCAGAAGACATAAGGTCCCCCGTAGCAGGCTTAGCAACAGATGGCAGTATGGAGGAGGCATGAACTCCATCGGCAGGTGGGAAAATGGAGGATACATGGACTCCATCGGCAAGCGGCCACATGGAGGAGGCATGGACACCATCAGCAGGCAGCAACATGGAGGAGGCATGGACACCATCAGCAGGTGGCAACATGGAGGACTGGATCTCATGGGCAGCAGCCATCATCATGGAGGACTGGATCTCATCAGCAGCAGCCATCAGCATGGTGGAGGACTAGATCTCATCTGCAGTAGTTATCAGCATAGAGGAGGACTGGATCTCATCGCCAGCAGTCATCAGTATGGCAGAGGACTGGGCACCATCAGCAAGCAACATGGATAGTGGCCGAGTTGTAAGAGCAGAAGAAAAGTGTTGTTTCTTTTTTGGCTTAGATACTGGAGTCCTGCAAGCAGAGGTGGACTGACCGAGGGCCTCATGCCCCTAGGGGGCCCCATCAGGGGTGCCAGGCTTAGTAAAAGCAGGGACAGTATGTAAAAATCTGTGTGTTTTTTACATCTGTCCCTGATGTGTCCTAAACCGACATGCTTTTGATGTGAAAATCCCGAGATTTTAGCTGCCCCGCCTCTGCACTACCTCCTGGCATGGTGGCCAGCTCTAAGCCCGGGAGCCCCATAATATTCTATTGCCCGGGGGCCCCATGAGTTGTCAGTCCCCCCCTGCCTGCAAGTAATTGCATTGCGCTGACCAGAGTATACTGTTGATGGAAAAAAGTAATGGGGAGAATATAGGAAAGAGTAGCAGGAAGATGCCTGAGAAGTTTCTATAGGTAATGGTACTGCAAGGGGAGCCTTCAATAGATTACATGCAGAGGAAGTGTGGTTACTGGTGGCAGGGTACTGATCTACAGGAGGCAAAGAACAAACAGTAGCAGCTGTGGTTAGTAAGGGTAACAGAGGAAGAGACTCTTGATTTTTTGCAGCAGATCTGACTTCATGTGACTCATCTAGCACTGGGGATATGATCCCTTACCAAGCTTGTAGCAGAGGTTGTCAGTCCGTCTCTCCCTTGCTCACATTGCTCAATTAATGAGTGCACAGGAGCAATACAGTCCAACATCACCTGTTGTGAATAGGCTGAATACTGCTGGAAAAAAAAATCTGCACAATGTTTCAGCAACCATCCAAAAAATCAAAAAATAATAGCTCAGAACATACCTAAACCAAAGGTTGTACTTTGCTAAGGGAGAATCTGCCCTCAACAGCTAAGGCATGTGCTGTCAGAATCATTCTTTACAGTTCCTCAAAGTGAAATACTGCCACATGAAGCAACAATGATATTTATCTATTTCCAGCGCAAGCTGCACATGACAAATAACCCTTGCTCTAAGCATTTTGACAGGGCAAAGCAAAAACACTTAAGCAACTGGCTCACAGATCTCAAGTGCAGCAGATCTAGTCGTTGGTGGGCATCACTATTAAGTCAGGTTTCTGCAGAAAGAAGACCAGACATGTAGCTACACATAGAAACTGGGATCAAACAAACAAGTATTAATTCTTAAAAGTGAGATTAACAGTGAAAACAGCAATAAGCAAACACAGCAAACAGTGAGCATAAACAAAACCCAGCAAATAAGAACCAAACCCACCAATAAAATAGGTAAAGAACTAAACTACTGACTAAGTACAACTATATACAATGTACTGACAAGGGCACAGGGAATGCAGGGATACAAGGTAGCGAAAGACAAACTTGGTACTCAAGCAGGGAGCAGGAGCAAGGTAGAGAAGGACAGAAGCAAGGCAGAGGGGTACAGGCTGGATCAGGTTATGAACCATGAATTTTGTCAACAAGGAGGTGAACAGAATAGTGACACACCGGGGAAAGGGAGGAGCAGCCTGCTGGGTTCTGGGAGACACCTGCTGGTGGAACTGCAGCAAACAGCCCAGAGCAGCACAGTGCCACTAGCAGGTGAACTCAATCTTAACAATGGTACTGGTCCATTGAGCTTAGTCCTTGTACCATGTGATCACTGTGACCCAACACAGATCACAATAGTATACAATGAACGACTATTAATACAATCCATATGTATAGTGATAACATTGTACTGGGGCCAGCCAAGAACAATGATATGTCTTGTGCTATGTCCAGTGGACAGATTGCGTTGCTGTGTGACCCCTAGGCACACACCAGGATAAGGAAGCTCCTGTCTGTTATTTTACAATAGGCCGCGTGGGAGGCAGTTAAATCTTTGGATTAAAAGAAGTAGAAAAAATAAAGTTGGGGCCTTTGTCAATGAACTTGAGGCTTGTGATAATGGTTGAGACACTTCTGAGTTCATTCAGAATTCATTGACAGTTGCAGTTGGCCTCATTCTCACCTTATTTTATCCTGCTTTAACCACTTAAAGACTGAGAGGATTTACTACCTAATGACCAGGCCATTTTTTTGTAATGTGTCACTGCGTCACTTTAACTGAAAATTGCGCAGTCATGCAACACTGTGCCCAAACAAATTGACTTTTTGTCCCACCAATAGAGCTTTATTTTGGTGGTATTAGATCATACCTGCAGTTTCTATTTTTTCGCTATAAACAAAAAGAGCAACATTTTTTTTTTTTTTGTATCAATAATTTTTATTGAAATACACTAAACATGAGTACAAACAGTGACGTATAACATGTCAGTCACAGTAAGAATTTTACAGACATATCACTACAGATTATTTGAGAAAGCAAGAGTACATATTCGAAACAGGCAGTGAATGCTATAACATTGTGAAATTCAGTATCCCTAGACACCCCTAATGGGAATAACCTGTGTCTAGGGGAAGGTCAGGAGATTCACCACCCTGAAACGTCGGGTAGGTTGTTAAGTAAAGACTAACAGCTTAACAGATAGCGATATCATTAAATAATACTTAACATTCAAGTAGGAATATGTTTAACAGGAGATATATGCTTAGAGCAAACAAACCATCTTGAATGCAAAAAGTGAAGCACATGTATCCCTTAAAAAGAGGTGTAACTTTAGAAGAGTAAAGAAAGTAAAAAGGGATAAATAAAATAGATAGTAAAAAGAGTGAAAGAGGAAAGAACGAGTAAGGAAGGGAGGAAGGGGTGGGGGTGAGGGGAGAGAACAGCATGGTGGTTGTACCAAGTCAGAAGTGTATCAGGTAGGTATCCGTCGTGTATCAGGTAAGTTTGTTAGCATACCATTGATTCCAGGGTAGCCATTGACTGTAAATTTTGGAGTGTGATGGCTTTCCTGAGGATAAAAGAGCAACAATTTTGAAAAAATATATATATATTTTTTTTTACTTTTTGTTTAAATAAATATCCCCAAAAAAAGAAAAAACATGTCTTAATCAGTTTAGGCCAATATGTATTTTTCTACATATTGTTGGTTAAAAATTGCAATACGCGTATATTGATTGGTTTGCTCAAAAGTTATAGCCTCTACAAAATAGATTTATGGCATTTTTATTATTATTATTATTTACTAGTAATGGCAGTGATCTGCAATTTTTAGCGGGACTGCAACATTGTTAACTGTGTTCCCTCATGTGTGTTTCTAACTGTGGGGGGATGAGACTGATAGGAGGAGGAGACAGATTGCTGTTACTAATTACTAGGAACAGCAGATCTGTCTCTCCTCCCCTGTCAGAATGGTGATTTATGTGTTTACATATACAGATCCCCATTCGGGCTCACGGGTGGCCGGCAGACATCGCGGGCGCCGGCGATCGGGTCCCCTGCTGTGCAGTGGGTGTGCGCTCATGCCGACTGCCTGCTATGACTCTTAAAGGAGCCAACATACAGGTACGGAAATTAGCTGGAACGAGCCGAAATGCCACCGTATAATGACTGCGGCCGGTCAGCAAGTGGTTAACCACTTATAACCCGGACCACCTTGCCCCTTTTTGCTTTTCGGCACTGCATCGCTTTAACTGACAATTGCGCGGTCGTGTGAAGTGGCTCCCAAACAAAATTGGCGTCCTTTTTTTCCCACAAATAGAGCTTTCTTTTGGTGGTATTTGATCATCTCTGCTGTTTTTATTTTTTGTGCTATAAACAAAAATAGAGCAACAATTTTGAAAAAAAAAAAAAAATTTTCCTCAGTTTAGGCTGATACGTATTATTTTACCTATTTTTGGTAAAAAAATCGCAATAAGCGTTTATCGATTGGTTTGCGCAACATTTACAAAATAGGGGTTAGTTTTATGGCATTTTTATTAATATTTTTTTTTACTACTAATGGCGGCGATCAGCGTATTTTTTCATGACTGCGACATTATGGCAGACACATCGGACAATTTTGACACATTTTTGGGATCATTGCCATTTTTACAGCGAAAAGTGCTATAAAAATATACCGATTACTGTGAAAATTAAAATGCAGTTTGGGAGTTAACCACTAGGGGGCGCTGTAGGGGTTAAGCGTGACCTCATGTGTGCTTCTAACTGTAGGGGGTGGGGCTGGACGTGTGATGTCAGTGATCGTCATTCCCTATATCAGGGAACAGACGATTACTGACATTGCCACAGTGAAGAACGGGGAAGGCGTGTTTACACACACCTCTCCCCATTCTTTAGCTCCTGTGACCGATCACGGGACACCGGCGGCGCACGACCCACGGCTGGGCTCTTAAAGGGGACGTATATATATATCGGTGTGCCCAGCCATGCCATTCTGCCGACGTATAGAAATACAAAACCCATCTGACATGAACACAAACCCACTGACACTGGCCCTTAGGGTGTGGGGAGAGGGTGTGGGGAGAGGGTTATTTAATGTCAGGGCTAGGATAACCATTAGTGATAGGTTGGAAATCAAGTATATTTGGGCACACTGCTTATTTTTTTTAATTTTATGGTATTGAAAGTCCCACACTGAGCTACCAAGGTTAAAATCCAATGTACATCCTCGGTTTGTGGGTACTAACATTGTATGTGACTAAGGCCTCATGTACACTGTTTCTGGTAAACGGACGTTTAGGAGCAGTTGGGCTCCTGAACTTTCCTCTATGTTATCTTATCAGTACATGTATACTTGTTTGTTTATAGTCGTTTCTAGGCAGTTGTTGTTGTTGTTGAAACCAAAAAAATGCAGTTGTGTTTAGAGGCAGTTGAAGCGCCAAAAGCGGCTAAGCGCGGCAACTCGTGTTTAGCAGCGCTTCGTTTACAGATGTTTTTCATTTTAACAGAATTGTATTTTATTTTTTCAAATGCTTCAAGATGCAAAAGCGCCTAAATGCAGCATGTAAATGTGGCTAAACGGCCGTTTTTAGACACTGATTTATAGCTGTCAATTTAAATCGTTCAGGAGAGGTTGAACAACGTCCCGTGTACCTTAAGCTTAACTGTACCATTTAAGGAATTAATTCACTGAACTGATAAAAACCCATAAATATATGCAGCATCATTTGGATCTCACTGTCTAACTTTTCTTTGAAATACTGACTGAATATAACATAATGACTTGAAGATTTACAGTGCACAACACAGAAGCCTTACTGAGAGAGATCAACAATCTTATAAACATGCTTTATCTGTTTGCTTTTTTTGTTGTGATCTTGTTTCCTAGCTCTCTTGTCTAGTAGTCAACCGGGATTTCTGTATTCGCAATACATTATATATTATTTTGAATGGGTGAAACACTGAATAAAAGAACAAAAAATAACAGGCACTTTGTGAATGTTGGAGTAAAAACTGAGACCAAAAGAAGAGACAAGAAGAAAAAAAAAAGGAACATTGTTAGCCAAAGGAGTATTCAGTTATGTCTTGTCTCTTGTTTCGTCTTTTACATGATTGCTTTATTTCAATAATGAGAGAAAATAATGTCTTGGACACTTCTTCACTGTTAGATTTTTAATATGGTCTCAGCAGGATATAATGTGTCTACCTTGAAATGTTTCAAGGCTATGTTGGTTGAATACATCGAATATTAAAATTATTTCCCTAAAGGTTTTTATTCACTGAAAGTTTTTTCTTCTTAACATTCAACCTATTTCCTGTTTAAATGTATTAAACAGAATGCAATTGTATATTCAAAAGGGACTGCAATCAAATCAATATATTCTTAACAGAGACAGCTGTAATAAATACAGGAATATATATATGAGATCAAAGGAAATGTACAAGTTTTCTCCAATATAATACTAGGTCCTATTTATTCCCAGTCGTAAACATTGGGAGGAGACTTAGATGTTTGATTCAGTCATACATCTGTTGTTGAATGTTGATTTTGGGAAAGGAAAGGTATCTACAGGAAAATATGCAACAGACTGCATCTATAAACTGGAATGAAACTGCCCACATGTGCAAGATAAAACAATACACCCTAAAGAGCTTATAGATAGCAGTGTCATGCCATCTGCTCTCTATCTTACACCTAAGTCTAAAATAAAACTAGTAAAAGATAAAAGATCCTAGACAAAGTAATTCTAGAGCTGTAGACTGAGTGCTCCAGGGCACTGTAACTGTAGGACCTTTCCATGCGATATAAGGGTAGCGTCTGACAATGTACTATGAATCATATTTTATGTTTGTGCTGTTGTGTAGGACACTGAAGAGTCAGCAGGTCTTGTACTGGCTGGTCGCCATGTTGTTTAATAAATCATGGCATTACACGGCATCGTACTCAGCTATTCCTTAGAATATGAACATTTGGGAATGGCTCTAGCAAGCAAAAGCTTTGTAATAACACCTCTTAGGCTGTTTCAATTGTCAAACATGAGTGACAACATCTCTTGGGATGAAAAATACTTGTCATCGATGGCCATTTTGACTGACATCTAAAGTTTTCATTCTACATTTTTTTATATGTTTTCCATTAACATGGCATGAAAAAGTGGTATATAAATAACGTGTCCAAATAATAACTATTACACTGCAACGTACCTAATCAGTACTCCAACTGTGAAAAAAACTTACCAGTAAACATAACATATTAAACATATTAAAAACCTAGTATGACTCTTTTTAAAGTGAACTGTGAAAGCACTTGTACTGAAAATTTTAGCACCTAAGCAAATTTTCACTCTTAGCATTTGTGTTTTTCTGCTGCCGCATCGGCATATATAGTATACAGTGGGCATTACTCTCCACAAGGCACACCATAACACTGCCGTCAAAGTCAGGACTTTGGAACAAAATTAACCTGAAGTATAAGAGCCCATTCACACCTGAGCGGCAAAACGCCTGTCGCGCGACGCTCGTGCCGCTGGAGGGGAAATTTCCCATTCATGTCTATAGAGATGGTTCACATCTCTGAGACGCCGAACGCCTGTCGCCTGAAAAAAAGTCCCGGACCCTTTTTTTCAAGCGACATTGGCGTTCGCCCATAGACATGAATGGGAAGATTTGTAAAAAAAAAAAAAAAAAAATCGAAGCGCGGCAAGTAAAGCCGCGTATGCGGCGTTACTTGCCGCTCAGGTGTGAATGCAGCCTTATACAGTACTTTTTTGGTCACCCAGTGGAAAGAAAAACAAAATAAGGATACAGGTAACTAACCTGTGGATTATTATTATTATTATTATTATTATTATTATTATTATTATCAGTTCTCAATATAAACACATACTGTAGATATAATTAAATGTAGTATATTTTGCTTATTAAAGATAAAACAAATCATGATCTCCTGATTATGTATACCTTTTAGGTAAAAAATTAAAACCGTTAGTAAAGTGTCACAACTGGTTTGAAAGCCTCAACAAACACAGGGGTACATTTCAAAGATGTCTAATTTAAATATAAGAAGGTAAGACTTTGCATTTTGCCACACTTTCAAAAATAATTTACCGTACAGTATATACTCGAAAAAAAGCCGAGGCACCTAATTTTACCACAAAAAACTTGGAAAACATATTGAGTCAAGTATGATGCCACGTACACATGGATGTTTTTTGTGATGGAATAAAACAATGTTTTAAAAAACGTCATTTAAAATGATCGTGTGTGGGCAAAACTTTGTTTTATGTCTTCTGAAAAAAGAAAAAAAAAAATTCAAACATGCTTCAATTTTTTATGTCGTTTTTCAGAATGTAGTTTTTTAGTTCATTCTGATTTTATTATGTTATAACAATACATTATAGAATATAATACAGACATTGATGTGTTCAGATAAGTAATATAGTTATTTCATCTAATCAATTTCTGATATATTTTTGTTTCCATATATTGTTCAAAAAGACTATACAAAACCGGACTGGACAAGACAAGACTAGACATGACAAGACAGGTCAAGACAAACAAAACTGGACTAGACAAGACAAGACAAGACAACATACCCAAATACAAAAAAAAAAAAAAAAAAAAAATATATATACAAAAATACAAAAAAAAAAAAAAAAAAAAATTAGGGCAAGGTTAAGGATTGGTAGCAACAACCCCCACCACTCACCACTAATTTGTTCTGTTCCTACAAGTAATTTCTAAATTCTTGTTGTTTCTCTATATACTCTCCAGTGGACCCAAGTCTGAAGGTGTTCCTCATATGTATCCAATTCAAGTGCTAAAAGTGATTCCATCTTTTCTATACCATCCATTTCACTGGCCCATTCCTTAACTGATGGAGTTTGTATTGAGCGCCAGTGCCGTGGTATAACTAATCTTGCTGCTGTCAACCAGTGTCTCAAAAGACCCCTTTTAATATTCTTATATGATCCTGGTAGTATTGATAGCAAAGTGATTTGTGGTATATTTAATATTGGTTCCCCAGTAACTAAAGTGTATAGCTGCATAATTTTTTCCCAGAAATTTAAGATTGGGGGACATTCCCACCAAATGTGTAGCAATGAACCTTTAAATATATGGCATCGCCAACATATGTCTGATTTATCTGGGTATATACGCTTTAATGATATTGGGCTCCAATACCACCTGGAAAGAAGTTTGTAATTTGTCTCTTGTGCTTTAATTGTTAGTGACATACAATGTGTTAAATTAAATGCTTTCTTCCACTCTGCATCTTCAATTTGAACATTTAACTCATTCGCCCATTTCCTTATGTATTCAGGAAGTTCAGGGTGTTTTTTTATAGCTAATATCTTATAGATTGAAGATAAGACATGTTTTGGTTTTGAGTCTTGTAGCAATAGAAGTTCAAACTGAGTTGTGTCTCTATACAAAAATGTATTTGAGGGAAGAGAGGACAAGAAAGATAATAGTTGCCGATATTCCAACCATTGCGTAAGTGAGGGCTTCGATGTAAAGATTAGGTTTAGTATAGGTGGAAATGCTGCCTGGCAAGTAATCTGGCACACTCTACGATGAGATTCTTTGTTCCAAATGAGGAAATCTTTACGTTTTAAAGCCGGCGGAAATCGTGGGTTACCAAATAAAGGTGTCATAGGTCCCACTAATGAGGAAAGTTCTAATTGTAGAATTGTTTTGGTCCAAATTTTTAATAGGTGGGATGTTAGGGAGGGCATAGTAGAAGATAAATCTCGATAGATATCACTATTCTCAAGGTCTAACCAAGGGAGGGCGGTAAGATCAAATTGATTTAGCCATTGCTCTATTAGTACCCATTGTTTAGTATTGGAGGAGTGGAACCAGTTCACTATCCTTGTTAATACTGCCGCTACATAATAATGGTAAAGATCAGGTGCACCCGCTCCTCCGTTCACTTTGGGTAGTGATAGTAATTTCTTTTTCAATCTATGTTTTTTATGGCCCCAAATAAATTTTGTAAAGGCCGACTGTAAAGTAGAAAAATAAGATCTAGGGATAGAGACAGGCATGGTTTGGAAGAGATACAAAAACCGCGGTATTATATCCATTTTTAGAATATTAATCCTCCCAAACCACGAATATTGATTGTGATCATATTTTTTTAAATCCTGTAAGGTTCGTTGCATAAGAGGAATATAATTTGTTAGATATAAATGGTTCAGGTCAGAGGGGATAAAAATACCTAAATATTTTAATACCGAAGAACAGATTTTGAGTGGAAAACTATTTTTCAATACCGCCACTTGTTGTGGACTGAGTGACACATTGAGAATAACTGATTTTGATATATTTACTTTAAAGTTACTAAGGGTCCCAAAACGTTTAAATTCTGATAAAATAGCCGGTATGGAAACCTGTGGATTAGTGACATATAGCAATAGATCGTCAGCAAACAAGGCTAATTTTATTTCCGTTTGGTTTATCTGTATGCCCCCAATCAAAGGGTTCTGTCTAATTGCTATTGCTAGATGCTCCATTACCAGGACATAAAGTAAAGGTGATAGTGGGCATCCTTGTCGGGTACCATTTTGTATGGTGAAACTTGTTGATAACGATCCATTGATCTTTATCCTAGCCTCAGGTTTAGTATATAATGCCAGGATCTTGTGCAGTAAATTTGGGCCCAGACCTATTTGCATTAATGCTTGTTTTAAGAAGGGCCATCCAATTCGGTCAAAGGCCTTCTCTGCATCAACTGAAAGGAGACATACTGGTATTTTTGCTGTTTGAGCATAGTTCATTAATAAAAAAGTTTTTATAGTATTGTCCCGTGCTTCTCTACCTTGTACAAAACCCGTCTGGTCTAAGTGTACCAGGTTTGGAAGGAGAGGTTGGAGACGTAATGCAATTAATTTAGCAAAGATTTTTAAATCTATCCCAATTAATGAGATCGGGCGAAAACTGGAACATAAAGTTAGGTCCTTTTCCGGTTTCGGAATCAGAGTGATATGCGCTTCTAATGTCTGAGTTGAGAATTGATTCCTAGGGGAGATAGAATTTAATACTTGGAGCAAAAATGGAGATAGATATTCCTTGTAGGTTTTATAAAATTTTGGAGTGAATCCATCTGGGCCTGGACTCTTTCCTGATGGAATATCGGCAATCACATCCAATAATTCCTGAAGTTGAAAAGGACAATCTAACAATGTTCCTTTGTCATCACTTAATACTGGGATAGCTGTTTCCTGTACATAATCTTCAATTTGTTGATTGACTCCAACTACATCTTCCAAAGATGGTGATGGAGCTAAGTTATAGAGACCTGAGAAGTAATCTCTAAAAACATGTTGAATAGATTGTGGGTCTGACGTAATTTCTCCCGATGGCTTTTTTATACTGGGTATAAAGGTCTGGGATGAACGGGGATGCAATGTTCGTGATAATAGTCTCCCGCATTTATCCCCCAATTTATATCTTTCCAGAGCTCTTCTCTGTTCGTATGATTTATGGGATGTTTCAAATAGCTGCAATAGAGAGGCCCTTGTGGATGAAATATTAGCTAATATTTCTGCACGATGACTGGTTTTATGTAAAGTTTCTAAAGAGTGAAGCTTTGATAAAGTATTTTGGATAATTATGGATTTTTTCTTTTTAAGTCGTGAGCCATGTTGAATAAACAGACCCCGTAATACTGCTTTTAGAGCTTCCCATTTTAAGGGGAGTGCGGTTTCATCCTGGGCATGGTCAGAGATAAAATTACTAATTGCTTCTATAACTGCCTTATGACATATTGGATCTAACATAAGTGTATCGTTTAGACGCCAAGACCAATTTGTTCCGTGAGTCTGTGGTGGATTTATTGTTAGAAATACTGGTGAATGGTCAGACCAGGTAAATGAGCCTATTTCCATTGAAGGATCCCATTCTAATACCCTTTGTCCAGTTAAGAATGTCGTTTTTTGTGTCATAAAAAATTATCTTGTGTGGGCAAACCGACATTTAAAATGACGTTTTTAAACCTGGGCATGCTCAGAAGCAAGTTATGAGACGAGAGCTTCAATGGAACAGAGTGCCGTCGAACGTGGTGTACGTAGCTCCCCAGCCATAGGTCCCCCAGACAACAAACTTTGCACACTTGTAGAGGAAAAATAGGACTACATGTGTGCCAGACCTACGACTGGCCGGTACTGGGTCCCCAAAGTCACCAGAGAAATAACCATTTAAGATGGGAGTCTATGGAAGGGGTGCTCCCCGGCCATAGGTCCCCCGGACAACAAGCTTTGCACACTTGTAGAGGAAGAGCTATATGTGTGCCACGTTTGGGGTCCAGGGGACCTACGGCCGGCCGGTACCGGGTCCCCAAAGTTCGGGAGATCAGGCGCAAAAAGGTGACTCGAGTATAAGCCGAGGGGGAATTTTCAGCACAAAATGTGCTGAAAAACTTGATTATACTCGAGTATATATGGTATTAGCAAAAAAAAAAAATATCTGGATGATACATACTTGTGTGATTTGGTATTCTAACTTATTGAGACAATTAAATATATTTTCTGCACTTGATTTGGGTGACCGCAACTCTTATGTTTTACTAATTAGATTTTATTAATAACTGGATTTAGAAGGCCAGTTAATTTTCCTAAGAATAGAACATGGTCACAGAATAATTCACTGTATATTTCTAAAACTTTCTTTATGTCTGTCTTGTAACTCATAGCAAAAGCAAGTCTAAAGTTTTTTTTCCAAGAAAACCTTAGCTGATTTAGTCTTGTAAACATGCTCAAAATAACTTGACATTGCAGCTGAGTTTATCATGACCGCTGCAACCTTGTTAGCCAGAAAAGGCCAAACTACATTCCACAATGGCCTAGTTTACATTGAAAATATCCAGTTTAAATAATCAGGGGAAAAAAATCTGCACTATAGTCATAATTTCAATATGATAAGACCAGTATAAAAAAGTGTTGTAAATACCTGATATGTTCACTTGTATACGCTTAAATATAAGCAAATTTATTTTGATGCTTCTTATATTTTTTAACCAATTACTGACTGCCTAACTGGGAAAATACATCATTACTTTGAAATTAAATACTGGGGTTATTGCTGCAGCTAGATGTCATTTCTTTTTTCTTATGCGATTCTCATTCAGATAAAAGTGATCCTGGCAGATTCGCTGCAGGATTATTTTTAGAAGCAGGGGGAGAAGTGCCCCTCTCCTACTACTTTCCGGGAACCATGCAGCACCAACAGTGTCTTACCGGAGAGATAAGCAATGGCAAGATGGCCACCACTCATCTCTATGCCCATGGACTTCCAGTTCTCAGGCCATGTAAACCTGTTTGTTTTTTTCTTAATCCAGAAGATTTTTTTTTTTTTTATATTTTACGTTTAAGGGTACTTTAGACCCCAGATCTCTCCATAAAGAGGACCTGACATGCTTTGTTGTTATTTCAAGGGATGTGTACAGTACTTGTGATAGCAATAAAAGTGATCAAACACATTTTTTTTAAAGGGAGAATGTAGAAAAAAATTAATACATAAAAATTTAAAGCGCCCTGTTTCACTCTCACATAAGTAAACAGTATTTGTACCACACATGTGAAGTATCACTGCAAACATCTGAGCAAGGGAAATAATTCTAGCATGTGAATGTGTAAATCTAAACTGGTAACCTGTAAGCGTTGCCTATGGAGATTTTTAACCACTTAAGACCCAGACCTTTAGGCTGCTAAAGGACCTGGCCAGTTTTTGCGATTTGGCACTGCGTTGCTTTAACTGACAATTTTGTGGGCCGTGCGACATGGCTCCCAAACAAAATTGGTGTCCTTTTTCCCCTACAAACAGAGCTTTCTTTTGGTGGTATTAGATCACCTCTGCGGTTTTTATTTTTTGCGCTATAAACTAAAATAAAGCAACAATTTTGAAAAAAAATGCAATATTTTTTACTTTTTGCTATAATAAATATCCCCCAAAAATATATAAAAACATTTTTTTTCCTCAGTTTAGGCCGATACATATTCTTCTACCTATTCTTGGTTAAAATAAAATCGCAATAAGCGTTTATCGATTGGTATGGGCAAAATTTATAGCGTTTACAAAATAGGGGATAGTTTTATTGCATTTTTATTTTTATTTTTTTTACTACTAATGGCGGCGATCAGCGATTTTTTTCATGACTGCGACATTATGGCGGACACATTTTTGGGACCATTGTAATTTTTACAGCAAAAAATGCATTAAAAATGCATTGTTTACTGTGAAAATGACAATTGCAGTTTGGGAGTTAAAGCGGAGCTCCACCCGATTTTTAAGTCAATTGTAATAATACTAATGCTAAAAAACATTGCTGAAATGGATATTTATGTTTAATAAAAAATGTACAGTACCTGAGTTCTTCATTTGCCTTCCGGTCTGGAGCCTTCGGGTTTTCCTCGGGTTATTCTTATTTTCTGTCCCGCACAGTGTCTTTTGGGAGCTTCTGTCATAGCTCCCTTGTCATCCTATTCTGGCCTAGACGAAAAATCGCACGATTTCGGGGACCATTGCTATAGCAACACAGACGCTGACGCCGCTGGTCCGCGCTGCGTGTGCGCATGCGCGAGATTGAGCGGTGGATGCTGGGAACACAGCATCACCGCAACCAGGAAGTCCCTGCCCGATTGTAATGCCCACACTAGAAATGGCAACAGAAGGAATATAAGTGTTTTTACATCACACAAAGAGAGCGGAGCGAACGTTAGAGCGGAGAGAAATACGTTTATTTAAGCCCTTCAATTAGCTATGTAACTAGACTAAAAAAAAATACGTAATTGCATGGGAGATCCACTTTAACTACAAGGGGGCGCTAAAGGGGTTAAGTGTGACCTCATCTGTGTTTCTAACTGTAGGGGGGTGTCGCTGTAGGTGTGACGTCATTGATTGTGTTTCCCTATTCAGTGAAGAACGGGGAAGCTCCTGGGACCGATCGGGTCGGGCGATCAGGTCAGCGGGTCCCACGGTCACAGAGCTCCGGACCGGCCTGCGGGTGCACGCCTTGGGTGCGTGCCGCGGGGCGTGCCCTCTTCCCATGGCTATGCACTTAAAGAGGACGTATTATACAAAAAATTGGGATATAGATATTTTTTATTCTTTTAAGTGTATTTTCCCCCCAAAAAATGCATTTTAAAAACCGCTGAGCAAAAAGCGTCTACCATTTTATTCTTTAGGGTCTCTGCTAAAAAATATATATATTATTTAGGGGTTCTAAGTAATTTTCTGGAAAAAATGCTGGGCCCTTATATATATATATATATATTTACATTAATATTGTGACTTTCCTTATGATTGACAGCAGGCAGTGGGCAGATTCTATTGTAAACTGTTTATTGGCTAAGGATCTGGCCATTGCCTACTGTCAATTACAAGGGAAGCAGACCCAATGGGGAACTAGGTCTGTGAATCCCCATCAGGCTCATCCCACCCAGCTTCAAATCTCTCTGGCGCTGTACTGTCTGTGCGACAGCTGCAGCAATAGGGAGGACAGACACTACATATGGACACTCAGTGTGCCTGCATTGACAGCAGGTTTACACCAGGTACATGATGAATCTGTTTCTTGCATCAACAGTTGTCAAATGGAGACATGTTGACATTTTAAAGCATGGCCTGGACACTCTTTATAAATTCCTTTATGTATTTTTAGTTCTTGCCATAGCAAACAAGAAAAATAAATACAAATTCACTATACATTAACATTATTAGATTTTGGGTGATTTATATATCTCATATTATGTGTGTGTGTGCTTACGGGTGCATTAGAAGAATACTAAAACAGGTAAAATATATAGAAAACCAACATTTTATTGATAAACCAATTAAACTACATTATACACAATTGTATTGTTTAAGACAAAATAAATATATAATGTGTTCCTTATAAATATAGGTGGGCAGCAATATTCACAGTAGAGCTGGTTTATGCCAATAACAAAATAGTTTAGCAGCATGTCTGATTATGGTTTCATAATATTATCATTACTTTTTTTTCCTATTGCAATTCTTTTTGTATCTTCTCTGGACAAATTATAGTCAATAATTGAATCTTCAATGTAGCTATGAATAACCTTTTATTGGTATAAGTAATTAGGAACAATAATTACCTGCAGAACTATGATAGTGTATGTAACACCAAAGCACTATTATAATAAGCTGGTCAATTCAGCTATACAAAAGTTAATGGTCAATAGCTGCTTTTTCTATCTCCATGGCATGATAATTCACTGACAAGGCCATATGTGTATAGATTATCTATTATTCACAGGAAAGCTACAAGCAGCCCACACAGTGTCAAGAATGACAGCACAATATACATTAGTTTATTTGTTACTTCTGACAACTATGACATCACTTGGCCAGATATAAAGTAACCAAAATCAACTAAGACAAACTCACATTAACACATTTAGAAGAAAGTGTTGTGCACTGTTAAAGGTTTAGCATTTAATGAGGGCAAAATATAACCTATTGAATAAATAGTATATAGACATTCAAAACATTATAGCTCTTTTGCCCCAATAGATACATTTGTCATGAATGCTTATTTATTGATAGTTACTATATATATATATATATATATATATATATATATATATATATAAGAATATAGTCATATATACAGTATCTAACAAAAGTGAGTACACCCCTCACATTTTTGTAAATATTTTATTATATCTTTTCATGTGACAACACTGAAGAAATTACTCTTTGCTACAATGTAATGTAGTGAGTGTACAGCTTGTATGACAGTGTAAATTTGCTGTCCCCTCAAAATAACTCAACACACAGCCATTAATGTCTAAACCGCTGGCAACAAAAGCATTTGCCTGAGTACAAGTACTCGGGCAAATGCTTGGTATCGGTCCCGATACCAATACTAGTATCGGTATCGAGACAACCCTCGTCCCAAACCGATCGTGTGTGGGCGCCATCGTTAAAAAAAAGCAAAATTGTTTTAAATTTAACTGATGGATACCTAACCCATAGCAAAAAAAACGATCGTTTTTAGGCACGACCATCGGTTAAAAATCCACGCATGATCAGAATCAAGTCAACACATGCTTGGAAGCATTGAACTTTTTTTCTGCATGTCGTTGTGTTTTACCTAACCGTGTTCTGAGACAACCGTTTTTTTAACCAATGGTGTGTAGGCACGACTGACCATCAGTCAGCTTCATCGGTTAACAGATGAAAATGGTCCATCAGACCGTTCTCATCGGATGGACCAATTGTGTGTACAGGGCTTCAGTGCATATCAAGCTCGGTCTAGTGGTCTCTCTTGGTTATTTGTGGTCCTGTGCATAAAGTAGGCCTTGGCCTTGGCTCACTGACAGGCTTGGCTCATCCGTCACCCTTTGGCGTCTCATCTAGAAAGTCTGTTTTTCAAACCTGCAGGTACTGTTCAATAGGTATATTTTTTTTTACCAGTGCTTGCAGGAGGTTTTCTAAATAAATAGGTGAACAACATGTGCCCTGATTTCAATATATTTTATTATGTTTTCACAAAGAAATTAGGTCACTAAGGAGGAGTGATAGGGTCCATGAGGAATGTAGTAGTACATCAGTCATTAGGACATAAGTTCCATATCACCAGTACTTAAACATAAGCCTAGTGGGTATTACCTGGATATCATGGTAATAGTAAACATACACAAGGTGGACATCATAACCCAAATCCAATTACATGTCTGGTACAAAAGAAACATGTCTCATTAGAAGGAAGCATACATGGATAAAGAAACTTTTGAGTCCTGGTTCTCAGTTAAATAGAGATGACAGGGTATCAAAAGCTCAACCTCCTATTAAGGTGTCTAAGGTAAAGCTATCTCATCAGTTAAACCTCAATAGAAGACTTAAAAGGAGAGAATAGCATAGAGTCATGAAGCGGGTATCTTAAAAATGCCCTAAGTAATGGACTCGGGCAATTATTGCCCAACTAACAAAACACAAAATGCTGTAAATATATCTATTAATATTAATTAACCTTTTCTGCTTTAAAGAATCCAACACAACCTTGGGGAATATGGGACTCCCAGTCTGTACTAAAGATAAAAATGTTGTCCAAACACACTGAGGTGTATTTCTGATGCAGGTGTAGTGTTTTTTCCATTGCCCTCTGAAAGGTAGCAGGGCAGAATGTAATCCAAATAGCATTATTTTATATTGGAAGTGACCTTCTGCAGTGGAAAAGGTAGTCTGTTTTCTGGCTTCCTTAGTTAAAGGTATCTGCCAGTACCCCTTTCTGACATCTAGGATAGTAATATACTGGGCTAGCCCCAACTTCTCTATCAGTTTGTCTAGTTAGGGAAATAAGGTTTTACCAGAATCGTTACATTAGGTTCAATGACAATGTTAAGCTCAATTACCCTGTTAAGGTCTGACTGTCCTGAAAAAACTCCCCATTACTCTGTAAAAAAAAAAACTCTTTTACCCACTGTGTGTGTGGCTTGGACAGGGCAGTGGCACCCCTACAAGGGGGTTAGAACTAACCTTAGCCAAGGCACCTACCTGCTCTCGCTGTACTTTCAGGGTATTAACAGATTCATGTGGTAGATTTGATATGGCTACCCGGTTGATGTACTTTAAAATAGGGATGCAACAATACAACTTTTTTTTTTTCAAATATACATTTTATTAATGCCCAACATGGACAATAGGTACAAACATATATGAAGGGACATTCAAAAAACAAGAAAAAAAGAGAAAAAAGAAAAGAGGGGGGGCGGTGTCAACATCATCAGAAGGAGGAAGGAATAATACAGGGTTCATGTACATTCTCAAAAATGTTTTAGTATATTTCTATTGACAAGTACCCTTTTTAATGGACACTGTGGGGCCGAGGCCATCGCCATCAGTAAATTCTCCAGTCAGAGGCTATGAAGACCGAAAAACCATGGTCACTCCTTGTCCACAGCCACCCCCCCCCCCTACCCCATCCCGACGGAGCTCCATCTCCAGAGGTAGGGGGGTGGGGAAAGGAGGGGGGGCCCAGAGTAGGGAAGGGGCGGAAATCATAGAGGGTACTGGGGAGGGGGGGGCAGGGACGAGGGGTATCGGGAAGCCCTGGATGATTTAGGACAGCCTCTGAGTTCATCTGTATGGGAAATAATGGTCTCATCAAGAAGTCCTAAGGGCGATACCTTCTGATGAGAAGATGAACTGGTTCCATGGCGCCCATATCTTTTTATATTTTTCTTGTTGTTGTCTTGCCGTGAGCACCAAAATATTCCATTGCCCTAATGTCTTCCACCCTCCGTGAGACTACCCCGGCTGGAAGGGGATGCTGGGGAAGTAAAAGGGAGAGTCTGGGGAAGATACTGGGGAGGTGCCTAGCCCATGTCAAAATAGGTACTCAGGTAGAGGAAGGAATAAAGGACAAAATGACAGGACACAGATCAGAGGGGGGTAACAACCAATGGCAAGCAGTATGCTTGCGTTAGCACAACTCGGCCAAGTTGGCCAAGGGGTGTGCTGACCTAAGTGGGGGTGTAGCTGGACTGGGAGACACTCCCGACTCATCCTGCCCAGCCAAAGCCACAGGATTTATGTAGACTTGGTCTATTGTACCTTGTCCCCAAGACCATCGCGGGAGCACTTTGTGTGCGTGTCCATAAGTGTGCTGTCCCAAGGTTAGAAAAGTCATGAAATCCGGTGTACCTGGGTAGTGGGGTCCACTTTTTTCAGGCAGGGAGGCACGGATACCACTTTTTTTAACACAGAGAACAAGTACCGATACTTTTTTCAAGTACTCACTGACTCACTGACACCGGTGTAGGTGTAGGTGAGGGGGGGATTGATAGGGAGTTGGGTGAGGGCAGGGGTGAGGGTTAGTGAGGTTAGTGAGGGTTAGTGAGGGCAGGGAAGTTGAGGGTGGGGTGAAATAGGGATTGTGGGGTGGTAGAGTTGGGATGGAAAGAATGTGATCGCTGGGGGAAGATGGTTGGGATGGGAGACATGGGGACAGAGGTGACAGGTGGTGGAGGGAATGAGAATGCAACACAGGGAGGGCACAGTACAGGGGATTAGGAGGGCAGGGTTCAGGTACATTACATGTGGAGTATAGGGTTCAGGTACATTACATGCAGAGTGCAGGGTTCAGACACATTACATGCAGAGTGCAGGGTTCAGGTACATTACATGCAGAGTGCAGGGTTCAGACACATTACATGCAGAGTGCAGGGTTCAGGCACATTACATGCAGAGTGCAGGGTTTAGGCAAAGAACACACAGAGTGCAGGATTTAGGCACAGAGCATGCAGAGTGCAGGGTTAAGGCACATAACATACTACAGAGTGCAGGGTTTAGAGCATATTACATGCAGAGTTCAGGTACATTACATGCAGGGTTCAGGTACATTACATGCAGAGTGCCAGATTTAGGGCACATTACATGCAGGGTTAAGGCATAGAACATACAAAGTGCATAGTTCAGTACTCCTTCACCACTCCTTTCCACTGTATTCTGATCCACCATCCACCCCTTCCTGGGGTTTGCGGCAAATTCGAAAAGACGCGGAACACCCTGTAAAAGTCTATGGGAGGAATCTAAAGTGCTAATTTTAACCACTTCTGCCCCGGACCATACAGTATTGCTGCCCAACGACCAGAGCACTTTTTGTGATTCGGCACTGCATCGATTTAACTGACAATTGCGCGGTCGTGCGACGTGGCTCCCAAACAAAATTGGCGTCCTTTTTTTCCCACAAATAGAGCTTTCTTTTGGTGGTATTTGATCATCTCTGCGGTTTTTACTTTTTGCGCTATAAACAAAAATAGAGCGACTATTTTGAAAAAAAAATGCAATATTTTTTACTTTTTTCTGTAATAAATATCCCCCAAAAATATATAAAAAAACGTTTTTTCCTCAGTTTAGGCCGATACGTATTCTTCTACATATTTTTCATTAAAAAAATCACAATTAGCGTTTTTTACTAGTAATGGCGGTGATCAGCGTTTTTTTTCAGTACTGCGACCTTATGGCGGACACTTCGGACACTTTTGACACATTTTTGGGACCATTGACATTTTTTTAGCGATCAATGCTATAAAAATGCATTGGATTACTATAAAAATGCCATTGGCAGTGAAGGGGTTAACACTAGGGGCGGGGAAGGGGTTAAGTGTGTTCCTGGGTGTGTTCTAACTGTATGGGGGGGTGGCCTCACTAGGGGAACTCACTGATCTTCTGTTCATACATTGTATGAACAGAAAATCGGCGTTTCCCCCGCTGACAGGAACGAGAGCTATGTGTTTACACACATAGCTCCTGTTCCCCGCTCTGGAACGAGCGATCGTGCCCGCCAGTCACGCGCACAGGACTCGGGGGCGAGCAGGGGGTGCAAGCGCGGGCCGCCGGCGGCGCACACGCGCCCCCTAGTGGCCGTCAAAAGTGCCGACGTAGAGCTACGGGCTCTCGCCCAGAAGAGCCGACCTGCTGCCGTATAACTGCGACGGCTGGTCGGCAAGCAGTTAAAGGCTTATATGCAAGTTATTGTCATTAAACGTGTTTTGGGACCTGGGTCCTGGGACCTGAAGGGCCTGATATGGATATTTGGGGGGAACCCAACGTAATTTTTTTTAATTTGAAGCAGGGTTCCCCTTAATATCCATACCAGACCTGAAGGGCCTGATAATTGAATTAGGGGGACCCCCACGCATTTTTTTTTCTCAATGACTTTCAATGCTTTTTCTCTGTATTGCCGGGAGCCAACAATTCATTATAGTGGTTATGGTGGTTTTAAATGACTTTTTTTCCTTCAGAAATTACAGTTTGTGCAGGGACAGTTCTAAGCACGGGAAACAAGTGCTGTGTTACAGGCATACTTTACACCCCCCCCCAGGTACGAAATTTAAAGGAATATTTCACTTTTATTGTTTCACTTTAAGCATTATTAAAATCACTGCTTCCGAAAAAACTTTAGTTTTTAAAACTTTTTTTTGCATCAATACATGTCCCCTGGGGCAGGACCGGGTCCCCAAACACTTTTTAGGACAATAACTTGCATATTAGCCTTTAAAATGAGCACTTTAGATTTCAAATGTTTGCGTCCAATATACTTTAACAGGGTTCTAAAGTTCACACAAACTTTTGGTCTGTTCGCAGGTTCTGGTGTGAACTGAACGTGGGGGGGGGGGGTTTGTTCAGCTCAGTCCCTACTTGAGACCCTTTCATTAACACCAATAAGGTCATCGTCACCGCACTGGGCACATTTATACAGATTTTGCCCTCTGAATATGAGTACTTTACAGTGGATCATTCTTAAGAGGGCAGTTGACAGGGATTGATGTTGTGTACCCTGGTTTAACATTTTCATATTTTGTACAATATTTGCTTTGCAGTGGGCTTTATAGTAACCCCTCACGGGTTATGCGCTGCTGGGCAGTTTTCCCTGCCCCTTGTTTTTTTATTCAGTCTCCCATCAATATGGATTTTCACAAGGTAACAAAGATACAGAAGTTCAAACCTCTAAGCATTTAGTAAGAGGTGTTTATGAAAGGGAGTGCCTGAAAAGGATTGTAGCAACAGAAAACACTTTTTTATGTTTATAGTTCTCCCACTGGTCCCAGAGCTCATGAAATTTTGATGTTACCATCCTTTTATGCCATAATCTGTTCATACCCATGAATTTCATGTATGAGTCTGATAACTTCTCCTAGTTTTGGAATAATCTGTGATTTCCAGTTAAGCAACAATATTAGTCATGCTGCAAATAGTATGTACATAGTTATAGCTCATTACGGTAAACTGAATCTCTCTAGGTTCACACTCAGTGCTGTCTGATCTATGGTGAGCCTTGTAAGGATCCCCATGATGTCATATAGCAATCTTGAGACTGTGTTCCAAAAGCTATAAATGTCTTTTTTTTTAAAGCCCTTGCTATAGGTCCTATTAAAAATATGTTGACCCAAACATTTCATATCTCTGATATGTGTCTGTCGTAACATGTATTTCTGTTAAAAAGGTGTTCTATAATCTTTATATTTCTTCCTTTGTATGTAATACCTGGTGTTCTTGACAGTCCCACTGCTTTACTATAGAAAATTTACCATGCTAGGCATGACAGTACATCCATCCCAAAGTGGTCAGTTTTCTGGCTGTGCTGCGAGCACAGCCTACCTATGCTCCAATGTTCAGACTTGTGCTAACACGTCCCCCTGAACAACCATTCCCTGGGAAGAACAGAGTGCTGCTGTTTCTCCACCCCAAGCTCTCTAAGCTCCTTAAAACAATTGTATGAGTATATATATATATATATATATATATATATATATATATATATATATATATATACAAATGTGCTTATTTTTCTTTCTGCCTCCGGGCCAGAACTGAGAATCTTCAGGTGTTAATGACAACTTCTGTGATGTGTCTTATGTCCTGTACACACGATCGGTCAATCCGATGAGAACGGTATGATGGATTTTTCCATCAGTTATCCGATGAAGCTGACTGATGGTCCGTCGTGCCTACACACTATTGGTTAAAAAAACGATTGGCGTCAGAATGCGGTGACGAAAAATAAAACGACGTGCTGAGAAAAGTGATGTTCAATGCTTCAAGGAATGCGTCGACTTGATTCTGAGCATGCATGGATTTTTAACCAATGGACGTGCCTACAGAAGATCGTTTTTTTTTCTATCGGTAAGGTATCCATCAGATAATTTTAAAACAAGTTCCAATTTTGTTAACCGATAGATAAATAACCGATGGGGCTCACACACGATCAGTTTGGTCTGATGAAAACGGTCCATCAGACCGTTCTCATTGGATTGATTGATCGTGTGTACTCGCATAAGACTATTATCTTTCACCCATTGTTAGAGCCAGAACTCCAGCTCCAGTCAAATCATTTCCGTTGCACCTCCAAACACTCAAAGGCCTAATTGTGTGTGTAACTGCCCTAACACTGTATACAAAGCTTGATATGATAGACAAGGAGGAAACTTCTTAGACATAACACTGAAATGTAATTCCTCCAGATTTGTGATATTAGTCTGACTATCAATGTGCCTCGTATGCCTACCATTATTCTCATCTTCATGTATCAGGTCTGTGGGTACCTGTAATGGTTATGTGTAACAAATTATCCTTCAGGGACTGACCTGACCCCAAGTAAGTCAGATCCTTGAGGGCTCTATTTTGCCACCTACTTAACTGGAGCCAGTCTTCCCCACTAAGGGGATTGTCTTTCTTCCGCCTATAAATTACCTGCAGAACTAACCTATGGGCAAACAGCTAAAGATCACCTATGGCCTCAAAACTTTTCCTTTCCAAGGTGGGGCAAAAATTGAGTCCCATAGAGAGTAACACTTTCTGTCTGGAAATGTTTTTTTCATGTTTATTTAATATTTACAACACAATCAATTAAAAGTACAGTATTCTAGCATATTGTGGATGCACTGAATTTGCTGGACAATGTAGTGAATATTTAGTCCTGGATATGTGTGTGCACTGTGTTTAACCACTTAAGACCAGGACCAATATGCTACTAAATGCCCAGAGGCGTTTTTACAATTCGGCACTGCGTCGATTTAACAGACAATTGCACGGTCATGCGATATGGCTCCCAAACAAAATTTGCGTCCTTTTCTTCCCACAAATAGAGCTTTCTTTTGGTGGTATTTGATCGCCTCTGTGGTTTTTATTTTGTGCGCTATATACAAAAATAGAGCGACATTTTTGAAAAAATATATATATTTGTTACTTTTTGTTATAAGAAAAATCGAATAAATTACATTTTAGTCAAACATTTAGGCCAAAATTTATTCAGCCACATGTCTTTAGTAAAAAAAAATCGCAATAAAAAAAAATAGCTACCTAGCGGCAACAGTGACACTAATACAGCGATCAGAAAAATGATCGCTTAGTGACACTGGCAATAGGGAGTGAAAGGGTTAACTAGGGCAGTGATCCAGGGGTTAAAACTTTATTAGGGGGGTACGGGGGCTACCCTGGACCTAACACTAACTTCCTGTCACACTGCCTGTCACACTGACACTAAATGCAGTGATCAGTACATACAGTGCAGAAAATAAGTATTTGAACACCCTGCTATTTTGCAAGTTCTCCCACTTGGAAATCATGGAGGGGTCTGAAATTGTCATCGTAGGTGCATGTCCACTGTGAGAGACATAATCAAAAAAAATATTCCAGAAATCACAATGTATGATTTTTTTAACTATTTATTTGTATGATACAGCTGCAAATAAGTATTTGAACACCTGAGAAAATCAATGTTAATATTTGGTACAGTAGCCTTTGTTTGCAATTACAGAGGTCAAACGTTTCTTGTAGTTTTTCACCAGGTTTGCACACACTGGAGGAGGGATTTTGGCCCACTCCTCCACACAGATCTTCTCTAGATCAGTCGGGTTTCTGGGCTGTCGCTGAGAAACACAGAGTTTGAGCTCCCCCCAAAGATTCTCTATTGGGTTTAGGTCTGGAGACTGGCTAGGCCACGCCAGAACCTTGATATGCTTCTTACAGAGCCACTCCTTGGTTATCCTGGCTGTGTGCTTCGGGTCATTGTCATGTTGGAAGACCCAGCCTCGACCCATCTTCAAAGCTCTAACTGAGGGAGGGAGGTTGTTGCCCAAAATCTTGCAATACATGGCCCCGGTCATCCTCTCCTTAATACAGTGCAGTCGCCCTGTCCCATGTGCAGAAAAACACCCCCAAAGCATGATGCTACCACCCCCATGCTTCACAGTAGGGATGGTGTTCTTGGGATGGTACTCATCATTCTTCTTCCTCCAAACACGGTTAGTGGAATTATGACCAAAAAGTTCTATTTTGGTCTCATCTGACCACATGACTTTCTCCCATGACTCCTCTGGATCATCCAAATGGTCATTGGCAAACTTAAGATGGGCCTTGACATGTGCTGGTTTAAGCAGGGGAACCTTCCGTGCCATGCATGATTTCAAACCATGACGTCTTAGTGTATTACCAACATTAACCTTGGAAACGGTGGTCCCAGCTCTTTTCAGGTCATTGACCAGCTCCTCCCGTGTAGTCCTGGGCTGATTTCTCACCTTTCTTAGGATCATTGAGACCCTACGAGGTGAGAATTTGCATGGAGCCCCAGTCCGAGGGAGATTGACAGTCATGTTTAGCTTCTTCCATTTTCTAATGATTGCTCCAACAGTGGACCTTTTTTCACCAAGCTGCTTGGCAATTTCCCTGTAGCCCTTTCCAGCCTTGGAGGTGTACAATTTTGTCTCTAGTGTCTTTGGACAGCTCTTTGGTCTTGGCCATGTTAGTAGTTGGATTCTTACTGATTCTATGGGGTGGACAGGTGTCTTTATGCAGCTAATGACCTCAAACAGGTGCATCTAATTTGGGATAATAAATGGAGTGGAGGCGGACATTTTAAAGGCAGACTAACAGGTCTTTGAGGGTCAGAATTCTAGCTGATAGACAGGTGTTCAAATACTTCTTTGCAGCTGTATCATACAAATAAATAGTTAAAAAATCATAAATTGTGATTTCTGGAAAAAAAAAATTGGATTATGTCTCTCACAGTGGACATGCACCTACCATGACAATTTCAGACCCCTCCATGATTTCCAAGTGGGAGAACTTGCAAAATAGCAGGGTGTTCAAATACTTATTTTCTGCACTGTATATGATCATTGCATTCAGTGACACTGACAGGGGGGTGGGGGGTGATCGCAAGGGGTTAATGTGCCTACATGTCCTGGTGTCAGTGTAGTGTTGTGCAGACTTACTGTGTGATGTGTTCTCTCCTCAGCGGCGGTTGAAAATACCGCTGAGGGGAGAGATTACATCACTTCCCCCTTCCTGTGTTTACACAGGAGGAGGAAGTGACACACAGGGGAGGACGTGGATTGGCTGGGAGCTATCCGGAGGGGGCGGACAAAAACAAACAGCCGCCCCCTCATCCCGGATCGCTCCTGAAGCCACGGGGACCGCCGCAGGTACCGGGGGGGTCCGATCAGACCCCCGACCCGCGTCAAGGCAGGGACGTACAGGTACGCCAATGTGCCTGTCCGTGCCATTCTGCCAACGTATATGTACATGCGGCAGTCCACAAGTGGTTAACCACTTAAGCCCCGGACCAATATGCTGCTAAATGCCCAAAGGCGTTTTTACAATTCGGCACTGTGTCGCTTTAACAGACAATTGCGTGGTCGTGCGACGTGGCTCCCAAACAAAATTGGCGTCCTTTTTTACCCACAAATAGAGCTTTCTTTTGGTGGTATTTGATCACCTCTGCGGTTTTTATTTGTTGCACTATAAACAAAAATAGAGCGACTTTTTTGAAAAAAATTCAATATTTTTTACTTTTTGCTATAATAAATATCCCCCAAAAACATATATAAATTTTTTTTCCTCAGTTTAGGCCAATACGTATTCTTCTACCTATTTTTGGTAAAAAACAAAACGCAATAAGCCTTTATCGATTGGTTTGCGCACAATTTATAGTGTTTACAAAATAGGGGATAGTTTTATTGCATTTTTATTATTTTTATTTTTTTTACTACTAATGGCGGCGATCAGCGATTTTTTTCATGACTGCGACATTATGGCGGACACTTCGGACAATTTTGACACATTTTTTAAATTGCATTGTTTATTGTGAATATGACAGTTGCAGTTTGGGGGTTAACCACAGGGGGCGCTGTAGGATTTGTGTGTTCCCTGTGTGTGTTTACAACTGTAGGGGGGTGTGGCTGTAGGTCGTACGTCATCGATCGAGTCTCCCTATAAAAGGGATCACTCGATCGATGCAGCCGCCACAGTGAAGCACGGGGAAGCCGTGTTTACATACGGCTCTCCCCGTTCTTCAGCTCCAGGGAGCGATCGCATGTAGCGGGGGGGGTCCCGATCGGACCCCCGACCCGCGCAAATGCAGTCACGTATATATACGTGCATCTGCCTTAACGTTCCCTTCTGCCGATGTATATCTACATGCGGCGGTCGGGAAGTGGTTAATAAGGTCAAATTTATTTTCTCATGAAGATTAATATGGGAGATACTCAACCTGATGCCTAGAATGCTTGGAAGTTAAGGCTCTCTGACAAAAGTCCTGTGAATTTCCACCTTTTATGAGTGAATGAACTATTGATGGGCAACCAACAATAACTCAAATTATAGAAATACAGAAAGAAATTGGATAAAAGAGTCCAAGATAATTGTAATGTAATGTTGTTAAAAAAAATAATATAAAAACAGCCGACACGTTTGGGGTATGTATGGTCCTGATGTTTGAGTCAAACTTACATTTGACTTAAACATCGGGTGTTCACTTGCTCGCAAACAAACCAAACATATGGGGTGTTTGTGGCCCATAATGCACTGTGAGATCGCAGTGCATTGACAGCTGTTGATTGACCAAAGCATGCACCTGACCTGCACGTGTTGGCCAATCACAGTGCAATCTGCTGTGAGAGCCATGATTGACCAAAGTTAGGGTGCCTTTGGCCAATCATGGTTCAGGGAGCTGATTCCACGCCCCGCACTATTAAGGCTCCTTACAGCGTGGCTGTGTATAGTGTGATAATTACGTAGAGAGAAGAACTTGAACAAGTTTAGGCAGGTTAGTTAGTGGCATGAAGGCAGTAGTGTATATATATATATATATATATATATATATATATATATAGTATATTGTAAAGTTTGGGGGCAATAGCTCAGCAGGATTAAGTGCATAAACCGTTTGGCGGGGAAAGCCTTTTATTTACAGACAAACCAAAATAAGGCTTTGCTCAGCACACAGGGAAAAACTATAACACAAAAGTCCACTTAGCTTCGGCATCAAATAAAAGCACAAAAATAAGACAAAGCAAAAACACATACAGTTTGGTTGTAGATGGGTCTTCGCCCCCCGTATTTCAAAAAGTCCTCACTGTATTCTTAACAGCTCCCAGGAGACTCCCAGCTCATCTTCGCAGGTGCAAACCCCATACTCCTTCATACACCTCTAGCACCACTTCCTGTGTTATGGGCTGTTCTCTGGAAGTGTTAAAGAGGAGTTCCACCCACATTTTCACTTTTTAAATATAAATACCCCTGTAATACACAAGCTTAATGTATTCTAGTAAAGTTAGTCTGTAAACTAAGGTCCGTTTTGTTAGGTTGTTACAGCATTTAGATAGTTTATAATCTAGAAATAGACCGTGGCCATCTTAAGTGTGGGCATCATGAAGCCAGACTGTATGACTTCCTGGATTTCAGCTTTGCATATCTCGCACATGCTCACTGCTGCACAAGCAATGTAATAGGTTTCAGTCATGTTTGCAAGGACTACTGGGAAACATGATGCCTATCCCAGAAACCCTTGCAAATAGCCATGTGACTTAATAGCCTAGGCTAATAAGGAGGAGGAAGTAATGAAGGACTACAAAATAAAGGTATTTACAAGCAACAAAATAAATAAAAATTGTCCATTCTGAACACTATGAGATTAGGGCATGCAGCACAGACAAACATAAAAAAAATGGGTGGAACTCCACTTTAACTCCCTGTGTGCTGACTCCCAGTGGTCAGGGGTGGAGGCTCTTTCGCATCCGATTAGCACTTTAGAGCCACCAAAACTCCAGGCCCCAAATGACTCTACCAAGACAGAGAGGACTGTGAGCCAGTCCTCTCTGGATTAACTCTTACGCCTGGAATTCCCTAACCCATTTTGGGTGACCCCCTGAACACTCACAGCTATTTAAAGGGACCATAGCCCAAATAGTGGTTCTGTATAGCACCCATCCAGGACCCAACCCTGGCGTCCTGTACATATCCCCCCCCCTTCTGCCTCAACACGGAAGTGTTGGAGGCACCACTTGACATCATACAATGGACTCGGGAGAGGGCATCAGCATTCTGATGTTGTCTCCCAGGTCTGTGCTCTACCACAAAATTGAACTCCTGGAGAGAAAGGAACCACCTTGTTACCCTGGCATTGGTGTGATTTTTCTGTGCCATCCAGGTAAGGGGAGCGTGGTCTGACACCAAACGAAACCTCCTACCCAGGAGGAAATATCGTAGGGAGTCCAAAGCCCACTTGATGGTCAGACACTCCCGCTCCACCACCGCGTAGTTTCTCTCAGCTGCCGTCAGCTTCCTACTAAGAAAAACCACGGGGTGCTCCTCTCCATTGATTTCCTGAGATAAGACCGCTCCCAACCCTTCACTTGAAGCATCTGTCTGCATGACAAAATCGTTTGTAAAATCTGGAGCTACAAGCACCAGATCTTGGCACAATGCTGTCTTAAGCAGTTGAAAAGCTGTCTCGGCCTTGGAGTTCTACTTTATCATCACTGACTTTCTGCCTTTGGTCAAGTCAGTCAGCAGTGCAGCAATAGTGGCAAAGTTGGGGACAAACCTCCTATAATTGCCAACTATGCCCAAAAACACTCACCTGCTTCTTGGTAAGGGATCTGGGCCAGTCCTGTATGGCTTCCACCTTACTCATTTGGGGCTTCACCAGCCCTCTTCCTACAATATACCCTAGGTATTTTGCTTCCTCCATCCCAATGTCACACTTCTCTGGATTAATGGTGAACCCCGCTCTTCTCAAGGAGTGTACGACTGCCTGAACCTGGGGACGGTGGGACTCCCAATCAGTGCTGAAGATGACTACATCATCTAGGTAGACGGAAGCGTACCATTGGTGTGGACGCAGAGTTTTGTCCATGGCCCTTTGGAACGTCGTGGGGGCTGAGTGTAGACCAAATGGCATCCTTTTATATTGAAAGTGGCCTTCCGGGATAGAGAAGGCTGTTTTCTCCCTGGCTTCCTTAGTCAGGGGAATCTGCCAGTACCCGTTTGTGAGGTCCAGAGTGGTGATATACCTGGCAGGACCCAACCTTCCAATTAGCTCATCTACACGTGGCAAAGGATATGCATCAGACTTGGAGACTTCATTACGTTTTCTGAAGTTGTTGCAGAAGCGGAGGGTGCCGTTGGGTTTGGGTACCAACACGATAGACATTGTGCCCGGGTATGCCCCCAGGACCGACATCGCCAACACTGTAGGTCCCCCATCCTTGGCACAGGCCCCAACCTTTGTACTTCTGCGGAAGCTGATGCAGGCTTGCGGGTTTCATATGTAGGGCTTCTCTCCTAGGTGCTGTGGCTGGTCTGATTGGCCTTAGCGTGGGTTCCTGACGCTTGGCAGTTCTCAGTGTCTAAGTTACCCCGTGTATATTAGGGGCACAGGGTGACCAGGAAAATGTTGGACAACTACTGTAATTAATGGACACTGAGAATGTGGTTTGGAGTACTTCAAATGGCACAGTAATATTTATCAACACTATCTTTCAAGAAATATATAAAGACTTTTTCTGGTTTGTTTGATTCTGGACTATACATGTCCATTGAAAGAACTGGTCACATTGATTTATTCAATGTAGGTGCTAGACAATCTGCTGCTAAGGTCTCCTGCTATAGTCGGTTGCCTACTAGGCTGAGGAGTTTGTGAGTTTGCTCAAATAAACATTCCATGTTCCTACAAGCTAGTGTCGGCTAGTGTTGTACAATCTGTTATAATATCTGATCTCATCTCAGGTCCAGACTGGAGGAAGCCTATATGATGGAAGCACTCAAGCGGAGTGTGGGAAGCGGTTCTGTTACATCTATTACACTAACAATATTTTATAATGATGTATTGAATATGTAGTCTTGAAAAAAAAAAGTGAACACTTCCACATCAGTTAATCCCTTAACTGACTTATCTTAATGCTTTCCCAGAATATATGAACCACATTGTTCACTTTCCTAGGCCTCGTACACACGATGAGATATGTCCGCTCAAACTTGTCTGACGGACAGTTTAGAGCGGACATGTCTCATCGGATTTCGGTCCGATGGCGTGTACACACCATCGGATCAAAATCCCCGCCGGCAGACAGCGTGGTGACGCGGCGGTGACGTTGACGCCGCCACGTCAAAGCTACGTCACGCACCAGGAAGTAAACACTTCCGCGCGCATGCGTCGGATCCATTCACAGGATACGACGCATGTGCGGGAGGATATGTCCGCTGGTTTCCCGTACTAACCAGTGGACATATCCGACGGACAGGTTTGTAGCGGACAAATTTCAAAGCATGCTTTGAAATTTGTCCGATGGACAAACCTGTCCGCTAGCCCGTACACACGATCGGATTTGTCTGCTGAAACGGTCCATCGGACCGTTTTCAGCGGACAAATTCAATCGTGTGTACGCGGCCTTACAGTTTTACAGTGAACCAATGGCAATAAATGTTATATTGCTAGTTTCTGGAACCCTATTATTTAAAACCCAACTTCAGCCAAAATGTTTCTTTAGTGTTATATAGAAAGGAAAATCTCCAATCCCTGTCTATTTGGCAGGTGTCAGACAGAACAAGAAGTGACTGGACCCTCAACAAAAACACAGGCAGCACAAAAAAAAACATTTTCTAGCAGAATAAAGACATGTTTATTGCTGTTTGTGTGCCAAATAGGGTGATTTACACTCACTGTCTGTCCAATTGATGAGAAACAAACATAAAATGTAAGGGAGCCCCTTCAGCAAAGGTGAAAACAGAATTTAAAATCTGACTAGGCTTTCCTTGCTTTGTCTAAAGCATACATTGGAGTTGGACATGAAGCTAACCCTTGCATACATTATTACACTTATTGGTTTTCTTAAAATAATGAACTTCTCCTATTTTCTATCATTTTAACTGTTAAATATACAATCAAAAGTGTTTAATTATACCGTATCTGTTTGATAAGTGCAAAAAAAAATGGTTGATCATGTCAGAAATTCAGAGCTGTCCTATGCTCAGTGCCCACTTAATGTTATCTCTAGGGGAAAAATTAGTGAGTGCCAACTAATGATTAGCCTGATGTTCGAGTCGAACGTAAGTTTGAGTCGAACACCGGGTGTTCGCCTGTTCGCCAAATAGCGAACATTATGCAGTGTTCGTGGCAAATTCGAAAGCTGCCGAACACCGCTTAAAAGTCTATGGGAGATTAACTTGAAAAATCAAAAGTGCTCATTTTAATAGCTTATATGCATGGTATTGTCATAAAAACTGTTTGGGGACCTGCCCCTGGGGACATATATCAATGCATTTCCCCATGTTTAGAACAGTCCCACAGCAAAATTACATTTCTAAAGGAAAAAAAGTAATTTAAAACTGATCGTTGCTGTAATGAATTGTCGGGTCTCGGCAATACAGATAAAAGTCATTGAGAAAACGACACGGGTTCCCCCCAGTCCATTACCAGGCCCTTTTGGTCTGGTATGAATATTAAGGGGGACCCTGCACCAAAAAAAATGGCATAGGGGTCCTCTCAAAAATCCACACCATACCCTTATCTGAGCACGCAACCTGGCAGGCCACAGGAAAAGAGGAGGGACGAGAAAGTGTCCCCCCCTCCTGAACCGTACTAGGTCACATGCCCTCAACATGGGTAATGGGTGCTTTGGGGCAGGAGGGCTCTGCTCCCCCCACCCCAAAGCACCTTGCCCCCATGTTGATGGGAGCAAGGGTCTCAACCCACAACCCTTTTGGCCGGTGGTTGTGGGGGTCTGTGGGCAGGGGGCTTTTCTCAGAATCTGGAAGCCCCCTTTAACAAGGGGACACCCAGATCCCACCCCCCATGTGAATTGGTAACAGGTACATTGTACCCCTGCCATTTCATTTAAAAAATGGAAAACATGGTAAAAAAGACAGGAGACACTTCGGGACAAGTCCTTTATCAAAATGTTTTAAAAATAAAAATGTCCAGCGATGTCCATTAATCTTCTATTCATCTGCCGATGCCAAAAAAAATAGGAAAAGCTGTGCCTCCATGGGTGGCTTCCACCAACTGATGCTTCTCTTACTTTGACAGCTGTTATATATCCTAGGGTGGGGCCACCCAGTGATGTAAACAGGTGACCCTGCCCCCTCTGAACAGCTGCATCTGTAAATAATAGAAAGTCCTGTGCTTGAACAAAGTCTATTTTTTTTTAGAAATTCGACCAAACAAGCAGGTCTGTAGTGAGGTGCAAATGGGCAAAGGGAGATTAATAGACGTATGTCGAAAGATACAAGCGCCTGGAAATAATACGCCTAACCAACATAACCTTGCATGAAAACGCCAAAAGACCTAACAGAGACTGCATTTCTTTCAACAAAGCCCTTTTATGTCAAATAAAAGCAAGAATCAATGATTGAAGTGTCTCCAATTTCACCTGAGACAAATTAAATTCCATTGCAGCTGTATCAATCAGGATACCAGGGAATTCCAAAGAAGTGGATGCAAGTCTTCTCTTCTGCTAAAGGAACCCCAAAGTAATCCATAATCATATAAAACAGCTGAAGTAGCCAAGCACACAGCACAGAATCTGGGGGACTGATGAAAAAAAAATTGTTCAAGTAATGCACAATGCCATCCCAACAAGATTCCAAACTGAGCACCCAATGGAGAAAAGTAGAAAACATTTTGTAATATTCACATGACAAAAAACAGTTTTTTGTCAAAATAAAAACAACTATCAAAATAAAAGCGCATGGAAATGAAGGCTGGTGGAGAAATAGGCAAAAGGCTGAAGGCAGATTTGATATCTGTTTTAGCTAACAAGGCTCCTGGACCAAAAGCTTCAATATTTACAATAGCATCCTCAAAAGTCGCATACAACACCATATCATATGGAAGGAGTTTGGCTCCTTCTTAGGGAACCACTCTCAAAGGAGAAATACTGAAGTTCTAAAATGGCTAAGAAAGGGACCCACAAAATGGCCCATGGAAATTTTGTTAGCTATTACTTTACAGAGAACCCCCGGAAATTGGAGCACTAATTTCAAACTATCGACTACCATGCAACCTCCACCAGAAAATGGAGGCAAAGGAAAACCATAAAGAAAGCTATTAAGCAGAAATTAAGCAGAGTTTAAATCAGAGTTCCACCCAAAAATGGAACTTCCGCTTTTCGAAACCCCCCCCCCCCCTCTCCAGTGTCACATTTGACAACTTTTTTTTTTTTTTTTAATGGTTTTTATTGTAAATTTTCAAAATAATACATAAGCACAATACAGAGAAAACTAAATAAAAATATACAAAGTGAGATATAGCAATAGAAGATATGGAAATGCACAGATTCATTTCACAGTAATACAACCAATGTAAAGTAATCAACAATTTACATACGAGCGGGCCAAATCGCCCAACACTCGTCAAACCTCTTAACTTTCAGAGCGTTAATCGCCAGCAGGCGTTCGAACGTGTAATTCCTATGCACTGCTGTTTGGACATCAGTAATGTTTATAGCTTTGTCAGATTTCCAATGTGTCAGTATCAATAACCTTGTTTCCAATAGTATGTGGGTAACCACAGGCCTGAGGTCGTACGGGTATCTATCTATGTTTAAATGAAGGATCGCCAGGGCCGGGTCAGGGGATGTGATTACACCAGTCAGTGATGAGATGAGACTGAACACCTGGGTCCATAGGCTTTTAACGCTCGGACAGTGCCATATGTAGTAGGTGCCCCACTTGCCCACAACCTCTCCAGCAGTCAGATTTTAGTCCCGGGGAGAACCGAGCTAGCCTTAGAGGGGTATATTGCCATCTGTTGGCCATTTTAATCCCTAGCTCCCAGTGTTTCACACAATGTGACGCTCTATGAATTTTCCGAAACGCACACTTCCATTGGGAGTCAGAGAAAGGTGTGTCAAGGTCTGCTTCCCATTTTTTCATGTTAGTCGTTTTGGAAAATTGCAGTTTGTCCTGGAGCAGATTGTAAAAGAAGGAAATACCTTTTTTGTTGCTTTTATCAATAAAGTAAAAGCGCCAGACTGTGTTCGGTACGTCTATAGTTGGGGGGGCCAGTCGTTTCAGGTAGTGAGTGATTTGCAAGCATTTGTACACTTTGTCTGTCGTGAGGCAGTACTGTGCCATAAGTCTGTGAACAGACTTGGGCTTACTACTCTCGTAGAGGTCAGAGATATAGTCAATCCCTTTAGCCGTCAGGTCCTCTACTTTCAACATAGGAATTTTGGCTTCCAGCAGTAGCAATGGTAGTCTATAGTCTACGTGTCGAAGGTCCCCGTGTTTCTGGTCCAGAAGGAACCTCCAAGCCTTCATGGAGGTTCGCATTGGCGGAGAGAGTAGAGGTAAGTCCCATTTGTCCCACCTGTCGTTCAACAATAATAGGGGCAGGTCTCTGGTTGGTGAAACAGCAAGTTCGATATCTACCCATAAAGGTTTTTCAAGGGTGTGAATCCAATACTTTAGTTGGTCTAGGCGCGTTGCCCATAGGTAGTCGTATATGTCTACCAGTCCCGCCCCCCCTACTCGTTTATGGGAGACAAGGTTATTATGAGAGCACCTGGCTTTTTTCCATTCCAAACATATTTCCATCCCATGTCCGCCAGTTTTTTAATGTAGTGTGTCGGTATGTGTATAGACAGGGTGCGAAACATGTACAGAATTTGGGGTAGCACCATCATTTTATAAGCAGATATCCTACCCATCCAAGATAGGTCCCTCTGTGCCATACTTTTACATTGGGCTTCGAGTCTGGCGATCAGCGGGGTCATATTGGACTTGGCCATCTCCGTCACTCGATTTGTGAGTATGATACCTAGGTATGTAATGCCACCTGGACTCCAAGTATACGGTAGTTGAGACTGTAGGGCTAATTTGGAGTGAGGCGCTACCTCAAGATCCAAGATCAGGGACTTGGTGAAATTCACCTTGTAATATGAGGCTTCTCCAAATGACGTGAGAAGTGCGTGAGCTTCTGACAGTGAGATCATTGGGTTGGTCAGAAATAGGATCACATCGTCTGCGAATAGGTTAATGACATGTGTGCTATCGCCAAACTGGAAGCCCGATATCAAGGGGTTTGAGCGGACCGCTTCGGCCAGTGGTTCGATCATTAAATTAAAAATCGTCGGAGACAGGGGACAACCTTGCCTGGTCCTATTCGAAATATCAAAGGAATTTGACAGGAACCCATTTGTATAAACTTGTGCCGAAGGGGTAGAGTACAGGGCCATGATGGCATTGGAGATGTGACCCTCAAAACCAAACCTATCCAGGACACTCCTCATATAGGACCAATGGACCCTGTCGAACGCCTTCTCAGCGTCTATTGAGAGCAGCAGAGAAGGCGTTCGGGTTGACTCGGCCTGGTGTATCACATTAATTATCCTACGTGTTGCGTCAGAGGTTTGCCTCCCTTTAACAAAACCCATCTGGTCGCGCTTTATGAGTATCGGGACGTATTCGGAAAGTCTCTTAGCCAAGAGCTTTGCATAGATTTTAGTGTCCGTGTTAAGTAGGGATATGGGTCTAAAATTCGCCGGGGTGTTGGGTTCCTTGCCTGGTTTAGGCAAAGTGACTATGTGGGCCTTGAGCATCTCTCGAGGCAGGGTCCCAGTGTCCGCTGCCTTGTTAAATACGTTGGCCATATGAGGTGCTAGGATTTCTTTGAAGACTTTGAAATACTCATTAGAGAAGCCATCAGGGCCAGGGGACTTGCCAATTGGAAGGGAATTAATGACACGAACAATCTCATGGGGTGTGATGGGTGAGTTAAGGTCTTCGAGTTGATCCGGTGTCAGAGATGGCAAACGTACCTTATTGAGGAACCCCTGGATAGACTCGCCCGTGGGTTGGGGGGTGTTAGGGTCTGCGTGGAGGTTATAGAGGGAGCTATAATATTGCGCAAATTGGTTTGCGATGTCCTGGGGGCTAGCTATTCTAGTTTTGGTGCGTGCCGCTTTAAGTCTGTTTGCTAAATATTTACCCGCTTTGTTGGCGTTGGAGTAGTAGTTAATTTTAAGGCGACTCAGGTGTTTGCCATATTGTTGTGAGCTAAGGTTCCTAATGTGTTCCCTATGGTTATTGAGCTGTTTAGATACTGCCTCAGACAGTGCCCTCTTATTCTGGGACTCCAGTTTCCTCAGCAACAAAAGAGCCTCGTCGAAAGCCTGAGCTTGTCTCCTCTTTTCTCTAGCACCTAATTGGATTAAAATGCCCCTCATAAAAGCTTTGTGTGAGTTCCAAAATATATTAGGGTCGTCTACTGATCCTGAGTTGTCTAAAACAAAATTTTGAAGGTGTTTGGTGACGTGGGTTAAGCAGTGTTTTTCCTGTAGCAGTTTGGGGTTACAGCGCCAGGTGGAAGGAGAGAAGGAGACGCCCTTTTCCGCAACTGACTTGGAAACGGCAGCATGGTCTGACCATGTAATATCGTGAATTGACACAGATTCAACACATTGTAATAACCACTTATCTGTCAGGAACATATCAAGGCGCGAGTATGACCTGTGCCTATTTGAAAAAAAAGTATAGTCCCTTTCACTCATATGTAGACAGCGCCACACGTCAAAAAGTTCTTCGGTGTGAAGCAGTGGTTGTAGAGCTGATGAACCTTTGGGCTTGCTTCCTGAGGTGTCCATTCTTGGGTCAGACGTAATATTAAAGTCCCCACATAGTAGTAGGTTGCCATACTGTAAGGATTTGGCTTTATTAAAGACCCTGCGTAAAAATCGGAGTTGGTGTGTGTTAGGAGCGTATACCGTGGCAATCGTATACGGCTTGGAGTTAATGTCCCCAGTTAGTATAATGTACCTGCCACCGTCGTCTGTGACAACCTCCTTGGGTTGGAAGGATATAGAGTCCCTGAAGGCCATCATGACACCACCAGTTTTGCTGTCCGGCGTACAGGCCATAAGAATGAGTGGGAAGTTCTTGTGCGAGCAGTGCGGAGTCTTGTGTGCCTGAAAATGAGTTTCTTGCACACACAAGATATCCGTTCCTTGTTTGGTGGCCTCTGCCCAAAGTGAGAATCTCTTTGCTGGATGGTTCAAGCCCCGGGCATTAATAGATAGTACCTTAATGGTCATTGTGATAGAGTAGTAGGAAGAACTGTGATGGCTGAGTGCTGGTACTTACTGCGCCTGAGACGGGTTTCCGAGGCCAAGCCCTTCTGATATACCAGGAATGAGGAGCTATGGTTCCATCCAAAACAACTGGGAAAGGTCTGTTGGTGTTTCTGTGCATTTCAAGAAACTGAGAAGAGGTAACAAAAAGTAAAAAGTAAAAATCAACAAAAGTTAGCTGGGGAACAATAGGTAGTGGATCCATAACCGATCCTTGAGCAGGCGTAACTGCTATTTATAAGGTGTGGGGAAGTGAGAATGCGCCAATTGCGCTATCTCGTCCCCGGAGATAACATAGGGTTAAGTTGTATTAGGTGTTTGTGCTTCCACCGACTTTTTTCTTGCTTGAGCGTTTGTGGGACACCACTTGCTAATCATCATGCATGGGGTGCAGGCCAAGCGGAGAGGTTGGTTGGGCTGGTTGGTCAGGTATAATACCCCATTTGCGTAAGGCTGATAGCCCATCCTCCATGGAGGACACAGAAACAGTGGCCCCATTGTGAGTGATGGTGAGGGTGGCTGGGTACTTCCATTTATGCAGGATGTTGTGATTCCTCAGGGCTTTGGTGATGGTTAGGAGGTTACGGCGTTTCTGTAGTGTTTGTCTGGAGAGGTCCGGCAACAATCTAATAGTGTCATATTGTTGGGGCATGCCTCCTGGTTTACGTGAAGCTTGTAAGAGTCTGTCCTTAATGTGGTAAAAATGAACTCTTAGAAGGACATCACGCGGGACCTCGTCTGGGAGAAATGACGGTTTGGGGATTCTGTGAATTCTGTCCACTAGCAGATCCTGAGCTGAGGCCTCCGGCAGCATGGAGGAGAACAGAGCCTGTGCATATTGCAGTAGTTGTGGCGGGGGGACAGACTCAGGTATACCCCTCAGCTTGATATTGTTCCTCCTGGACCTGTCCTCGAGGTCCGAGAGCTTGTCCTTTATCCATTCAATGGCCCTGCTATGGTCAGAGTGTGCTTCTACCATTGTGTTGTATGATACAGTGAAATCCCCCATCTTGGATTCAACTTGGTTAACTCTGTTACCCAGGGACTGCACCTCTCTCCTGCATTCATTAAGTCCTGATACCATGTCAGCCTGCAGGGATAATCTCAGGGACAGCAGCATCTCTTTCAGCAGCGTGTCAGATATGGGTCTGTCTGATGTGGGATAGTCTGCAATGGGATCCGCCCCCTGTGGTTGATGGCGCGCTGAGGGGATGTTAGGCCTGCTTACCTCCATACCCTCCTCAACTTGCGGCCTAGCCGGCGAATCCCTCCTCGGTTTCGATTTTGCTGGGCTGCGTGTAGTAGGGCTGGGAGTCCCCGAGGATGATCCGCTGGCCAGCGCTACTCGAGGTAAGGATCCGGAGGGAGCCCCAGTGTTGTTAGGCTGCATTCCTTGCCGGGGGTCCGCTTGAATGTTCCCCGAGGCGCCGCCATTTTGCTGATGGCCGCGCTCGTGGTGTATGAGGTAACCGTCCATCTTTTGCGGTTGCAGCGGCTTTTTCCTGTTTCTGGTCATTGTGGTCGGTTCCTCTGAGATTCACCAGACCGATGGCTAGGACAATGGCCGCGGATGCGGTCAGTGGAAGCTGGTGGCTGTTAAATATCTCCGGTGCACGAGAGGAGCTCCAGACTCACACGTCCATCTTGGAGCTCGGTCGCCACGCCCCCTCTACATTTGGCAACTTTTAAGGGGGGAGCATACAGGTATTTTCACCCACTTCCAGGGACAGACTCCCACAGGAGTCACTCCACTTCCCGTCCCCCGTCCCCCCTGCTGCCTTCTGGGAAACACACTGGTCCCAGGAGACAGTGGGGAAACCAGGCAAAGAAGCCGCAAGAAATTAATATAATGTGTGAACCTGCGCTTAGACTCTAAATATGGGCTGCTGTTCCCCTAAAACTGACCCCTATGAAGGGGTCGTGCTAGATGATGAATGTAAATGTGGGGGTATTGGCGCTGCCTGCGTTACCACCCCTAAATATGAGTGTGGTTAAAGTGATTATATAGTGCAATTACCATGTGCAATAACAATGATACAGAAAATTGCATAAAGGTGACCAGCCTAAATAGGTATATAGATATATATAAAAGTCTTATAAGACCTGTGAACAGTACTCCCAGGTAGACCTGTATATGGAGTTGATAGGGGCCCACACAGACCTACCCTACCACCACCTATGGTCACCCAGAGAGTATCTTGTGAGAAAAACCCTAAACCAAAAAGTGAAAAAAAAAAAAAAGTGAAAAATGAAAAGCAAGCCACAGCTGGCACTTCAGTAGGTAGTCCAACCAATTTCAAACAGTTCAAAACATTTTTTCACACGGACATGTATATCAATCAATGGCAGATAAAGTCATCAATCAGTGCCAGTTAGGCAGGGGTACATTAGTCTCTAGGGCATATGTTGCATGCTGATTTGGAATGGATCCAGACCAGAGGATTGAATAATGGAGGGACTCCTGCGCTACCGGTGAGTTAGGCTAGGGGGCACTGCTGCAGACACCTGTTAATCTGTCCTGACCAGAAAAAAAATATATTGAATGAAAAAGGTGATAGTGACTGCGCTGTGTGAATATCAAAAGCAGTGTAATAATACACTGAATGGGCGTAAAGTGTTGAGCCAAAACAATACAACCAAAATGTCTACAGTGCACATAGTAATAAAACATACAGGCATTAAAGCAAGCATAAAACGAAAGTGACAGTAAAAAAGAACGCAAAAAACTTTGCAAATGGTGTCACTAATGGTGACACAAATAAAGTGATATAGCAAGTGTGATATACACAAAACTGCAAAAAGTCCACACAAAGGTCCATAAACAGTGATCCCAAGACGTAGAGTGTTGAAAGGAGAGATAGCTTTGGTGCACACACCTCTTGTGACCCCTAGCTGCTCACCTCACGGCTATAGCATCAACAGCCTCAATACATCCCAGGTGTAAATGCAATGCTGCAGGAAACTTATTTCTGACCAAAGGACTCAGCGCCAGATGGTATATGAAAGAGACAGTGGAAAGTATTTTGTGTAATACTGCGAGGTAACTACTAAGTTACTAAGGTAAGTGTCCATTTATTAAAAGTCAGCAGCTGCAGTATTTGAAACTGCTTGCTTTTAATATTTTGTTTAAGCACTGGGCAGGGCCTGACCAAAAAGAGCACTCATGCTGATAATCCACCTATGCAGATGAAGGTGAAGCAATAGCCCTTCCTTTAAGCAGGCGCTGTGGCTGTGCGGCAGACTGTCTATGTGCTTATGTGGCAAAATCAAATTTACCCACAACCCCACATCCTTCATACCCCCACATGAGTGCGAATGAACAGATAGCTTTTGATAAAATGATTAGTTGTAATAATACCATCCCATGCCCCCAAAAGTTCCTATATGTTTCAAAAACATAATCCAAATGTTGAAAGAAGCCACTGCATAGATCTGGATGCTTGTCAGCCATGACACTAGAAAAAGTACAATAAGCTTGCAGCCAAATGTATAAAGATCTATGCACAGGCCTATGCCTATCCTCCTCTTTACCCTCATAAACCTTCCTGTCAGACCTGAGAGCAAATTCCTTAAATGCGGGAAGGAAGCATAACATCAGCAAATCCTCCCCTTCAAATCCTTTCCTTGCTTGACAAGCTCAGATGGAAACCGAGGGGGGAGACCTCACATGGTAAGACTTCCTTCATGCAAACCTCAGGGATGCTGGGTTTGGGTGCTAAAAGCAAGTTTGGTGGGTCACTTAATTGTGAGTGAACATCCTTAGGGAAGACAGAAATAGGAGAAGAAGAGGACACAGTGGTAGCAGCAGGAGCTGGAACAGAAGAGACAAATTTCACCTAGGCAGACAAAGAATGAACAAAGGATGACAGCATACCCCAGGGGTATTTGGGCAGAGAATACTACCTGAAGGAATAGTCCGTCCTCTACAGTACAAAAGACCACTGTGGGTCCACCAGCTTGGACATGCCTGGTGACCATTTGGCTAACCCCGCCTACTGCTGGGCCTTTTCCTTCTACTCCAAAGGCCAGGCTCGCCCTGGATAGTGTCTTTGGCTTGGTCTTTTGCAAGATGGCACCACTCCGCCACAACCCACAGCTCTTGTAGCCTCCGCTGCTGTCTTCCCCTGTAGGCAGGATCTCCAGCATCCATCTTCAGTTGTCTCTGCATCTCCCACAGCTACTTAGGAGACACTGATCTATGCTCAGCTTGCCCCAGTGGGTCCTGGCTCTTCTTTTCAGCTATAGTACAAGAAAAACTGCGCTAACCCAACAAATAAACAAGTAGGAAATGATGAACCAGAAGGCTGCAATTAGGTGGTATAAACACAAGCAATATAAATAAGAAGGATAACTGCGCCAACAAAAGTTAGTAGCAACCAAGACTTAATAGAAAGTCAATTGTAAATAAACAAATGTGAGTGTAAACTCAAAGCATATACATAAATTGGTTTGAGTCGGTTAAATTAAATAAGTGATGTCCTAAAAGTGTGCTGAATATATCTCCTTGGTATCTGTAATCAAAACAGACAACACCACAGTGCACTTGACATCCGTGAAGACCACCACCACATGGAAAGCCTCTTACCACATTGACAGGTAAAACCAGCAGTAATATATATAGTATTCGTCCATAGGTTAGATGCTGGATTATCAGAAGCCTCCTCTGATCAGGAAATGCTGCACCCCTGTCATACATGCGGTCCGTGGGTCATAAATTAAAAAGAGCGGACCATGGCATAATAACGTTTGGGCAAATTTTATTAAAAAGTAGAAAATTGTACTTACAAACATACCTTCGTATAAGTGTGTAAAAACCAATGCCGGCGGGCACTATAGGAGCCCTTCCTCCTTCACATTGAGCATGGTGACGTCACTGTACGCTGTTCCAGACGCATTTCATCATAGGTTGACGTTTTCAATGGGGATCTTCTTTTCAGCTATTACCAGGCAACAGCCACTCCAGCCAGTGCTCTCCACCCTCTTCAGATACACTTTATATAGTATCCAGTAAACTTCCATAATTTTCCAATAATCCCAATTGGATTTTTTTGAAACGTTTATTTGCATATTTAAAATTACCCAAATACAGATAAAGCGTAAAAATACTATGTACACCTAAATAAGGCTGGGAAAGGGTGGCCGCAATCCCAGGAAAGTGGTCCAACTTTAGCCATGCTTTTTTCAGTACTGTAACTTTAGTATAGTAATCTGTTACATCACAGGCTTCTCCTTATGTCCAATCAAGTTAAGAGTGTAAGATTGATTTTTCATTTTGAAAAAAACAATATAGTCTTAATGTTATGGTTCTCTATAGAGTTCTTTAAAAAAAAAAAAAAAATAAGTATCCACTAATCAACTTCATCTGCATTGACTAAACACCCCTTTTGTGATGTGATGTGCTGTTGAATAGTATGTAGAATTGTGTATTAAATACCCTATGAGTAGGTGCTTGGTAGCATGAAACACATTATGGTCCTCTCACCTCCCCAGCGGCACTGCATTTATTTTATTGATGTTCTAAACTAAAAAAAAAGTTGTTTTTCACCAGAGTGCAGTCATCCTTTATTTTCTCTTATGTAATCTAAGTTCACTTGTTTCAGATTTTACTAAGTCAGAAGCTCCTCAAATCCACTGCTTAAAGAAACCCTGCTAGAAATAACCCATCTGTATGCAGGACAAAGCATCTGAATAGGAGAATGTCCTGTTTAACTGTTTAGTGTTGTTTTCAGCAAAACAGCCTGAAACTCTTAAAAGACCATCTTCAAGCGCCCTTAGACATTATGATAGGGCAGAAGTGATGCTATGCATGGCCTTTCAACTCTTTATACCTAAGCTGAAAAAAAATACAACATGCCATAGGATAAATAGAAAGGAATTGTGAACATAGTGAACAAGCCCGTACAGATATGTTCTAAAGCTTTGGCATTTTTTAGAAGCTAAAAAAAAAAAAAAATACCTATACACACGCAGCACTGTCTCCTAAAATGTATGTACATCGTCTGAGGAACAGAGCTTTCTTCAATTTCAAAGCCATTTAAAAAAAAAAAAAAAACTACCATTGTCACCCGAACCTGGAGTTACCGCAAGCATAAATTCACACTGCTAAGGCTAGACTTTGAATGAAATAAGAGCCCTGTAGGTTTTTCTGAAGACATATATATATTGATGAAAGCACGCCTTACCCCTTCTCCCTGAAGGACCCATGATAAATCAATCTGTTTTAAGCCCACCTGAACATAATGCTAGTGCCTGATAAATTTCATCAGTTGGTATGTCACTGCTGGAGTGCAAAAAAATGCTTGAGCAGGGCTTTGCAGAAGCACTTTGAAAACAGCTCTGCTTTACAAAAATAAAAATAAAAACTATACCTGTTGTAGTGTATTAAGGTTAAATCTCTATGCTCTGTTATATAATGGCAAAAACAGAAAACAACTTAATATTATAATCTGAAGAATTGCATTATAAATTCTATTAAAACTTCTTGAGAATTCTTAGGAAAAACTACACTAGGTAACAGAATAATCTTATATTTTAATAAAATAAAATAAATGATTTATTCACATGGGGGTCTACCCGAGCATTCTGTTGCCTGAGGCTGCAATTAAAATGCTTCCTATGCCAAACAAAACCTAACAACAAAACAAAATGATAAACATTACTATAAAGCAGTAGTCTGCTTTGTCAACAGACAATTAATGTAACTGAAGTGAGCCAGACTAGTTTGTGTGCTCCCATTGAACCACTTCATCTTCACTGCTTGTAAAGTCATTGCTTGGATTTCTACATTTTCACTCTTCTTTAGTTAATGTCTTCCATTTTGAATATACATGTACAGCTAATTACAAGGAATATAATTCTGCTATTTTGAGAACTGGAAAAATATGTAGGTGAAGGGTGTGGTAAAAAAAAACCTTCTCTAAAAATTGGGAAAGACCTCTTAAGGCACAGGTGTCAAACACAAGGCCTGTGGGCCCGAATCCGGCCCTCCAAGACATTTCATGTGACCCTCTCACCTCTCCTGCAACTGCAGGAGAGCTCCAGCCTTCCTCTGGTCCTTACTCCAGACCACTACTTTCTGTTTTCAAGCAATGCATCTAGTTTTTCCCAGCAGCACCATAAGGAAAGGGGAGTGCACTGTGATGTAAGGGAGAGTGGGTGACTTAACTTCTGATGGTGGGGTGGCTCTTGACAGCTAATGTAAAGGGGAGGGGATGCGTTGCACATCTAATCTCACAGATACAACTGACCCTTTTGAGGGCAATCATAATGCTAATGGGGCCCACAAAGAAATTGAGTTTAACACCCCTGTCTTAAGGTCATTCCCAGAGGGCATAGATAAAGTGTATGGGTGTGTGCATGGGATGACAGGGGGGATCATCACAAGTGTCTATGTATTTCACTGGTAATCTCTTAATATTGCCTATTACTCAGACACAAGGCACCCTGTCTCCTATGGCACCACTTTGCCTCTCTCATTGTTCTCTTACATCAACTTTCACCCCCCTCCCCGGAGATTACTTCACCTGCATAGGTACCTTATAGTGCTGCTGTATTAAAGTAATACATAGACTGTTCTCTTCTTGCTGCATAAATTTTTCAAATGCAGAGTAATGGGTCATATTTACCATGTCAAACAAGTACATTTACAGCAATATTTTGAGTGGCCTTCAGTTCTGTGTAGATTGCAGTTTTACTTATATCACAAAATTATCTTCTCATCTCTCAGTCCTTGGTGTAATACACAAGAAGAATGTGATACAATAATCATGAAAACTTAAAATAATTCAGTTAGATTTGATTAAGACTATTTACATATGAATTTATAACTTAACGTCAAATCCATAAAAGTATTGATTTGATCTTCGTTGTCCTTTAGAGCAGTGGTCATCAACCCTGTCCTGCAGGGCCCACTAACAGGCCAGGTGTTATGTATTATCTTGGGGAGATGCAGACTGGAATACTGCAATCACTGAGCAGCAAATAACATCACCTGTGATGCATTTCAGTTATCTTGCAAACCTGGCCTGTTAGTGGGCCCTGCAGGACAGGGTTGATGACCACTGCTTTAGAGAGCAAAAATTGCTATCTTTAAAACCATGTTTTGTAGATTTGTTGTAACTGTTAGGTGTAAAAATTTGATCTGTACAAATCAGATCATGCAGCATAGCTTGAAGTGAATGCCACTGTTACCCATAGATATGACTGTTTTATAAGCCTTCACAAATACAACTATATAACCTGGTAGAAAGGCTCAGACACTTGAGTGAAAGTGCAAACACAAAAGGATCTACTGTAAATATGGCAAAATTAGCAATTAATATACATGCATGGAAATTATCAAGTATGTTTATAATATTATTTATTATTAAATACAAAAATAGTGAAATACATAAGACAGATAAGAAAACAGTTCATCACCAACACCCAATTAATTAAAAATAGCAAGACAACATTGTCTAAACTAAAAAACAACTATGTCACATAAGGTGCATGCATACATCTATATCCCCTGAAAGGTTACCAAACGAATGGTATCTGGTAAATGGTTTCCAGATCCATTGTGAATGGCACCATTAGGCAGATGGATCATCCAAAAGTTTATTCCAGTATCTCCATACCCATCCGTTGGTAGCTGACTGTCAGCTACCAACAGGTGGGTATAGAGATACTAGAATATCAGCTTGAGGATCAAGGCTCCCTCTTTTTAAACACGGCTGGGTGAGTGGACCGGGGGTCCATGTGTTTCTGCTATAAGACTGTCAAAATATCAATGCCAGCGCTCTTTTTGAGGTTATTTGTCCTCAGCTGCTCATACTCTGGGAACCATCGGTGTGGCCCGATGATCAGGCGTCCATTGGTCTGATTTTAATGCAAGTTTTAAAACTTTGGTCCGACGGACGACGGTCCGACAGGCCGTACACACGATCAGTTTGGACCGATGAAACTGGCCTTAAGGCCAGTTTCATCGGTCAAAACCGATCATGTGTACGCGGTCTCAGACATGACCAATTACCACTCTATAAAAGTGCAGAAACATTTTGAACACCCCTCACCTATATACACTGCACTGTGTATATATATATATAGCACAAACTGCCACAAAATGAATACCTGGTTAAAAGTCTTCTGAAGGGTCCATATATTTCTGGTCATTAAAATTGGACCTTATTATCTTCATTGCAAATTAAAATATTGCTTTTAAAATTGTGTGCAGTTTATCGCCTGGATAATTGTGGAATCTGACAAGGTATTACATTTTCGTTCATAACATATTTCCTTTATTACCCCAAGTCCCCAAGTTATTCTTCTTAAATTTATTCCATATCAAATATATTGGGAGTTTTTTCACTGTGTCTAGAAAAATATTGGATAGCAACATCCAGCATTCTGCTGTGTCTGGTTGAAAACACACCAAAAAATGTACTCTTTTAAGTATAGCCATTATAGTATTAGTCCTAATAAGAAAGGAAAATTCCTGTGTCTTTAGCAAAGGTGTTTTATACTGATAGATGTGTTGCAGTTTTGCTCCTATTCCAGCTGACTTTGATCTATAATTTCTATTATATAAAATATATCTTGTGTATGGTACTGAGGTTCATGATTTATCATTTCTAATTCTCAAAGGAAATCTATGCCAAAATAAATATTTGTGGGCTGACATTGCTGCCTCCTAAAAATGCTAGTTGTGGGGTTGTTTCTGATTTTAATACTTTGTAAGTCATTGACCTAGAAAAGGCATGCAGATCAGAAAAAGCCTATGTACAGTTAGATCTTCTAATCTGCATTTGTCAGTGACTGATCCATGTGAAAGCAAGACAACCTGTATTTTTAGAAGCAGAGATAAGCAATGATAACTACCCCATTTGCTTAGTACAGGTTTCCCTTAACACCGTTCTGCCCGGGCCTATAACAAAATGATGTCCAGGTGGGGGTTTCATTGTTGTGATTGGGCATCATATGACATTCTTCTCAACATGCCGCTCGTGTGCGCCCGGGGGGGGGGGGGGGGCGTTCAGCGCAGTGATCGGTTGTGCGGTGTGTTGCTCGGACACATCTCCAATTATGGTAAAGAGCCTATGATGTGTCCAATCACAGATGATCACAGCGTAAATAGGAAGTGCCTGTTACAGCGTATTAGTAGAGGAGAGCTGATAAGTGGCTTTTCTGAAAAGGGGGGGTCTGCACTAATAATCAGTGCATTGCTTATCAGTGCAGTCACATCAGTGATGCCTGTCAGTGCCCACGAGTGATGTCCACCTGTACCCACCAGTGATGTCCACCTGTACCCACCAGTGATATCAATCATTGCCCATCAATGATGCCAATCAGTGCCCAACAGTGCTGCCTTCCAGTGCCTATCTGTGATGCCTGTCAGTGCCTCCTCATCAGTGCCTTCTATCAGTGTTCATCAGTGCCACCCATCAGTACCACCTATCAGTGCCCATCAGGGCTGCATATCACGGCCATCTATCAGTGCTGCATATTAATGCTTCCTAATCAGTGCCCATCAGTGCCACCTCAAAAGTGCTGACTCATCAGTGCCTATCAGTGCAGCCTTATCAGCGCACATTAGTGAAGGGGAAAAAATACAGAAACTAAGAAAAAAAAAATTTTTTTTTTTAATTTGTTTAGCAAAAAAATTAAAATGCAGTGGTGATTAAATACCACCAAAAGAAATGTCGGTCTCAAAAAAATTATAAAAATGTAGTTTAAGTTCGTTATTGCATGACCGTGTAATTGTCATTCAAAGTGTGACAGCGCTGAAAGCTGAAAATTGGTCTGGGCAGAAAAGGGGTGAAAGTGCCAGGTATTGGGTATTTTCATCCCAACATTAGACGTGGGTAAAGGCTGTAGGCCATATTCCTAAAGAGGATTTGAACTGAATGAATTTGAACTGATAGTGTACCTGTGCTAAGAATACGTTTCTAAAAATTATATATTTTAAACATGCAGTAGGAAGTAGTACTAGTAGGAAGGAGTACTAGCTGTTAGAGTGGCTTGTTTTTAAGTATATATATATATATATATATATATATATATATATATATATATATATTTACTGTAATGTTCATAGTCTGGCACAGGTGCACATTTTTTAAATACGTAACTATATATACTTGTTTCACTGCGTGGAGCAGATGACTTTAATTAGACAGCTCATACTAAAGTTTCAGTCACATAAAATAAGATGACAGGGAAGTAGCTACTGCTGTGCTCTCTCTTGAGCTAATCTGTGAATCCTTTTTTATGTACTACGGCTTTATTTGTACAAAAAAAAAACATGTATATAGATGGTGGAAACAAGTTTCAAAACCATTTAGCTCATAAAAAAAAATGTAATTGACCCCAAATCATTGCAATTTCCCTTTAATGGTGTATTATGCTAATCGTGTATACAAGTTGATACAAAAACAACTATTCTGCTTTTCTGTATAATATGCTTCCAAATAATTAGCATCTTATCTCCTTTAAAAATGGTAAATGGGAACTCTGTATTAGAATTTAAATCACTATGCAAAAATAAATATTTATGCATTGTTAAACTACAAATTTGCTTTACAGCATGATTTTATATTATTTGCAAACCGGGGATAGAAGAAATTCAAAATTATCCAAAGCAAAATACATTTATTAGCAAGAAAATATTAGAGGAACTGAATTCATTCACTCTTGAGAACAGATTAAGGGGGGATATGATTAACATGTACAAATATATAACAGGTCCATACAGTGAACTTGATGTTGAATTATCCACTTTACTGTCAACACAAAGGCCAAGGGGGCACTCTTTACGTTTAGAGGAAAAGAGATTTCACCTCCAAATACAGAGAGGTTTCTTCACAGTAAGGCCACGTACACACGATTAGTCCATCCGATGAGAACGGTCCGAAGGTCCGATAAAGCTGACTGATGGTCTCATGTGCCTACACACCATCAGTTAAAAAAACGATCGTATCAGAACGCGGTGACGTAAAACACAACAACGTGCTGAAAAACTGAAGTTCAATGCTTCCAAGCATGCGTCTACTTGATTCTGAGCATGCGCGGCTTTTTAACCGATGCTTTTGCATACCAACGGTTTTGACCTATCGGTTAGGCGTCCATCGGTTAAATTTTAAAGCAAGTTCTTTTTATTTTGACCGAAGGATAACTGACCGATGGGGCCCACACACAATCGGTTTGGACCGATGAAACGGACCTTCAGTCCGTTTTTATCGGTTTTGACTGATCGTGTGTATGCGCCTAAGAGCTGTGAACATGTGGAATAGACTCCCTGCAGAGGTGGTTATTGCCAGCTCAGTAGATTGCTTTAAGATTATTTCCTAAATGTACATAAAATAACTGGGTACTAACATTTATAGGTAAAGTTGATCCAGGGAATATCCGATTGTCTCTCGGGGGATCAGGAAAGATTTTTTTCCCTGCTGTAGCAAATTGGAACATGCTCTGCTGGGGTTTTTCGCCTTCCTCTGGATCAACTGTGGGTATAGAATTGGGTACATGGGATTGTATGATATTATTATTGTTATTATTTTTATTTATTTTTTATTTTTTTATGGTTGAACTGGATGGACTTGTGTCTTTTTTCAGCCTGACTAACTATGTAACTATGTAACTATGTAGAAAAAGTTGGTTAATGAAAGAGTTAATCTGGACTTCTACCTGTCCACTCCAGGGAATTGTGTTATGTTGCAGGTTAACATGTTGCTTTAAAGGATAAGTTTAGCTTTTGGTAATATATATATATATATATATATATATATATATATATATATATATATATATATATATATATATATATATACAGGGAGTGCAGAATTATTAGGCAAGTTGTATTTTTGAGGATTAATGTTATTATTGAACAACAACCATGTTCTCAATGAACCCAAAAAACTCATTAATATCAAAGCTGAATATTTTTGGAAGTAGTTTTTAGTTTGTTTTTAGTTTGAGCTATTTTAGGGGGATATCTGTGTGTGCAGGTGACTATTACTGTGCATAATTATTAGGCAACTTAACAAAAAACAAATATATACCCATTTCAATTATTTATTTTTACCAGTGAAACCAATATAACATCTCAACATTCACAAATATACATTTCTGACATTCAAAAACAAAACAAAAACAAATCAGTGACCAATATAGCCACCTTTCTTTGCAAGGACACTCATGCAGCCTGCCATCCTTGGATTCTGTCAGTGTTTTGATCTGTTCACCATCAACATTGCGTGCAGCAGCAACCACAGCCTCCCAGACACTGTTCAGAGAGGTGTACTGTTTTCCCTCCTTGTAAATCTCACATTTGATGATGGACCACAGGTTCTCAATGGGGTTCAGATCAGGTGAACAAGGAGGCCATGTCATTAGTTTTTCTTCTTATACCCTTTCTTGCCAGCCACGCTGTGGAGTACTTGGACGCGTGTGATGGAGTATTGTCCTGCATGAAAATCATGTTTTTCTTGAAGGATGCAGACTTCTTCCTGTACCACTGCTTGAAGAAGGGGTCTTCCAGAAACTGGCAGTAGGACTGGGAGTTGAGCTTCACTCCATCCTCAACCCGAAAAGGCCCCACAAGCTCATCTTTGATGATACCAGCCCAAACCAGTACTCCACCTCCACCTTGCTGGCGTCTGAGTCGGACTGGAGCTCTCTGCCCTTTACCAATCCAGCCACGGGCCCATCCATCTGGCCCATCAAGACTCACTCTCATTTCATCAGTCCATAAAACCTTAGAAAATCAGTCTTGAGATATTTCTTGGCCCAGTCTTGACGTTTCAGCTTGTGTGTCTTGTTCAGTGGTGGTCGTCTTTCAGCCTTTCTTACCTTGGCCATGTCTCTGAGTATTGCCCACCTTGTGCTTTTGGGCACTCCAGTGAAGTTGCAGCTCTGAAATATGGCCAAACTGGTGGCAAGTGGCATCTTGGCAGCTGCACGCTTGACTTTTCTCAGTTCATGGGCAGTTATTTTGCGCCTTGGTTTTTCCACACGCTTCTTGCGACCCTGTTGACTATTTTGAATGAAACGCTTGATTGTTCGATGATCACGCTTCAGAAGCTTTGCAATTTTAAGAGTGCTGCATCCCTCTGCAAGATATCGCACTATTTTTGACTTTTCTGAGCCTGTCAAGTCCTTCTTTTGACCCATTTTGCCAAAGGAAAGGAAGTTGCCTAATAATTATGCACACCTGATATAGGGTGTTGATGTCATTAGACCACACCCCTTCTCATTACAGAGATGCACATCACCTAATATGCTTAATTGGTAGTAGGCTTTCGAGCCTATACAGCTTGGAGTAAGACAACATGCATAAAGAGGATGATGTGGTCAAAATACTCATTTGCCTAATAATTTTGCACTCCCTGTATATATATATATATATATGTATATATATATATATATATATATATATACACGTATTTCTATAACTTCTGTACTGGTAGACAGTTAGTGAAGAGCAGGAAAATCAATGAACTACAAGAACACTCACTAGTACCCTTGCAAATCTTTGATAACTTCAAACCATCTGGTGCAATGAAAAATAGTAATTGTGTTTCATTCATTAACAGAACTTTTTGAATGAATAAGTGATGCTGCCATTCACTGCACTAGGCAGTTTTTAAATTGTGGCAGCTGGTGCAGCGAAAATAACCCCTGCCAGCTGTCACAGGGGGGTGACTGGGGGTGGGGGAAGACTGTTGGAGGATGTTACGCATTATACCCCAAATATGGGCGTAATGCATAATATGCTTCTAAAGGTGAACTTGTTCTTTAAGCAGCCCATTCAACTGAATAGGTTGCCAAAGCCAGAACAGACAATATGTTTCCATGGATTGTGGTGTGTGGCAACACAGGTGTATCTGGTTTATTGCAATGCTTAGGTGTGAATCCAGCCTTAAAGAAAAGTGAAGGCATGAAGCCGCACTTTCTTAGCCAACTGTCAGAAAAAAAGGTGTGGAGAGCTGAAGTTACACTCTGCAGAGCTCAGTGAGAAGAGCTCTCAAAGCAGATTGGAGGGAAGAGACACAACCCCCCCTTCACGCAGCACACAGAAACAGAGCTAAGGCTGACAATTGGGTGAGGCTCCTCCCCCTGCCACCTTTTTTCTCTTGATGTGAAATATAAACACTTGGTGTGAAATATAAACACTTCTCATCATGTCAAGATTTTGGCACATGTTTTACTGCTGTTGAGCTTGTAGCGCTCTAAAACCTTAACATTTAAAATGACACTTAACCATATCCTTATTATTACTCCTTACTCTCTGAAGAAACAGCGGGGAGGAGGGAGGGTGGGAAAAGTTGCTGAGGCTGTCCTAAAAACACACTCTAACCAAATGGAAAAGGTTGCGGTCTATCTCGGTACTAATAAACAGTGATAAACTTAAGGTAAAAAATATATAATTTATTACATATTAAAGCGTAGTTCCACCCTTAAAACCACTTGGTTTCATCCCATCCAGCATACTGGCGTCAGCGCCAGTATGCTGTTTTTTTTTTTTTTTATGCATGTACTTACTTTATAATAAATCATTTAATTCCGTGCGCACCGTGGTATGTCGCCGCTATAAGGCGTCACTCCTTCCGGAAACAGCCGATTAGCGTTCGGCTCTTCTCGGCGCCTGCGCACAGACCCAGGAGCTGACTGCACAGGCGCCGTAAATGGCCGGTCCTAATTCGGGTTTTTTCGGAGGGCGTGACGCGGCTATATACGGCGCCTGCGCAGTCAGCTCCTGGGTCTGTGCGCAGGCGCCGAGAAGTGCCAAGCGCTAATCGGCTGTTTCCGGAAGGCGTGATGCCTTATAGCGGCGACATACCGCGGTGCGCACGGAATTAAATGATTTATTATAAAGTAAGTACGTGCATTAAAAAAAAAAAAAAACAGCATACTGGCGCTGACGCCAGTATGCTGGATGGGATGAAACCAAGTGGTTTTAAGGGTCACAAAAAGGGGTATGTACAAATGAAATGATTATTGGGAAATGAAATGATTGTTAGGATGGTTAGGATGGTATATACTGCACTAGGTGTGGGGGGGGGGAAAGGAGAAGAGGAGAACGGTTACGGGGGTTAAAGGGGAAAGGGGGTGAGGTAAAGGGTGGGGGAAATGTTTTAGTTACCGGGAAGGTGAGGGGGAAGTCCAGAAGTAGAAAAATAAAGGGGGAAGGAAAGGAGGGAAAGTAATCCATACACATTCACTACTTAATGGCCCTGTAATTTATTTTTTATTATTGTTTTTTTTTCTGCCTTCTTGTAACATCCTCTGTGAGCATCTGAGCGTTTCCCTATTCTCCTCACTTCCATTTATTTGGAACAAGCAGTGAATGTTAGTTGCAGTCATGTGCACTGCTCTATGCTCCAAATCCCATAGTCCATTCAGAGAGCAAGCAAGAGACATGGTTATGTCTCTACATAATACAGTGGTAACATTGAGAACAAAAACCTTATAGTAAGAAGTTGGATCACAGCAGTTAAAAAAAAAAGGATTTGGAGATTACAGCAGTTAAAAAATAAATAAAATAAAAAATAAAGAATTTAGAGATCTGGAGGACTCTGTGATTAAGTGCTGTATTTATTGGCGTATAACACTCACTTTTTTACCCTAAAAATAGAGGGTAACTGTGCCTGTGTGTTATACGCAGGGGGCTGTGGAAAGTTTTTTTTCCTGAAACTTCCCTCTTAAAGTTAGGGTGCGTGTTATAGGCCTGTGCGTGTTATACACCAGTAAATACGGTACTTTTATGAGTTGAAAGCTTAGTTCACCTTTCAGAAAAAAAAAAACAATAAAAGCACATACAGTAGTTTTGCAGGAAAAATTGTGCATTTATTATTTTTTACTACAAAAGCCTGCAAAGCATTGCATTTGCAATCAGTGTATTGTATGTGCAATGTCAGACTCCTGCAGACATGCCATTTAGCTTTCTAACTAAAGAAAGTGTCAGTGGACTACTAGGTTGCTCATCAGCACCCTCACGGTTAATTGAGAACTAGAAGTGCATCAGATGCGGTAGCAGTTGTAACTTGTAATTCCTTCATTCATAAACCTGTGAACAAATGACATGGCTGTCCAGTCAAAGCTGATTTTGAATGTAACAGTGAATCTGGGGTAGAGAAACTCGCACCCACTGTTAAAGAGGAAGGGGTTATGGGGGTGAGCAGGGCAGGTACTGGAACATGTTACACGTTACACCCTATTTACGAGTGTAACATGTTCCAAAGGGGAACTTATCCAAAGGGGAACTTATCCTTCCAGACTACATACTTCAATAGAATTACTTTTAAACCAAAGTTTAGTATCATTTTAACTGTGACAACGGCTTTGGTGTGTACATTATTAACTGCTTGCCGACCGCCCACCGCAGTTATACGGTGGGACGGTGGCACTGCTGGGCGAGAGCACGTAGCTCTACGTCCTACCTTTAGCGGCCGCTAGGGGGCGCGCGTGCACCGCCGGTGGCCCATGCGAGAGCCCCCGCTCGTCCCCGAGTCCTGTGCGTGTGCCCGGCGGGCGCGATCGCTGCCGGGCATGCGCGCTCGTTCGTTACAGAGTGGGGAACGGGAGCTTTGTGTGTAAACACAAAGCTCTCGTTCCTGTCAGCGGGGGAAATGCTGATCTCCTGTTCATACAATGTATGAACAAAAGATCAGTGATTTCCCCTAGTGAGGCCACCCCCCCATACAGTTAGAACACAAGCAGGAACACACTTAACCCCTTCCCTGCCCCCTAGTGTTAACCCCTTCACTGCCAATGGCATTTTTATAGTAATACAATGCATTTTTATAGCACTGATCGCTATAAAAATGCCAATGGTCCCAAAAATGTGTCAAAAGTGTCCGATATGTCCGCCATAATATCGCAGTACCGAAAAAAACTAAAATATTTTTAAAAATGCCATAAAACTACCCCCTTTTTTGTAAACGCTATAAATTTTGTGCAAACCAATCAATAAACGCTAATTGCGATTTTTTTTTACAAAAAATATGTAGAAGAATTCGTATCGGCCTAAACTGAGGAAAAAAAATGTTTTTTTTTATATCTTTTTTGGGGATATTTATTATAGCAAAATGTAAAAAATATTGCATTTTTTTCAAAATAGTCGCTCTATTTTTGTTTATAGCGCAAAAAATAAAAACCGCAGATATGATCAAATACCACCAAAAGAAAGCTTTATTTGTGGGGAAAAAAGGACGCCAATTTTGTTTGGGAGCAACGTCGCACGACCGCACAATTGTCAGTTAAAGCGATGCAGTGCCGAATCACAAAAAGTGCTCTGGTCTTTGACCAGCAATATGGTCCGGGGGTTAAGTGGTTAAAATGTAACAACCATAATGAGCTTCTCCAAGTTTTTAGAAATTAGAAATCCTATCCAAGCAACTGCAGTTTGTTGCCAACATCCCAAATATAGATACCAAATGTTGGGATACCCCCAATTGTACGTGTGGGGACTTTAACGGCAACTGACTAAATATAATAATTACGAAATAGTTTATTGAAATTATTATTATTATTTTAATTTACAAAATTTTCAATAAACAGTTTTGTAATTATTACATGCATTCAGTTGCCGCTTAAGTCCCCATACGTACATTGAGGGGTACACCAACCTTTGGTTTTCCAAGTTTTTGGTCAAGACTTTTCAGGCTCAACTACAGACAGATATAAAAAAAAAGCACAGCTGAATCCACAGATTCATTAAACATTGAACTCTAAATGCCCTTTGCAACTAAACCTTTAAAAAACCCTATTTGGAAAAGGTGACATGTAATAATATACTAACTGTGCTTTTAATTAAATAATATGCAACTTTTAACACCTCTTCTGTGTTTCTGCTGTGTATTTCAGCAAAAAAAAAAGTAATGCAACAACTTCACTTTTTGTACTCCACTGAACCTGTTCCTGGAGTACAACAAGGTAGAGAACTGATAGATTACAATTATACTTTCTACAGTATAAACCATTTCTCCTCTTCCTCCAAAGCACTGCTATCCTATTGCTAGCCCACTGTAAATGAATAAATGAAAGATCCCATATTCAATATACTTTTAATTAAATAATATGCAACTTTTAACACCTCTTCTGTTTTTCTGCTGTGTATTTCAGCTAAAAAAAAGTAATGCAACAACTTTACTTTTTGTACTTCACTGAGCCTCTTCCTGGAGTACAACAAGGTAGAGAACTGATAGATTACCATTATACTTTCTACAGTATAACCCATTTCTCCTCTTCCTCCAAATCACTGCTATCCTATTGCTAAGCCACTGTCAATGAATAAATGAAAGATCCCATATTCCATTACATTCCACATCTACTATGCTACTACACTGCCACTACCTCTACATTACTACTAATACACTCCTATTTGTATGTATAATTTCACTGTTTGGCTTGGTGATGTATAATACTGCTTCTTATTATTATACTAGTGGGCTGTAAGTCAGTATTTGTGCACATGGTATAAATGGGAAATCTCAGGCAAAGAGGAAATGTACATATCAAGATTTTATATGCATCCCCTAAAAACATAATTAAATAACAATAAAGGCTTGTAGATTTTATGATAACTACTATGACAAGGATACATCAGATTGTAAAAGGGAGGTAGAAAATTTCTCAGTAGCAGTTTGGTAAGAACTTAGCCAGGACACATCCTCAGAGATAAAAAAAAAAACAGCTAGACTAGATTGTTCTAGGAATTATGGGAACTATAGTCATCATCAATTTTCTGAGTCACTGGAAGCTTCTCGTATAGTGGATGTCTGCACTGAAAGTAACTAAGTTGGTAAGTCATTTGGTTTTCTATTTCATTTAACAGTTATGCCATTACACTTCAAGTGTTTTTATTTTTTTACCTACGGCTAGAATACTAAAGCTTTCTTGGTATCAGATCCCAATCACAACAGGATTTACACAGCGAGACAAAAGGACAGCACAAAAATAAAAATAAAAGAAAAGACTTGAAACTTCCTAGGTACCTTTGGCTTATAGAGCATTTTTGTTTCTATATTCTTATATTCCTCTATATAAAAAAAACAATATTCCTAACTTAACCTCTGGAAGATTTGCCCCCTTTCATGACCAGGCCATGTTTCCAATACAGCACTGCATTACTTTACCTGACAATTGCATGTCCATGCAACGCTGTACCCAAATATAACTTAATTTGTATTTATTTTTTGCACAAACAGAGCTTGCTTTTCGTGGCATTCGATCACTACTGTGTTTTTGTTGCACTATAGACACAAAAAAAAGGACAGACAATTTTGAAAATAAAAATATTTTTTATTTTTTTTACTTTCTGCTGTAAAAACATATCCAATAAAAAAAAATGTATTTAAAAAACGTAGGCCAATATATATTCTGCTGCATATTGTTATAGCGTCTACAAGCTATGATATATGTGCTGCAATTTGTATTTAATTATTTTTATACTAGTAATGGCAGAGATCAGTGACTTATAGTGGAAATGCGATATTGCGTCGCACAGTCGGAACATGAACTGACACTTTTGACATTTTGTGGGAACCAGTGACAATAATAACATTATCGGTACTAAATATATGCACTGTCACTGTATTAATGACACTGGCTGAGAAGGTTTTAAACACCTAGGGCAATAAAAGGGTTAGCTGTGTGCCTAGCCAGTGTTTTACTGTAATATGCTTTTACTTAGGAAAGTGTTGAATTTAATCTATCCCGTCCCCCCTGTCAGAACACCATCTGTCTTGTTTACATAAGCAGAGCTGTGTTCTTCATTTCTGACTAACGATTGGGGTGGGGGGGTGCTGGTGGTCATCTAGTGCCCGGCACCTACAAATCGCCTTCTTCTGTGAGTAATCACAACAGAAGTGCCGGCAGCACGCATGCATGCCCCCTAGGTGATTCTGCACAGGAGGGCCCCCTGTAGCAGTATATCTGCTATAGGGGGGTCCTTAAACATAACTGCAAATACACCAAAATTGTGAATGTAAGGTATGGAGAGTAAGGGACTCTAAGGGTGCTTATTCACAAAATACAATATTGATTAATTTTTTATAATTTATTAAAAAAGTATCACAAGACATAGTATGATATATAACAAAATTCATAAAATACATAGATCTGGCTAAGAAATTGTCCGGGCAGCTGTAGATCCCGAGTATATAGATAGAGCGTGTTATGGCGAACAGTCACAACCAGAGTAATATTTGCCCAATATATTTCGCCTGAATCTAGGGTTCCTCAGGGGCGAGGTTGGGATCGAGAGAATTTAAACAGCTCTATTAATAGAAAAGTACATGTTATAAACATAAACAAGAAAAAGCAAAACATGAATAAATACATATATATTTGCCAGTGCATGTAGGAAATAGGCTGACCTTGAACAACGGGATGGAGGCCCAGACTTGGAAGGGGGGGAGAGATAGAGGGGGGAGGTGGTATGATGTTAACCACACCTCAGATCCAGATCAGGATAGGCAGGTAAATCGCCCTGTTCCTTATTGCGCTGCACATAGGAAAGGAGTGTGTCTCCATAGGAGGGGAGCACTCAATCAATACTGTATCAATACTGTATTTTGTGAATAAGCACCGTTACAGTCCCTTACTGTCCATACCTTACATCCATTATTATTTGGGATGAGGTGCATATCTTTATTCACTACTATCTAGACCTATGGGATCCCACCCACTTTTTTGCAACCAAAATTGTGAAGCTTGATTTTTTTTTTTAGATTAGGATAGTTTATTTTTTTACGAGGACTGTTATTTTATCCATAGTTCCCTGTAGAGAGGAAGAAACTGGAGAGATGCACATCATATTTACTGCAGTGTGCATGCCTAATACTCAGCCTACATAGCACTCTGGGCTTTCAAATATGAAAGCCCTGTACTGTCAGCTTACTTGACAGATGTCCCTATCTAATTGTTTAGTCCAGACAGGACATAACTTTACTAAGGGGAAGAGTGTGTTCCTCACCTGAAACATTCAGGCCGCGTACACACGATCGAACATGTCCGCTGAAACTGGTCCGCATACCAGTTTCAGCGGACATGTTCGATCGTGTATACGGCCTATCGGACCGTTTTCCAGCGGACAAAAGTTTCAAAACATGCTTAGAAACCTGTCCGCTGGAAACCTGTCCGCCGGACATGTTCGAAGGTTAGTACACAAAATCATCGGACCAAAATCCCGCACATGCTCAGAATCATGTCGACGCATATTTGGAAGCATTGAACTTAATTTTTTCATCACGTCGTTGTGTTCTACGTCACCGCGTTCTGGTCCGAGGGGATTTTGGTCTGATGGTGTGTACGCACATCAGACCAACAGACCACTTCAGTCTGGTCCGATGAAAACGGTCCGTCGGACATTTTTCATCGGACATGTCTGATCGTGTGTACACGGCCTCAGTGTTCTGTGTGTAATTGGATCTCATGCTCAAGGCTTAGACCAGGGATATGCAATTAGCGGACCTCCAGCTGTTGCAGAACTACAAGTCCCACTAGGCATAGTAAGACTCCAACAGCCATAAGCATGACACCCAGAGGCAGAGCCATGATGGGACTTTTTGCAACAGCTGGAGGTCTGATAATTGCTTATTCCTGGCTTAGACTATTCACAGCATAGCAGTAGATAAACTCTCAAACAATAGTGCTTTGCTCAAGCTTACTGCATGTGTATTTAAATATATTTCATATTTATCAAAATTAAATACAAATGTAGTCTTGAATTTCAAAAATAAATAAAGAAGAAATAAAACCAAAATAAAGAAGAAATAAAATCCAAACACTGTATTTTCCCCTTACTTCACCTGATTGACTAAAAATTGTTTTACAAAACTCACTGCAGAGGTTCTACAGTTGTTTATAATCCTTTTTTGACAGTATGGGTGAATTTTAGCAAAGACGAATGAGCTGTACCTTTATATTCCTTTCTGCCTTGCAAATGACCCACTTTGTCTTTACTTGGCATTTTTAAAATACTGTATGTATTTTATATCTATACATGAACACAGTTTTCAGGCACTGTTCCAGCACAATGTAAATATCCCCAACTGTAGTATTAAGCCTTTGTTCATATATCAGAGCACTGCAAACATCTCTTCTAAGATATAGTCACTTAAAAAAAAAATCCTCTGCTTCTGACAAGTAATATTTTATGAAATTTATTTAGTTATATCCAGGATTTCAGCTATTCCAGAAGGAATGAAATGTTTTACCAGCTGGAACCCTTAATGAGGAATGTCAACACTATATTTCCACACAGTTATGAAGTGCTCTAGACACCTGCGAGTAAGCGGGCTATAGAAAAATGGTAACCATACAAATTCACTTTCTTTGCATCATGAAAAATGCACACTAATTGTTTAAATTAGCATGATCTGTCTGTACGCAATGCTCTGTGTAGACTTTTTTTTTTTACATGCAAGAAAAATATTGTCAGCCTTCACTGTACGAGTGATCCTCAAATAGAAAAAAAAACCACAAAAACTTAATTGAAAAAAAAAAAAAGCCCATTCAGTTTTGACAATTTTGCTTGTTTATTAATTTAACATCAGTTAAGTAAACAAATTAAGTGAAATGGTAATTGTAGGAATGCAATGTACTGTTTTGCTGGGTCATAGACTGGTGTCACTGTGGGATTGCCTGCTCTGTCAACAGTTAGCAGTCAACATGTATTATTAAGCATAATGACATGGTGGTGGATTCAGATATAATTTGCTTAAAATGTGTTAATTAGTGTATACAAATATATTGTAAAACAAAATCTAACTTTGATGGGCACATATTATACTTTGATGCATTTTCTTTACAACCAAGTTTTGTAAATCAGTATTTTACATCCGCCACAAACTATTGCAAATATGTTTCATATTTTCATATATTCAAGGAATACAGTTTACTGGGCTATATACCATTTAAGGGGCAATTGCCACAAATTTTGTTCTTTATGGTTCCAAAAGCCATTAGGTATTCACTTTGTTTTTATGTGTACCTATCTGGTGGGGAATCTTCAGGGAGCTCCTGGCTCCACTGTTAACCATTGCTTCAGGACAAGTCTTTTTTTTCTCAGGAATTAAGTACAGGAACCTGACCATGCCCCCACCCCCCCCCTCTTTGCATGGGCATAGTATGTCTAATCAAATGGTAGGTGTGGTCAAATTGTACTAACAGTGGGAGGGTCTTAAAGGAAAATTGTTAAATACCAATTATTAGCATTATGCACGATTCAGGAGTGTCATATGTACAGAGTTCAGAATTCAAGAGTGTGCTACATACAGAATTCAGTTTTCAGGAGTGCACTACATACAGAGTGCAGAGTTCCAGAGTGTGCTACAAAGTGCACAATGTACAGAGTGCAGAGTTTAGAAGTGTGCTGTGTACGGAGTGTAGGATTGCAGGGTTCAGGAGTGCATTACATACATAGTGCAGAGTTCAGGAGAACACTATGTACAGAGTACAAAGTTTGGGAGTGTGCTCCATACAGTATGCAGAGTTCAAGAGTGTGCTACATGCAGACTTTGGGGTTCAGGAGTGCGCCATGTACAGACTGCAGGGCCTGGGAGTACATACAGAATGTCACAGGCCAATTTACAACCAAAATTCTCCCTAATCTCCCCTAGTATAGAGAACATCCCTACCCTAGTACTCAGCTGTCCTCCCCTCTCCAAATCCCCCCTTCCCACCTACAAACGACTAGAAATGAACGAAAGTTTAGTGCCAGCTGCCAGCAGTGGAGATCTGTCACATGGCTTCTGTGTTTGCAAATGACAATAGTGAGTGACAAACACCGAGAAGATGTCAGAGTTGGTGGATGCTCCGTACTGAGCTCTCCTCCCATCTCCAAATCCCCTCTTCCCACTTACAAATTACTAGAAATGGACTTACTTGCAGCAGAAGAGTACAATCCTCGGCTCCATCTGAAGCCCTCTCTTCTGTTCTCACAGCAATTTAGGCATTCCCTTGCCCCTCCTCTGTTCTCTGTTGTGGAGGACAAGAAGGTTTTAGTGCCAGCTGCCAGCAGAGGAGCTCTGTCACATGGCTTCTGTGTTTGCAAATGACAATAGTGAGTGACAAACACAGAGAACATTTAAGAGTTGGTGGATGCTCCAGGTGATAAAAAAAAGCTTTGCTTTAGGGTATGGTATATATCACATCTTCTTGCCACAGGAAGATTTCCCACATAACACCTCAGGGTACAAAGATTTTACTTGCTATTGCTTAACATGCAAGCATTTAGCTCATTCTTCTACAGGATAACTGCCACTAAGTAGTTTTAGAACAGTGGCAGGATTGGTCCCTACCCTACGTGTTATGACACAGGATATCCGCCTGAGGTAGCCAATGACCCTGTGGCATAACACGTAGGTGAGGGGCCAATCTGTTGACACGCTATGGCACTCATTGTGCGCATACCATGGTAATACAGTCTGATTGTCTTATACCCGCACTGTGAGGACTGAACTTTTTAAAGTTTGGTGCATTCTAAGCACCAGGAACATTTGAGTGTTTTTATATTTAGTGTTTGATAAACTGATAAAAGATAAAGCACTATGTCCAGCTTTCTCTTGTTATGATTTGGGCATATGGAGATAAATACAAGAGAAGGAGGATTCTAATCTCAACCAGCAAATGAGTTAAACAGCATAAAATAGATCCCCAGAAAGGGACACAAGCATATTTTAGACTATTGGTTGGTCTTACCCCCAGGTGAGGGCACATCAGATGAGGGGATTATCACTAATACATGTGGATGATTGGGGCACAAAGTGGTGAATACTAATTAAGGAAGCAGTTATTTGGATATGTGAACACAAACCTGTTTTTTTTTTTATAAAAGATTGAGCATATGTATGCAAATTCATATCAAAGGACACTTTATGGACTGATGCATTGTTGTTGTTTTTTGTTTTGTTTTGTTAATATGCTAATTAAAAAAAAATGCTATGCTAACAGATTTAAAGGGATAATAGTACATTAGCATTTGGGAGCACGGTACCACTTTGGAATAAAGATATGGGATGGTGTGTCTCTTCTCTTAGCCGTTACAGTCCCTACATTCATCACATTAAATGCATTTTACCCCTCAAATCCAATGGTGCGTCTTGCTGTTTTTTAAAGGTGGTATATACTGTACTAATTGGTGGAAAACAACATTTGGCATGTTGTGTTAGAATCTGTTTGATTCTACACAAGTGAGATTCTGGTGTTAGAACTAGGCTTAATACTTGGATCCAAATAATGTCACTGAAGTCTAACCAATTTCCTTATACTTTATGTATATACATATTATTTTCTTTATCGCATATGAAGTTCTTATTTAATGTTAGATTCAAAACAAAATCACATATCAGTTTTGAACAGAGTGGTGACATTTTCAAAACTTGGCTTAGGTGCATAGAAGAGGGCGAGACTCAGTCCTCAAATATGTATATCTGCCCATCTGACTTTTTGAAGAGTAATGCCAGAAAAAGTAACAAATTACAACATTTATATAAAAAAAGTTTGTACATTTTTATTGTTCACATTCCATATTAAAATGCTAAAAACAGACAATATGAAGACATTTAAAAAATATGTAATATATATATATATATATATATATATATATATATATATATATATATATATATATATATATATATATATATATATATATATATAAATCATGTAGAAAGTAAAAGGTAAAAAAAAACTCCCTGTAGATGGCAAAGCCTGGAAGTCCATCAAGCCTATGCAGGGCATCGCAGCTCCCGGGACAAAAGATAGCCATGTACCACTGTACATACAGCCCACTAGAGCATTTGCTAAGGAGAGATAGAAAAGTAAAACAGAAGAAAAATAACTGTAAAAATGACATGGGGTTTTGACAACACCAGTGTTATTGAAACAAATGTACAAAATGTAAAAAGAAATAACAATTTCATTATTAACAATCAGATAACTAAGGCATAAACAAAACAATAAAATACTATTTAAATATGTAGAAAATACTTAAATGAGGTGGAGTCATTCAACCCAGGAGGGCAAGTCATGAATCCACCCCATCTCCCCCTGCAGGACACTCCTGTCCCCGTTTCATCCACGGGATAAAAGGGAACATTGAAAAGGACGGTAATTGTAGTCAATTGCATTATGTCCACTGATAGGAGAGTATAGATTTTAATAGCATATGTATGGTCATACACTAATGAAACCAATATAAACAAAAATTTCATTCAGTTTACTTTTCATACCTAGAAATGATAACAGTTACCAGGAATTTTTCGTTGCTATTTAGTTATTATATACCTTGACTTTTTGTAATATGTAACTGTTTAAAACAAACTTCATGATAGACATACAATGTCAATGTAAGTGCCTTTATTTTATTTTAAGATTTTTCATGTGCTGATTTTATTAAAATTTTCTTTCCACGCTATAAAACTATACAAATTTTCTTTATATTTACACTAAAATCAATTGTGAATAGAATAAAAACAGACTCCAGGTGTTCAAGAGTGGTCATGTGACTTAAAGTGGTTCGACTTTTACTTTGTACCTTCCATGTAGTGTGGCGATTCACAGTGTCTACTATGTGAGATGTACTTAGTTAGAGAATAGTGACAAAGAGAACAAACTGTATGATTTAATACAATATATTCATTAGACATCTATAGAAAATGAACCTTCTAAATTAAAGCCCACTCGTACTCAGAAAAACATATTGGTTCTTGCATGGGACATTGCACTTTGCAAGGGAATTTTCACCAGAGCTTAGTGAATGTGGTAAATTTCAATTTGGAAAGAAAAACTAGACATGTGCAAGGAATAACTAAGGAAGTAAACAAAGCTTGATCTGATTTACTAAGCTCTGGGGAAAATTCCCTTGCAAAGTGCAACTTTCCATGCAAAGTGAACAGTTTACTTGACCTAACATGGATGTAAACCCACCACTCACCCAGTATAAACTAATGGCACAGTATTAATGTATATATACATGCAAGCCTCCTACATGTATTCCTACCTTGCAAATGGCATCCCCTTCAGCAATAGGAGCCCCACAAAACCTTGGAATTGGTTGTTGGGTCTCTTTGCCAGCACTTGGTGGGCAGAGCCATGAAGTCACAAGACTCCCCACCCACCTCTATGCTCTCCTACTCTTTAAGCTGGCTCCGGGAGCTGACTGCACCATGAATATCCTCCTCAGCCATATGGCAGCATCTATACCTGCACACAGCTGACACCCAGTAGCAGTAAGACTGCTAACGGGTGATTGGCAAGTGGTTAAACCTGGGTGATAACTCTTTAGACAATTAATCCCTTAATGCTGCATTTTTTGGTTGTATTATTATTTTTTTGCCGGTACCCTTAATACAAAAAATGGATGGTATACTGATTTTTTTTTCTTTTTTTTTATGTTGATAGGGCCTTTATTTTAGATCAGCTGTTTCCTGCCCAGACATCATCCCAGGTCAATGCTGCGGCATGATCGGTCACCCTCTGTGTCCACTGGACACAATGGATGACATATCAGTGTACTGGGCCCTTGCCGGTACCCTGTGATCGCTGTGATCAATCAGAGCAGATTACATGACAATTGTAGACAATATATGGCTTCCATTCATGCTTTCCATTGTGTACTATTGGTCACAGTTAGGAATGAGCCGAACACCCCCCCCCCCCTCATTCGGTTCGCACCAGAACCTGTTAAAGTTTATGGGACGCAAATGATTGAAATCTAAAGTGCTAATTTTGAAGGCTAATATGCAAGTTATTGTCCTAAAAAGTGTTTGGGGACCTGGGTCCTGCCCCAGGGGACATGTATCAATGCAAAAAAAGTTTTAAAAACTGAAGTTTTTTTGGGAGCAGTGATTTTAATAATGCTTAAAGTGAAACAATAAAAGTGAAATATTCCTTTAAAGTTTGTACCTGGGGGTGTATAGTATACCTGAGAAGCAGCACATGTTTCCCGTGCTTATAACTGTCTCTGCGCAAAGTTTAATTTCTGAAGGAAAAAAGGTAATTTAAAAATACTCACTTGTATAATAATTTGTCGGCTCCCGGCAATACAGAGAAAAGTCATTTATAAAAATGACGCCAGGTTGCGTGCTCAGATAAGGGGTCTGGTGTGGATTTTTGGGGGAACTCCACGCCATTTTTTTTAAATTTGGGGTGGAGTTCCCCTTATAATCCACACCAGACCTGAAGGGTCTGGAATTGATATTTGGGGGGAACCCCAAGTAATTTTTTTTTTAAATTGGCAGCGGGGTTCCCCTTAATATCCATACCAGACCTAAAGGGCATGGTAATTGAATTTGGTGGGACCCCCACACTTTTTTTTTTGGTATAAATGACTTTTCTCTGAATTGCCGGAAGCCGACAATTCATTATAGCCGCGAGTGATTTTAAATAACTTTTTTTCCTTCAGAAATTACACTTTGTGCAGAGACAGTTCTAAGCACGGAAACATGCGCTGCTTCACAGGCATACTATACACCCCCCCAGGTACAAAATTTAAAGGAATATTTCAGTCTTATTGTTTCACTTTAAGCATTATTAAAATCACTGCTCCAGAAAAACTTTTTTTTGCATTGATACATGTCCCCTGGGGCAGGACCCGGGTCCCCAAACACTTTTTAGGACAATAACTTGCATATTAGCCTTTAAAATTAGCATAGACTTTAACACAGTGTTCCGAGGCTTTTCGAATTTCCTGCGAACACCCCAAATTGTTTGCTGTACGTTGAACAGGCGAACAGGCAATGTTCGACTCGAACTCGAAGCTCATCCCTAGTCACAGTGATTACATGATATTCACTGTTATAGCCGATCATAGTGTGTAAAAAACAAATAAATACTGATCATCTTCCCATGGTTACTATGATGTTCCTCTGTGGCCACTATGGGCGTGCCCCCTTATTGCCCCTGATGCCGATGAAGGTGCCTGGTGAGCACGCTAGTTGTAACCCCTTCCCTGCCAGTGACATTTTTACAGTAATCAATGCATTTTTATAGCGCCGATCGCTGTAAAAATGCGAATGGTCCCAAAAATGTGTCAAAAGTGTCCGATGTGTACACCATAAGGTCGCAGTACCGAAAAAAATCGCTGATCGCCGCCATTACTAGTAACATTTTTTTATAAAAAATGCCATCAACTATCCCTTATTGTGTAGACGCTATAATTTTTGCGCAAACCAATCAATAAACGCTTATTGCAATTTTCTTTTACGAAAATAAGTAGAAGAATACGTATCGGCCTAAACTGAGGAAAAAAATTAAATATTTTTTGGAGATATTTATTATAGAAAAAAGTAAAAAATATTCATTTTTTTTCAAAATTGTCGCTCTGTTTTTGTTTATAGCGCAAAAAATAAAAACAACAGAGGTGATGAAATACCACTAAAATAAATCTCTATTTGTGGGAAAAAAAGGATGTCAATTTTGTTTGGGAGCCACGTCGCACGACCACGCAATTGTCAGTTAAAGTGAAGCAGTGCCGAATCACAAAAAGTGGCATGGTCTTTGGCCAGCCAAATGGTCTGGGGCTAAAGTGGTTAAACAAGGTTCATTGAACCCTTTTTGATTCAAAACCAAAAAGATTTTCCAAACACTAGTATAAAAGACATCTCATTAAAAGGGACATACTGTATACGCAGGGTGATGCCCTGATAGGGGGCTATATAAATGGGATGTGTGTAAACTGCAGTAACTCAGAAGACATTTTACAACCACTGCTATTTCCTTACCATTACTCGCGTTCTGCGATCCACCAACCAGAATCCTGATACACGAAGCAAGATACAAATCCAAAGGAGAAAATAGATTTCCAGTCCAAGGACCTAGACTATGGAACGCTCTACCAACCACCATCCGATTGGAGGTGAACCACTTGGCCTTCAGAAGAAAGATCAAAACCTATCTCTTCTGAGGTCAAAAAAAGATTCACTCAGGGAATGGATACCAAGCGCCCAGAGGCGATTCAGTTTGCATGTGTTGCGCTATATACGTTTTTCACTCACTCACTCATTACTGAAACAATGAAAATCGACAACACAGAAATGTTCACTGCACTTTGCAAAGTAATATTTTTCTTATTTCATTAGTCTTATAGGCAGAACATATTGTTAATGAAAATATAAAGTATTGTGATACATTACTTAACTTTTTTAGACAGTTCAAAGTGTAAAATGAAACTTGCAGCATGCCATAGAAACAAATCAAATTACAGTTTACTATACTCAAATTAAGAAAATTACTATATTAGGTTACTACAGTTGTTATGTCTATTTTGCAATGCAATTACTTTTAGTTGAATTTACATATGGAGGTGGAGATGTCCTTGTGTAAGATTCCCTGGGGAGTTTATAGATACCAAATGCTTAGTATGTCATAAGTGAAACCAACTTGTCAACCTGTGAATCCACAAGCAAAACAAGGTTACTTTATAGTGTAGTGTAATTGTATTATTTATGCTTTATGCTTTCAGTTTTTGATATAAAAGCACATAATTTTTTTTTCTAAAGTTAAATTGTAAGGTGTCGAGTGCTCCCTGCATGTCATACTTGCATAAAAAAAATGCTAAGCAACAATAGCAAAATCTGACAGTGCCTAGGGTTTATGGAGTTAAAGTGGAAGTAAAGCTAATATATATATATATATATATATATATATATATATATATATATATATATATATATATATATATATATATATACTGTATATACTGTAAACATTGGGGGTGTTAACTCAATGGTAAATGCGATTTTCAGCAAGTCCACAGCAGTCAGATGTTTGGTTTGAGGGCATGGCAGCCCATTTTTATTAACCTCTTCAGGTCCGCGCTATTGACAGAATACGTCAGCAGCGCGGACCTGAGGCGCCGGGGTCACGGGGTGGCGCGCGGAGGGGAAAAACAGTCCCGACGCATCACCGAGGATCCGATGCGTGTACCCGGCGGCCACGATGTCCGTCAGGTACACGCGATCGTCGGTGAGAGAGCAGGGACGTGGAGCTCTGAGTGTAAACACAGAGCTTCACGTCCTGTCAGTGAAAGGCGACTGATGCTGTTTCTCTTGTACATAGGGAGACAGCATCGGTCACCTCCCCCAGTCACCCCCCTCCCCCCACACAGTTAGAACACACCCAGGCAATACATTTAACTCCTTCCTCACCCCCTAGTGTTAACCCCTTCAATGCCAGTCACATTTATACAGCAATTAGTGCATTTTTATAGCACTGGTCGCTGTATAAATTTGAATGGCGCCAAAAATGTGTCAAAAGTGTCCGATGTGTCCGTCACAATATCGCAGTCCCAATAAAAATCGCAGATCGCCGCCATTACTAGTAAAAAAAAATATAAAAAAAAAATCATAATTATGTCCCCTATTTTGTAGGTGCTATAACTTTTGCGCAAAGCAGTCACTTATTGTGATTTTTTTTTTTTTAAATACGTAGAAGAATACGTATTGACCTTCACTGAGAAAAAAAAATATTAAAAAAAAAAAAATGGGATATTTATTATAGCAACAAGTAAAAACTATATATATATTTTTAAATTGTCGCTCTTTTTTTCATTATAACGCAAAAAATAAAAACCGCACGGGCGATCAAATACCACCAAAAGCAAGCTCTATTTGTGGGGCAAAAAAAGGATGCCAATTTTGTTTGGGTGCCACGTTGCACGACCGCGCAATTGTCAGTTAAAGCGACGCAGTGCCGGAAGCTGAAATTTTGCCTGGGCACGAAGGGGGTTTATGTGCCCAGTAAGCAAGTGGTTAAAGGAAACAAAATAAAAGTTCACACATAGGATTCCCACACAGGGGTTCTTCTCCAGTACAGTTCACATAGCAAAAATACCAAGCCTCCTGGCTCCTAGGCTTACTTTAGCCTGGCAGTAGCTTTTAAACCTTGGCCCACTCCTGGCCTCAACAGGATTCTCCAGTCTACTGTCTCCCAGACTTCAGGACTTCCATCAGCCCCTTTTGGACTCGCTAGTCACCCCAGGTCTACCAGCCTCCCAGTCCTTCAGGCACGAAGTCCCCCCACACCAAGGATGTAGTCTCCAGTGCAGACAGACAGCTCCCCACACACAGGTCTGTCTTGCAGCAACAGCCCGCTGCACACAATCCACCTTCCTCTCCTCTGTTCTGACCAGTCCGTGATTATATTGGTAGTGTTCAGCTGGGAACACAACCTGCTGGCTATCTGTAAGATCTGGACACAGGGTTGGAGATCCCATCCCGCCCAAGTCTCTGCAGGATCTCCAACTACACAGTCCCATTCAAAACTAGCAAAACCTGGAGAAAACTGACAGAGCAAAACTGACTCTACACTCTGTAGTTTTGCAGTCTGCAGATACGCAAACCCTGTGTCCATTTTACCTCCAATTTCATAAGGACAGGGACTCTCACTATTACAATATATATATATATATATATATATATATATATATATATATATATATATATATATATATATATATCCATATATCTATATATATAAAAAAAATATTGCTTCCTTGCTTCCCCCTTCTCATACCCATGCCACACACTGCCACTGTAAAGAGGCTCTGTGTAAATTCCTTTTTTCTTTTCTTTCTGAGATCTAAAAAATGATCTGGCAACTAGAGGTATCCCTGTTCTTTTATTTTTTGACCTGCACTATGCAGTACAAATGGAGATATGTCTGTGTACAGATCCTAAATAGCCTCTATATACACAACACATGAGATATTAACGAGATGTGCATGTTAACCCTTACATTTACTTACTCTCTCTTACATTTTTATTTTATTTTTGGAGGGTCTGGATCTTGTCAGTGGAGACCAGATCCAGGACCCCCCCGCCCCATGCATCTGTGAAGAAGCAGATTACTTAAGAAAGTGATTTTTTACAGTCTGCTATCAGCCATAAATAGATCGCAATAACAGTGATCTTTTGATATATAGAGAGGAAGGACAGAGCTGTAACATTTTTTCCCCAGCCTCTGCACTGACATGAAGTGATGCGATATCACTCATCATGTCATATTTCTTTTGATGTGTTTACCTTCACTTCTACAGAGTATTCTCATGGATTCTTATCATTTCAGCTGCTCAGATTAGTGCTGGACTATCACGGACAGCAAATGGTTTGTATATGTATATAGTTTTGTATATGACTGTAGCAGCTCTCAGTTTCCTCTGATAAAGCAACATATTAGTCAACAGGCACAACTTCACCTGGTAGTAATGGAGCTTACCTGCTCCAACCTAATTCATACTCTTCAAAATTGACCAACAAAGCAATCCATCATGGTGATGAGCCAATGCAAATATGTGTGTGTGTGTGTGTTTGGGGGAAGGGGAGTCAGCAGGCAAGTTCCAAAAGCATCTGGAAGTGTGGAAGTTTCAGAATGGATTAGAACTCTGCCATTGGAGAAGTGATTCGTTGAATTGCAGCAGGCATGTGCAGGCATCGCTACGTGACTATCTTTAAGGTGTGGTATTCAGTATATGGAATAAATCATTTTATTAACTTGTTGGCCGTGCTGTAAGCCCAACATGAACAGTTAGAGTGGCTTTGCACACTTTTCCAAAATGTCTTCACGAAAGGACCTTTATAACAGAATCTGTCAGGAAAGGTTTCACCTGGTGGAGGCACAGTCAGATCTATGGGCCACAGTACTGGTGTCCACCAGCGGGGGGCTCTCAGCAGTCTGGAGACAACATCATCTCCTGAAATCAGGCATCACCTGACACCGATTGCAGGAGGTGTGTATTTATACCCAGCAGATGATCACACATTTGCCTTGGTATTTTCCTTGAGCCCTGACCTGTGTTTGCTAACCTGTGTTCCTGATCCTGTACCCTGATCCTGTATCCTGTTATCCTGTGACCATGTATCCATTCCTGAACCCCTGCCCTGCAGCCTGTTCCCCCTGTCTCATGTTACCCTCTCCCTGTCCTGTCCTGTTCCCAGTCCAATCTGCTTGATCTCCCGTGTATGACCCTGGCTTGTTTATGATTACGATTACATCTTATTCCTGTATATACCTTTGGTTTAGGCAGATTGTTTGTTGTGTAACTGGGGTTGGTTGCTGGTTAATTACTGTTTGTTATATTGGAGGTGTGTTTACTTTTGTTCATTTACTTCTCTTATAATAAATGACATTACTTTTCACTTTACACGTGTTTGGTTCACTCTGTCACAGTCCACACAGTTCTGGTCACATTAGAATACCAAGACCATCCCTGACCAGAAGTATATGCACAGAGGAGCCATCTGGGTTCTGTTGTTTTTGCTAAAATGCATCCAGAAGTAGTTGTTTTTCTTTCTTCACTGGTGATGGAGGATAATAATTATTGCCGTCAGGTATTGAAGGAGTGGGCCAGTGATCAACTTTTAGAGTGTACCCGTCTGGCCCATTCTCTGATTGATCAGGACAGTATGCTATTTGAAAACTAAGAATTTAATAATTAGACCAGCAGATAAAGGAGGAGCTATTGTGATCCTCTTTAAGGAATATTATAATAATGAATTAATGGGACAACTTAGTGATCGAAACACATATCTGAAATTGATGGGGAATCCAATGAGGAAATATAAAAAAAGAGTTGGAGTTACTATGTCAGAAAGGAGTAAAGAAAAATATCCTAAATGAGAAGGAAGCCAGATATATGCTACCTGATACATGCAGAGTACCCTTCATATATACCACCCCTAAAATACACAAGGTTCAGGTGAATCCACCAGAAAAGCCTATTGTGAATAGGATTCAATCCATTAATGCAAGAGTGGGTAAATATATTGAATTTCATCTGAAACCATTGGTGCAGAACACTCAATAATTTTTGAGAGATACAAAACATCTGATAGAGATACTTGATGTAAATAAGTTAGATGATTGTGAAAAATGTGTATGATGTGTCCTCACTATACACAATGATTAATCATGATGAAGTGGTACAGGCATCAAGATGAGCCCTCGACAATTTTATTTGAATTCGGACTTCAACATAATTATTTCTGGCACAATTCGGATTATTACAAACAACTTCAAGGCAATGCAATGGAGGCTAAATATGCACCCAACATAGCTAATTTATTTATGGCTAAGATGAGTCAATTTTTGAGAATTCACTTGAGAGTCAATTGTTGCTTTACAGACTTAATAATTGATAATAATAATTCATTCTTATAACATTCCTTAAAGAGGACCACAATACTTCATGGATGATCTTTTAGTGCTGTGGAGTGGGGATGAAGAAAGCCTAAATAATTTTTTTCAAAAGTTAAATGAAAATCAGAAAAAACATCAGTTTATCATACTATCATACCAAAACTATTCATTTTCTGGATGTAATTATTCAGCCAAATGAACATAAAAAAAGTACTAAGACCTTTTTTAAACCAGTCTAAAGAAACAGTTATATTCCAGTGGATAGCTCTCACCATAATCCAGGGCTTATTAATATACCTAAAGAACAATTCATACGATTAGGAAGAAATTGTGGTAACAAGGAGGTTTTTGCTAAATAAGCTAAAATGATTGGGAGAAGATTCACTGAAAGGGGGTATAATGATGAAGGCTTCATTACTGAAAAATAGAAGTGGTTTCTAGAATTGAACCAAAGTACCTGATTAAGGACAAACCAAGGAGTGAAGAACATAAATATGATTTACCCATCATCTTAAACTATGATGTTCAGTTTAAACAAGTAGAGAAGCTATTTAACCACTTGCCGACCACCGCCTATACATATACGCCAGCAAAATGGCACGAGCGTGCCTGTGGGTCCTGCAGACTTGATGTCCACTGGGTGCCTGCAATCGTCTCATGGATAGGCAGAACAGGGAGATGCCTATGTAACCAAGGCATTTCCCTGTTCTGCCTAGTGACAGGACACTAATCTACTGGTCCCTGTCATCGGGAGCAGTGATCATAGTTATGTCATTTGTAGCCAAGCCCCCCACAGTTAGAATCACTCCCTAGGACACACTTAATCTCTTCATCGCCCGCTAGTGTTTAACCCCATTCCCTGCCAGTGTCATTTACACAGTACAGGCATACCCCACTTTTAAATACACAATGGGGTTTATTTACTAAAGCTGGAAAGTGCAAAATCAGTCTCACTTCTGCATAGAAACCAATGAGCTTCTAACCCCAGCTTGTTCAATTAAGCTTTGGCAAAAAACAAACAAACTGGAAGCTCATTGGTTTCTATGCAGAAGTGAGCCTGATTTTGCACTTTCCAGCTTTAGTAAATAAACCCCATTGTGTACTTAAAAGTGGGGTATGCCTGTAATCAGTGCATTTCTATAGCACTAATCACTGTATAAATGACAATGGTCGCAAAATAGTGTCAAAAGTATCCGATGTGTCCGCAATCACAATAAAAATCACAGATCGTCAACATTAATAGTAAAAACAAAATTAATAATAACAATGCCATAACACGATTGCCTATTTTGTAGATGATATAACTTTTGCACAAACCAATCAATATACACTTATTGCAATTGTTTTACCAAAAATATGTATAAGAATTGGATATTTATTATAGCAAAAAGTAAAATATATATATATATATATATATTTTTTTTTTTTTTTAATTGTCGCTATTTTTTTGTTTATAGCTAAAAAAATAAAAACCTCAGAGGTGATCAACTATCACCAAAAAAAAGCTCTATTGTGAGAAAAAAAGGACGTCAATTTTGTTGACGCACGACGGCACAATTGTCAGTTAAAATGACGCAGTGCCGAATCGTAAAAAGTGCTCTGGTCAGGAAGGGGGTAAATTCTTCTGGGGCTGAAGTGGTTAAAAAGCACAGGTCGATTCTCAGAGCCAACAGGCAAAATTTGAGAAAGATCCACCTGTTTTCAAATTTTGGGCTATTGACAAATATAAACCCCTCTGGAGTGGAAGTAATAAGAGTGAGTCAAGATGGATTTTTGAACTCAATATTGTTCACCCATTAGAGTATTGACTTTGATTTAAATAGTTTTTTTTTCAAATAATTTATTGCTATACAATTCTGGGTCATAATTAATGTATATCTTATATTTATTATTTTTACATATTACATTTTTTGAATTTTATGTTTTTTCATGTTTTTATATTCACTAGATGGCACTATATTTCATTTTGCATACAGACCTCTGTTCAATTGATGTATAATTGAGGGCTGCTGTTTCCAACATTACCGCTAGAGGTCACTATGTCAAAAGAAAGATAGGTTTATGAAATGCCTTTTTAATTTTAGCTTCAATTTTATCTCAATAATAATTTGATCATTTTTGTTTTGGGTATTATTATACCATTTTTGGACTTGTGTTTGTCTCATAAAATCTACTTCTTGTGAAATAATTAGGATTATAAGGTGCACCACAGGGGTTCTTGTATATATTGCGGTTGTCATATCCCTGTATATATTGCGGTTTTACATCTGTTTGTCATTTATTTATACTTGGCAAATTAAGTTTTATAACTTTGTTTTATAACCTTACATGTGATGGTAAATGCTGTATTTGCATTATTGGTACGATGACCCAATGATCCACCCCAACCTTGGCAATCTGTAAACAAACTAAGGCTCATAAATCCCAACACTCGTCACTGGGCTTCTTTTCTCTTGAATGATGTCACTTCTGGTGTCTTGGAAATCCAGAAGGAGTTGTGAGGAGGCAAGCTTTTTCTGTTATTCAATGCGCAAGAAGATTGCTATGTAAGTGGGCATTTTTATGTGCAATAACATCTATTTTATTTCTATTGAAGAAATTTTGCATGATGAACGTTTTCTTTTTACTTTGAACTACTGTTGAAAAAGCTGTTCTGTGTAATTTTGAGGAGACCAAAAAGATCAAAGTGTTAGCCTTCAGGAGTTTTAAAGGTCAAAATACTAGAGGCGTGATTAGACCCAAAGGGTCTTCCCCTAAGGTGAATGGGCGATTCACCAGAAGGTGGTGGTGGTGATTTATTATTACTGATCTGTAGCGATAAGTCCCTCTTATTGGTGGAAGGTGTTTAAGGAAATGGATGAATGGGCTGCAATCACTTTGAGCAACTTGTGACAACACATTGGATGGAATAGCTGCGATTCTGGGCTATTAGTGACAGCAAACACTGTGTATTAGACCCAAATCACCCAAAGCCAGAGGAGACTGCCACAGAGCCACACAGGGGCTAACACTGTGAAAGCCTTTAACCCCTTGCCGGTACCTGGATCTGGTGAGTGAGGGACCTATTAGAGCATGAGCAGAGGGAGCACTGAATGATCACAGCCATTTGAATTATTTCATGGAGCACTAAGCACTTTTTTGCATGGACTGCCTAATACAATAATAACTTTAATTCAAATCTATGGTACTGAGCACTTTACAATATATCATTTATTAGCACGTTTTTCTATATTTATATTATATACATGTTTATATTTATATATTTTTTTATGTCTTATTTAATGTGGATATAAGCACATATCTGTATTAGGGCTGTATTTAATACACCTATTATCATTTGCACATAAAGAGGCGCCAATACCTACTACCTCACCCCCATTCATTATCCAATTCCATTTAGGTGGAATTTCACGTAGGGCTGCCACTTTAGCACATGCTACCAGCTCCATAGGTAGCAACTGATACTTGAGAAATTTGATCCGTAGCGCGGGTTCTACCCACCCCTTTTTGTTTAAGTTTCCTCAACTTTATGGGACCTTTTTCACTCAAACTATAATACATATTTATTATTGTGTGTGTTATTATTATTATTGTTTCACTTTATTTTTTGTTTATTTTGCTGTATTATAGAGTGTTTGTATACACTCACTCATTAAATTAGCGCACCATTTTCTTTTATATTTTATAAGCAAGCTAAGTGTAAGATCACTATTTTAATAATGCAGCTGTTCTAGTTTCACAGTATACAATATTTTAACATAGCAGCACTTTAGTACTTTACATATTATACAGTATGCTTTAATGCAACATATTCACTTTGAAAAAGAGAAAGGAAAAATCTACAGTATACCATCTCTTTGTAAACCAAAACCAGTCAGAAACTGCTGCTGAATTCCCAAATTAGTGTCAGATTAGTTTGCCTTAGTAATGAATAAGAATGGACTTGATTACAGGGAACAGAACACATTTCCTTTTTCTAAAAAGCAATCTGCCCAGGCAAAATGGACCTTGGCCTTCGTGTGTCAATATTTGATGGCTCAGTTAGAGAGGTTTGTTGATTCATGTAGGTTCACATGTTATACTACTGCTTTGCTGCTTTGTCATACAACAAAGAACAGATTTTTCTTTCACAAAATGGAAAAGCAGATATATTTCAGTTAAAATTCAAAAGCAATTTAAGGCTTAGAGTGTGCCGACATTTTCTAGCTATAACAAACAAAGGCTACAGCAATGATTTGGGTTTGAATCTTTAAACATTAAAGCAGTGGGTCAATATGGGTGCATGGAATCGATTCAGACTACAAACTGAGGAAAAGAGAGGAGTGAGACAACACAAAGGTTGGTGTGTTTGAAAAGAGGGGGTGGGATGAGTAAGAGTGGGAAGCACTGTTGGCAAACACATATTACAATCCAGGCTTCCAAGAAAATTCTCATTTCCTTTCCATTAATAAAAAGAGCAAAATAAATGATTACTGGTAACTGAATTCAAACTAAACATGTATGACATGGTTGTCTGACAAAGATGCAAAGCACACCATCATTTACAGGCCAAAAGTTTTGAACTACTCTAAATGTGTGATAGGTTCTGTATTGTATAAACTGAATTTTTAAAGTATTCATTAGATGTTCTATTCAAAGGCACTGTTTTTTGGAGATGCTATTTTGAGGCAATAAGACCATGTGCTAATTAAAAGTTCTGCTTAACTAATTTCTAATATTAACCACTTAAGGACCCCCGCACGCACATATACGGCCACAGAATGGCTCGTACAGGCACAAGGGCGTAAATTTACGTCCCCGCCTTCGTGCGGTTCGGGGGTCCCATCGGGACCCCCTCCGCGGCGTGCGGGGGTCCCCCTACCTCTGGGAGCGATCCGGGACGAGCGGGTGGATGTCGGCGTTTACCCGCCCCCCCTCGATCGCTCCCAGCCAATGCGCGCGCTCCCAGTCTCCTGTCACTTCCTCCTCCTGTGTAAACACAGGAAGGGGGAAGTGATGTAATCTCCCATCGCAGCGGTATTTCCAACCGCTGCAATGGGAGAAACACCTAACAGTAAGTGTGCACCAACATTACACTGACATACACACACATAGGCATACTTAACCCCTTGCGATCTGCCCCCCCACCCCCCCTGTCACAGTGTCACTGAATGCAGTGATCTAATCACTGCATTTAGTGTCAGTGTGACAGGCAGTGTAAAATCAGTTAGTGTTAGGTTCAGGATAGCCCCCCCACCCCCCCTAATAAAGTTTTAACCCCCTGATCACCGCCCTAGTTAACCCTTTCACTCCCTATTGCCAGCGTCACTAAGCGATCATTTTTCTGATCGCTGTATTAGTGTCGCTGTTCCCGCTAGGTAGCTATTTTTTTTTATCGCAATTTTTTTTTTTTTACTAAAGACATGTGGCTAAATAAATTTTGGCCTAAATGTTTGACTAAAATTTAGTTTATTTGATTTTTTTTTTAACAAAAAGTAAAAAATAGTGTTTTTTTTTCAAAAATGTCGCTCTATTTTTGTATATAGCGCAAAAAATAAAAATCGCAGAGGTGATCAAATACCACCAAAAGAAAGCTCTATTTGTGGGAAGAAAAGGACGCAAATTTTGTTTGGGAGCCACGTCGCACGACCGCGCAATTGTCAGTTAAAGCGACGCAGTGCCGAATCGCAAAAACACCTTGGGTCATTTACCAGCGTATTGGTCCGGGTCTTAAGTGGTTAATATATTCACTGGAATACATGTGAGTCTTTGGTTGCAGGTTTTATTTTACAATTTAAAGGTTTGAAAAAGTTAACAGCATACAAATGTGATGCTCTTATAGCTCCACTTTCTGATATGCATCTTTTTTTATTTTATATGTCTAAAGTTCATTGCTGCATCTACAGATATCTGAATAGCAGCTTGAAAAAAAATACAATTTGTAATGCATTTTTTTTCAAGTCTGGTTATCCCTGTACAATAGGGATGAGCTCATTGTTCTTAAGCTGTTCAGGTGTTCTCACAAACGCTTAAATCTTTACCCATTTGGTGGGTGCCAAACTTCATTCATAATAGCAGTATTAACAGTACTATTATAAATAAAAACTTCTCACTTTCAAGGGTTTTTAAGGATTCCAGCTCGTGCAGGCACTACTGAGTCCTTAGGTGATGTCACCTGCTCCACTTCCCTACCTGGCTTGGAATCCCCAGCCATTTAACATAAGGGTCCAGATCTCATTGATGTCATTGACCATATGTGGTCATGTCCATATATGGTCAATGACATCACTGTGAGACCCCAACTGATTGTATATAGCAGCTGCCATCCACCAGACCTTCCTTTTGGTGGGTGACAAAAAAATGAGCAAAACGTGACAGGGGCATTTTTTTTCTTTCAGCGGATCATCAGCTATCTGGCAATGTGATTGACATGGATCTGCATTGCAGGACAGAGTGATTTACACAAAGTGATTTATAATAGGTTTAAAACGAGAATTTTTTTTTAATTAAGGACTTATCAAGTTACAACTTATTTTGTTAGTAGTGGTACTCTGTGCTCCATACTGATTTACATTGGGGGTATCTGGGTGCCCTCTTATTGTTAAAGTGGCTTCCAAATTCTGATAAGTCCCCAAACCCACAGACACCCCAACTACCAGATTAGGTTTTTGGGAAGAGGCCTTTGCCTTAACATAGGGACAAAGGGCTTTGTCAGGGGGTCCCCTCCTATGTTGAGGAAATGTGGCCTGGCATGGTACAAGAGGGTGTAGAGTGTTCCTCCCTTTATGCCCTTCCAGACTGAATGCTTAATTATGGATCTAATATAGCATGTTGGTCCATGCCAGAGCCTCTATGCTATAAACAGGTATTATATTGAGTCTAGATATTAACAAGGCATTTGACAGTGTTTGTTGGCCCTATTTACATTCTTTATTACACAGATTTGGTTTTAAAGATTAATTCCTTGATGGGTTTAATGCATTGTATCACTCTCCTAAGACCAGAATACGTACTCCTGGGTGTAACCCAGGTTTCTTCACCTTGGGCAGGGGCACACGCCAAGGCTGTCCACTTTTCCCTTTAATATTTGCACTTTCTATGGAACCTCTGGCTACTGTTATTAATATGCACACTAATATTAGTGGATATGTTAAATAACATTTACAATTTAAACTCTGCTTATATGCAGATGGTGTAATGCTGTTTATTCATCCTAATATATCCTTGCCCAACCTGCTGAAAGTTTTGAATGACTTTGCTGCAGTTTTGGGTCTTTCTGTTAACCTTTATAAGTTCTTGCTGATGCCCCTTAATGTACCTCTGCCACATTGTGACACTCAAAATGTAGCCTCATCTCTACTTTGGAGTGCATTAGACCCCTACTATTTCAACCCTTTTCCAGCATAACTATCTCCCCTGTTCCACACCGATTCGTAATGAACTTAAATGGTGGAAAACCTACCCCATCCTCTGTAAGATGAATGTCTTACCCAAACTGTTATATCTGTTTTAGGCACTTCCTATTACAATACCCAAACATTATGGTGACACATTGTAAAGTGATATTAACATATTTATTTGGCAAGACAAATGCACTCGATTTTCAAGACAGATTATATAACTTTTTCATGCAGAGGAGGTCTCGGTCTCCCTCATTTTTGACTTCCTATCTGCTGGATTCTTCCAGCTGGCCCAGTGGCATATTGTACTCTTGAGAGTCCCATGAATTCAATTTTAATCTTGTTCAATATATCGATTTTTCATCTCCCAGGCCTTTTATGATCTTCCACTATATCTTATTAAGCATTGGCCACCTATAATATATTTGGCTCTCACTCCCTCCATCTCTGGTCCAATTATAAAGTTACATTTGGTCTAGCTTACGCAGATTCCCCATCGGCCTCCTTTTTGGGAGACCCTTAATTTCTTGCAGCTTTCCCAGATTTTTAGTTCCTCCCCTAGAGGTAAGGGTCTAATTTATGACATTTATAGCTCTATGATTGGCTCCATAGCGCCTTGGTTTCTTTCTTACAGACAAAAATGGGAGGAGAAAAATTCAGCAAAAGCCAGGCTCCAACATTAATGAGAAAAGAAGTCTTATTGGAGGATTGATTACCAAACTGAGGCTGCTGCTCCCAAACTCAGAAGACTAAAGGAGAAAAAAACATATGAAAACAAATGAAAACAAACGAGCAGCACGCTCATCTCCCTGCGTCTGACGTGTAGGCTCTAGTGCTCCTTGGTCCCTACGCGTCTCATCACGCCACGTGACTTCTTTAAAGTCAAGAGTGTTACGAGACGTGTAGGGACCCAGGAGCACTAGATCCTACACATCAGATGCAGGGAGACGAGCGTGCTGCTCTTTGTTTTTTTTATGTGCCCGGTGACATCTATGTTCATGTGATTTTTATATTTTATCCATTAAATACCCATTGTATTGCGGTGCTGTGCTATGGTTTGACTTTCTTTCCTGCATACCTGCATCTTCTGAGGGTTCATTCAATCTGAGTGTCAGCTCATCGGATATTTGAAGGACAGCAAGGAGTACATCCAGGACCACTCACAAACTCGCTGTTCGTCGGAGATAGGCCCACCTTCCATAGCCTCCATGTGAGTGCATGTCTGTGTGATCCATTATATGGTATTAGTGTCCTTACCATCCTGTGCCATGATTCTTCTTGTCTGATGTCTTTTTCATGTGTATCTGATGCTGAGGTTGTAGCCACCCTATACACGTTGCTGTCATTGGGATCCACCATTTTGGAGCTTATTTGGCTATCCGTGCTATAGCCGGGAGGTGTTTTCACTAAAGCTTTGTTTTGGCACCATACTTCTGGATTTCGGTTCTTTGAGAGCACCTATTAGAGACTTTTTTCCTATATTGACTTTTCTGTTCACTTTGTATTTATACATTTTATAGTTTTTTGATATATTACTCACGTTTTCTCAATAGTTGCTATTTGTGGTATATTTATGCTCATTTATTTTGCTCATTTATGTTGTATATTCACCATTTGGGTTGGTACACTCATAGTTCAGACTGTTATGTTTTGCACTTAGTATAATTTGTGTTTACACGCCCATTCACTCACATCCATTGGTTCAGTTACTCACTCCCTGAGTTTTCTGCACCTCTTCCATCCTTAGGCCGCGTACACACGATCAAATCTGTCTGCTGGAAACGGTCTAGCAGACAGATTCGATTGTGTGTACGGGCAAACAGACGCATTTGGCCACCCGACAGATTTGAAAGCAAGCAGACATATCTTCTCGCACACGCGTCAAATGTTTTCGACGCATGCGCGGAAGTGTTTTACTTCCTGGTGCGGTGACGTGGCGGCGTCAACGTCACCGCCACGTCAGCGCGCTGTCTGCCGGCGGGGATTTGGTTTGATCGTGTGTACACGATCAAACCAATACGTCCCCAGCAGACAGATCTGTTCAAATCGGTCTGTCCGACCGATTTGAACAGACAGATTTACTCGTCTCTACGGGGCCTTACCCTACCACAGCGCAGACACCACCCCTTCCCACCTCTGTGTCAAGGATGTATTTGGTCTTATTTTTTTTTTAAATATGTTTGTACCAATAAAAATGAGAATTTAATTATGTGGTGTATTACCTTGAAAGTCGTATTCCTTTTATTTTTGTTAGAGATTTCTGATTTTTCAGTGTCATACATGAAGGAATGTGGTACCTGTAAAACCACATTTACAGTAGAGACTGTTCTGCAATAGTCTCCTTCCCATTCCTTATTCTAGGTTGTGGGAGATAGACCCTTGTCCTTATCAACATGTGGACATTGTGCTTTGCCAGGAGGGACCCCAGTTAAAGGAGAACTTTGATTGCAGTAATGGCAAACCAGGACATGAGACACTAAGAAGTTTGAAGTCCACCCTTTTACTGAAAGGTTTACAAAAGTATGCCAGTGGATTGGGGCCTGTGTTAACAGGCAAATACAGCTTTTCACAAAAAATGTGAAGAGCAGTAATAAAAAAAAGCTTCAGCTCACCAATCAAAAGAAAAGTTTTCCTCTTTTATTTTGGCACAATTATATTTATGCATAAAGAATATAATTAGAAGAGTTTTTTTGAGTAATCAAATGATTTGCTATTGCAAAATATATTTGTTATTACCTGATCTTCAAAGTCTGTCCATGTATTGAAATGTTAAGGCGACTGGAGTCTTGAAAATACAAATAGACACAAAAAATCATCCTATTTAAATACAATTTTATGTGTTGTCACTAGACATTCTTTATTGTCTGTAAAATTACAATGCAAACCAGCAATCTAATTTGTGCAAAATTACCAAGTTTAATGATCACATGGAAATGTACTATTCTACCTGCCTTTTCCTAGTTTCTTGATTGAAAGAACCTGAGATTTTTTGAATAATGGCCTATCAGACAGGTTATTAAGTTTAGGAATATTAAAGTCCATTCCTAGATAGTGCATAATTCTCCTAACTGCCCTCAGTGATAATCTGAAGCTATATCTTCAGGAGTCATTTATCAAAAGCTGTAAATGTAGAGAGGAAAAAGGTGATTATTTTGTACAAAGCATTATCAATACAAAACAGATGCATCTTTTTGTATACCCTATATAGGAATTATTATGTTTATTTCTGCATTTAATTACAATTGAAGCACTTCTTGTATTTGTGATTATTATTAATATTACACTTTTACTATGTAGGGGTTTATTGGTTTTCTTCTGGTTCATTTGTTGCCATCATTTAAAAAAAAAACTTTTCATTGTGACATGCTTTTAGCTTCTTATGCAGAAACAAGAGATGATGAATAGAGATCATAAATAACAAAGTGCTAGTTAACATCCTTTGCTTTATAATGCAAATGGCAAGGATGGTTATCTCTAGTGATTTTAGATAATCAAAAGATAGGTAGCGTGAAAAAGATGATATATGTGTCTAAAGCTAGCCATAGATAGGTCGAATTTTAAAAGAAAATTCCTGTGAAAAATTCTTGTACTAAGAAAGTTTGTTATTTTTTCTAATAATTAGTGGGTGAAATCAATGTTCATTTTCAACCACAGTGATGAGTAATTTCAAAGGAGCAAGTTGCAAACATTTTCTCAAACAAATGCATTTCTAACAGTGTATTTGGTTTTCATTTGGCAAAGTCCATTCATTCCAAGATCAAATGTTAAAAGCATACAAAATTTTGAATGAGAAATAAATGTTCTGAGGCTTTCTGTACAAATTTTCCTAAGACTTTTCCTAAGAATTCTGGCCAGGTTTAGCTCACCAGCTACTGGATATGCAAAAAGAATGTGCAATGTACAGGAAAATAGGAGTTAATAGTCCTGATTTACTAAAGAGGACAGGCACACAATGTTGTGTTCATTTACCCCTCAGCATTTAAGGTGGAACAGCTTAATTGTACAATCAAAATATTTATTATCCACATGTTATACTTTTAGGGATGTACACAACTATAATATAGAAAAATACATGGACCTTAATTGTTCAGTACTCAAATATAGGTACCGTCATACTCATTAACCACTTTAGACCCGGACCATATTGCTGTCCAATGACCAGAGCACTTTTTGTGATTCGGCACTGCGTCGCTTTAACTGACAATTGCTCGGTCATATGACGTGGCCTCCAAACAAAATTGGTGTCCTTTTTTTCCCCACAAATAGAGCTTTCTTTTGGTGGTATTTGATCATCTCTGCGGTTTTTATTTTTTGAGCTATAAACAAAAATAGAGCGACAATTTTGAAAAAATGCAATATTTTTTACTTTTTGCTATAATAAATATCCCCCAAAAATGTATAAAAAAACATTTTTTTTCCTCAGTTTAGGCCGATACGTATTTTTCTACATATTTTTCATTAAAAAAAATCGCAATAAGCGTTTATTGATTGGTTTGCACAAAAGTTATAGTGTTTACAAAATAGGGGGTAGTTTTATGGCATTTTTATTAATATATTTTTTTTACTAGTAATGGTGGCGATCAGCATTTTTTTTCAGTACTGCGACATTATGGCGGGCACTTTGGACACTTTTGACACATCTTTGGGACCATTGGTATTTTTATAGCAATCAATGCTATAAAAATGCATTGGATTACTATAAAAATGCCATTGGCAGTGAAGGGGTTAACACTAGGGGGCAGGGAAGGGGTTAAGTGTGTTCCTGAGTGTGTTCTAACTGTATGGGGGGGTGGCCTCACTAGGGGAAATCACTGATCTTCTGTTCATACATTGTATGAACAGAAGATCAGCGTTTCCCCGGCTGACAGGAATGGGAGCTATGTGTATACACACATAGCTCCCGGTCACCGCTCTGTAACGAGCGATCGCGTGTGCCCGGCGGCGATCGTACCCGCCGGGCACGCGCTCGGGCACTATGCCATATACTGCTAGGCAATGCTCTCTATATTTTGTGTTGTACATAACAAAGTGCTTACCACTGTACATTACATACTCCTGACCAAGGGTGGGCTGAATTGACCTGGTTTCGGTTAGAGCAGTATTTGGTGTACTTCAAAGAAGTTTCTAGGCTAATAGGCAAATAGTTATAAAAAATAGCATGAGTAAAGGGATGACACACAGACCCCTCTGAAATTCCACCAAAATACATGTATTTTGAAGGACCTTTGGAGGGGTATCTGATTTTTTTAAGCCATCAATAAAATGTAATTTACTGATAATTTAAACTATATTTTTATTTATTTTTTGTTTTCTTTGCAAATGTTATTTTTGCTGTAGCAAATACAGCACAAGTTACATATAAATGTAGAGTTCCCACACTTGTCAAGTACCTGTTAGTGGTACTCAAGATGCTGGGGTGGCCTCTTGCATGATTTCCATTCAAGGAGAATGGTGAAATTTGTTCAGTGAACTTGGAGATGGTTTGAAGGAGAGGTTGGATGAGCAGAAGTAAAGAGTCAGGTCACAAACTCAGGTCGGTAAAAGTCAGGCAGAAAGGCAATTAGAATCACCTTATGCCTGGTGGACCCTTGGAGTCATTTTACTTTGGATTCAAGTCCATGTCACACAACTCTAGGCCTAGCTGCCTCGTTACCAATAGTGACTGTTTCACACTGTGAGACTCAAAGCAGATGGTGATGTCATCAACTCAAGCCACCTGTCTGGGGTCGCTTGCTATAATGTGTTTATTGTAAGTAGGTCTAGTGTGCCACCTAAGGGTTTTTTACCCATTGTTAATTGTGCTAATTAACTCCCCTATTGTCTGCTAGCAAACTATTAAGTTATGGGTTTATACTTGTAATAATGTGTTGTACTTTGTAAACTTGATGCCAGCAAGTCTGACCTGGAACGAGACCTCTGAGTGTCCAGGTGGGTAGTTGTTTAATCAACTTAATGTTTCTAGTTTTTGTTGGCTAATTTTACTAAACTCTTAAGGATCCTCTATGATGGAATTGGCCATGAGTCCGATGTACCTCATTTTCTAAACCATTGTGTGATGTTTTAAATATTTGGGTCATTGTTCATGTAGTGATTGACCTACTTCTCAAGTGTATAAAAAGTCTTTATTCTTGTTTAATAAACAGTTCCTGTTTTGCTGCTGCTCTATCCCCATCTAGTTCTAGTTGCAATATGTGGCTATAATATCTGATATCTATGTTTAGACTGGAGGACGCGGTATACTGACGGAGGCACTCAAACAGAAAGTGGGACAGTTCCCTCACATAAATATTGAGATTTACTACACTATAAGAGCCCTTTTTTGCCCCTAAAGACATGTATTATATTGGAGATTTCTAATACGAATGAGAGGATCAGGGGTGTCATAGACAAGATATGTTGGTGTTTGTGAGATAAGCTTGTCAGATGCTATTTCTCCAGCTGTGCCCCAGATGGTAGAGGTAGCGGAAAAGGAGAAATGCTTTGAGGCAAAATATAAAATATACAAACTTGTCATTTGAGTACAGTGTTGAATGACTGAGTAATTGTCATTCAAAGTGTGACAGAGCTGAAAAATGGCATGGGCAGAAAGGGGTGAAACAGTGTAATCTTGAATTAGTTAAATGACTTGGTCAAGACAGTGTCTGTTTTGTTTACACTTTAACTTTGTTCAATGTACCCCTTATGCTGCGTACACACGATCAGTCCATCCGATGAGAACGGTCTGATGGACCACTTTCATCAGTTAACCGATGAAGCTGACTGATGGTCAGTCGTGCCTACACACCATCGGTTAAAAAAACGATTGTGTCAAAACGCAGTGACATAAAACACAACGACATGCTGAAAAAAATGAAGTTCAATGCTTCCAAGCATTAGTTGACTTGATTCTGAGCATGCATGGATTTTTAACCGATGGTCGTGCCTACTAACGATCGGTTTTGAACTATCGGTTAGGAATCCATCGGTTAAATTTAAAACAAGTTGGCGTATTTTTAACCGATGAATAAATAACCGATGGCGCCCACACACGATTGGTTTGGTCCGATGAAAACGGTCCATTAGATCATTCTCATCAGTTTAACTGATCGTGTGTACGGGGCATTACTCATCCGCATGAGAAGTACCAGTATTTGGGTTGGTTACTGCCTGTGTACCCTAAATAAGACGATGAGAGTTCACTACTCCATCTCCTGAACCAAACAAGGGCACATGCCCCAAGCACATTGGTCAAGCCCAATATCCAGCATGGTTTCAACACACATACTTTCATCCCTGTGTCCCTTACATGCCATTTTTTTTTTTTATTTATAATTTGTTCCTCTTTCTAAACTTCTGATGCGGCAGATAGGTAGAAATAAAACTGAATTTTATTTGTTTTAGATCTTTCTTACATCTGGTACAACACGATGTGCATAATGATTACCTTAAAGGTGACTGTACAAAACCAAAATTGAATAGAAAAAGCCCATAGTGTATGCTTTGAGAGGGTATAGTACTCATGTGCATGGATATACACTTTGATCATGATAAGCACACATTATTTTCAGTTTTTATTAATACATATTTTAGGTGAAAAATACTTATGTTTATCAACAGGGTGGTGTACATGCTGTTCTCTTTTTTGGAACATTAGCTATTGTGCAGCTGGTCTAATTTATCCTTCTATTTTTTTCTGTGTTACATTTTATATTTTGCAAAATAGTTTATTTTTACTCTTGGCAAATAAAGAGATTCTATTGGTTTATTTTAACCCACTCTAGGTTATGATCTTTTTAGTCACAAACACAACTTACAAAAAACATCAGTCCAGTTAATGAGAAAATATTATGATTTTAAACACTACATTTTATGATCTGTACCATCAAAAATATGTGTGCTGGATGTTTTGGAATAGGTAAAAGAAAATGAAAATTGGGAAAATCAAAGTTTTTTTTCAATTCCAGGGAGTACTGAAACTACCACCAGAAAACAAATAAAAAGAGCCTGGAGAAGATCTAAAGCAAATTGAAAGTGGAACAATATGTTTAAAAATGTAATTTGCTTTACTTTATAGACACTTTAACTGCACCATATAACTAATATCTAATAGCAGGGTAATTTTTAGGGGTACATGTATTGGGCCAAATTAACACTCAATTTTTTTGTTTGATGGGTATTTCAAGCCAGTCCTTGAGGAATCTGTCAAAAGGGTGGGAGTTGTAACATGTGGTGAAGTTATAGAATGTCTATCTATGTTCAGTTTATTAATTGCTGTTTAGTGAAGCAACCCAAACCTCTTAACCATAAGATGTTGTATACAGAGAACCACACTGGGGCAAACTAACATTTACTAATTCACATTTCCTACTACTAAAGGTCCACGCAAAATGAGAAATGATCCTGGACTCTGATACACGCTTTATTGAAACAAAATAAACAAAGGATAAAATCCAAAGCTGTATGACATCCAAAAAATAATGCAACACTGCAATCAATAGTAGGAAGTGGAAACAGAGGACAAAAGGCTAACATGTTTCACATAATGGATATATGCTTACTCATAGCTGACAGCAACACTGCTATGAGTAAGCATCTATCCATGATGTGAATCATGTTAGCCTTTTGTCCCCTGTGTCCACTTCCTACTATTGATTGCAGTGTTGCATGCATTTTTGGATGTCATTCAGCTTTTGATTTTATCCTTTGTCTATTTTCTTTCAATAAATCGCCTATCAGAGTGCGGCAGTTCATGATCATTTCTGTTAGTACTACAGGGCGGGAGCACAGCATAGGTCGCAGGGCTTGGAGCGGTACTTTTATTCATACTAAGGCCCCGTACACACTATCAAATCTATCTGTTCAAATCGGTCAGACAGCGCGCTGATGTGTCGGTGACGTGGCGGTGACGTTGACGCCGCCACATCACCGCACCAGGAAGTAAAACACTTCTGCGCATGCGTCGAAATCATTCGGCGCATGTGCGAGAAGACATGTCTGCTGGTTAGCATAGTAACCAGCAGACATGTTGGGCAGACGGGTTCCCAGCCGACAGATTTCAAAGCATGCTTTGAAATCTGTCGGGTGGCCAAATCCGTCTGTTTGCCCGTACACATGATCAAATCTGTCTGCTGAAACGGTCTAGCAGACCGTTTCCAGCAGACAGATTTGAGCGTGTGTACGAGGCCTAAAGGTCCACTGTTATTCACTGTGAGCAGGCAGATTTTTTTATTATTAAAACAATGTATTTATTCGATAATTTTTTTTAAAAAGAGTAACAAAGAACAATTTTTCCAGTGTACAATGAGGTATTATGTGAAAAAAGGTGGCACTATAAAGTGATTATAAAAAAACACTCATAAATATTAAATATACTAAAATGAGAAAAATTCAAATCATAAAATTCTCCTAAGTGGATAAAACGGTGTTATACAATTAGTGGTAATAGATCTTTAGAATAAATCACCAAAAAGTTTGACACACATATTATAAGTCCATAAAGAATGTGTTTGACTCTTTCTAAGAAGAATATACAAAGCAAAAAAGATAAAAAATTGTCCCAATTGAAAAAAATCTCAAATGATGTGATTAATTTCCAAAATCCATCCACCAACAAAAAACAAAATCTTGCTGTAAAAGGATTGTTATCCAGAAAGTGCAAACTTGTTCCTTCACCATACGCAAGGATAAGACACCCAAAGTGCACAGAAGGGAAATGTGCTTACCAGAATCAATGGATCTTTTTGATTAGAAAAAGATCTCATGCGCTTAGCAGGAGCCTGCCTGTGCACTTGGCCATAAACGGGAGATGTGGGTATTGGCTCAAAACCTCCATGGCAGAGATGGAACATGGAATGAAAAGTGCAGACTCATAAGGAAAAGCACTTGTGGTTCCTCCACTTCCTCGACGGCGTGCGTTCCACCAGTCGAAAACTCAAGCCAGATTGCCGGATGTGACGTAGGGAGTACACGTGACCATGCTGCGCCTCGACGTACATTTTGTAAAATTAACGTCTTCAAGCGTTACATAATAATACCTCATAAATACAATGAGGTATTATTGGTTACACTCAAAGGCATTATACAACAAAGCTAATCCTGTCAGGAATTACAAACGTAGACAAGACCCAACACCAACCTGACACCCCTAATGGGAACATACTATGGCAGGTTGAGATCCAGTCACCCACTAGTTAGCCAAAACATATAGGGTATAACTTCACATTAATGGAACTAAACTTATAACAAAAACAAAACTAGTCAAATACAAGGTGGCAGATTTTTGTTTTATTGCAGAAGAGATATGTGAAGTCTCTTCTGGAATAAAAACACACCTGCCTGCCTGCTCATATGGATCCCCTGGCATGAAAACTGAGCTGTGCATGTACAGTTCAGCTTACGGTGGCCAGCCTTATTCCTGTGAACAGCATACTTAGTTTGCTCCCACTGACACACTTTACAGAACGTGTTTTGCCCTATATGGCCGCTAACGTCTGTATAAGACAAAACATGATGAGCACTCATATGCTTTTTATATGACATTAAAACAAATAATTTAACATGATAGTTTTATTCCATGTATGCACTGCATCATTGTAAAAGTGGATGAAAAAAATACAAATAAGTTACAAATAATGTATAATAGGCTGCAAATAGAAAATACTAACCAAAGGAATCCATCTTTCCTCCATCCAAACCATTCACCCGAGCCACCACACACAAGCACAGTCCTTAGAAAGTGTAAGTACAATTTACTTTGGATTAATCAACACAGTAAAATGTGATCTGGTCACAAAGGCTTGCAAACCTTTACTAATTAACAATAATATAGATGGGTCGCTAGAAAAGGTCATTTTAATGTTCAATTAGGTCATTCAAGACAGCATTTGTTTCTCCAAGAATAAACTGTATATGTTTGTATTAAAAAACTAGCATGCTGAAAATAGCTAAGTGTATTGCTTAAAATAAACAAGCTATTCAAGGCTTAACACAAGCATCAATGCTATAGTTTCCACTTCTGTGTAAGCAGATGGAAGAGCAGTTAAACACTTATCTGCTTGGTTTCATTTCATAACCAAGGGATGTATTTGCACAAATTCTGGTTCCATCCAAGCCGATGAAGTGATGTTGGATCATCTGTGAATTTAATACGATACAGTCCATTGCTCTGTCATTATGATTTAGTTACTTTACAAAGAACAGATTGCTACAAGGAGATTAGCAATCATGAGAGTTTTCAGACTCTTAAAAACCGTATGTACTGCTGTGGTTTTTACACCATGTAATGTTAGGAAGGGTATTTTCAGAATTTTGCATTACATTTTAAGCCTAATTTAGTTCACTTGCCTACATGAATGCATTTCATTGAGCCCTACTTTAATTTGGAGCCCTTGTGATGCCCATGCTGCTACTTGGAAAAACAAGTATCAGTTTTGAAAGAAAAAAACAAAGTACTTTAAAAGCTACTCAGTGTTCCTGGAACCCTATTGTTTTAATAAATGATGCAATTAATATGTGCCAGGTTCTTTTGGTAGACTGACAGTATAAGCAGAGCATTTTTTTTTGGTGTATGGCTAAAAGTCTTTCTTTGTTTTTTAAATAATAAGTTCACCTTTTTGTAGCATGTTACATAGCTCAATCTCTCTTGATGTCAGTGTGTATCTATCTGCCCGTACAAGGTACGAGCAGACAGATACACTCACAAGTCTGCAAGAGTCATGTATGACAGCCATGATTTGCTGATTGTGGGTGCAATGCTTTACAGGCTCCAAGTAAAAAGAAATAATAAATGCACGTTTATTTTTACCTACAAAAAGATGTGCATTTATTATTTATTTTTTTAAAAGGTAAACTTATCATTTAACCCCTTAATGTCAGAGTATAAAACAAATCCTAATGACTGAACACACTTTTACAACCTTGACATCTGTTAGTAAAACTCTAGATATTGTCACGCCTACTTTATGTATTCAGGTGTATTATATCTTGTTTTTTTTTTTTTCAGGACAAATTGGACTTTCATTTGGTGGTAAATGTTACCAGATTACTCAATATTTTATTTGGGGTTGGTCCAAAAGAGTAAAAACAATCATTTAAAAAAAATGTAGCTGTACTTTTCTTGCTACTATCATAACCTACCACCAAAGACCAACCCCAAATAAATGTTCCCAATCCTGACAATCACAACATACATATGTGTGTGTTATTTTTACCTGGTGCACATTCTGCTTTTTACATCTTATTTCTCTCTATTCTTTGTCTGCCTTTACAGTAAATAATTACTGTGATAGACAATCAAAGTCTATCACAGAAATCAGGTGACCTGGAACCAGGCTTTCTGGTTCTGGATTCTTAGTACGGGACTCGGGTTGCTTACTGAGAGCATGGTCCCTGTGCTAGTAACACTCTGTGCAGCCTTCTCCCAGCACAAAAACATGTACACATATATGTGGATTTACGGGAGACCCACTTCTGTGAGGCCACATATATGTACAGTCAGAGGCAAGGGGTTGACTGATGGGCCTTACAATTCATGTGTCATTTGCCCAGGCAGGAGGTGAGATGGGGCTGCCAGTTTTAACTGACTAAAATCCAAAAATATATAATTGTTTTGCCTTTTTCCTACATGGTACCTAGGACAACTGCCAATTAATAGAAGCAAAATATGAACTCAAAATCTAAAGGACAAATAAAAAACACCATACCAATACAATTTGTTTTCAGCTGTATGCAGTCCATTTAAAACGGTGATTGCCAACAATTATTTCCTTCTGTCGTAATTCTATTACCATTTTTTTTTATTCTTTATACTATGTAAATAATTTCAGTATGCACCTCTTTGATTAACTTTTTGACATACACCCACTATACATCTGTTAGGCAAAAATGCATTTGAAAGACAGTTAGCTATATTAAGAACTGTGCTTTTAAATACAGAGACAAATTATAAAGAATACAAAAACTTGCTCTGAAAATAAATACTGTACATAAAATACTTTTAATGTGCTGAATTATTTTTGTGCTGATTGGGTAAGCAGAATGAGCATTTGTGCTTCAATTCACTAGTAAATAATTCAAAGATGTACTGTAGACGTGAATTGATCACACAGTTTCTATACTCCCAGGCATAGTAATACATAGGATATGCTTACTACGTTGAAATATAACATCTTTGTAGGCCTCATAACTTTTTAAAAATATTTTGCTGTACAATATTAAAATATTGTGAATAATTTAAATTTGAAAGAAAGTCTTATCAGGCTTTATTTACTGATTTATGTTAGCTCAGCAATCCCATGCTTATTTAAAGCGTATCTAACCCCAAGAACAAAAATTGTTTATAGTATGGCTTATTGGTAATTAGATGTGTGAACTTCATAAATTTTATTTTTTCAGTCTTTTTTAAATATGCCAGAAATGCACTTGGGGGGGGGGGGGGGTGTACAAAAGTGCTGCAAACAGAATCTGGTACAGCTGTGCATAGAAACTAAGCAGCTTCTAGGTTTTATTGTCAAAGTTTAAAGTGGTTGGCCAACACCCACTTTGTAAATCACCTCCACTGTACTGTATCTATCTATGGAGATGCAGCATTGTCACCTCAGGACAAGCAGAGCTTTATGACTATAGAATGCTTCCCCTTCTCCTCTTCTCCATACCTTAGGGGCTTTTTCCACAGAGAATGCTGGGAAATTGGTAACATTCAGCAGAGGCGTAAATACAGGAAGTTATCATCTCACAAGAATTATGGCAGAATCAACAGGCTTATTGAAGAGATATAGCAAAATGCATTAAATATAAAATTTAACAGAGCGAGACAATATAGGAGAAATGCATTGTTATGCCTCATGCACATGATCGCTTTCCGTGACAGGAAAAGTAAGATGTCAGGTTTTTGTCAGGAAAAAAAAAACGTGCGTATGCTCCATCACACAGTTTTCCCAGCACGGTCTCAAGAGCATGGAGGAGATTCCAGGAGACAGGCAGTTACTCTAGGAGAGCTAGACAGAGCTGTAGAATGTGCTTAACCCATCAGCAGGATCGGTATCGGTATGTGCAAGGAGGAACAGGAGCACTGCCAGAGCCCTACAAAATGACCTCCAGCAAACCACTGGTGTGAATATCTCTGACCAAACAATCAGAAACAGGCTTCATGTGGGTGGCCTGAGGGCCCGACATCCTCTACTGTGCTCTGTGCTCACTGATGGACACTGTGGAGCTTGATTGACATTTTCCATTGAACACCAGAATTGACAGGTCCGCCACTGGTGACCCATGCTTTTCACAGATGAGAACAGGTTTACCCTGAGCATATGTGACAGAGGTTAAAGGGTCTGGAGAAGCCCCAGAGAACTTTATGCTGCCTGTAACACCGATCAGCATGAACGGTTTGGTGGTGGGTCAGTGATGGTCTGGGGAGGCATATCAATGGTGGAACACACAGACCTCTACAGGCTACACAATGGCACCCTGACTGCCATTAGGTATCGGGATGAAATCCTTGGACCCATTGTCAGACCTTACGCTGGTGCAGTGGGTCCTGGGTTCCTCCTGGTGCACAACAATGCCCGGCCTCATGTGGCGAGAGCATGCAGCCAGTTCCTGGAGGATGAAGAAATTGATACCATTGAATAACCCCCACGCTCACCTGACCTAAATCCAAAAGAACACCTCTGGGACATTATGTTTTGGTCCATCCGGTGCCGCCAGGTTATACCTCAGTCTGTTCAGGAGCTCAGTGATGGTCTGGTCCAGATCTGGGAGGAAATACCCCAGGACACCATCCGTTGTCTCATTAGGAGCATGCCCTGATGTTGACAGGCATGCATATAAGCACTTGGGGGCAATACAAACTACTGAGGACCATTTTGAGTTGTTGCAATGAAATTTCAGCAAAATGGACTAGCTTTGCTGCATAATTTTTTCACTTTGATTTTCGAGGTGTCTTTGAATTCAGCTCTCTGTAGGTGGATAATTTTAATTTCCATCAAATAATTTGCCATCCTTTCATTCCTATCACATTACCCAGTCCATATCGGTATAGATATCCAGCATGAGATTTTTGACCGTTGAGATCTGATATTGCTTTATTCCTTTGGCCCAAAGTAAGATTTTTTTCAGCAAGTAAAACACATAAGTGTGCTATGGAAATGGGAACATTTAACACATACAAAATAGGTGTTATCCCAATTTGGCTGCAAAAATTGAAATACTCTTTCATATAAGGAATTTTAGACCATTGTTTTCTACTTTCCAGATTATGTGGGGTTAAAAAATACAAAGAAGTGGAAATAAAATAAATCTCACTCACTTGATTAGGCATTTAACACAGCTTTATCAAGCTATTGTTTTTTAATACAAAATAACATGATTTAAAATACTAGTTGAATTGTGAAGGGGAGTAAAACTAAATGAATCATTGATAGAAAAGGATTTTCTGTTAATTCGATAACAGCATGCAATGCCAATATGTTGCTTCTAGAGTAAGCAAAATACCTAAAGGGAATTGCTAAGGGGATTGCCAAGGACAGGGGGGCAACCTTTGCTCCTAGGGGAAAGGAGGTTTACCCCACAAATATGTAGGTTGCATTTCTTATTTATAATAATGTATAATATACTGTACAGACAGCATGTTCTAATTTATTTAAATCAGAATTCCAGACAAAAAATAACAAGATAAAAAGAGAATAGACCAGTAAAAGTAATATAATAAATATCTCTTTACAGAACAGCACGCAAGAAACCCTTGAACAATCTTATAAATTTCGATGTTAACCAGAGGCTCTTCCTTATCTAGATATTCATTTGAAGCCTTTTTTACATACCTTATTTTCCCACAACTATCCAACACTATATAGACGTTTAACGGCAGACTTGGCTAGTTGGCAGCTTTATCCTGCATCATGGTTTGGCAGAACACACTCTGTAAAAATGAATGTTCTCCTGAGGATTTTATATATTTTTTTGCACTATACCAGTGGCACTTTTATATCTAGTATTTCAAAAAGGTCCAACAAGGGTTTCATGCAGATTGCCGACCTATGTGATCATAAGTGAATACTGTCCAAAAGATTGCTGATAGAAAAACACCAATTTCCAAACTCAGAACATTTAAATATACTCAACTACACCATTACCTGCATACCTTATCATGTAAAAGTGATATTGCGACTATATCACCTATGGAAAATATGTGTCATCGATATGATAAAATCCAAGGTCATATATCTGAAATATTTACTATTCTAACATATACCTCAGTAAAACTGAGAATATGGCTAGATGGGAGCAGTATATCCAGGAAACGTTGGAACATGAGGCATGGCACTCGATAGTGCTAGCAGCATCAATGTCACTTATCAACACTTCTATTGTAGAACCAAATTAAAATTATTACTAAGGTGGTATTTGGTACCAGCTACTTTTGTCCCGGGGGGGGGGGGGGTATTCCTCTAAGTGCTTTCGAGGCTGTGGTCAGGAAGGAATTGCTTACCACATATGGGGGCAATGCCCCAAGGTACGGCGGTTCTGGATCAGGGTTTACAATTTCATTTATAATCTCACTCACATTGACTGACTAAGTCCCCAAACCATGCGTTACTGTGTTGTAAGGTTGAGGAGGCCTCCAAAATTCAGAGATGGTTACTCACACACTGGAGGTCGGCGGCTTTACCATTTGACCAACTCAAACATAAACTTTCTAGGCTTATGGTAAATGAAAGGCTGACGGCAATCTTATAGGATAAATTGAAGATGTTTGAAAAGGTATGGGGTCCATGGATTGGATATTTGACCAATGATCCCTGGATGGTTGCTGACTAGATTTCCTCCTGGTTGATAATGAGAGTCCTTTCCCCTTCTTTTCTCTCTTCCTCCTTTCATTAATTGCTCATTTTGGTCCCCCCCTCTTTTTCTTTTTCTTTTGCTTTGCTTATTTATTTATTTATTTATTTATTTCTTCTCTGGACTGCATTCTTTGTGGGGGTGGAGTGTCTTCTGCTATTTTCGAGGGAATGCACATTCCTCAGCATGGGGGGCATACTCTGGGTCCCGTTTAACTGAGTTAATAGGACATATTGAGATGTTTAGGTTTTCCAGTCTGTTTTACAGCTCACTTTGACGTTTAGCATTTAAGACTTTAGTTAATAAAACGTTATCATTATGGATTATGATTACTTGTCTCTAACTCATAAGAGGCTAGATGTCTCAGGGTGCATGACCTATCAAAGGTGGTAACACGTTCATCACATTGTACTTATGCAATTATATAGTTCAACTTTCCATTCTTGCACGGTATGTTCTTCAGATTATAGAAGCTATGTATTGTTCAGAATCAATGCCAAAATCTTTATTCTGTTCTGTGAAAAACGTGAATAAAAACTTTTGAAAAAAAGTAATATAATAAAATAACCAAACCAGCTTTTTCTGTACTGTTAAAATTCAATGCAGAGATCTTAATAACATAATAACAAAATTAAACCATATTTTTCCACTATATGCTATCACTCTGATGGTCAGCACCATTATAACCCCTTCCTCTGAAATAAGGTCATCCTGGAGCTGTCCCAGCCTTCTACTAGATAGTAAAAGGAGAACTTGGCTTTCTCTTCCTATAGGCATGCTTTCTCCAGCACATGAATTTATTGGCTCATTGTACTGCTTATTTCCCTTACACACCAGCTTTGCTATACAAGGACTGCAAAATACTGATATAACATCAAATTCAGGTACTTGCATGAAAAAACAAAAAACATTTGATGCTATATTAACTGATTGCCGACCGCCCACTGTAGTTTTACGGTGGCAGGTCGGCTCGGCTGCGCAAAATTACGTAATGTAACGTGATTTTGCATTGCGGCCCCTGCCCCAGCGGCCCATGTTCGCCCCTGGTGTTGATGCGAGTGCCCAGTGGGCGCAATCACTCAGAATATTTTTAACCCCTTGATCGCCCCCTAGTGTTAACCCCTTCCCTGCCAGTGACATTTTTACAGTAATCAATGCATTTTTTTAGCACTGATCGCTATAAAAATTCAAATGGTTTCAAAAATGTGTCAAAAGTGTCCAATGTGTCGGAATTAACGACACAGTACCAATAAAAATCACAGATTGCGCCATTACTAGTAAAAAAAAATATTAATAAAAATGCTATAAAACTATCCCCTATTTGGTAGACACTATGGCCCAGATTCACAGATCGATTACGCCTGCGCAACAGGAGATGCGCGTGCGTAAGTCAAAATGTACGCGTGCGTTTCGTTGCGCGGCATCCCCAGAACGAGATACGCAAAAAATCTACTTTTTTTTGTCCCGCGTAATTTCGTTAGACTGGCGCATCCGTCCGCGCAAAAGTGCGATAGACACACCATTGATTTGCTAGTCAAATATGCTAATGAGGGACTTACAGGGATCCACAAAACAACGTTGGGGCAGCGCAGGCGACGCAGTGTGCGCAACAGCAAAATGTCCTGTCTAAAATTAGAGCTGATAAAAGCTGGTCTAAAAAAAGAAAAAAAGTCTACTTGTTAGATAAAGCAACACTGTTAGTGAGCAGCTCAGCAGTCACACGTGTTGCTCAACAATCTGTATGCCAACATGCCAGGGGCATCGTCGCGCATAGCTATACTACTGACTTTAGATGAACAAAGAAGGAGGAGGGCACGGAGGATGGCACGGAGGATGGCACGGGAGAGGATATACCGTACCCGCATAGACCTGTTTGGCATGAGTGATTCTGAGGTGTATCGCATCTTCAGATTCACCCCTCATGCCATCCTGGAATTAACCACAACCCTGCAGGATGACATCACCAGCCCAACACACCGCTCACATGCAGTGCAGCCACTGGTCAAGGTCCTGGCAACACTCCATTTCCTTGCCAGTGGCTCTTTTCAGCGTACAAGTGGAGTGGTGGCTGGGATGTCACAGTCCTCCATGAGCAGATGTGTGCACCAGGTTGTCCCTGCAATTCTCAGACGCATGGCCAACCAAATCATCAAACCCACCACTGAGGACCTGCGGCTGAAGGCAATGACAGATTTCTACAGAATTGCCAGATTCCCACGCACTGTGGGGGCCATTGATTGCACACATGTGGCACTCCAGCCCCCCCCAGGAGACAGAGCACATGTACCGCAATCGGAAGCATTGGCATTCCATCAATGTACAGGTGATAGTCGATGCCCAAGGCCTCATATCGCACGTCCGTGCCAAAAACCCAGGGTCCAGCCATGACAGCTACATATACAATCAATGCCACATCCGAATGGAATTCGATCAGAACGTGTATGGGGACACCTGGCTGGTTGGTGAGTGACATGGGTGGCAGGCATGACTATCCCCTCCCATGATGCACATCACAAGGGGCACATGCATGACTAACATCCTCCTGTCTTTTCCCTTCCAGGTGACTCTGCATATCCACTGGGACCCCATCTCATGACTCCTATCCGGAACCCCCAAACTCCAGGAGAGGAAAGATACAATCAAGCACATGCTCAAACACGAGCAGTGGTGGAGCGCACCTTTGGCATCCTAAAGTCACGTTTCCGATGCCTGGATAAGTCTGGGGGTACCCTCTTGTACTCCCCAAACTTCGTGTGCCAGATCATCGGTGCATGTTGCATGCTGCACAACTTTGCAGAAAGAAAGGGCCTGCAGATTAACCTACGTGATGACCTGACCCCTGAACCAGACAATCCCCCCCTAACCGAGGTTAACCCGTCTTCTGAGGGAAGAGCAGCCAGGAGACAGCTCACATTGGGCATCTTTGCACGTTAAACATACACATTAATCATGGCACAATGAGAATGCATGCATGCACACCACTGTGGTCCCTAGCACACACACCCCACATCCACATCAAATTGGATTGGCACCAGTCCACCATGCTGGACTTGTGAGCAGCAACGCCACGCCAAGGCTCCAATTATGTCACTGTACATTCATACACCATTCACACGGACCTGGGGATCACTTCTCCCTGGTCCTGGGGAACCCTTCTCCACCAAAATTGAGGGTGACACCCCTTTTCCGGCAGGAATGTCACCCCCACATTCACACAGCATTCACAACCCAAAAAAAAAAATGACCTGCAAATGCAAAAAATGTCCAGCAAAAAAAAAAAAAAAAAAAAGAAAAAAAAAAATATATATATACAGCAGGAAAAGAAACAAAAAGAAATATATCAATCAAACAAACAGTCTCTCAAACACTTATCAAAAACCACTTTCAAAAATCTTACAACAACCACTTGATCACACAGAACACTAATCTGACAACTACAAAACACACCGCAACGAACAACAAGAACAAAAGCACTTTGTTAAATGGGAAGGGACACAAAGGGATGTACTTTTGCAAAGGAAGTGCATTTGTGTGTGTCTATTTATGCTGTTTGCGTAGTTCACAACGTTGCCCTAGTCCATTTCCAATTTCACTGATTGCGCTGCTCCCGAGTTGTGAGCATGCGCACATCGGAGCTGACATGGTCTCGTTCAAGCGCGCATGCGCGAGCCGGCCGGCCCTTCATTTGCATGGGGTCACGGCTCATTTCAATGTAACACGCTCACGTCCCTCCCAATTTGTATTACTCCTCCTTACGCCTCTGGAAAAACGTTACGTATGCGCAATTTCTTGCGCAAAAGCTACAAGAATAGGGTGATTACGCGGCAAAATTGCGCACGTCTAACGTAAAGGCGGTGCGCTACGCCGGTCCAATAATGCGCAGATGTACGTGAATCTGGGCCTATAACTTTTGCGCAAACCATTCAATAAATGCTTATTGCAATTTTTTTATGAATCGCATAAAGTGGCCCAGTCATTAACCAGCAAAATGGTCCGGGGCTGAAGTGGTTAATTATTGATTTGAGTTGAATTTATTTGTGTATGTTATATTTGCCTAAAGATCAGCTTTAACTTTTCTTGTTAAAAATATTCTAAAATCCCATTGGAAAGGCTCTAAGCTGTACCAAAGAGAAGTCTAAACTGGATTACTTTGCCAAATTACTATGTAATGCCTACAAAGGCCAGCAGATGGAATATAAAATAATGTGTTAAGTTGCATGTTTCTGGTAAAAATTGAAGCTCATGGCAGATGGTATCTGAAAGAAGAAGAATTTGTGGTGCCCACAGCAAGTAATCATCAGCTGGTTGGGGAATATGAAGGGGTTGCTATGGGCAACACAGGCAGTTATTCCAGATACATTACAATCAAGACCAAGTGTAGCTTGGAAAATAATTATACACAGTAGATTGCAAGCTGCACGATCACTACTCAGTTTTAAAATGAGTATTTTATTGTAATTGTAATGACAATATCCAAAAGGTAAAAAAGAAATATAAAAAGTACAAAAAGTACAGCTTGTGCACTCTAGGGAGATTCTTCTAGCACATTATTCGAACATGATTATTCATTTCCATTGCCAATATTCAGAGCTATCAGCTTGCCACAGTGCATTGCTGGATGTATATCTCCTCCAGGAGCCGTGGTATTCACGGGATCTGGCCACATGTCCTGGCATAAAGTGTGCATAGTTTTTCTATAAACTGGAAGGTGGTCTAAAAGATGTGAATCTGTTTTATTTTTAATGTTCACAAAGAAGTTTTCTGGGAATTATAAACTCATAAGAATGGCATGAACTTTAATATATCTCTGTATGGAAATCAGTGTATTGTGGGGAATTATATATTTTTTTCATGGAATGTTTAAAATAGTAAAGACCCATATTAATTCTTAATCTACAATACATCAAAAAGTAAAGGAATCTTTATTCCAGACATATTGTTACTTTATGCTTTCTCATCTCTAGAACTGGGAACATGTCAAATACCATTGATGCATGAAATCTTAAGGGCCCATCTGCACGTATTGAATCAAATTCACTTTGAATGGGTCCTTAGCAAGCCTCAGCACACACACACAAAATTTTACTATTTTTGGCCAATAATGCACACCGAAGAACAATGTGCCACCACACATATGGGCAGGTGTGTTTCCTTAGGCCAGGGGTGTCCAAACTATTTTTAAAGAGGGCCAGATTTGATGAAGTGAACATGCGTGAGGGCCGACCATTTTACCTGACATTCTTTGAATCATTAAAATTCGGTCGTGTGTTCCTCTGAACACTAATACACTGCCCAACAAGAATTTTCTTGCCTTTGTGGCTGTGTGTGGTGAAGAGATGAGCTTGGGCGTGTTATTTGGATATACTGTATATATTTATTTTGTGGCCCCAACGAATCACAGAGCGCTGCTTAGGACTAAGGATGAGCTTGGGCGTGTTATTTGGATATACCGTATTTATCGGCGTATAACATGCACGGGCTTACCATTGCAATGAATGCAGCCTTACCATTGCAACCAATGCAGCCTCACCCTTGCAACCAATGCAGCCTCACATGTGACATAAATGCAGCCTCACATGTGACATAAATGCAGCATTACATGTGACATACATGCAGCCTCACATGTGCCATGAATACAGCCTTACATGTGCCATGAATGCAGCCTTACCATTGCAACCAATGCAGCCTTATCATTGCAACCAATGCAGCCTCACATGTTCCATAAATGCAGCCTCACATGTGCCATGAATGCAGCCTTACCATTGCCATCAGTGCAGCCTGAACGATGCCCATCTGCAGCCTCGAAGGGCAGAGAGAGGGGGGGCGGGAAAGTGCCGAAGAAAACAAACAGGAAAGTCTCTTGTGGCCTCTTTAATACAAAGTCTGGCCTCCTATGATAGACAGAACAGTCGTCCAATGGCATCCCAGGAGACGGGACTTCCAATAGAGATGCTGCTGAGTAAACAGGAGATTCTCTTCATGTAATCTGACAGCGCTCGTCCTGCCCCCTCCCTGTCCCCTCCAAGGCAGCACCAATAAATACAGTATATATATTTTGTGGCCCTGGGGGCCACAAACAATATATATATATATATATATATATATATCCAAATCCCCAGGGGGGCCATATTAAATCAACAGGAGGGCCGCATTTGGCCCCCGGGCCAGACTTTGGACATGCCTGCCTTAGGCTGAGTTCACAAATGTACGACTGCGGGTTGGTGCCTGGGACCCGATGCAAGTTTTTGCCTGAATTCTCACCTGAACCAATCGTTCTTTTTTTTTTTTTGCACAGGCTTACATCAATATAGTAAACATGTCTTGCTCATTTGCTAAAGATAGTTTGAATCTCTGACAATTCAGCAGGGACCAAGATTTGATCCATCTATGGGCAGGCTGATGGTGCCCAAGTTGATCCATCAATTGACTTGGTAAAAACCATCATGTCAGATTTATAACATGTGATTATTGCAAGTGGCTACAGCCGCTAACAATTCTCACTGGCTGCCAGACCACCCCTCTTCCCCCTGTCATGTGTTGATGGAGGAATCAAGCATGTTTCTTTGCTGCAAAATTGCATATTCTATGGCCTAAGTTTAATACACCTTTACTTTGCTAAATTTATGGGTTTTGCTTGCTTAACCTCTCAAGGACCACACCAGGTACATTTACTGTAGCAGGGCAGCCCTTAAGTGCAAAATCACATACCTGTGCATCATTTTTTTTTCTTTTGGCTTCCGGGGAGCGCACACGGGCAGAGGTGATCAAATGCCACCAAAGGAAAGCTCTATTTGTGACAAAAAAAGGACATCAATTATATTTGATATATATATATTGATATATTTGGGTACAGTGTCGCATGACAACACAATTGTCAGTTAAAGTAACACAGTGCCACATCGCAAAAAAAGGGCCAGGAAGGAGGTAAAACCTTCTGGGCCTGAAGTGGTTAAGGCCCATACACATGATCAGGAAATCGTACAAAAAAATACCGCTTTCAAAGCAATCGTATGATAATAACGATATTATCTGATGGGACAAGCACAAAGAAATGTCATATGGCACCAGATCGTACGATTTTTGTTTAATTAGTACAGTTTCCTTACAAAAATACAATACAATACATTACATCACTTCGAAATTTTTGTTCTACTGTATAAAAATGTTCATGACTTTAGTAGCCTCTTCATTTTTGATATGAGATTAACATCCAAAAAAAAGGATGATCATTTATCCGATACTCTCATTGTGTGTACCAGGCATTACTAAATCAACACAAACTAAACAATAGTTGTTAAGAAGAAAGCCAGCGTAATAGTAGTGGCTAATTTGCTTTCCTCTAGTGGATTATCTACAAATCTCTTTATACATGTGTACATACGCTTGCAAAAATATGGAATGGTAAGAATGTAAAGATTTAAAAGTAACATCAAGTATTTCATTAACCACTTAAGACCCGGACCAAAATGCTGCTAAATGACCTTGCCCCTTTTTGCGATTCGGCACTGCGTCGCTTTAACTGACAATTGCACGGTCGTGCGACGTGGCTCCCAAACAAAATTTGCGTCCTTTTCTTCCCACAAATAGAGCTTTCTTTTGGTGGTATTTGATCGCCTCTGCGATTTTTATTTTTTGCGCTATATACAAAAATAGAGCGACATTTTTGAAAGAAAATCTATATTTTTTTTACTTTTTGTTATAAGAAAAATCAAATAAACTAAATTTTAGTCAATCATTTAGGCCAAAATTTATTTAGCCATATGTCTTTAGTAAAAAAAATCGCAATAAAAAAGAAATTAGCTACCTAGCGGGAACAGCGACACTAATACAGCGATCAGAAAAATGATCGCTTAGTGACACTGGCAATAGGGAGTGAAAGGGTTAACTAGGGTGGTGATCAAGGGGTTAAAACTTTTTTAGGGGGGGGTACGGGGGCTACCCTGAACCTAACACTAACTGACTGTCACACTGCCTGTCACACTGACACTAAATACAGTAATCATACATGTATGTTTACTGCATTCAGTGACACTGTGACAGGGTGGAGGGGGGGAGGCGATCGGGGGGGGGGGGGGGGTTAATGTGACTATGTGTAGTGTGTGTCAGTGTAGTGTTAGTGCAGACTTACTGAGCGATGTGACCTCTCCTCAACGGTGGTTCAAAAAAACGCTGAAGGAGAGATCACATCGCTTCCTCCTTCCTGTGTTTACACAGGAGGAGGAAGTGACAGGACGGGGGGCGCGCGGATTGGCTGAGAGAGATCCGGAGGGGGCGGACAAAAACGAATAGCCGCCCCCTCATCCCAGATCGCTCGGCCAGCAAAACAGACCGCCGTATGTACGGGGGGGGACCCCCGAACCCCCTCAAGGCACAAACGTATATATACATTGATGTGCCTGTCGGTGCCATTCTGTCAACGTAAATGTACATGTGGCGGTCCTTAACTGATTAAGGTAAACACTGAAGTATTAAATATGAACTCCAGGCAAGTAACTAGTAAATACAAATTATATGCATTTCTGTTCATTTAGTCCTAAAGTACTGAGGTTTCAGGTAGGAGGAGATTTCCAATACAACCTGTATACATGCCCACATGTGTGATTTCAATATCATGTGACCTAAACAGTTCAACTGAAACAGGGAATGTTCTCTCCAGCAATAGAGACTAAACTGAGCATGTGCAGGATGGTTACCCTCTCTGTATTATGTGGCTTTGCAAGATAGACATTGCTGAAGGAAAGGATCTGTCCATATAGTGTCAAATAGCCGTTTTACACAGTGCAGAGGATTAACCCCTTAAGTTTCACAGTAAGCATAACAAGCAATTTATTCTGCATAAGCAGAAAGATTTTACTGACGTGGGTTTAGTAACACTTTAAGGCCGCGTACAGACGATGAGACATGTCCACTCAAACATGTCCGACGCACCGTTTCCAGCAGACATGTCTCATCGGATTTTGGTCTGATGGCGTGTACACACCATCGGACGAAAATCCCCTCGGGCTGAGGACACGGTGACGTGGCGGTGACGTTGACGCCGCCACGTCACCACTCCAGGAAGTAAAATATTTCCACGCATGCGTCAAATCCATTCGACGCATTTGGGAGATTTCTGTCCGCTGGTTAGGCGTACTAACCAGCGGACATGTCGGACGGACAGGTTTGTAGCGGACAAATTTCAAAGCATGCTTTGAAATTTGTCCGCTGGACAAACCTGTTCGCTAGGTCGTACACACGATCGGAGATGTCCGCTGAAACTGGTCAGCGGACCAATTTCAGCAGATAATTTCAATCGTGTGCACGCGGCCTAAGATTTATACAGCTCTGTTAGACAGCACAGCCCTGTTACCTCTCCGCTACCTCTACTGCAGCCCAAGTAGTATGTAAAGTAGAAAGTAGGAAAAACTACAGTCAAAACATTTATGTTTAGTTTTGGATAGTTGTGAAACTATAGAAGTTTGGGCAGGCATTTTATTTCTGCCACTGGAGAGATTGATAACCACTGTTATGGATAAGCAGGTCTTTGGACCAAAGCAGGATTTTGTTCGAAATTTGGCTAATTGGCATTCCGCAAACAGGTGAACTAATCTAAGTGTTCACCTACCCACTGAGCCAAACCTCTGTCTGCAGCAGGTTATTATACATTTAGCAGTGAAATTACTAATGCTAAATGTGACTGCTTCTGGCTCAGGGTTCTTGGTTGCTAGGAAGCCAACAGCTGTCAGCATTCTTTCATTTCTGGCCCCATTCATTTGATAACCGGGAGAGTCCCAATCAGCAGTTGAATGTAAACAAAGGGGCACAATTGATAACCAGCAACCCCGCCCCTGATCTGTATGTATGGTTTGGCAGGCGCTGAACCATGGCACACCTGCAGGATGTGTAGGATGTACAACAGCAAAACTGACATTTTGTGGTAAATGACAATTTACTGTTAACTTATTTTTTTAAAGTGGGAATCTGAATAGTCTGGTATACATTTTAGTTTTTTTTTTCAGGCTTTTTTTATTATTCTTTATTTTGTGCAAGGATTACAATACAACAATGGAAAGAACAATGTGTAAACATACATAATCAACATGAATACAAAGTAAAGCATTAGCTATACATTGATGTATGGAGGCTGTTTGGTCTTCCTTGTCCCATAATTAATTTACTTTGGCAAACCAAGGTCATTTCATCAGCGGGTAAGTTTGTTTCCAACATAGTGGAATACAGATCTTCACCCCATGTTGATGGCCCATGGTTGTGGGGGTCTAAAGGCAAAGGGGCTAACTGACATCTGGAAGGCCCCCTTTAAGAAGGGGGCTCCCAGATCCCGCTCCACCATGTGAATGAGTATCGGGTACATAGTACCCCTACCCATTCACCAAAAAAGTGTCACAAACCACACACACAGTTGTTGACAATTCCTTTATTAAAAAATAAAATAAAACATAAAATAATAATGTCCCCCGATGAAAATCCACCACCAATCACACTGCCCACCAGACCCCAAAAAAAAAAAAGATGACCCTGCCATTGATAAAGGCTGTCTTCCAACGGCTCCGCCATATGACATTTCTTATATAGGTAAGGGGAGGGGGCCACCTGGCTACTTCACCTGGTTGTCCCGCCCTTGTGACATCACAGACCAGTGCATGCTGGTTAACTCAATAAGCATTACAGAGTGATCTCCAGCCTTGTCCTCGTCAACACTGACACCTGTGTTAATGAGAGAATCACTGACATGATGTCAGCTTGTCCTTTTGTGGCAGGGCTAAAAAGAAATTGTATACGTTCATTTTCATGGCAAAGAGGGACTTTGCAATGAATTGCAATTCATCTGAAAACTTTTCATAATAAGCAAATTGCCATCATAAAAGCTAAGGCAGTAGACTTTTTTAAAAATTTTATCTGCATCATTCTCAAAATATTTGGCCAGGGCTGTATATCCCCGTTGAAGAGATTATGTTCCATCTCAATAATTCTATATCACTAGGACAAGAAATGTGGAAAAATCAATTCATGGGGGACACAAACAGCAATAGACAGCACATTCTATCCAAGACAAAAATAAAAGTTTTGATGGGGGTTAGGCTTAGAACAAGGAAAAACAAAATTTCCATGATCATTTTTCAATAGCTCATTGCTGGATAGTTTCTGCATGGGTTTCTAAAATAATAATTTCTATATTGTATCAGCCTTTCTTACGGCAAAGTAACCTTGGTTCATGTGACACTTTGGGAATGATATATTATAGAAGTAGCTGATGTTCACCTAGCAAAATGTATGTTCACTTTTCAAAGCAAATATAAGGAAAACCTGTATTTACTCTGATTACCCAATCATTTGCAGGAGAAAGTAAACAAAATCACGATTCACCCTATTTTCTAACATTCACTTTTCAACATGAGCATGCATTGCATACAATTTACTAAGCAATCAGCCACTACTAACTTGGGAAAGCAATCGTATTCAGTTTAAGAGAAAAGTATCAATGCTATATTCATATATATATATATATATATATATATATATATATATATATATATATATATATATATATATATATATATATATATATATATATATATATATATATATATATATATATATATATATATATAATATAGATAGATAGATAGATAGATAGATAGATAGAGATATATATATATAGATATATATATATATATATATATATATATATATCTATATATATATATATAGATATTATATATATATATATATATAGATATTATATATCTATATATATCTATATATCTAGATATAGATATAGATATAGATAGATTGATACTTTTTTCGTAAAATATATACTTCCAGATACTAATATTGAAGACTGTGAACCAATTCAGATTAATGTACAGAATAAAATAAAGATCCTTCATAGGTTTAGTTGTACCAAACTTCCCTTTTGTGTAGCATCACAACAGAACTTGTTCTATTGTATTTTTAGCAAAATAAATTCTTGCTGAACTTTGGAGGATGCATTTTGCCTAGAATCTGTCACAATGAACAGATTTTCTGCTCTGACAGCTTAAAAAAAACTGCAGATAACATTTATGGTTGAAAAAAAAATCCTGGCAAAATGCAGTGCTTTAGAGAAAGATAAAAAAACAAAAAAAAAACACTTCAAGCTTTTTACCTTTTTCAGAAATAATTGTAATGGTTGTGCAGTACTGCAAGCTCAAAATTCTGTGGAAACAAGGCCACACCATTGCTATTTATCAAAGTATTGATTTACATTAAAACATACCCTATATAACTAAAATATTATATTGTATATATATTTTATACACATTTCTTTGTAAGAAAAAACATGCACTTTAAAAGTTAAAATACAGATTATTATGGGTAAAGGTGCAGGGCAACTCCGGTCCTGGTTGCTAAAAGTCATAATTTATAGGCCGACATAGACATATCCATGCTCTGAGCTGGAATGTAGATAGTGCTTCAGCAACGGGACATATATCAGGATTCAATACTGTCCCTGATCTCATCACCCAAACTCCTCCCACCATTTATTCACAGAGTTATTTTAAGAAATGTCTACAAATACATCAGACTTTGCGACCGACAGTTTGTAGTTCTCAATAAACTGTAAAGGCATTGGTGAGCATGCTCCTAGCCCATTGAGCCTCCTGGACTGAAGTAACTGCCTACCCATATAAGAGGAACAAGTAGACAGCTACATTGACAGTCGGCAGGAGCCTAACATTGCATTTGTGATCTGATGATTGTAGGTGCAATACTTTACATGCTCATAAGAAGAAAAATAATCCTTTAACATAAATAACTAAACTGACGACTTGATTCATTTTCAGTTGTGTTAATGCTTTTATTAGGTATTGGCCACAGCTGGATATAATATAACATAAATAATGAGCAAATCAACCACAATACCTAACATATTGAATGGCACAACATAGGATTGCACCAACTGGAGTGCTATACTTTTACTAACTCCATCATCTTTATGCGCATTCAGCCCACAAAAGTGATAACAGTCAGCTGTGACACAGAAGAATTGCTATAACAGATATGTTCAAACTCAACCAATGACATACCATATATTCAGAAATATATTGAATACATGCATACTTGGGGACCGAAATACAAATAGAAAAACCATAGCTAAGCCCACCATTATGATATTGCGAAAAAATGTAATGCAAAAAGAATATATGGTTTAAATTAGTATTTCCCTTTTTTAACATAAAGCTCATGTGGGAAGACCAACAAGAGTGGGAGGGCAGAGATTTTTTTTACTTTTTAAACAATGTGCATACTGAAGGTCACAAAGTTCAGGTCGAACTATATGTTCATCAATCCCTCCCATTTTCCTACAAAAAACCTGATGCCTTGCCCACGCCACCCCCTACCAGATGTCAAAAACCATTACCAAGGGCAGTCCTATATAATTTGAGTATATCTAAAAAGGCAAAAAAATTAAGTCTAATTTTGCCGCGTACACATGATCAGAATTTCCAATGGAATTTTCCGCCGGGATTCCGATGAAGCTGACTTCCATCAGTCTTGCATACACACTGTCAGACTAAATTCCGACCATCCAAAACACGATGATGTAAACACTACGACGAGCAGAGCAAAATGAAGTTCAATGTTTCCGAGCATGTGTCGACTTGATTCTGAGCATGCATGGGGTTTTTCTCAGTTGGAGTTGCAAATAGACTGGTTGCAAGCTGGTAAGATAGTGCAGGGGGCTAATGCTCCGTTGCAGTAGTCCTTTGCAGCAGTCTGTGATTGCCTGTGTCCCAAGGGTTGCAGGTTCGATCACGGTGGGGTCCACTCAGCTTTCCATCCTTCCAAGGTCGGTAAAATGAGTACCATTAAGTTGGGTAATAATGACAACCATTATCAGCGCTTAGACGCATCGGCTTCACTGCAATTGCTGCTATATAAGTGTAAACATTATTATTATTATTATTATTATAGATGGTAGGAATTCCCCATCATTTTTTCCATTGGAAAAAAAAATAAAACATCTTCTATTTCTAAACACCGATGGAAAAAGTCTGATGGGGCCCACGTACGATCAGAATTTCCAATTGTGTGTATGCGGCATTACAGAAAGAAGTATAATGGGTGAGTACATAGTGTAGAGAATGGTATTTACAGAAGCAAACATATACTTTGCTATAGATGACTGCTAACTGGGTGGTATGGACCACCCTGGATACTAATAAACCCTGGGAAGGGAGCATAAGGTACACAAAACAGGGTTGATAACATGACAGCAGTAAAGCGAACATATAACTCAGCTAGGAATGAAGGAAAAATTGGTCTTAACCATAATTAACTAGGTGGATACAAATCAGAAACTAGAGGGATAGGGAAACTTCCAGGTGCTTAACGAATAGCTTTGTCTGCTCCTAGGGCTAAGAACAGTAGCACAAAGAGAAAAAATGCCAATGAGAAAACAAAACACACCATAACCCCAGAGTGTCAGAATAGCTACTAGTACCACAAATCACAGAGTTAATAATAATCTTTACTGGTAGTAAGGCCTAGAGACTAACAAGTACAATTTTCCATTATCTTTTTGAGAAATCAAGCTTACACCTGGGATCTCGTTTCCAGGGTGCCCAGTGAGCAAAACAATGTTTTGGGCAATGGCTAGCCATGCAATTATTAGATAATGTGTAATCATAGGGTGGAGATGTACATTCCATACCATGAGCCCTAATCCCAGCAAAGCAAGTTAAGGGGTTATCAAAATTTGTATCTCAGTGAATAGAGATATTAGGGCATTTACCTCTTTCCAAAATGGAGCGACTACAGGACACAAGGGAAAGGGCCTGGCAGGCCACTGATCCTCTATCACAGGTAAGAGTTTGTTGGGTACATATGGGACAGCTTGACTGGTGTGTAATACAAAGGTAAGGAATGTTTATGGCTGAAATTTCCAGTGTGTCAGGCACTTAGAACATTTTAGGGGGTAGATCATTACCCGATGCCAAGTTTCAGCTTCCTCTGTAAAGTTCCCATTGCTCCATATATGAAAGCCTTGTTGCTTCATGTTGGATGCTAGAATTTTGTAAATGTTGGAGATCCCTGTTGCCTTATGGGTGTATGTGAAATCTCCATTAACAGCTGTAAATAATATTGCAATTACAAATATATTTCAGTTAGAAGGAAATATATTTAAAGCATTGAGTGTTGTGTTAGGCCGCGTACACACGATGAGACATGTCCGCTCAAACATGTCCGACGGAACGTTTCCAGCGGACATGTCTCATCGGATTTTGGTCTGATGGCGTGTACACACCATCGGACGAAAATCCCCTCGGGCTGAGGACACGGTGATGTGGCGGTGATGTTGACGCCGCCACGTCACCACTCCAGGAAGTAAAATACTTCCACGCATGCGTCGAATCCATTCGATGCATGCGCAAAGATTTCTGTCCGCTGGTTAGTGTACTAACCAGCGGACATATCCGACGGACATGTCTCCGGTGGACAAATTTCAAAGCATGCTTTGAAATGTGTCCGCTAAGAAAACATGTTCGCTAGCCCATACACACGATCGGAGATGTCTGCTGAAACGGTCTGTCGGACCAGTTTCAGCAGATAAATTCGATCATGTGTACGCGGCCTAAGTCTTACGATAATTAGCTCAACTTCAAAGGGTGGCCTTTTGTTTTCCCTGATTACATCTCACATGGGCAGTAAACAAGAGCCTTCTTTGACTCATCCAATCATGCTGTGCAAAATATACATTTACTAGGTACAGTGACCAATTAGGGAGAATTATATTAGCCACGGTACAGAAAAGAGGGGGATATATAATGCTTTGTGAGCAAGCTAAGGCTCACTTTTTGGTGTGGGAACAGACAGCAGTCACCATAGGCTGACCTGAAGTTAACAGGTAATATAACTCTATGCTTGTATCTTATATTGTATTGTAAATATGGCATTGTGGGTAATTTGTAAATACCATGTAATCCAGGGGACCTACACTGTACATTGTGTTGGTGTGTAATTTGTATATATTATGTAACCCTATCGATAAATGTGTATTGCAGATGGAATTACCTCTTTGGTGTAAGATCTCTCAGATCTAGATATGTATATATGTCCATACTACTACAATGATTGAGGTGTATACACATAATCACAGAAACTAGTCAACATCCATTTGCGAGAGTGAGAAGGGTGCTCGTAAGCTTGCATGACCTAATTTTCAAATAAGCCTTCAATGGCTTGAAGCCCAGCTATAACCCAGGAGTCAATTCCAAGGTCTCAACACAAAAGGTTTAGTGTGGTTAAAGGGAGCATATAAAGAAGCACCTTGGGTATCCAGTGGGACACTTGCAGGACGAATTTCCAAACCTTTATCATAGCAGTGACTGTGTCGAGAGAAGAATGTGGTGGTTATAGCCATAGAGCTGTCAGAAGTTGCTTGGTTGAACAGCCGATTGCAGCTTCCTTAATTTGTAGCCATAAATGTTGCTTCTAGGAGGACCACCATCTCATAAATTGGTCAAGCAAGATATATTTGCAGTATCGTTTGACCTCAGGAGCGCCTAGACCACCTGCACATATAGGGGCACATAAGATGGAGCTACGGACTCGGGATGTTTGCTATTCCAGATAAATGAGTTGAGAAACTATTGGAGCTTGGAGAGTTGATCTTGCAAAAAAAGTAGTGGGAATGAAAAAGAACAGGTAAAGGATGTGTGACATGAGGAACATTTTCCCTGACATTTTCAGGGAGATTTGTTCTCATTACCTGTCCTATAGACACAGCAGGAAGTGAAAGAAAATCTCCCCAAAATCAGGTGAAATCAGGGGAAATCCCCATTAAGACAGTTGAAACCAGAATAATTTTACCTCTTCTGTTCCTATAACAACTGTAACATTTTCACTAAGGCCCCTTTCACATGGGCGAATCAGTAATGATCCACCTCGGTGTGCTCCGTAAGCTCAGCAGAAATTGCTCTGTAGATCCCCGCAGAGCCAGCGGATGACAGGGCGGTCCCTGCACACTGTGCAAGGAACGCCCTGTCTTTTCTCCGCTCTCCCCTATGGGGGGATCGGATGAACACGGACCGTATGCCCGTGTTCATCCAATCCATTTTGCAGACGGAAGAAAAAATAGGGTTTTCTTCCATCTGCAAAATCGGATGACACCCGCAATCTCATTGGGACCAATGTATGTCCCCTTTTCATCCATAAACAGATAAATAAAAAAGCAGACATACGTTCCGCACGTGTGAAAGGGGCCTTATGTTCCTAGGCAGGGATGCATAGAAAAAAAAAACAACCTCTGGAAATGTTTAGTCTTCCCACAAAACAAAAAAACATTTTCGGCTAGTGCTACAATTTATATATAACGCTTAACCGTGGCTCACAAATATGCCATGATACATATATTTGCCACAGTTATCCATAGCCATTATCTCTTGACTACCATTTCTAACATTTTTATATTGAAAATCTCTAAAATTTAATTTTCTCGGCTATTAAATGGAAACCCAAAGTTTAAGGCAATATAATCAGAAAAATAGATGGCCTTGTTTGAAGCAAAAGGCCAATCTATACATGACTGTCTATCACAGCTAATGTAAAGTTCATTGCACAGAACCACAATCCTTCCAAGACCATTTATTTATTAAAAACCTAAAGAAGATTGAACATTTAAAGAAAGAAGAATTCCTCCCATATCCGAAAAATCCACATAATGATTCATACCAGTTATGTGTGATGGATAATTAGGAAATGGGCCATAACCCTGAGTGGTTGTAATGCTATTCCCTTCCCATAAAATGTATGTGCTTTTTCTAAGAACATATGTGTGAGTTAATTATTTCTAATGGGTTACCACTTGGTTTGTACCAATTCTGCAGTGCAATAAAATAAAAATAAATCACATTAAATGCTTTCTCTGACTGGAAAACTGCTTCCCTTTTTTATAAGCCTAGTAAACAAACTTGCAATGATGCTAACCTTCCTATACTGCTGCTCCTAATGTGTATTAGGTTAACCGTTTGCTGTAAATTTCTGCAAAAGAGAATAACAATATGTTATTGAATTATGACTAAAAATTAACAATTAAATAGTGTTTAGGTAAATTATATAAGTAACAACATGTATAGTGATTCGTTGCATTTTGAATTGTGCATTAATTCTGAGATAATGTAAAATTTACAAAAAAAGTATTTTAGATGTGAATTTCTCAATTTTGCAGGCACAACAGATTTTTTTATGGCTATTTCTCATATACAGATTACTAAAAATCTCCCCCTAATGGCTCTTTATATTTTAGATACTAAAATATTAGTAGATCCTTTATTTTAGGTTTGGAGAAAATATTTATAATATATTATTAAGGAATAGTCCTTTTTTCCCTCAAGTATTTTGCTAGGTCATATGACATCCTCAGGTCCACCTATGCCTGTGACAGGCAGTCTTCTGCCTTCTGCTGCAGAGAGCATTGTGCTTTTTATGTTAACTTTTCTCTGTAGTGTTGTAAATTGATGTACCCCTCAGGTCTCATGTCCACAACAGCCACAGACACAGGGCATGTGTCCACAATAAGACATTTGCTCTTATTCTGTATGGAAGAGGACTGGGGGCCTGAGGTCAGTGGCAGAGCAGAGTTCCTGTGCGAGTCAAGATGAGTATTTTCAATTTTAAAATGTCTGAGTTAAATTTTTTAATTTTTAAATTTAAACTGGAGATCTGTTTTAACCACTTAAGGACCGCCTAACACCAATATACGTTGGCAGAATGGCACGGCTGGGCACAGGTACGTCACCTTTAAGAGCCCAGCCGTGGGTAGCGCACGCACGCGACCCGGTTCGGAGCTCTGTGATCGCGGCCGCGGGACCCACAAACCCGATCGCCGACGATGTCCTGCGATCGGTCAAAGGAGCTGAAGAACGGGGAGAGGTGTGTGTAAACACACCTTCCCCGTTCTTCAGAGTGGCATTATCATTGATCGCCTGTTCCCTGATATAGGGAAAGACGATCAATGATGTCACACGTCCAGCCCCGCCCCCCTACAGTTAGAAACACATATGAGGTCACACTTAACCCCTACAGCACCCACTAGTGGTTAACTCCTAAACTGGAATTGTAATTTTCACAGTAATCAATGCATTTTTTAGCACTTTTTAAGAAAAATGCCATAAAACTATCCCCTATTTTGTAAACACTATAAATTTTGCGCAAACCAATCGTTAAACGCTTATTGTATTTTTGTTTTACCAAAAATAGGTAGAAGAATACGTATCAGCCTATACTGAGGGAAAAAAAATGTTTATATCTTTTTTGGGGATATTTATTATAGCAAAAAGTAAAAAATATATATATATTTTTTTCAAATTTGTCGGTCTATTTTTGTTTAAAGCACAAAAAAAGAAAAAAATGCAGAGGTGATCAAATACCACCAAAAGAAAGCTCTATTTGTGGGAAAAAAAGGATGCCAATTTTGTTTGGGAGCCACGTTGCACGACCGCGCAATTGTCAGTTAAAGCAACGCAGTGCCGAATCGCAAAAAGGGGCAAGGTCCTTAACCTGCATATTGGTCCGGGTCTTTAGTGGTTAAGCTATACCATAAAACTTTAAATAAACAACGCTGTTCAATTGTGAACACTGAAACTATAAAAAAAAATGCAAAAATGTGTTTAATAAAATTACATAAGCACATCAGTGTATCAAAATGAAAAAAGTGCACTTAAAAAATGTTTAGTGCATAAGCTCATCAAAGTAAAATATTCCAGAGTTACACAGTAATATGAACACACAAAAACATAATTAGACAATGAAAACTGTCATAAACTGTCTATAAACGCATCTGTAAATTTTCCACCATCATAACATTCTTATGAATATCCCAGTTTCCTTTAAAGGTCATATCAATAAGGTGAGGCAGTGCCCATTGAAATTTGGTTGAGGTTTCACTCTGAATAATTAAAATAATTAATATGTGAAAATATATTGAGCTACTCCTATAAATAAGAAAATAAAAATAAAAAAGGCAAGGCAGCCAACACAACAATAGGAAATATCATAAATGAGTAATGTGAAAAAAGTGCAGCGCCAATTAAACCAAAGTGCCCCTGGTTGGGGGAACAAATAAGAAGTGAAAAAATTACAATGTGGGGGGAAGCATTCCTGGTCCCCAATGTGTAAATCCACAAAAATTGTTAATTAGATGTGCAAAAAGGAAAAGGGGTGAGATAACAACATTACACCCTCAAATATACCAAAAAAACATGTAAGGTGTAAATGTAAATCAATACAGTGGCATAAGTGAGCAAAAATTCATCAATGTGCACAAATAAGTGGAATTAAAACAATCCTAACTCGTGTCCATATATGATGGTAGGTAACATTCATATATAAGTAGGTAGTCCCCTATAGCAAAGAGACATGCACGGGTAGAGGGTATTAAATGGTCCTCCACAGTAGCTGGTGGGAGGGAGAGGAGGAGAATCTGGCAGGGCTACCAGGGGGACCAGGGGAGCACACAGGGGAGCCTAAGAAACAGAAGGAATGGGAACATGGACATAAAGGGTGTTGGGGGAGCATTTACAAGAAGTGATCCTCTGTATTTTTCTTCTATAGTTGCTCACTGCCATTGGAATTGAGAATAGGAGAAGCCTGCTTTTATCTGCTGCATGAGTAAAATACAGGGGATCGGATCCTTTAAATTCTGCCCCTTTCCAGGTTCTGGGGGTCAGAAAGAAAAATATGCAATTTACCTATCACCTGTCCACAACTGATGATAGACTGCGAATTGTGGGTTTCACTGTTCAGAAAAAAAGTGATAAGGGGTTAGAACCCTTGTAAGGTTTCTAGAGCTGCAGTATCTGCCGGTAGATGGGCTTTAATGTTGTACAATACCTACTTTTTATATACAGTGGGCCAGATTCAGAAAGTATTTTCGTTGGCGTATCTAGAGATACGCCGCGTAAATACTAAGAATAGCCGGCGTATCTTTTTTCTGTATTCAGAAAAGAAGATATGCCGGAATTCTGCTAATATACGAGCGGCATAAGTCTGTTACACCGTCATATATTAGTTGCATTTTTACGCTGGCCGCTAGGTGGCGCTTCTGTCGTTTTACGCGTCGAATATGTAAATTAGGGAGTTACGCCGATTCCCGAACGTACTTGCAGCCGGGCGTCGTAGTTTACATCGTTTGTGTAAGCTTTATTCCGGCGTAAAGTTACCCCTGCTATAGTGAGGCGCAGCCAATGTTAAGTATGGACGTCGGGACAACGTTGAATTGTACGTCGTTTACGTCGTTTGCGTAAATCGTTCGGGAATGGAGCTGGACGTCATTTACGTACACGTCGTTTACATTGACCAGTTGCGTCGTGATTTCACGCATGTGCACTGGGATACGTCCACGGACGGCGCATGCGCCGTTCAGAAAATACGTAAATTGCATGGGGTCGTGATTCATTTACATGAATCACACCCCCACATTAGTAATTTGAATTAGGCGCCCTTACGCCGGACACTTTACACTACGCCGCCGCAACTTATGGAGCAAGTGCTTTCTGAATAAGGCACTTTCCCATAAATTTGCATAGGCATAGCGTAAAGAGCATACGCTACGCCGCTGGATAGATACACCTTTGTATCCGAATCTGGCCCAGTATGTATATTGTTAGACAGGTTTAAAACATAAACATGTCCATTGAGTTTAACTAATTAATTTGATATTTCTCTGTCCCTAATACATACTGTAGGTATTGTTTTATACAGGGAGTGCAGAATTATTAGGCAAGTTGTATTTTTGAGGATTAATTTTATTATTGAACAACAACCATGTTCTCAATGAACCCAAAAAACTCATTAATATCAAAGCTGAATATTTTTGGAAGTCATTTTTAGTTTGTTTTTAATTTTAGCTATTTTAGGGGGATATCTGTGTGTGCAGGTGACTATTACTGTGCATAATTATTAGGCAACTTAACAAAAAACAAATATATACCCATTTCAATTATTTATTTTTACCAGTGAAACCAATATAACATCTCAACATTCACAAATATACATTTCTGACATTCAAAAACAGAACAAAAACAAATCAGTGACCAATATAGCCACCTTTCTTTGCAAGGACACTCATGCAGCCTGCCATCCATGGATTCTGTCAGTGTTTTGATCTGTTCACCATCAACATTGCGTGCAGCAGCAACCACAGCCTCCCAGACACTGTTCAGAGAGGTGTACTGTTTTCCCTCCTTGTAAATCTCACATTTGATGATGGACCACAGGTTCTCAATGGGGTTCAGATCAGGTGAATAAGGAGGCCATGTCATTAGTTTTTCTTCTTTTATACCCTTTCTTGCCAGCCACGCTGTGGAGTACTTGGACGCGTGTGATGGAGCATTGTCCTGCATGAAAATCATGTTTTTCTTGAAGGATGTAGACTTCTTCCTGTACCACTGCTTGAAGAAGGTGTCTTCCAGAAACTGGCAGTAGGACTGGGAGTTGAGCTTGACTCCATCCTCAACCCGAAAAGGCCCCACAAGCTCATCTTTGATGATACCAGCCCAAACCAGTAGTCCACCTCCACCTTGCTGGCGTCTGAGTCGGACTGGAGCTCTCTGCTCTTTACCAATCCAGCCACGGGCCCATCCATCTGGCCCATCAAGACTCACTCTCATTTCATCAGTCCATAAAACCTTAGAAAAATCAGTCTTGAGATATTTCTTGGCCCAGTCTTGACGTTTCAGCTTGTGTGTCTTGTTGAGTGGTGGTCGTCTTTCAGCCTTTCTTACCTTGGCCATGTCTCTGAGTATTGCACACCTTGTGCTTTTGGGCACTCCAGTGATGTTGCAGCTCTGAAATATGGCCAAACTGGTGGCAAGTGGCATCTTGGCAGCAGCACGCTTGACTTTTCTCAGTTCATGGGCAGTTATTTTGCGCCTTGGTTTTTCCACACGCTTCTTGCGACCCTGTTGACTATTTTGAATGAAACGTTTGATTGTTCGATGATCACGCTTCAGAAGCTTTGCAATTTTAAGAGTGCTGCATCCCTCTGCAAGATATCTCACTATTTTTGACTTTTCTGAGCCTGTCAAGTCCTTCTTTTGACCCATTTTGCCAAAGGAAAGGAAGTTGCCTAATAATTATGCACACCTGATATAGGGTGTTGATGTCATTAGACCACACCCCTTCTCATTACAGAGATGCACATCACCTAATATGCTTAATTGGTAGTAGGCTTTCGAGCCTATACAGCTTGGAGTAAGACAACATGCATAAAGAGGATGATGTGGTCAAAATACTAATTTGCCTAATAATTCTGCACTCCCTGTACCTGCGGGATACTCTTTGATGAGCTGTAGCAGAATAACTAAAGTGCAAAGTTATTTTATAGCTTTGAATAGAGAGGAAAGGTGTAAAATCCTCTGTCAGGAAAGTGAAGGGAAATCTCCCTATAGTGATGGGAAATCACACCTTTAACAGCTGTCACAGGAACATGGGTTTGTCTGTAGATTTTCCCCTACCCTTTTTTCCTGTGACAAGTGTTATGTTTCTGACTTATTTCTCCTAGCAACAGTAGACACCAAGACTGAGCCGCCGTACACACGGCCGAGGTTCTCGCTGAAAACCAGCGAGAACCTCGCTGGAATGCACATTCCAGCGAGGACCTCGGCCGTGTGTACGGTCTCGGCGAGCTTCCCGTCGGGAAGCCCGTCGAGCCGAAATAGAGAGCACGCTCTCTATTTCCTCGACGGCCCGCCTGGAAGAATGGCTGGTTGCCATTCCCGACGGGCGGGTCGCCTAATTCGACGGCCGGGAGAGAACCTCGACGGGCGGAACGTTGTGTTCTGCCCGTCGAGGTTCTCTGCCGTGTGTACGGCGCCTGAAGACAATCATTTACATGTAAATTCAATTAGATTATTGTAATGAAGTCCTATAAACATACATTAATGTTTAAGGATTAAGTTTGCCTTTAGTAGCAGACCCCTACCTTGTACACACGATCGGTTTGTCTGATGGAAACGAACCAATGGATTTTTTCATCAGATATCCGATGAAGCTGACTTTCATCAGTCTTGCCTACACACCATTGGTTAAAAATCCGATTGTGTCCAACACGGTGATGTAAAACACAACGACGTGCAGAGAATGAAGTTCAATGCTTTCAAGCATGCGTTGACTTGATTCTAAACATGCTTGGATTTTTGACCAATGGATTTCCCCACAGACAATGGCCCAGATTCAGGTACATCTGCGCATTATTGGACCGGCGTAGCGCACCGCCTTTACGTTAGACTTGCGCAATTTTGCAGCGTAATCACCCTATTCTCGTAGCTTTTGCGCAGAAAATTGCGCATGCGTAACGTTTTTTCAGAGGCGTAAGGCGGAGTAATACAAATTGAGAAGGACGTGAGCGTGTTACATTGAAATGAGCCGTGACCTCATGCAAATGAAGGGCCGGCCGGCTCGCGCATGCGCGCTTGAAGGAGACCATGGTCAGCTCCGCTGTGCGCATGCTCACAACTCGGGAGCGGCGCAATCAGTGAAATTGGAAATGGACTAGGGCAACGTTGTGAACTAAGCAAACAGCATAAATAGACAGACACAAACGCACTTGCATTGCAAAAGTACATCCCTTTGTCCCTTCCCATTTAACCAAGTGCTTTTGTCCTGTTGTTCGTTGCGTTGTGTTTTGTAGTTGTCAGATTAGTGTTCTGTGTGATCAAGTGTTTGTTAGTAGATCTTTGAAAGTGTTTTTTGATAAGTGTTTGAGAGACTGTTTGTTTGATATATTTCTGTTCGTTTGTTTTCTTGCTGTTTTTTTGCTGTTTGTTTTTGTGACTGTTTCTTGCTGAGTGCTAGTGTGATTTTTTGGGTGTTAGTTTTCTCTTTGTGTGTGTTCTTGCTTGATTGGTTGTGCTTGTTTTTGTGAGTGATTTTTGTTGACTGGGAGTGAGTTTTTTTGGAAGTATGACAGAGAGAAAGCGAAAGCTCAATTTTACTGTGGGGGAAAAAAGAATTCTTGCCCGGGCCATTAGCGATTATGGGCGTTTCCTCCACGGCCCGGACAGTGCCAACACCAACCCGGCCAGGAGGAGGGAGATTTTGGATATGATCACTGAGCAGGTCAATTCAGCGGGGGAGGGGGAGACACGGACCCGGTCTGGGATTGACAAAAAAATCATTGACCTCCGGCATCTGGTCAAACAGAAGCTGGCCAGAATGCATGCCCATGCCAGGGGCACAGGAGGGGGCCCACCATGCCATATTAGGCTGACAACGGAGGAGCGTGCGGTGGCCCTGACCTTTCATCGGCATGAAGTTGAGGGCCTGCCCGGCTTTGACTCAAGTCCGGAGCCCGTGGTGCCAGGTAAGTATTTTTTTTAATATCAGGTGTGTAGCATGTGTGGGGGAGGGGGTGAAAGGGAATATGTGGCAAGTGTGTGAATCCTCCAACCTGTGAATGTTTTGTGTCATCCACAGATGTGCAGGAGGGTGCAGGGCCATCTGGCCTGACCGCACCATCCCCAGGACAGCAGCCTAATGAGGCCCCCCCAACAAGGCCGGAGTCCACGGAGGAGGTTCAAGAGGAGGAGAATCATGAGGAGGAGGAGTCCATGTCAGGCACTGGACGTTTGGTTTTTGAGGACTCTTCCCCTCTGGCTGGCAGCAGGCAGCCCTCCCTAAGGGGGAGCCCCCCCTCCTCCCCCAACATGGCTCCCCTCCCAAGGGCCTCCCCTTCTCCCCGGCCACAAGCATCAGCTGGAGGCAGGATTTCATCCCAGAACACCAGGGGGTTGGCCGATCTCCTGCCCGCCACTCTGAGAAGGGACCAGTTCCTCCAGACCCGCCATCTGGGACAGGTCAGCCAGACATTGGTGCGGATGGAGGAGAGCCTGCCCTCCATCAAGGATACGCTGGGGAATCTGGACTCCCACTCCTGGGCTTTCACAACCTGCCTAAACGACCTGCAGACTACATCAGCAGGCGTTGGGCAGGATGTGAGGGCCCTTACCCAGGCTATTCAGGCCAACACGGCAACACTTGGTGCTGCCCTGGACAGAATAGCCGTGGCCTTGGAGGGCAGGCTGCCAGGTGGGCAGAGATCAGGGGCTGCTCCTCCTTCCCCGGTTTTCCTCCTCCCCCATGAGTCTCCCCTGAGGAGCCGGGGCTGTGGCCGGGGGCGCCCCAGGCGTGGCTCACGTCAAGGGCAATACATTTTTTTTTCCCTCTTTTTTTTTTTGCTGGAAATTTTTTGATTTTGCTGGTAATTTTTTTTTTTTGGGTTGTGAATGCTGTTTAAATGTGGGGGTGACATTCCTGCCGGAAAAGGGGTGTCACCCTCAATTTTGGTGGAGAAGGGTTCCCCAGGACCAGGGAGAAGTGATCCCCAGGTCTGTGTGAATGGTGTATGAATGTACAGTGACATAATTGGAGCCTTGGCGTGGCGTTGCTGCTCACAAGTCCAGCATGGTGGACTTGTGCCAATCCAATTTGATGTGGATGTGGGGTGTGTGTGCTAGGGACCACAGTGGTGTGCATGCATGCATTCTCATTGTGCCATGATTAATGTGTGTGTTTAACATGCAAAGATGCCCAATGTGAGCTGTCTCCTGGCTGCTCTTCCCTCAGAAGACGGGGTAGCCTCGGTTAGGGGGGGGGTTTGTCTGGTTCAGGGGCCAGGTCATCACGTAGGTCAATCTGCAGGCCCTTTCTTACTGCGAAGTTGTGCAGCATGCAACATGCACCGATGATCTGGCACACAAAGTTTGGGGAATACAAGAGGGTACCCCCAGACTTATCCAGGCATCGGAAACGTGACTTTAGGAGGCCAAAGGTGCGCTCCACCACTGCTCGTGTTTGGGCATGTGCTTGATTGTATCTTTCCTGGGGTTTGGGGGTTCCGGATAGGAGTCATGAGATGGGGTCCCAGTGGATATGCAGAGTCACCTGTAAGGGAAAAGACAGGAGGATGTTAGTCATGCATGTGCCCCTTGTGATGTGTGCATCATGGGAGGGGATAGTCATGCCTGACTCCCATGTTACTCACCAACCAGCCAGGTGTCCCCATACACGTTCTGATCGAATTCCATTCGGATGTGGCATTGATTGTATATGTAGCTGTCATGGCTGGACCCTGGGTGTTTGGCACGGACGTGCCATATGAGGCCTTGGGCATCGACTATCACCTGTACATTTATGGAATGCCAATGCTTCCGATTGCGGTACATGTGCTCTGTCTCATGGGGGGGGGTTGGAGTGCCACATGTGTGCAATCAATGGCCCCCACGGTGCGTGGGAATCTGGCAATTCTGTAGAAATCTGTCATTGCCTTCAGCCGCAGGTCCTCAGTGGTGGGTTTGATGATTTGGTTGGCCATGCGTCTGAGGATTGCAGGGACAACCTGGTGCACACATCTGCTCATGGAGGATTGTGACATCCCAGCCACCACTCCACTTGTACGCTGAAAAGAGCCAGTGGCAAGGAAATGGAGTGTTGCCATGACCTTGACCAGTGGCTGCACTGCATGTGAGCAGTGTGTTGGGCTGGTGATGTCCTCCTGCAGGGTTGTGGTTAATTCCAGGATGACATGAGGGGTGAATCTGAAGATGCGATACACCTCAGAATCACTCATGCCAAACAGGTCTATGCGGGTGCGGTATATCCTCTCCTGTGCCATCCTCCGTGCCATCCTCCGTGCCCTCATCCTTCTTTGTTCATCTAAAGTCAGTAGTATAGCTATGTGCGACGATGCCCCTGGCATGTTGGCATACAGATTATTGTGCAACACGTGTGACTGCTGAGCTCCTCACTAACAGTTTTGCTTTATCTAACAAGTTCACTTTTTTTCTCTTTTTAGACCAGCTTTTATATGCTCTAATTTTAGACAGGACATTTTGCTGTTGCGCACACTGCGTCGCCTGCGCTGCCCCAACGTTCTTTTGTGGATCCCCGTAAGTCCCTCATTAGCATATTTGACTAGCAAATCAATGGTCTGTCTAGCGCACTTTTGCGCGGACGGATGCGCCAGTCTAACGAAATTACGCGGGACAAAAAAAAGTAGATTTTTTGCGTATCTCGTTCTGGGGATGCTGTGCATCGAAACGCACGCGCACATTTCGACTTACGCTCGCGCATCTCCTGTTGCGCAGGCGTAATCGCTCTGTGAATCTGGGCCAATTTTTTTTCTATCCTTTTTAACTACACGACAATTTTAAAACAGGTTCTATTTTTTTCACCGATGGGAAAAAAACTGATGGGGCCACACACGATCGGTTTGTCGGATGAAAACGGTCCATCAGTCCGTTTTCATCAGACGAACCGATCGTGTGTACAGGGCATGAATGTTTCTAATGAAATGAAGCCTTGGTTTTTGTCTTTTTGTACTCAAGATTTCCTTGTTTTTGTATCTCTCAATTATGGATGTTAACTACGCAGAGTCACTAAAGTATAATATTTTTGTATACAGTGGTGATTTAATACATATGATAGCTATGTGAAATACATATGTGGTCATATGTCAAGAAGTTAGACATGGGTTCTAACTTTCCCCTACACCATCCAAAAACTAAATAAAAACACTATACTTTCATTTTAATTTTTCATCTATATAGGTGAAGTCTTATTTCTACAGGGAATTGATGTGTTTGAAGTGAAAATCATCTTTATTTGCAATCATTGAACTAAAATATCTGTTTTTAAGCACATGAATCAGCCAACAAGACCAGCTTCAGAACAGGCTAGCAGTAAAATATGTGTAAAGAAAAAAATAACAAATTGAGATTTTTAGTATAGAGCCTAGCACATTAGATTGCAGACATTCTTTACAGAAGTATTTTGTCTATAGGTTCATACCATGTGCAGGTATAAACTCAGCTGTGCCAATGCAGGAAAAAGCAATAGATTTTATTTTGTTGTTGTATTATTAGTTTTGTGTAGCATGGAAAAGGGTTAAAATCCAGGTCAGTTTTTTGTTGTTTTCTGAGCCCCATTGAGAAAATGTCCCTTATTTCACCTGTCCCAAAGATGCAAGAGGAAATTCTTACAAACTGAGAATAATTCCTTGTTTATGCTGTTGATATTGTTGCTATGAAAAGTGTAATCTTTGGAAGGTTCGCCTTATATTCCTGTTCTGTTGGCATTTTTGACTAGTGATGGACGAACATCTGATGGTTTGCGAACACTATCCGTGAACTTTCGCAAATTTCCGCTGTGACAGACTCACCCGGGACATCCCCGAACCATCTTATGTCTAAAATCATCCTATATCCACTAGGGGCATAGGATGACTGAGGAATGACAACTTGGACTACCTGAGATGGGATTATTATGTAATTATTATCCACAATATATTTCAGGATATCTGTAAAGAACTATTTACTGTTTGTTCATTCTAAACTCAATGGGTTAATTGTAAGAGTGACTCATTCATCATGTTAAGACACATACTGTAAGATGCTAATGCTGTCACCTCCGGCCATCTGTTCTCTGTGCTAATTAACCCTGCTATTGTGTGAAGATGTCCTGTGTTTACACTTATGATAATGTGTATTGTATAGCAGGTGAGCCGAGATGGGACATCTACTCTGAAAGGTCATATCTCGGAGTCACCTCGTCTGGGTAAATGATTAGTTAATTAGCTCATGTTAATTTATGTTCCTGTTACATCCTCTTTAAACTGTATATAAGGTTGCATTCTTGGTTCTATTAAACACTCCATGTTTAGCACACAAACAAGTCTTATATCTATTTGTTTGCTTCAGAGCAGCTGGAATATCTGATATCTATCTCCAGACTAATAAGAAGCGGTATATGACGGAAACACTCAAGCAGAGTGTGGGACATTACGTTACATCCGCGAACCGCAAGTTTACGGCGGGTCCCATTGACTTTAATGGCAGGCGAATATTAAAAACCTGCAGGTCATATTTGCAGCCACAAAATACTTACTAGCTGTGCACAAATAGTCCCACAACATAGACACTGACCTACCAGAAATATTAAACGAAAAACCGGATACAGAAGTAAGTGTCGGCCATTACAGGCCCCAAAAATTAGCCAACAGGCGTTCACCTAGAAGCAAACAACTTTGTATTCTGTGGCTGGAGATAAATTAAGCTATTCACTGGAAACAGAAGTAAGTGTCGGCCATTAAAGGCCCCAAACATTAGCCAACAGGCGTTCACCTGACAGCAAACAACTTTGTATTCTGTGGCTGGTGGTGCATTAGGCATTCACTGGATACAGAAGTAAGTGCCAGCCATTACGGGCCCCAAAAATTAGCCCGCGGCCACAGGCGTTCACCTGACAGAAAACAACTTTGTATTCTGTGGCTGGTGGTACATTAGGCATTTACCGGATACAGAAGTAAGTGTCGGCCATTGCAGGCCCCAAAAATTAGCCCACGGCCACAGGCGTTCACCTGACAGCAAACAACTTTATATTCTGTGGATGGTGGTACATTAGGCATTCACTGGATACAGACGTAAGTGCCAGCCATTACAGGCCCCAAAAATTAGCCCACGGCCACAGGCGTTCACCTGACAGCAAACACCTTTGTATTCTGTGGCTTGTGGTACATTAGGCACTCACTGGATACAGAAGTAAGTGCCGGTCAGTATAGGCCCAAAAAACTAGCCCACAGGCGTTCACCTGAATTTGAATCAAACATGGTCTACTGGACACATGTGTTGAATTCCTCCGAGATCCATGCCCCATTCATTTTTATAAATGTGAAACACTGTTGTGAGCTAGGCGAGTGTGCTTATCGGTCATGGCCCCCCTGCTGCGCTGAACATCCTTTCGGACAGGACACTGGTCGAGGGGCAAGCCAACAGTTCCATTGCAAATTGTGCAAGCTCTGGCCAGAGGTCAAGCCTGCCCACCCAGTAGTCCAGGGGTTCATCACTTCTCAGTGCCACCCAGTACTGGTCCTTGCTCTTAATGCTTTTTATATGGGGGTCCCTCTTAAAACACTGGAGCATGAAGGCCCCCTTTTGCACTAAACTGGAAGCGCTGTACTGGCCTGGCTCCTGCTCATCATCCAGGATAATGTCGTCCTCGTTCTCCTCCCCCCATCCACGGACAACACCAGGGATCCCAGAAAGGTTTAAAGCATGCTCTTCTTGCTCCTCCTCCTCTGCCCCGACACCATCCTCCTCTGACTCCTCTTCAGACTCCTATTGTTGACTTGTCTCAGGTGGAGTAGCCCCCTGGGAATTCATCCAGCATTGCGACTTCCTCATCTTCCTGCTCCTCAACGGCTTGATCAATGACACGACGCAATGCACACTCCAGAAAGAAGGCATAAGGTACGATGTCACTGATTGTGCCTTGGCTGTGACTGACCAGTTTGGTGATCTCATCAAATTGCCGCAGAAGTCTGCATGAGTAGCGCATGAGCAGCCACTGACGCGGTGAAAAAAACAAGCTCCCCAGAACCTGTCCTGCTGCAGAGTTCGTACAGGTAGTCGTTAACTGCACGTTTCTGCTGGAGCAGCCTATCAAGCATATACAAGGTTGAGTTCCATCGCTTCAGGCAGTCACAAATAAGATGTCTGGCGGGCAGGTTGTGTCACCGCTAAATGTCAACAAGGTGAGCCATGGTCGTGTAAGATCTTCTGAAATGGGCCAAAATTTTCCTGGCCTGCCGCAAGACGTCCTGGACCCCAGGGTATTTGTGTAATTTTGCCCTATTTCAGTGCACTCAGCAGATTGGCACCGTTGTCGCACATCACTTTACCAACTGTCATATTAAGCGGTGTTAGCCACTGATCTGCCTGATACATTAGGAGTCTGGTTTGTCCCTCCTGTGCAATGTAAGTTTGGCCTGCTTCTCCTCCCTATCTGCTGGTCCATCTCTCCCTCTGAACTACTCTCCTCTTCCTCTCTTGTGGGCACCCATGTGACGTCTGTGTCTCTATTTTTTACATCCCTGGATTTCTCATCTTTTCTGTCTTTTGGGAGAAATGTTACCAGGACAAATGGAAAACATGAACCAACCTAGCAGGGACACATAAAGCAGTAAGGACTTGACATGAGTTTTATTATTTACCTACCTTATTAGGGTTAAAAAAAAGTTTTGTCTTGAAGAAAAATACCGCATACTTGGAACCATGTTACACACTCCCAATGATAGTACTTGGTAAATGGCGGTTCAGTCTGATCACATAGGGATTGAGAGAGAGTATTCAACTCCATCTAGGTTTTTGGTACTTACACAGGGCTCTTCTTCCTTGCTCTTAACAGGGGGTGGCAGGGGATTGAAGACATTAAAGTGAACTTGCTGCTTTAACTTACATACTGTATTTTTTGCTCTATAAAGCGCACCTGACCATAAGACGCACCTAGGTTTTAGAGGAGGAAAAAAATATATATTCTGATCCAAATGGTATACTAAAATATTTCCTGCGGACATGGGCATGGACAGGGGCTGCGCTGCGGACATGGACATGGACAGGGGCTGCGAACATGGATAGGGGCTCCGGACATGGACAGGGACAGGGATTGTGGACATAGACAGAGGCTGCAGACATGGACAGGGACAGGGGCTGCGGACATGGACAGGGGCTGTGGACATGGACAGGTACAGGGCCTGCGGACATGGACAGGGGCTGCAGACATGGACAGGGGCTGCAGACATGGACAGGGGCTGTGGACATGGACAGGGACAGGGGCTGCGGACATGGACAGGGGCTGCGGACATGGACAGGGGCTGCGGACATGGACAGGGGCTGCAGACATGGACAGGGACAGGGGCTGCAGACATGGACAGGGACAGGGGTGGAGGACATGGACAGGGACAGGTGCTGTGGACATGGACAGGGGCTGTGGACATGGACAGGGGCTGTGGACATGGACAGGGACAGGGGCTGCGGACATGGACAGGGGCTGCAGACATGGACAGGGGCTGCAGACATGGACAGGGGCTGTGGACATGGACAGGGACAGGGGCTGCAGACATGGACAGGGGCTGTGGACATGGACAGGGGCTGCAGACATGGACAGGGACAGGGGCTGCAGACATGGACAGGGACATGGGTTGCGGACATGGACAGGGACAGGGGCTGCGGACATGGACAGGGGCTGCGGACATGGACAGGGGCTGCGGACATGGACAGGGGCTGTGGACATGGACAGGGGCTGTGGACATGGACAGGGGCTGTGGACATGGACAGGGACAGGGGCTGCGGACATGGACAGGGGCTGCAGACATGGACAGGGGCTGCAGACATGGACAGGGGCTGTGGACATGGACAGAGACAGGGGCTGCGGACATGGCCAGGGGCTGCGGACATGGACAGGGGCTGCGGACATGGACAGGGGCTGCAGACATGGACAGGGACAGGGGCTGCAGACATGGACAGGGACAGGGGTTGCGGACATGGACAGGGACAGGAGCTGCGGACATGGACAGGGGCTGTGGACATGGACAGGGGCTGCGGACATGGACAGGGGCTGTGGACATGGACAGGGACAGGGGCTGCGGACATGGACAGGGGCTGCAGACATGGACAGGGGCTGCAGACATGGACAGGGGCTACAGGCATGGACAGGGGCTGTGGACATGGACAGGGACAGGGGCTGTGGACATGGACAGGGGCTGCGGACATGGACAGGGGCTGCGGACATGGACAGGGGCTGCGGACATGGACAGGGGCTGCGGACATGGACAGGGGCTGCGGACATGGACAGGGGCTGCAGACATGGACAGGGGCTGCAGGCATGGACAGGGGCTGTGGACATGGACAGGGACAGGGGCTGCGGACATGGACAGGGGCTGCGGACATGGACAGGGGCTGCAGACATGGACAGTGACAGGGGCTGCAGACATGGACAGGGACAGGGGTTGCGGACATGGACAGGGACAGGGGCTGCAGACATGGACAGGGGCTGCAGACATGGACAGGGGCTGTGGACATGGACAGAGACAGGGGCTGCGGACATGGACAGGGACTGCGGACATGGACAGGGGCTGCGGACATGGACAGGGGCTGCAGACATGGACAGGGACAGGGGCTGCAGACATGGACAGGGACAGGGGTTGCGGACATGGACAGGGACAGGGGCTGCGGACATGGACAGGGGCTGTGGACATGGACAGGGGCTGCGGACATGGACAGGGGCTGTGGACATGGACAGGGACAGGGGCTGCGGACATGGACAGGGGCTGCAGACATGGACAGGGGCTGCAGGCATGGACAGGGGCTGTGGACATGGACAGGGACAGGGGCTGCGGACATGGACAGGGGCTGCGGACATGGACAGGGGCTGCAGACATGGACAGGGACAGGGGCTGCAGACATGGACAGGGACAGGGGTTGCGGACATGGACAGGGACAGGGGCTGCGGACATGGACAGGGGCTGTGGACATGGACAGGGGCTGCGGACATGGACAGGGGCTGTGGACATGGACAGGGACAGGGGCTGCGGACATGGACAGGGGCTGCAGACATGGACAGGGGCTGCAGACATGGACAGGGGCTGCAGGCATGGACAGGGGCTGTGGACATGGACAGGGACAGGGGCTGCGGACATGGACAGGGGCTGCGGACATGGACAGGGGCTGCAGACATGGGCAGGGACAGGGGCTGCAGACATGGACAGGGATAGGGGTTGCGGACATGGACATGGACAGGGGCTGTGGACATGGACAGGGGCTGTGGACATGGACAGGGGCTGCCGACATGGACAGGGGCTGCGGACATGGACAGGGGCAGGGGCTGCAGACATGGATAGGGACAGGGGTTGCGGACATGGACAGGGACAGGGGCTGCTGACATGGACAGGGGCTGCGGACATGGACAGGGGCTGCGGACATGGACAGGGACTGTGGACATGGACAGGGACTGTGGATATGGACAGGGGCTGCAGACAGGGACAGGGGCAGGGACAGTCAGCATCCTTCTTCTAATACATTTGCCGGTCATTATTGCTTACATGTTACATCACTGTGACTGTCCCTCTGCTGAGCCAAGCCGACGTCAAGACCGAGAACAGCCGAAGTGAGGTGAGCAGGGACTGCCCCCTCCCACCTGAGCACAGCCAAAGTCAACTGAGTGGGGACCGCTCGAGTATAGCCGAGCCCAGCTCAGTAGGGACCGCCCCTCTTCCCAAGCATAGCCAAGCCCAGGTGAGCAGGGACCGCCCCCTCCTGCCCGAATATAGCCAAGCCCAGCTGAGTGGGGACCGCCCGAGGACATTCACTTTATGCCGCTTTATGGGGGACTCTATTTGTGTGGCCATTGGAACTTGTGGGGGGCTTTTTTTAGTTTGGGGGGCGTTATATGGTCCGAAAAATACGGTAAATAAAGTTAATGTTCACTGTAAAATTACCATTTTAAACTTACACTAAACTATGGTCATGAGATCTGGAGCAGTATCCCCTGAGGACTGGCACACTGGCCTTTTATTTACACACAAATCTTCAGTCTCGTGTTATGCTCAAGAGAAATACTTCAAACTACTTTCCAGGTGGTATCGAGATCCAGTAACCATTAAGTGGATTTATCCTCAGACTTGCACTGGTGCTGTCACAGAGCGAGAGAAACATATTTACATATTTGATGGGATTGGGTTTGGATCCCCCATTTTGGACCCAAATATTTTCAGGTACACAAGGAGGTCTGTGACAAGTTTCTTACCCCCTCCCCTAAAACAGCACCTCTGTCAATTTTGTTAGGTCCCATCAAATTGCGGAAATCAAGTCTACTCAGATTTTTGTGAAATCCTCTACCATACCTCCTCTAAATGTATGGGTAGATATAATAAATGACATTATGCTTACGGGGAAAGTACAAGCCGGAGAAATGAATGCGTGGGAAACTTTGGCACATATGGCTCCACTACTCTACCATGGACACGTTTTTCAGTAGAATCTCAACTTAATACAAGTTCAGTGGTTGGTTAGGCTGCAGGGAAAAAACTAATTGCTCTCTGTGCCTTAGCCCTGCTCTTCCATCGACATTCTGTTGGTTGTTGTACACCTCTAACTCCCCTTAATGATCTACCTCTTTAAAGGTAAAATACAGCACTCTCGCAATTTTTCAGAACTACTTTGTGTCCACCACTTTCATGGATCTGCTCATTCACTTTTCCTTTCTTTTCTTTTCTTTTCTTTTTTTTTTCTTTTCTTTTCTTGTTTCATTTCTCAACCTTTACACCTTTTTTTCTGGGCTTTTAATCTCTGTTATAATGAGCCCACTGACCCTCTTAGTTGTTTTACCATGATTATATGATATATCATTCATAACATGTTCATCCAATTTAGCTAATGCTGACATGTGATGATTGTGGTATTATTAATTTACTGTCATCGATTGTCACTCCTTTTTTTCCTCACCCTTTTATTTTGTATTCCTTTGAATCCATTTTTTTTCCATAATTAAAAATATAATATTCAACTTAAATCACCATTTTAGGGTCCTTTCACACTAGCGGACTGTTCGTCCGCTCATTACAAGTCCGTTTACGGACTTGTAATGGGCGCCTATGGGAGCGGATCCGTTAGCGGATGATGCATCCGCTAATGTCCGCCAGATCCGCATTCGTTTTTGCGGACGGGAGAATGTCCTATTTTTCTTCCGTCCGGCCAAACGGATCAGATGCAAACGGACAGACGGTCCGTTTCCATCCGACTCCCCATAGGGGAGAGCGGAGGAGAGACAGGGCGGTCCCTGCACAGTGTGCGGGAACCGCCCTGTCCGCCAACAGCTGAGCGGAGACCCCCCGCTGAGCTGACGGACACACGGAGCGGACCGAAAAACGGACCGCTCCGTGTGTAAGGAGCCTAAAGCGTCCATATGCATAAAAAAATAAAGAGGTACACATAAAATACATATAAAAAAACAATAATAAACAAAAATAAATGTTACATTCGATTAGGTGGCAGTAATTTATTTTTCAATATAGAAAGCATACTGTGAGGATCTTGAGTTTGAGTAGCTGAGTATCTCAAACATAATTTCTAATTAGCTATGTTGATGATCAATTTTCAAAAACAGAAAAGAAATTAAACAAAAAAAAAAACTTGACCAAGGGGATGAAACTGAAAGGCTGGGAAACATATCTGTGAAGCTCAATGTTATGTAAATTCAGCCCTTATACTGCAATTAATTAATTTCTTGTCCTCGTACAGCGTAGCATTTCTTCTTCAAAAGATTGATTTGCCTCTCATTTAAATGTTTGCTTGAAAAATCTTAAGTTTTTTTTTTTTTTTTACATGCACCAGTTTCCTGCTTTACATATTTCATTTTCTCAAGATCCATTGTATTTTGAGAGTTAGCTGGCACAAAGCCCACAATCAATGATAAGCCTTTCCTTGTCATAGCTTCCCTGCTCTGCTGTACACATTTGTAAGAAAAACAAAATGAATGTACTATCTAAATTTAGATTTGGAGTACAAGTTATTATTTTACTTTCAGCTTTTATTTAAAACCATATATAAGTTCATGTGAATAAAATACATGGTTCAAACAGGAAAAGGAAATACTGAATTATGATTTACAGGGAAGTATGGCACCATTAAATTGTTAAACTTGGAGTTTTTACTTGTAGTGAAAAATGTTGTGGCTTTTGGAGAGCTAATATGAAATCTTTGGACCTGCTTAGCCTAATACACTTGCCATATAATGAAACCATATTTCAACTGGATGTTTTTTCACAGCATTTAGATCTCATGGTAGTCAGTTAATTGGGGAACTAAAATGTCTAATTAGCCACTTCAATACCAGGCACTTACGCACCTTCCTGCCCAAGCCAATTTTCAGCTTTCAGCGCTGTCGCAATTTGAATGACAATTGCGCTGTCATGCTACATTGTACCCAAACACATTTTTTATCATTTTGTTCCAAAAAATAGAGCTTTCTTTTGGTGGTATTTTATCACCTCTGTGATATTTATTTTTTGTGCAACAAATAAAAAAACGGAAAATTTAAAAAAAAATATGTTTTTCTTTTTTCTGTAAAAAATGTTTGTAAATAAGTATGTTTTCTTCTTCAATGACTGGCACTGATATGGCTGCACTGATAGGCACTGATAAGAAGACACCAATAGGCACCAATGAGGTGGCACTGATGAGGTGGCACTGATGGGCACTCGTAGGCGGCACTAATGGATACTTATGGATGGCACTGATAGGTACTTATGGGTGACACTGATAGGTGGCACAGATGGGCACTGATGGTCATTATTGGTGGGCACTGATAGGCATGGATGGGCACTGAGAGGTGGCACTGATGGACACTGATCTCTGGCACTGATGACACTGATGGGTGGCATTTCTGGGTATCACTTGTCTTGACTGATCCATAATGTTGCCAGTCAGTGCCCATTTGTGGGCACTGATTGGCGTGTATTGGGCATATTTTTTATATGTGGATGGCCATACCTGGCCATCCACATTTTGGGGTCTTCCCTGGTGGTCCTGGCTGCCTCCCTGGTGGTCCAGTGTGAGCATCCCTGTCAGGAGAGCCGCCGATCAGGTCTCCTCTACCTGCGTCTGTCAGACACGAGTGAGGAAAAGATGATCAATGGCTCTTCCTGTTCACCACAATTCACGCCCCCACGGGCGCCTGGCGGCTGTTATCCATCTGGCCGTCATATGAAGTCCAGTCAGGATAATACAACCACTGCCCAGCTGTTATTTTTGCTATAGACTGGGAGGTAAGTGGTTAATAAAAGTAAAGGTATTGCAACCTATCTGTTCGAAGTGTTAGTTGCTTCAATTATAGCTGCTGTTATAGCTCAGTCCTTCCAAAAATGTGAGAATCTTGAAGCTCATTAAAAAAACTCTAGCAAAAGTTAAAGATTCAAAGCAGTTTTTGAGTCAAGGCTTACCATATCTCCAGTGCTGTCCCACAGAATCAACATGACTGATCCTCTTCCAGTTTTAATGATGCCCAATGTCATTTTACCAACTTCCTGTAAGCCTGGCGCATCTTGAACACCCCACCTAGGGTATGTCATTAGGCCCCCCAAGCTCAAAATACAGAAGATAATTTTACTTGCTGCAGTGTTCAGAACTACCCAACAATCTATCTGAAAAGACTGTCTTTGTGAAGCTCTTGTCTTGTCTGCTAGGTCCAGAATTTTCTGGCTCTAATGCTGGCCTCTTCTGGCTCTGGTTTTAACTACTGTACAGTACCTCCTCCTAACTGCACTAAGCCCCAACTCATGTCATTGAACTGCCAAATGGGTCTTGGTGGCAAGGAAAAGTTCGAACATTTGGCAGTTGATGACAATAATGCTAATTAGTGTCATAAAAAGAAGGGAGTCATCTCAAAACCTGTGCTAAAGGATAGGGCTAAAATGCTTGGGTTTTAGAAGCGCACAAAAGTGTAAAGCGGTTTCATGTCAATGCCAATTATATTCATTGCAATTTCTCACTGTGGATCTCCATGTAAACTGCTAACAGGAAAACAGTAAACTCATTTGTACTCCTCCAAGGGCTACCTAAACATCATCCCTTCTACAGCCTTCTCCAACAGTAAAACGTAATAAAAATGTCAGCCCAGTGCACATTGGAAACTAACTTCTGTTGTGTAGGGGAAAATAAGAAGATAATATAAAGACATTATTCAGGCAGTTATACTAGCAATAATTTACCATACTTTGCATTGCACTGAAGGGGACAGAAATACTAAGAATACTAGTTGCCCTGTTTAACTGCATTTACTACTTCCTACTTTGCTGACCAGTTTCACTTGCAAATTAGGAATTCAGATTGACTCCAGAACTTATCTCTGAGAACATTGTGAAGTCATTGGAGCTGCATGAGAGCCAGATAACTATCATTCTCATAAGAAAAGATAAGCAATTTTAGGCTCCATATTTGCTAAGTTTAACTTCTTTTTAAGTGCATATTCTAACATTTTAAAGCATCTAATGCTATAGAACATCCTTGATATGGTCTTAAAAGGAATTTACTATTATTATAATTAATTAAATCAATGATTTGCATCAGAGTACCCGAGTACCTGTCACCATCAGAGTACCTGAGTGCCTGTCACTATCAGAGTACCTGTCATCATCAGATTACCTGATTTCCTGTCACCAGCTCATCAGAGTACCCAAGTACCTGTCACCAGTCCATCAGAGTACCTGAGTACCTGTCATCAGACCATCAGAGTACCTGAGTACCTGTCTCCATCTAAGTCCCTGTCACCATCAGAGTCCCAGAATACTTGCCACCATCAGAGTACCTGTCACCATCTCATCAAAATACCTGTATACCTGTCCCCAGCCCATAAGGCCGCGTACACGGGATCAAATTTATCTGCTGGAAACGGTCCGACGGACCGTTTCAGCAGACAAATTCGATCGTGTGTACGGGCGAGCAGACAGGTTTTTCCAGCAGACAAATTTTAAAGCATGCTTTAAAATCTGTCTGCTGGGAACCCGTCCGTCCGACATGTCTGCTGGTTAGTACACTAACCAGCGGACATATCTGTCCGCACATGCGTCAAATGGATTCGACGCATGCGTGGAAGTATTTTACTTCCTGGTTCAAGGACGTGGCAGCGTCACTGTCACCGCCACGTCACCGCGATGTCTGCCGGCGGGGATTTTGGTTTGATCGTGTGTACACGATCAAACCAAAATAGCCCAGTAGACAAATCCGATCAAAACGGTCTGTCAGACCGATTTGATCGGATTTATTTAGTCGTGTGTACGCGGCCTAAGAGTACCCAAGTACCTGTCACCATCAGAGTACCCGAGTACCTGTTACCAGCTCATCAGAGTCCCCGGGTACCTGTCACCAGCCCATCAGAGTACCCAGGTACCTGTCACCAGTCCATCAGAGTACCCGAGTACCTGTCACCATCTAAGTACCTGTCACCATCAGAGTCCCAGAATACCTGTCACCATCTCATCAAAGTATCTGTGTACCTTTCTCCAGCACCTCAACATACCCAAGTACCTGTCACCATCAGAGTACCCAAATATCTGTCATCAGCTCATCAGAGTACCCGAGTACCTGTCACCATCTTATCAGAGTATCCGAGTACCTGTCACCAGCCCATTAGAGTACCCAAGTATCTGTCACCAGCCCATCAGAGTACCCGAGTACCTGTCACCAGCCCATAAGAATTCCCAAGTACATGCTATGTGTTAAAAATATCACTTTGTGTAAAAAAAAAAAAAAAAAGTTAAAATTTTCTTTCCACGTTTTCCAAAAACCTTTGGAAAAAAATAATTGTTCAAAAGACTCATAATGCCTCATAGAATATACCTTGGGGTGTTGGATTTCCAAAATAGGGACATTTTGTTGGTAATTCAATTGTCCTAGTGCTCCAGGGCCCTCAAAAACAAAATAGGTTGTTAGGAAATTAGATGTATAATTTATCCTTCTAGAACCCCTGATGATGCTTCCTGGATGTTGGACCTACTGTATCTATGTGGCCAGGCTGTGAAAAAGTCTTACACATGTGGTATCGCCATATTCGGAAGGAGCATAAGAACGTATTTTGGGGTGTAATTGGAAGCATGCATATGTTGTGTGTTAGAAATAATGTGTTATTATGACAATTTTGTGTAAAAAAAAACAATGCTAATAATAATTTCTTTATTTTCACAAGAATTGTGTGAAAAAAATACAACTTCAAAAAACTCACCAAACTAAATTTCTTGGGTTGTCTATTTTTCAAAAAGGGGTCATTCGGGGAATATTTGTACTTTCTTGACATTTCAGGCCTCGAGAAATGAGAAAGACCGTCAGTACATCAGGTGTGATCAGTTTTCAATGATTTGCACTATAGCTTGTAGACTCTAGGGGCCAGATTCAGAGAGCCGTAACTCCTGTCTAACTGGTGTTAGACTGGAGTACTTTCTAATTACGCACGTTTTTTCACTAGTTTGAATCCTCAAACCATGAAAAGACGGCTTTGCGCTTCAATCCGACTGGCTTACGTGTTCGTACACCTTCAGATCTACGCTGCAATAAAATTGTGGCCGCTGGGTGGAGTTCCCGTCGTTTTCCGCGTCGGGGTATACAAATGAGCTTTTGCCGACTATCCACGAAATTACAAACGTCTATCGCAATCTCTTACGGCATCTTTAGTCATCTTTTTGCTGCGTAAAATTTTACCAGCTTTTTGCTGGTCTAATATTAGACAGCCCATGTTAAGTATGGCCGTCGTTCCCGCGTCGAATATCAACGTTTTCCGACGTCTTTTTTTATTTTTGACGTAAAACGTTCGGGAATAGGAATGTCCGTAAACGACGCTACTCAAACAACGAATGACATATCGACGTTATTTCGCGCAATGCACGGCAGGAAATTTCTGAACGGAGCATGCGCAGTTCGATCACCACGGGGACACGCCTCATTTAAATGCTTCACGCCCCCTGATCGCGTATTTTGATTACACGGCGAGAAATAGACTACGCCGCCATATCGTACAGGCAAAAATCAACCAGGATTTGGTGTAGAGGCTGGTAAAATACGGCTGCGTAGCGTATCTCGGATACGCTACGCAAATGTACGTGTACCTGAATCTGGCCCTATGACTTTTACACCGACCAAATAATATAAACTTATTTGGGTTATTTTTACCAAAGAAATGTAGCAGTATATATTTTGGCCTAAATTTATGAACAAAAATTACTTATTTGCAAAATTTTATCATGGAAACTAAAAAAAGGTGTTTTTAAAAAATATATATATTTATTGTTTAGGGGTTTTCAGGAATTTTCTTGCAAAAAATGCTGATTTTATTTTTACATGTATGAGAGAAATGTTAAAAAGGTTTAAACACTTGATCATTTTTGTTTCTAGCTCTAGGGTAATTAAATTGATATTGATACTGAGACTACTGAGTAAAATTTTAAATAGTTTTTTTAAATAGGTGAAACATCCAGTTGGCTAAGGTTTTTGTGGTTTACCAATACTAAACTACCTAGTTACGGTTTTGTGGCTATTCGTTTATGCATGAAAACAAATACATATATTTTTTTTATCTCTGTGTGTCTTATTTCTATAAACACATTTCTCTTTGAATATTTTATTCAGTACCCTAACACTGTACTCAAAATGCTTTATTGATGTACTGCTTGGCTAACTGAGATGAGCAAAAGAGAAATGCATAATTCTGTTAGCTCAAATGCTCCTGTTTGATACAGACAATGCTTATATCAAATCTGAATTCTTGAATGCACCTGAGTCTGAATTTATGATACAGTGCATAGCTCTGATACAGTAAAGTGAAAATTCAACCTAAATACAGCTCAGTGACTCGATCTCTACCAGGGAATAATATTACATCTGAAATAGAAAGGCAGAAGTTGCATGATCGGGAATTATATTCTATTGTCTGTTGATTTAGAATGGAACTGTGCAGTGTAGACAAAATGACAATTGAACACGGCATGTTTGAATTTGTAAGCAATGGCAATTATGTTACAGAATGTCTGACAGAGAACAAAAAAAAAAAAATATTCCCATTCAGCAAGTTTGGTTGGTTTAATGTCATAAAGTTCTTATTATTTCCAAGACTTGCTTTCCTATATCCAACTTATCATAAAAATAACAGTACAGGCTCTGATGCCAATCACAAGTCCATCACATTAACAGGGTCATTGCAGCTGTCAGTGTCAAGCTGAATGGCTAGAAATAGATAGAGTGATAAAGTCATTCATGTGGTGGCAGTGAGGAGAATTGTGGCTGCCTTATCAGTGGAGGAAATTTGCATTTTAGTGGTTCCCATAATATGATATCCAAGTGCTTATCTATGCAAAAGCTGATACACTAGAGTGATAGCAGTTATTCTCAAGTGAATCCATTTCCTACTCTATCTGTTTCCCTGTTAGATTTTTTCCTACAGAAATATAATTTGATACGCTACATGCACTTTTGCTATCCTACAATGCTGCTAAGAATTTGTTTCTTAACAGTATATATAGTGATGATTTTTTTTTAAAAAAGTGCTGTGTAAATATCCTGTAGAACAATGCATACTTTTAGTAAAATAGCATGATTTAAATAATTTTGTTGAAAAACCTTGAATTTACTTTATTACATGTCTTTGAAAATTTGTATTTGTTTTCCAGTTTGTTTAGTTTGATTTTGGGGTATCTACTGTGTCCATTGGGAAAAGTTAAAATTTAGGGCCAGATTCAGATAGAATAGCGTAACTTTCCGGTGGTGTAGCGTATCTCATTTACACTACGCCGCCGTAACTTTAAAAAACAGGTGCCATATTCACAGAGAACTTGGGCTCAAAGTTATGGCGGCCTAGTGTAAATGTGCAGGCGTAAGCCCGCGTAATTCAAAGTAGGCTGGTAGTGGGCGTGTTGTATGTAAACTAATCGTGACCCCACGCAAATGATGCGCTGAACGAACTGCGCATGCTCCAAAATCACGTTGGAAATTTTCATTGATATTGATGTGAACGTAACTTACGCCCAGCCCCATTCCCGAACGACTTACGCAAACGACGTAAATGACGTACAATTCCACTCTGTTCCGACGTCCATGCTTAACATGGGCTGCGCCTCATATAGCAGGGGTAACTTTACGCCGGTTGAACGCCTACGTAAATGATGTATATCAATACGACTGGCGCAACTACGTTTGTGAATCTACCTTATTTGCATATTCGATGCGTAAATCTACGGAAGTGCCACCTAGCGGCCAGCGTAAATATGCAGTTATGATCAGATGGCGTAAGATCAAAAAGGTAAGGAACGGGGAAACAAAAAAGCACTCACATGTAGCCAACATCCGGAATAATTGAATCAAAAAGAAGAATACTACACAGGGTAGTGACAAGGCGGACTTTCTAAGGCAATCACAGGGACATGAGAGTTAAGAAAAAATTCTAAGTTTAATTACAAAAATTACATATCATAAAATCCATTGAAAAAGAATTGAACAAAATATACAGAATATACACAAGCAATATTATCTTTCATCTCGCCTACGCGTTTCGCCTAGCGGCTTCTTCAGGGCTAGTTTGAGAGAGAGCTGATAGTAAAAAAATGCTAGTTTCATACATCAAGTAGATTGCTATCCATCCAAATTCATCGAGGATGAGAAAATCATAGGTGAGCAGGTAGGTATGGCTTAAAAATCTCAATGCAGCTAAATGCAGGAAAAGAATATCCTATGGTTGGCAGCAAACCGTCATATATCAAGGAGAGATAAGCGGATAGATTCTGAAATAAAGTCAAAACCAAAAGAACCGGGACCAGTAAGGCAGTCAGCGTGAAATATAGCCAGTGAGGAATTTAGATCCAATCAGGTAGGCTAAACACGCTATGGTGTCCAATATAGGGCAGACCAGGGGATTGGAAGCCTTAATGTGGAGCGATGCTCGTATGTCCCGGGGGGAGTAGCCAGATGGCGTAAGAGACTTACGTCGGTCGGATCTTGCCTAAATTCCGGCGTATCTGATTCTTTGAATCAGGCGCCGAGATACGACGGCACTCATTCGGACTTACGACGGCGTATCTGGAGATACGGCGTCGTAAGTCCTTTCTGAATCTGGCCCTTAAATGCCACGTAAACACGATCATTTTTTGTGATGAAAAAAAACGACGTTTCAAGTGATGAAACAAAACAACGATTTTCAAACTTCATTTTGCAAAACGACGTTGCATACACACCATCGTTTTTCCAAAATGCTCTAGCAAAGCGTGGTGACATACACCACGTTCGACGGCACTCTGTTCCATTAAACCTCTGTCTCATAACTTGCCTCTGAGCATGCGCGGCTTTAAAAATGTTGGCCCAGATTCACAGAGCGATTACGCCTGCGCAACAAGAGATGCACGTGCGTAAGTCGAAATGTGCGCGTGCGTTTCGATGCACGGCATCCCCAGAACGAGATATGAAAAAAATCTACTTTTTTTGTCCCGCGTAATTTCGTTAGACTGGCGCATCCGTCCGCGCAAAAGTGCGCTAGACAGACCATTGATTTGCTAGTCAAATATGCTAATGAGGGACTTACGGGGATCCACAAAAGAACGTTGGGGCAGCGCAGGCGATGCAGTGTGCGCAACAGCAAAATGTCCTGTCAAAAATTAGACCATATAAAAGCTGGTCTAAAAAGAGAAAAAAAGTCTACTTGTTAGAAAAAGCAACACTGTTAGTGAGGAGCTCAGCAGTCACACGTGTTGCACAACAATCTGTATGCCAACATGCCAGGGGCATCGTCGCACATAGCTATACTACTGACTTTAGATGAACAAAGAAGGATGAGGGCACGGAGGATGGCACGGAGGATGGCACGGGAGAGAATATACCGCACCCGCATAGACCTGTTTGGCATGAGTGATTCTGAGGTGTTTCGCATCTTCAGATTCACCCCTCATGTCATCCTGGAATTAACCACAACCCTGCAGGAGGACATCACCAGCCCAACACACCGCTCACATGCAGTGCAGCCACTGGTCAAGGTCATGGCAACACTCCATGTCCTTGCCAGTGGCTCTTTTCAGCGTACAAGTGGAGTGGTGGCTGGGATGTCACAATCCTCCATGAGCAGATGTGTGCACCAGGTTGTCCCTGCAATCCTCAGATGCATGGCCAACCAAATCATCAAACCCACCACTGAGGAGCTGCGACTGAAGGCAATGACAGATTTCTACAGAATTGACAGATTCCCACGCACTGTGGGGGCCATTGATTGCACACATGTGGCACTCCAGCCCCCCCAGGAGACAGAGCACATGTACCGCAATCGGAAGCATTGGCATTCCATCAATGTACAGGTGATAGTCGATGCCCAAGGCCTCATATGGCACGTCCGTGCCAAACACCCAGGGTCCAGCCATGACAGCTACATATACAATTAATGCCACATCCGAATGGAATTCGAACAGAATGTGTATGGGGACACCTGGCTGGTTGGTGAGTGACATGGGAGTCAGGCATGACTATCCCCTCCCATGATGCACACATCACAAGGGCCACATGCATGACTAACATCCTCCTGTCTTTTCCCTTACAGGTGACTCTGCATATCCACTGGGACCCCATCTCATGACTCCTATCCGGAACCCCCAAACCCCAGGAGAGGAAAGATACAATCAAGCACATGCCCAAACACGAGCAGTGGTGGAGCGCACCTTTAGCCTACTAAAGTCACGTTTCCGATGCCTGGATAAGTCTGGGGGTACCCTCTTGTATTCCCCAAACTTCGTGTGCCAGATCATCGGTGCATGTTGCATGCTGCACAACTTCGCAGAAAGAAAGGGCCTGCAGATTGGCCTACGTGATGACCTGACCCCTGAACCAGACAATCCCCCCCTAACCGAGGCTACCCCGTCTTCTGAGGGAAGAGCAGCCAGGAGACAGCTCACATTGGGCATCTTTGCACGTTAAACACACACATTAATCATGGCACAATGAGAATGCATGCATGCACAACACTGTGGTCCCTAGCACACACACCCCACATTCACATCAAATTGGATTGGCACCAGTCCACCATGCAGGACTTGTGAGCAGCAACGCCACGCCAAGGCTCCAATTATGTCACTGTACATTCATACACCATTCACACGGACCTGGGGATCACTTCTCCCTGGTCCTGGGGAACCCTTCTCCACCAAAATTGAGGGTGACACCCCTTTTCCGGTAGGAATGTCACCCCCACATTCAAACAGCATTCACAACCCAAAAAAATAAAAATAAATTACCTGCAAAAGCAAAAAATTTCCAGCAAAAAAAAAAAAGGGGAACAAAAAAAATTAATGCCCTTTGCGTGAGCCACGCCTGGGGCACCCCCGGCCCACGGCCCCGGCTTCTCAGGGGAGACTCATGGGGGAGAGGTAAAACCGGGGAAGGAGGAGCAGCCCCTGATCTCTGCCCACCTGGCGGCCTGCCCTCCAAGGCCACGGCTATTCTGTCCAGGGCAACACCAAGTGTTGCCGTGTTGGCCTGGATAGCCAGGGTAAGGGTCCTCACATCCTGCCCAACGCCTGCTGATGTCGTCTGCAGTTCGTTTAGGCAGGTTGTGAAAGCCCGGGAGTGGGAGTCCAGGTTCCCCAGCGTATCCTTGATGGAGGACAGGCTCTCCTCCATCCACACCAATGTCTGGCTGACCTGTCCCAGATGGCGGGTCTGGAGAAACTGGTCCCTTCTCAGAGTGGTGGGCAGGAGATCGGCCAACCCCCTGGTGTTCTGGGATGAAATCCTGCCTCCAGCTGATGCTTGTGGCCGGGGAGAAGGGGAGGCCCTTGTGAGGGGAGCCATGTTGGGGGAGGAGGGGGGGCTCCCCCTTAGGGAGGGCTGCCTGCTGCCAGGCAGAGGGGAAGAGTCCTCAAAAACCAAACGTCCAGTGCCTGACATGGACTCCTCCTCCTCATGATTCTCCTCCTCCTCATGATTCTCCTCCTCCTCTTGAACCTCCTCCGCGGACTCCGGCCTTGTTGGGGGGCCTCATTAGGCTGCTGTCCTGGGGTTGGTGCGGTCAAGCCAGATGGCCCTGCACCCTCCTGCACATCTGTGGATGACACAAAACATTCACAGGTTGGAGGATCCACACACTTGCCACATATTCCCTTTCACCCCCTCCCCCACACATGCTACACACCTGATATTAAAAAAAAAACTTACCTGGCACCACGGGCTCCGGACTTGAGTCAAAGCCGGGCAGGCCCTCAACTTCATGCCGATGAAAGGTCAGGGCCACCGCACGCTCCTCCGCTGTCAGCCTAATACGGCATGGTGGGCCCCCTCCTGTGCCCCTGGCATGGGCATGCATTCTGGCCAGCTTCTGTTTGACCAGACGCCGGAGGTCATTGATTTTTTTGTCAATCCCAGACCGGGTCCATGTCTCCCCCTGCCCCGCTGAATTGACCTGCTCAGTGATCCTATCCAAAATCTCCCTCCTCCTGGCCGGGTGGTGTTGGCACTGTCTGGGCCGTGGAGGAAACGCCCATACTCGCTAATAGCCCGGGCAAGAATTTGTTTTTCCCCAACTGTAAAATTGAGCTTTCGTTTTCTCTCTGTCATACTTCCAAAAAAACTCACTCCCAGTCAACAAAATTCACTCACAAAAACAAGCACAACCAATCAAGCAAGAACACACACAAAGAGAAAACTACTCAGCAAGAAACAGTCACAAAAAAACAAAACAAAAAAACAGCAGGAAAACAAACGAACAGAAATATATCAATCAAACAAACAGTCTCTCAAACACTTATCAAAAAACACTTTCAAAGATCTACTAACAAACACTTGATCACACAGAACACTAATATGACAACTACAAAACACACCGCAACGAACAACAGGACAAAAGCACTTGGTTAAATGGGAAGGGACAAAGGGATGTACTTTTGCAATGCAAGTGCGTTTGTGTGTGTCTATTTATGCTGTTTGCGTAGTTCACAACGTTGCCCTAGTCCATTTCCAATTTCACTGATTGCGCCGCACCCGAGTTGTGAGCATGCGCACAGCGGAGCTGACATTTTCTCCTTGCGCGAGCCGGGTCACGGCTCATTTCAATGTAACACTCCCACGTCCTTCCCAATTTGTATTACTCCTCCTTACGCCTCTGAAAAAACGTTACGCATGCGCAATTTCCTGCGCAAAAGCTACGAGAATAGGGTGATTACGCGGCAAAATTGCGCAAGTCTAACGTAAAGGCGGTGCGCTACACCGGTCCAATAATGCGCAGATGTACCTGAATCTGGGCCGTTGTTTTCAACATCGTTTTGCCCACACACTATCACTTTTTATGACACAAAAAATGACGTTTTGAAAAACTACACAAAAAATTCAAGCATGTTCGAATTTTTTTTGGTCGTTTTTTTTCATCACAAAAAATTATCGTGTGTACGCGGCATTAGTGTGTTGAAATGCGGTATGTCTACAGTCTATGACTACTTTTAAAAATGTATTCATCACATCCTACCTTATGGTTCCTAAATGGCAACAATCTAAATGTTCTTTTGGGAAAGTTTATATTTGAAAATTCTAAACATTAGAATAGAATAAATGATAGGTCATCTTTACAAAGTTGATGATTTTTTTTTTTTTGTTATCTTTTTGTTTCACTTTTATAGAAAGTTGAAAAAACAAATATTCTATAGAAGATAGATACTGTATATAATGGCTATTTATAATAATTTGGTGTAATTATCTGCACACTATTAATGACACATTACAAATAATGGTCTAATTTTCTACTGGTATGTACAATAAATCTGTTTGGTATTGTTGTATTCCTGAAATTAAGTACGCCAGTATGGGAATATTACTTTGCTTCACTTTCCAGCCTTACAACCTTCCTCAATAAATATCTTGGAAGTTTTGCCTTATACGTTGCTGTAAAATATAATGGGCAATAAAATCACTAATGAGTATGATCATGCTGAGAGCTGATGGCTCTGTAGTAGATTTATACTGTAGTTGCATTGAATTAGCTTCCCCATAAAGTTGCACCTTGATGTTGTACTTTAGAGCTTGTTAACTAGAGTATAACTGCAGAATTTACTAATCTTTAAATGGACCAAAAACAAGAGACTTACTAAGTTACAACTGCCAAGTGGTTTTACAGGTGGTCAGAAAATGTAATCCAAATATGATCACTGCAACATCTAAATAACTTGGTATACTTTAGGGCTCTGAAACTGCACTAACTATGATTGTGCTTTTAACTTGTCTCGACTTAGAGTGGCATCATTACCTTACCAAAAATAAAGCTAAGCAAGCTTTCAAATCATCATGAAATGTCAGCGATTTTCTGAATCAGAACAGCACAATAACTGATTGGATTGGATGGATTAAAAAACATCTGTAGTTATTTGTATTTTAAAGGGACCTAGTTATATTAAAATTGGTATCAACAAGAAAACAAATTAAAATGATCCTGTCATGATTATTTTTTTTTATTTAAGCCCATATTACCCGTAGAAAGACACTGTAAAGTCTCACCTTTTCCAGTGCCCGTGTTACATAATGTACATGAGTTCCTGTCCCCCGACATATGCTGGAAAACCAATGCTTTCAGGAGTGCGAACCTCTTGGGTCTCCCACAGTTCTCACTAGTTCTGATTTCACCTCATTGTAAAACTTTTCAATGAAAGAGTGTTTCACATAAAGAAAACTTGCTAATGAAATTAAGCTTGATGCATGCACACATGAAGATTATCATGTATTGTTATCTTTTACAAGTAACATGGAGTTTAAAAATAAGTATTCCCAAAAGGGTTGATTTAAAGGTGCACTGTAACTTTATTTTTGAAAGTGTTTTAATAGTCTATTTTGTGATACTGATTGTCAACAGTAGTCTTACTACTAGCAATGAGTTAACTGGGAAAAGTACACTACCAATTTTGAGGACATGCAACAACATTGTTTGGGGCTGGGGTCGCACACTCACTGCCCTGCCTTCTTTTTCTGGCCAACCAGGCTACATGCCTAGATAACAGTGTTGATGAATAGCAATATATATATCTGTTTGCTTTTGATACCTTAAAGCGTTTGTAAAACTAAAAAAAAAATAGATCCTGTTCCTTTAAAGCATGAATAACAGCACAGTGCTTGAGCTGTGTAATTTGGCCCTTTCTATCATCTAAAATGATTGTGATCATCTAAAAACCTAGCTGATCTTCCCTGGTGCTGCCCACCCCTTTGTAAACTGACCACGTTAACCATTACTGTTGAGCCCCTGATACCGTGGTCGGTTTATGTGTCTCCGTCACCCACTGTGTCTCCTTGCTCCCTCTCTCCCCCTCCCTCCCTGCCTGTCAGTTGTGTCAGTGCCTACGCCTCCCCTCCTGTATCTAAAATAACTTTGTAATGTACATACAATCCCCCTGTGTTAGATAATGTTATATGCTTCAGTGTATGTTCTTTGTAAATAATTTGCTGATTTGTACTAATTTTCATAGCGTCGCTCGGTGCTCACGTGACTGACCGTCTCTCCCCTACTCTCCTCCCCTCCTCCTGGCTAATATCAGCGGGGGATTCTCAGCACTTTCCACTGTAGTTGTCAGATAGGGAGAGGAGAGCGACAAGCAGTTACATGAGCGCTGACCAGCGCTATGAAATAAGGCACAAATTGGCATTTATTTTACTAAATACACACTGGAGCATACTGTTAGGCTGTGTACACACGATCAGTCCATCCGATGAGAGCGGTCTAAAGGACTGATGAAGCTGACTGATGGTCTGATGTGCCTACACACCATTGGTTAAAAGAATGATTGTGTTAGAACGCGGTGACGTTTACGTGTTTTAACACAACAACGTGCTGAAAAAAACGAAGTTCAATGCGTCCAAGCATGCGTCTACTTGATTCTGAGCATACATGGCCTTAAAACCGATGCTTTTGCATACTAACGATCGGTTTTGTCCCATCGGTCAGGCGTCCATCGGTCAAATTTTAAAGCAAGTTTTCTTTTTTTTGACCGAAGGATAACTGACCGATGGGGCCCACACACGATCGGTTTGGACCGATGAAATGGTCCTTCAGTCTGTTTTCATCGGTTTTGTCCGATCGTGTGTACGCGGCTTTAGAGCCACACTACAAGACTCTGGTCTGGCCGCACCTGGAGTATACCGTCCAGTTCTGGGCACCAGTCTTCAGGAAGGATGTTCATTCCCCCCTGATGAAAGACTTTTCACTAATAATGGAGTGATGGAGAGGTTACAAAGAAAGTCACACTACCATGCATAGAACGCTCCTTTCAGTGGTGAACATCTTTCGTATCATTAGTTTTTATTGAATACACAAAATATCATAACAGACAATCAGTGGCTTATATTATGTTCGCCAACATAAAGAAAAACATAAACAGAGCACTAAACATCTCTAAGAAATTTCTAAGGATGTGTGAATACCTATTTGAGACTGGTGGTAGATGCTGAACCATATACAAAGTAAATTGCCTCTAGACACCCCTAATGGGAACATCCTGTGTCTAGGGGGAGGTGACGAGATCACCAGCCTGATGTGTCAGTGAGGGTCATATAAAAATGACTGACATCTCATAAGGTATTGGTAACAGTAGACAATAATCAGCGAAACGTTGTAAATATACATAACGGGTGGTACATGCTCAGACAATAAACCATCAAAAAAGCAACTGGTGCAGTGCATGTAGCCCTAGAACAAAACTTGGACATTTTTTAGAGAGGTAGGTAGGTAGAGAGAAATAGAGAGACTAGAGAGTATAGAAGAGGTTGAGAGTAAGAATAAGGAAGAGAGGTGAGGGGAGAAGGGGGAGGGAGAACACCACGGTGTTTGTATTGATTCAGAAGTGGATCAGATAAGTTTGGTAGCGTACCATTGAGTCCAGGGAAGCCAGTTATCATGGATTCTTTGGTGTGTAAGTTTACCCGACGCCAGTAGCCTTTTGTAAGCGCAGTGAGAGTGAACCAATGTGATGACATCAATCACAGAGGGGGAGAGTTTTGTTTTCCAACGCCTGGCAATAAGAAGCCTAGTTGCTAGGAGTACATGTGTTACAACTACTCTAAGGGTCGGAGGCAGTAAGTCAATGTCTACGTTCAGAATAGCCATTTGTGGAGTAAGGGTGAATGGGAATTGGCATATGTCTTGTATGATGTGCTCTACTGCGTTCCAGAGTTCATTTAATTCAGGGCAGGACCAAAAGATGTGAAGTATGGTGCCAACTTGGCTACAATCCCTCCAACATGTGGGTGACGAATGAGGTTGAAATTTGGCCAATCTCTGTGGCGTCATATGCCATCTTAAATGAATTTTGTGGGTTATTTCCCAAAGGGAGGTGCAGTTGGTGGCTCTATAAGTTGATCTTATAGCATTTTGCCATTGGTGGTCAGAAAGTTGTAAGTTTAAGTCTTTCTCCCAATCAATGTAGGGTTTGGATCTGTGGAAGATAGATTTTTCCTGTAGGGTGGAATAGATAAGAGAGGTGCCCTTGGTAGTGGGGGTATTGGAGAAGAAATAATTCCATAATTTGAGTGGTAACTTCCCTTCTATACTCCTGTGGGCCATGAGACAATGTTGAAACCTATAGAAAGTCAGAAAATCCGAAGGAGGCATATGAAACGTCTCTCGGAACTGATCAAATGTTTTATGTAGTATCTTGGACCTAAGGTCCGCAGTGTCTGATGCGAGGGTAGACATCCAGTTTGGCATAATTAGGTCAGGCGACAAAAATTGAAGGGTTTGAACTGGGATTTGCAGGTGTTTGGTAGGGATTTGGGGCCATTTAGTGAAGTGCAGCTTTTTCCAGGCCGTAACCGATGCTCGGATAGTCGGTGAGTGTAGACGGAGGTGATGATAGGTGGCTGTGGAACTGAATAACCAGTCTCGTAAGTTAGACCCAGGAGTTTTAGTATTTTCTATGTCCCCCCATAGTGTGGTTGGGTGATCGGTAACCCAGTCTGTCATTTGAGCCAGAATAGTAGCTAGGTAGTAGTCTTTAATATCCACATATCCTAAACCACCCGCCAGTTTATGTTTGATGGTTTTAGATTGGCTACATCTGGGGCGCTTGCCTTGCCAAATGAAATGTTGGATAGTGGACTGGAGAGAATTGAGATAGGAAGAGGTGAGTGGTATAGGAAGAGTGCGGAACAAATAGAGTAACTTAGGAAGAATAAGCATTTTGAAGGCAGCTAACCTCCCAGCCCAGGAAAATTCAAATTTGGAGAGTTTGGTAGTTTCTTTGATCAACATTTGTTTAGCTTCAATATAATTACTACTAAAGAGAGACTTGGAACATTTAGTGAGCGTGATCCCCAGGTATGTAATGCCTACATCTGCCCATGGGTATGGATATAAGTTCAGTAGAAGGTTGCTGGAAACAGCATCTAAACCCAGGTCTAGAATTTGAGACTTAGTGTCGTTGACTTTATAATACGAAACACAGCTGAATCTATGTAGTACTGATTGTATCGAAGCCAGGGAAGATATGGGGTTGGTGACCATTAGTATCACGTCGTCGGCAAATACGTTTATCTTATGTTCTATTGTTCCGATTTTAAAGCCAGTGATAGAAAGGTTCGATCTGATATGTTCTGCAAGGGGTTCCATTACTAAATTAAAGATGAGGGGCGATAGGGGGCAGCCCTGTCGGGTTCCATTGGTTATTGGGAAGGGTTTGGACAACAATTCAGACGTGTATACTTGAGCCGAGGGTTTCGAGTACAGGGCTAGTATTGCTGACAGGATGTGTCCCTGTAGACCAAATTTTTGGAGTGTGGCTCGGATGTATGCCCAGTTCACTCGATCGAACGCCTTCTCTGCATCCAGGGATAGAAGCAGAGAAGGCGTTCTGGTGGAGCCGGCGTGATGAATAATATTAATGATACGACGCGTGGCGTCACACGATTGCCTCCCCTTGGTGAACCCGGATTGGTCCGGGTGGATCAAAGATGGCATGATATCTACTAATCTTGTCGCTATAAGTTTAGCAAAGATTTTAGTATCCAAATTGAGTAGAGATATAGGTCTAAAGTTTTGAGGGGAGGTGGGATCCTTCCCTGGCTTCGGTAAAGTTATTATTAACGCATTCAACATTTCTGATGGGAGAGAAGAGGAGGAGGCAGCGTCATTACATATTTAAGACAGAAAGGGGGCAAGGATGGTGCTAAATTGTTTATAATAGTCTCCAGTGAGACCATCAGGGCCAGGCGATTTGTTTGATGGGAGTTTGGCAATCACATTTAGAATCTCAAGTGGAGTGAAAGGTGCATTAAGCGATGCTAATTGAACCGGGGATACTGTAGGAAGATTCATTTCTTGCAGGAAGCTATTTATGTCTTCCACTGATGGTTGAGGGGTAGTAAGGTCATCTTTTAGATTGTATAGAGTTTTATAGTAATGGCTAAATGCATCTGCTATAGCTTGGGGATCTATCAGTTTTTGTTTAGTGGAGGGGTGGTAGATATGAGAAATTTTCGTTTTCAGGCGGTGACCTTTAATCCTAAGTGCCATGGCCTTCCCTGCTTTATTCCCTGTGGAATAGTATGTAGCTTTAAAGTATTTTTGTGCCTTTTCATAGGATTCTAACAGTAAATTTCTGAGTTCCTGTCTAAGAAGCGTCAGTTGTTCTTTAAGCTTAGGGTCGGGGTATGACTGATTTCGTTCCTCTATGGATTTGATCTGGGAAGTGATAGTGTCGAAACGCTGTGATCTCCTCCTCTTTTCTCTGGCACCCAATTGGATGAAAAGACCTCGAACAAATGCTTTATGGGCATTCCAAATAACGGTGGCATTGGATGCAGAACCTTGATTCAGAGCAAAAAATTCCTCCAAGTGTTTACGGAGGTAGGCTGAGTGTTCAGGCGACCGGAGAATCGAGGCGCTGACTCTCCAAATTTTCGTGCGTGATGAATTTGGATGGGAGTCGACCACAATCGACACAGGAGCATGGTCTGACCATGTAATTGTGTCAATAGAGGAAGTAGAGATTTTCGGCAGAGTCCATTTATCAGTCAGAAAGTAATCAATCCTTGTGTAGGAGTTGTGACGGTGGGAGAAGAAAGAGTAGTCCCGTTCTGTGGTGTGGTGACATCGCCACACATCATACAGGTCGTTGGTTCTGAGGTAATGGCCCATCGTTGAGGTGAGTCTAGTGTTGCGGGACGAGGTATCAAGGGAATTATCAGGAACAATATTGAAATCACCACATATGATGAAGTTGCCTTTGCAAAAATTCGTAAGCTTGGGCATTAGTTTAGAAAGGAATTTGAGTTGTCTGGTGTTGGGCGCATAGACAGTAACAATAGTGAATCTGGAGTTATCTATAGTACAGTCCAGGGCCAGATATCTACCCTCTGCGTCTATTAAGCTGTCATGCAGAGTGAAACTGATCGTATTTTTAATCGCTATCAGTATACCATTTTTTTTTTGTGGGGCCAGGAGCTTGGTAAACATGGTTAAAGTGTTTGTTGGTGCACCTTGGTTCTTCTGCTCTTTTAAAGTGCGTTTCCTGCACGCACAGGATATCGCACTGGGACTGAAGGGCCGTGCGCCATAGAGATGCTCTCTTTGCTGGGTGGTTCAGTCCCTTGGCGTTGAGTGATAGGAATTTTGGCATTTTGGAATCGGATATAGAACAAAAAGATAAAATAAGTGTTACTCACGAATATGCAGGTGTGTTCGCTCAGATCAAATGAGTATGAGAACGTGGCCGCTTCTTGGTGTGTCCTCACGGGAATGAAGGTACAGGTTAGGGAAAACTAGAAACAAGAAGAAACAGGCTGTAAACCAGAAAACAGCAAACGAACAGCAGTTTAGAGGAACTGTGACTGCTGTAATGGAATGGGGAGTAAGTTCGTGGAACAATAAGTGCCGAGCAAAGCATCCGACCGGAGATTTGCAGATTTATGAGGATGAGATCCCGCTAAACATGGAGGAGTTATTGCATACTGTCAGAGTGGTTTTCCTCCACAGATTGGGTGTTCCCTCTGCGGTCACGTGGCGGCGGTTGAGGTGTGTTCGGTATGATACCCCAGTTGTTCAGTAGTTTGAGGCCCTCGTCAATTGTGGAGATAGAGTGTTTAATCCCATTCCGGGTAACAATGATTTTCGTGGGGTAACCCCATTGGTAGGGGATCTTATGGTTGTTAAGCGGCTTCGTGATAGTGCCAAGTTGCTTCCTCAGCTGGCGTGTGTGCTGGGAAAGGTCAGAAAACAGCTGTAGATTATTGTAAGGGGCCGGCAGCTGTCCGAGTTGCCTTGATTTACGCAGAAGCTGGTCCTTGGCATGAAAAAAGTGCACCTTCATAAGGACATCTCGTGGTACTTCTGATGGGAGATACGGGGGTTTGGGGAGGCGGTGGATCCTATCAATGATAGTTTCCATGGGTGCAAGGTCAGGCAGAATAGAGGACATTAGCTTTCTGGCATATGTATTAAGGTCATGTGGTAGGACCGCCTCAGGGATCCCCCTGATTTTAACGTTATTGCGGCGGGACCTATCCTCGAGGTCCGCCATTTTAGCTTTCATCCACTGCTGCTCTTCTAGCGTATGGTCATGAGCATCAACAAGGTTGTTAACTGTTTCAGTCATTTGCCCCATTTGTTCCTCAACAATGTGCATTTTCTGGCCCATATAGTGCATTTGTGTGGAAAATGTATTGATCATGCTGGTGATGTCACTATGAAGGGAGCTTTGAAGGGAGATGAGCATCTCCTTCAGTGTAGTATCCAGCACAGGCTGGTTTGTAGTGGGGAAGGCCGCAATAGGGGATGGAGGAGCCGAGATAGGAGTAGGCATAGGCATAAGGCTCACCTCGTCTGCTGCCGAGTCTGCTTCCAGCCTCATCCGAGACTTAGCGGGGCTATTGCCTACTGATGAGGTGAGGGAAGATGGTGCGGCATCTGGGGAGCATGAGGTGAGGGATGGCTCCTGTCCAGCATCGTCCGGGAGGTCCGTGTAGGCCCGCCGAGGCTCCGTATGCTGCATTGCGGGCGCCATCTTGGATGTTCGGCAGCGTAAAGAAATCAGTCAGCTTCTTAGGCTGACGATATTCTTTCCTTTTGCGGGTCGGTCCGGACATTCTGGGTGTCAGGAGCGGCAGCCTGGCTTGGTAAGCAGGTATCGCAGGCTGCAGGGATAGCGGGGATGCCTAATGTCGGTCCGGTCGGTGCAGGAGCTGTGCGGTTACACGTCCATCTCGCTCGGCAGTCGGCCACGCCCCCGTCAGTGGTGAACATCTTTGAATATATGAATCACATAATTTTTAAATGCTCTCAACCTCCGTAATAGGGCTGGGCCCTGAACTGCACCTGGAACACTGCTTTTTGAACTGTCTTATCAGATTTAAATGTAGTCACTGCAAGATAAGGAAACTAGTGAAACGAGAAACATGTTAAAAAGAAATACAGTACATACAGTACATAGAAAAATAATTTTCGATTTTTTAATGGTGTCATTTTCATAAAGGGAATTCAGATTAAAGGGGTTGTAAAGTCAAAAATATTTTCCTCTTAAATTAAAGTCTGACAGTAGCTGATAAAGTAAAAAGTAATGTTTTGCATTATAACTAGTTTGATACTGGTTGAAATCGAGCTGTTTTATTCACCTTTGTCACTCCGAATGGTTATTCTCACTGACTTCCTGGTTTGCGGTGCACGTTCATTCTTGCTACATCACAGCCTAATGGGAACTACAGTTTCCATTAGGCTTAGCCTCTATGCCTGTGAGGGATAAGAAAGCATCTTCACACAGGGCTGTAGTCATAGGGAGGGGGTGAACACATTCTGCTTTCCACCATGCAAAACGCCTCAGATGCTGGTGGAAAGCAAAAAGAGGAGAGACAGGAAATGGCATTTTCAAAGCTGAATTACTGTATTTTGGAGGTCAAAAGGAAAAACGAGGTAAGTGATATTTAAATGCTCTAGCTTACAGCAATCAATTGATCTAATAAAAAACGAACCTTTAGTGTTCCTTTAATTGGCATGTATTACTGAACTTTGAATATGCTTTGTGTATTTTTTAAAGTAATGAGACAAACTTACCCCGGTAACGGGGTAATATACACAAAGTACAACATTAAGTAAAATAATAATACAATAAAAGATACAACTTGACAATATGCTGCTCATACAGAACCAGAAGACACATGTACAGGTTATTGCGTATAAACTCCAACTTATGGGCATCCAGCATCACTGTTGCCACCATCACTGAGTCGACTCCAAAAAAAAAAAGAGTCACAGAAAAAAAAGGTAATTAGAGCAAAGAAATAAAAAGGTAGACTAAAGATTATGAAGAGACGAGAGAAAGAGAGAAGAAAGAGTCCGTAAGGAGGAGGGGTGAATCCAGGGGCGTTAAATGGAAAGAAGTCGAGGGTTGATTAGTCACTATCCATGGCTGCCAAACCCTAAGAATTTTGTCATGGGTATTAGAAGTGAAAGATGACAGTTTCTCATTGATCATTATATCATTAATGCGATTTTAAACTGCCTCAAAGCTGAGTACAGGCGTCTTCCATGCTCTCGCAATGGTTAACTTAGTGGTGTTAAAAAAATGCTGAGCTAATTGACGCTCCGGATGGAGAAGCTCAAGGATGGGCTTACATAAAAGGGCTTCATAGGGATCTTTCTTAATATTGAAATGGAGCATGTTGCGTAAAAGGGAGAAGACCCTAACCCATGGTCTGCAAACCTTTGGACATGTCCACCAAATGTGGGCCATTGTACCTTCCAGCATACAGCCCCGAAAACAATTAGGAGAGTAGGAAGGAATAAAGCAAGCTATCCTGGCTAGAGTATAATACATCTATAGAAAACGTTGTATGCATTCTCCAAGATAAGACATTTCATGGAACTTTTCATAAGGGATACTGTCATGGTCTGCCAATCCTCTGGGTCTAATTTTTTACCTAGATCTTTCTCCCACTGAAGGTGATATACTCTCACTGGGGGTTTCCTAGAGGAAATGATAGAGGAGTAAATTAAAGATATTAATCCCGATGAGTGGGGTCGGGCCCTACAAATGCTTTCAAAAGGGGTCAAGGTATATGGAGTAGGTTGGGCCCTAACAAGTCGCAAAAGTATATTTCTGATTTGAAGGTAACTGTAATACTCTCTAAGGGGAATATCGTGAGATGATCTAAGAGCTTCAAATGTGAGTATTCTCGTGGGCGTGAATAGAGAATGGACATCCACAAATCCATTATCAATCCACTAGGAGAATTGTTTAGGGTTGTCACAGCTAGGTGGGAATAAAGGGCAGTGAGCGAAACGTAGCAATGGTAAATAAGGCGAAAGTAAGCCCGCCGAATATTTAACGGAGTCCCAGATACGAAGCGTATGAACCATACATGGGCCAAACCCTTGAGAATGTTTTGAGGGAGGTAGCCATGGAACAGAAGCGACAGGAATGGGGTGGGAAACAGTAAGATCAATAACAGCCCAAAGAGGCATTTGGTATGTGTCATGAAGATGGGACAGTGGAGCTATATTCGCTGCTGAGTAGTAAGCCTGAAGATTAGGAACTGAGAAACCCCCATTATCTCGACGAGCGTACAGAGTACGTCTATTGACACATGTAGGACCCCAAATAAACTTCAAAAGCTTGTGTTGGTGAATACGTATTATGTGGGAAGCAACCGGGACAGGCAGCACTCTAAAAAAATACAGCAATTTAGGAAGGTAAGTCATATGGACTGCAGAAATTCTACCCAACCAAGACAACGGAAGGTGGGACCAGGAGGATAACATGTCAGAAAGCTTCCGAAAAAGAGGAGGAAAATTAGCCTGATAAAGACCGTTGTATGTGGGAGTAAGGTGTGTACCCAGATAAGGCAGCGAGGGGAGCCATTGAAACAAGAAATTTGTTTTCAAGGAGGTCAATTCTAAAGGAGAAAGATTCACAGACATCGCTTTCGATTTGGTAGGATTAACCCATAGACCCGACAGAGATGCAAAAAACTCCAAAAGGGAAAACAGGTTAGGCAATGAGATTATCAGTAAGGTTAATGTCAAAAGGTTATCTTTCGCGAACAAGGAAATTTTCTGGTTGGTGCCTGCAACCGTGTTTTGTGCTTTGTATTCCAATATTATGCACCACATAAGACACCACATTCTAAAAGTATGTATTATTGTGCATTTGCTTGTGCTTTGACCACTGTGCATGCACAGAAAAGTCTGTGCATATACATTACAATACACTTATATGTATGGCTTAACAAGACCTTTTACAAATCAAAGGTTTTTCTTTTAATATATCATTTAAGGATGGATGTGTATATTTGGGGCTCTATTCATAACAGATTTACTGTATGGCTGTGACAAGCATTTACAAGCCACAGAAAAAATTGTCATGTTTAGACTAAGATAGTTGTTTTCTATGATCTTCAGTATCTAGTAGCCATAATGCTGTGTTTTTCTGGTTGAGGTATTGCAAGAAAAATGCTGCCAATAAATGGTCCTGTGATTATAGGAGATAATCATATTAAACAAAATGCAGCACATTTTTATTGTGGCTGTGTAAATATTTGTCACATTCATATAAGATTTTTTTTTTAAATAGACCCTTTGATGTGGATTTGTTTCTTATATGGTATGCATATATAAAAAGTTAACAGCAGCTAGATAGACCCAACAACAGTAGAGAAAATCAGTTCAGTCTTAGCTTGCATTCTTTTGGGCACTAAAATTCTGCATGCATACACTGTAGCCTGTGTGTTTGTACACATTGCAGGCACATAGGCAGCTCAGGGAGTATATTATTTTCTTGTTCTCCCATGTGGGAATCAGGCCCAAACACTTCCTAAATTATGTCTGTCTGCTTTATTTTGTTTACTCCATTCCTCCAAAATACAGATGAGAAAGAAAAAAAAATACCATGATCAATAGCCTTTAAAATGTTGCCAAATTAAAAGTAATTTAAAATAAATTTTATCAATTTGCATCTAATTTTAAAGTCATTATAATTTAATGAATATCTGTTAATGATAATCACAGCTTAACGAGAATCAATGTTAATTGTATCTAAACAAATGACATTGACAATTAAAAATGAATGGTAAGGAAACAGACATTTATAAAGCCTGTCAAAATACAAATATGTTGTTAATCACTTTTTACATGTCAAGGTACATAACCACAAATAATACTAAACACGTGTCAAACATTCTTAAAATAGTAGATTTCTATAGATAATATACAGTATGTCATCTGACTCGAGTGTTTATGCCCCTATCTCTAATTAATGCCATATGCTATATATATATATATTTTTTTATGAACAATGATTCAAGTAACACTTAATTTAACAAGTTGTACAATAAGGTCAATGAAAGACATATGGCCATAGAGCTATTTATAAAATCACAGTGACTACATCATTTTACATGATGCATATTGTAAAATAATGTATATTGAAAAAGAACCCCATTGTCATAAGCAATGTCCAGACTGGTAGCATCACTTTCCTGTATCAGGCTGTGTGTTACCAACCTTTTTGAAAGGCTAACCTAGTCATATATACAAAAAAACACAAATACATGCTTAAAAATTTGTGTTGGTGATTTTTAAGGAATAGGGTACAGATGACCAAAAGGTATTATAATAATTACAAATGTTCCAAGCTGGTAATGTCAGCAAGAGTTATGCCGCGTACACACAACCGTTTTTCGGGTTCTAAAAAATGAAGTTTTTTTTTATGTCATTAAAAACATTATCGTGTGTGGGCTTCAGAGCATTTTTCATGATCTAAAAAATGGGCATTAAAAATTTCGAACATGCTCTATTTTTTCACAATGTTTTTAACGTTGTCGTTTTTAAGGTTGTAAAAAATGGTCATGTGTGGGGTTTAACAATGTGAAAAAAAATGTGCATGCTCAGAAGCAAGTTATGAGATGGGAGCGCTCGTTCTGGTAAAACTACCGTTCGCAATAGAGTAAGCACATTCATCACGCTGTAACAGACAGAAAAGTGCACATCGTCTTTTACTAACACAAAATCAGCTAAAGCAGCCCAAAGGGTGGCGCCATCCGAATGGAACTTCCCCTTTATAGTGCCGTTGTACGTCACCGCGCTTTGCTAGAGCATTTTTTTCACGACCCTTAAAAACTTTGTTTTTTCTAGACTCTTAAAAACTTTGTTTTTTAGAACCCGAAAAACGGTCGTGTGTACACGGCATAACATATTGCAATGGCTGGCTGATGAGGGAGGTTATGTAAAAAATGTGTTATAGGTGACTTTCTGCTAAGCTGAATCCACCTGCTTCAAGATAATGTTGCATTCCTTTGACTTGTAAAAGAATAGAAACAGTTCAGATGTAAAAAAATGCTGTCTTCCAAAATGATACACTTTAGGAGCAGCAGTCTGCTCTTGATTGTGTCTCTGTTTTATTCTCATCTAAACTTTGCTAACAAATCATGTTAAAGGTTTTCCTAAAGGTCACATATGTTCATTATTGTTACCAGTTTTTTGAGTTGTTATTAGTTACACCAGTTACCAAAAAATCATATTATTAAGGCCCCTTTCACAAGGGGGGGATCAGTAATGATCCGCCTCCGTGTGCTCCAAAAGCTCAGCGGGATCCCTCCGTAGATCCCCGCTGAGCCGTCGGATGACAGGGCGGTCTCCGCACACTGTGCAGGGACTCCCCTGTCTTTTCTACGCTCTCCCCTATGGGGATCTGCAGACGGAAGAAAAAATAGGGTTTTCTTCCGTCTGCAAAATCGTATCTTTGCGGAGGCGGGTGATTACGGGTGTCAGCGGATGTTTATCCGCTGACACCCACAATCACATAGGGACCAATGTATGTCCCTTTTTCATCCGCAAACGGATGGATGAAAAAGTGGACATATGGTCCGCACGTGTGAAAGGGGCCTTAGGCTTTAAAAATTTTACAAACTTCCTTGTGTTTTGGTAGTTGTATTAAATATGGATATTTATAGATTAGCCTTATAAGGTGCTATCAATCATTTAATGTAATTGTCTCTATCCTAATAATTGCTGAAAAAGTCTATCATACATAGAAAATCTAAATGCTAATCGTATAACATAAAAGCATTAAAAATGAAAAAAAGAGCATCTCTGAACCTCCTCTTCTGAATCCACCGCTGGGGCTCTTGGCTCCTCCTCTCTGCTTCCCAGTGGGGGGATTGACACAAAAAGTGGGACTTCACCCTCCCTACTCCCTCATCACTGGCTTTGATTGACCACTGGCTCCCGCTGCCCTTAGAAAAGCAAGTGAGGGGAGAAAAGAGCTCCAGATGTGCACAGCACTGGATCAAATAAGGGCTTAGGTAAGTTTAAGGGGGATCAGGGGGGATGCAAATGCCTAAACATGTTTTACCTTAATGCGAGGAATGTTAAGGTAAAAAAAAATGTTTAGGCTTGATGCCGAGTACACACGATCATTTTTCGGCATGAAAAAAAACAAAGTTTTTTTTTTTTTACATCGTGATGAATGTGCTTACTTCCATTATGAACGGTAGTTTTACCAGAACAAGCGCTCCCATCTCATAACTTGCTTCTGAGCATGCGCAGGTTTTTAACGTCATTTTAGCCCACACACGATCATTTTTTACAACCCGAAAAACGACAGTTTAAAACATCATTAAAAAATGCAGCATGCTCGAAAAAAAAATTGTTTTAGTTTTTCAGAACCTGAAAAATGATACGATTTTAAATGGCATTTTTTAAAACAACGTTTTTTTAATGCCGAAAAATGATCGTGTGTAAGCGGCATTAGAACCACTTTAATGAAAAACAAATTTTCTAATTATACTGTATGATGCAGAAAAATATTAAGTAATATGGATTTTCTGGGTACTGTCATGAACTTCACATATGTTGGTTAAAAGTATAAGATATTTACTACACAAATGTATTTTTTTTTAAAGTGAAGAAAAAAACATTCTGAAATCAGGCTGTTCTGATCATCAATTTTGTATTATTTGACCAGTATCTGAGTTAATATTTGTTAGGAACATGTAGACAGCCAGCAGATTACATCTCCATATGTTTCATGGTACTACACTGCTTCTTCAGGAGTATAGGGAGCAGTCCATATCCACGACTGCTGATAAAATATGAAGCTTTGAAACAGTACCAAAGTAAAAAACATAGAAAACCACTGCTGGTTTAAAGTAAGACTGATGAGATGATGAGGCTTTAAACTGGACAAGGTATCCGTAAAAGGTTTCCAGAAGCCCTCAGAGGGGTGATGCCTAATATAGATAGTGTAAAAACTCCAAAGAGAGAACTTGTACCCAATATTTAACATGGAGTCTGCCAAAGACTTTTGTCCAGGTTCACCAGCAGACACTTCACAAAAAATCCCCACTACATATTATCTGCCATCAGACCCTATGTATCTGGATACATAGGTAGCATATTATTAATGGGTTTTCCAAATCATCGGCTTACAGTGTTAGAGAGATCAGCAATACATAGACATCATGTAAGGAATAGTAGGACTGATTTACTAAATGCAAGTAGGCTGTTCACTAGGGATGGGCCAAACACCATCCAACCCTCCCCTGGTACGGTTCGCACCAGAACACCTTGAACAGGCAAAATGTTCTAGCGAACCCTATTAAAGTCTATAGGACATGAACAAAACGGGGACCTGTTATCCAGGGTGAATGTCATATGACGTCCTGGGCTTTCCGGGGGGATATCTCAATGATGCCTGCACCCAGAGGCATCATTGAGATATCATTTTTTAGCGGCGGCGATCCTGCGCACCGTAAGAATGATCATAGCAGCGGTTCCACCGCTAGATCGTTCTTACAGGCGGCGGGAGGGGACATCCCCCCTCCCGCCGCCATCCGGTGCTTCGCCGGGCTCTCCCGTCCCATCGGGGGCCCCGGAGAGATGATCGCCGTCCGCCGGATGTTTGCCATATAGATGACTGGTGACCAGATGGTCACCAGTCATCTCTATGACCGCCACGCCCGGGTCCCCGTAAGTAAACAAACCGCAATTGCGGCTAGTTTGAATGAGGTCTGTGATTTTTTTTTCATGATCTCATTCTTTCCAGCCTCGAGGAGAGATGTGGGGTCTTATTGACCCTGCATCTCTCCTTAAAGAGGACCTGTCACACACATTTCCTATTACAAGGGATGTTTACATTCCTTGTAATAGGAATAAAAGCGTTTGAAAAGAAAATGTAAAAAAAGTGTAAAAAAATTAATAAATAAGTAAAATAACAAATAAATAATAATAATAAAAAAAATTAAATGCCACTGTCCCCGGTAGCTCGCGCTCAGAAGCGTACGCACACGTAAGTCCCACCCACACATGTGAGGTGTCGCCGCGTGCGTTAGAGCATGTGCAACAATTCTAGCACTAGACCTCCTCTGTAACTCTAAACTGGTAACCTGTAAAAAATGTTAAAGTGTCGCCTATGGAGATTTTTAAGTGAACGAAGTTTGGCACCATTCCATGAGTGTACGCAATTTTAAAGCATGACATGTTAGATATCTATTTACTCGGCATAACATCATCTTTCATTTTTTTACCAAAAGATTGGGCTAACGTCACTGTTTTGTTATTTTTTAATTTATGAAACCATTTTTTTTTTTACAAAAAAAGCTGTTTGAAAAATTATTGCGCAAATACGATGCAAGATAAAAAGTTGCAATGACTGCCATTTTATTCCCTAGGGTGTCTGCTAAAAAAACATATATAATGTTTGGGGGTTCTGAGTAATTTTCTAGCAAAAGAATGATAATTTGTACATGTAGGAGAGAAGTGCCAGAATAGGCCCGGGAAAGAGGTGGGTTTTAAAGCCCTGTATTGAAGTGGTTAAAAAAACAATAGTTTTTAAAGGAGCAGTGATTTTAATAATGCTTTGTTAAACAGTAAAATGAAATATTCCTTTAAATATTATGCTTGGGGGGACCCCTTAGTTTGCCTGTAAATTGGTGCATCTGTGCAATGTATAGAACATGCCCCAGCAATAAGGACATTTCTAAAGGAAAAAAAATCATTTAAACTTGCATGCAGCTGTAATGTATTGCCGCCTCCCAGCAATATAGAAAAAAAAATGGGTGCCCCTAAAGTACCTTGTCCCCATGTTTATTTGGACAAGCACTTCTCCGCGACAACCCTGACCAGTGATTGTCAGAGTCCTGGGGCTAATCAGAATATGGAAGCCCCTTTTAACAAGTGGGCCCCCAGATCCTGCCCCTCCTATGTGAATGGGAAACCCCTACCCATTCACCAAAAAAAGTCATAAAATCCACAAGAGACAGTTTTCAACAAATCCTTTATTAAAAAAGGAAAAAAGTGTCCCGCCATGTACATCCACCGATCATGCCATCTGACGACCTGAAAAATCGAAAAAACTAAAAAGTTCGGCCCTGATGGGAGGCTCTCCAGCAAATGCTGTCTCTTCACTTTGACAGCTGTTATATAGGCAAGGGTGGGGCCACCATGTGACATAACCGCATGACCCCGCCCATTCAGCTGTTACATGATGTCAGAAGGGGCGGGTCACTTTTATTTTTTGGTACGTTGGGCAACGTGATTAACGGTGGATGTACATCACGGGACACTTTTTTTAAATAAAGGATTTGTCAAAAACTGTCTCTTGTGGTTTTTACTTTTTTGACACTTTATTGGTGAATGGGACATACCCAATACCCATTCAAATAAGGGGGCGAGATCTGTGGGCCCCTTGTTAAAGGGGGAAAGGGGGAAAGAAAGGAGTCATCGCTCCAGGTGGGATCACTAAATGGTTACAGGTGGTGCAGGATACCGAGGGTGCTGGCGGTGCACTAAGCAAAATGAAGACAAAGAAAAATGGATAGCCGCACTCCAAAACCTGATGGGTGGTCTTTTATTCAATAGACAGCATGTACAAAAATAGGGTCACAGCAGTGGAAACAAGGAACAGCCGACGCGTTTCGCACTGGATCAGTGCTTATTCATGGCTTCATGAATAAGCACTGATCCAGTGCGAAACGCGTCGGATGTTCCTTGTTTCCACTGCTGTGACACTATTTTTGTACATGCTGTCTATTGAATAAAAGACCACCCATCAGGTTTTGGAGTGCGGCTATCCATTTTTCTTTGTCTCCCTTGTTAAAGGGGGTTTCCAGATTCTGATAAGCCCCCACTCGCAGACCCTGACAACCACCGGCCAGGGTTGTCGGAAGGGGCCCTTGTCACCATCAGGGAAGGGGCACCCCAAAGCACCCTCCCCATGTTGATGACAAGTGACCTGGTATAGTTCAGGAGGGGGCGCTCACTCGTCCCCCCTTTTCTTGGCTTGCCAAGCTGATTGCTTGGAAAAGGGTCTACATTTTGAGGGACCCTAACAACATTTTTTTTAAAACAAATGGGCTTAGAGTTCCCCTTGAAATCTATCCCAGACCCAAAGGGCCCCCATGCCATTTTTTTTCTTAATTTTGTCATAGGCTTTCCCTTAACCACTTCAATACACTGTATTATATTTACTACACTGACTGTACTATATACTCTGCACTGTGTTATATACACTACACTGACTGCACTGTATACACTGCACTGTGTTGTATGCACTACACTGACTGCACTATTCACTCTGCACTGCGGTATATACACTATACTGACTGCAATATATACTCAACACTGTATGATTATATACACTACACTGACTGAATTATATACTTTACACTGTATGATTTTATACACTACACTGACTGCATGCTCAATCCAGTAACTAACCTGCCTAATCTCTTTTCATTCATAAACACTATACATAGCCACCGTGTAAGCAGCCTTATACAGTGTTGGGCGTGGCTTAGCCCCTAAACCATATTGGCCAAAGGCACCCTGCCTTTGGCCAATCATGGCTCTCACAGCATAACAAGTACCACCCACAATGGCCAAAGTCATGCATATTCCACAACCTGAACCCCAATCCTCAAACCCCCTTTGCCCCACAATTTCTAAACAAACCCACAGTGCATTGGCCCATCGCAACATAATACCACCCCAACCCAACCCACAACCATAAACCCCCACCTACCAAGAGGTACACACCCCCCCACCCCCCCAATACCACCCCATACACCACATACACAACCACACACCCACCCCCCACCCCCACCCCCACCCCCCACCATCAAATACCCCCACCACATCATGTCAAAAATATACCCCACTACCTTGCATCCCACCACCATAACATTTTTTACCAAAAAAACCCCCAAACAAATTCACTAACTCTGGGGTAAACCCCCACCCCCCCGGCCCCCCCCCCCTTTGTACCCCAACCCAAGGTGAATTTAATGGGGCTCTTCCATATACATTTTTACCCCCCACAACCCCAAAAAACCACTCCCCTTCTACAAAAAACAAAACCCCCCCCCAATACAAAAACTGACACCCCATGACCCCACCTAACCACCACCCCCACCCCTACAAACCCAGATGTGACAATATCCCCAACCCCCCCCCCCCCAACAAGTTACCCCCACCCCCAAACCACCACCCCCCCAAACCCCTGATCCCCCACAACACCTCCCAACCAACCACCCCCCCCCCCCCACCCAACCCCACCCGGTTGTTTCCCCACACCACCACACCCCCCCCCCCCCCCCCCACCAACACCCCACCCACCACCCCACACCACACCCCCCAACCCCCCCCCCCCAAACCCCCCCCCCACCCCAATCCCCACCACACCAAACCCCCCCCAGTCAACAACCACACCACCCCCCATGTGACCCACCCCCCCACCACCCAAACCCACCAATGTGTCAACCTCCCACATAACAATCCCAATCATCACCAACAAAATACCCCATACCTACTCACCTTCCACCCCTCCCCCCCCCCCAAAAACATGTATGACCTGCCCACTGTGTAACAACCAACAAAGATCCCCACCCCCCCAAAAAACCCATCCAATGGCAGAAACAATCTCCCAGGTATATCACCCAACCCTACACACCCCCCAACCTTTACTAACTCTCTGATACCAACTAATCTAATTACCCCTTCACCAATGTACTTAGGATTTATTGGCCTAGTCCCAACAGACTTAGTTAATCCTCTTCCCTTACACCCCACTATATTACAATTTGAGAAATTATTGAAACACAGCTCATTCCGGAGGAAAGCACCCCAATTTATCTGGGCAGAGGAATTCATTACTAGGCACCCAAGGCACATTAGGCTTGGCCATAACACAAACCACCATTCCCACCCCCCCCCAGCAGGTCCAACCCCCCCAGGGGGTTACCCCTCCAGTAACAACATCCACCTCCCTACATTATCAGAACACAACCCCCAAGAACACAGACCCATTAGGAGGGCACAGTACAACTTCCACAAACCCCACCCAAAACCACCAAACCAACCCAAACCCACCAAACACACAAACAAAACAAAACCAACCAAACCAATAAGACCACCCAAAACCCACCAACACCCCACCCAAAAAACCAAAAACACAAAAACCACAAACAACAAAAAACCCAAAACCCCCACCCAAAAACCCAACAAACCACCCAAAAACCTAAAACCCACCAAAACCCACAAACCCCACCCAAAAACCCAAACACCACCCCAAACCAACAAACCCAAAACACACCAACACACCCACACCCACCACACAACACACCCTAAAACCCACCCAAGTACTCCAAAAACCACCCAAAGGGCAAAAAACACAAAAACCAACAAACCACCCAAAACCAAAACCACCACAATACCCCCCAACCCCCCCCAACCAAACAAACCACCCCAACACCCAACAAACCCCCAAAAATCCAAACAAAACCCCCCAAACCACCAAAACCCCCACCAAACACCCAACCACCAACACCACAAAACCACACACCACCAAAAAGGAGATACCCCACCCATAACCCCCAAACCCACCCCAAAAAACCAACAAACCCCCCAAAAACCCAACAAACCCCCAAAACCCAACAACACCCAAAAACCAAAAACAACAACACCCACACACCAAACCAATAACACAACCCACACAACAACCCAAACCACCCCAACACCAACAACCCCCCCACCCCACCCCCCCCACCCACCACACCACCCCCCCCCCCCCCCACCCCCCAACCACAACACCAACACCCCCCCAACCCACCACCCCCCCACCCACCCCCCCCCCCCCCCCAAACACCACCCCCCACAAACCCAACCCCCCCACACCCCCCACCCCCAAACACACCCCCCCCCCCCCCCCCCCCCCCCCCCCCCCCCCCCACCCACACACCACACCCACACCCCACCACCCCCCCCCAACCACCACCCACCCCAACACCACCCCCCAAACAACCCAACCCCCCCCCCCACCACACCCACCACCCACCCCCCACCCCCCCCAACCACACCCCCCCCCCCCCACAACCCAAACCCCCCCCACCCCCACATACCAAACACCACCCACCCCCAACCCACCAACCCCACCACCCACCCCCCCCCCCCCCCCCACCCCCCCCAACCCCACCCCCCACACCCCCCCCCACCCCCACCCCCCCCCCCACCACACCCCCCCCCCCCCACCCCCACCCCCCACACCCCACACCCCACCCCACCCACCCCCCCCCCAATCCCCCCCCCCCACCCCCACCCCCCCCCCCCCCCCCCCCCCCCCCCCACCCCCCCCAAACCACACCCCCCCCCCCCCCCCCCCCCCCCACAACCCAAACCCACACCATAAACACCAACAACCCAACCCAACAACACACACCCACCCACACCCCACACACCCCCCCAAACCAAACCCCCCCACCAACACAACCCCCCCCCCCCCCCCCCCCCAAACACCACACCACCCCCAAACCCCCCACCCCACCCACACCCCCACACCCAACCCCACCACAACCTCCACCCCCCCACCCCCCCCAACCCCCCACCCCACCACCCCACACCCAACCCCCCACCCCCCCCCCACCCACACACCACCCCCCCCCATCACCCCCCCCCCCAACCCCCCCACCACCCCCCCACCCCACACCCCACCACACAAACCCACCCCACACCCCACCCCCCCCACAACCAACCCACCAACCATATAATACCCACCACCCCCAATACCCCCCCCCCCCCACCCCCCCACCCCCCCCCCCCCCCACCCCACCCCCCCCCCACCCCCCCCCACCCCCACCCCCCCCCCCCCCCCCCCCCCCCCCCCACCCCCCCCCCACCCCCCCCCCCCCCCCCCCCCCCCCACCCCCCCCCCCCCCACCCCCCCCCCCCCCCCCCACCCAAACCCCCACCCCCCCCACCCCCCCCACACCCCCCCACCCACCCCACACACCCACCAACCCCCCCACCCCCCCACCCCAAAACCCCACCAACACACCACCCCACCCCCACCACCACCCCCCCCACCCACCCCCCCCCCACCACACCAACCCCAACCCCCACCATTCCCAAACCCACCCCACCCCTACCCCCACCCACCCCCCCCAACCCCCACCCCCCCACACCCCCCACCCCCAACCACCACCCACCCCCCCCCCCCACCCCCACCCCCCCCCACCCCCCAACACCCACCCCCCCCCACCCCACACCCCCCCCAAACCCCCCCACCCCACCCCCCCCCCCCCCCCCCCAACCCACACCCATCCCCCCCCCCCACCCCCCACCCCCCACCACCCACACCACCCCCACACCACCCACCCCCAACCACACCCCCCCCCCCCCCCCCACATACCCCCCACCCCCCCCACCACCACCCACCCCCCCCCCCCACCCCCCCCCCCCCCCCCCCACCCCCCCCCCCCCCCCCCCCCCACCCCCCCCCCCCCCCCCCCCACAACCACACACCCCACCCCCCCCCACCCCACCCCCCCCCCCCCCACCCCCACCCCCCCCCCCCCCCCCCCCCCACCACCCCCCCCAAACCCCACACACCCCCACCCCCCCCCCCCCCACACCAAAACCACCACCCCCCCCAACCCACACACCCACCCACCCACCCCCACCCACAACCCCCCCCCCCCCCACCCCATCCAACACCCCCCTATACCCCCACAACCCCCACCCACCCCCACCCCACCCCACAAACCCCATACCCCACACCAACCACCCACCCCACCAACCACCCCACACCCCCACCCCCCCCCCCCCCACCCCCACACACCCACACCACCCCCCCACACCCCCCCCCCCACCACCCCCCCCACCCACCATCCCCCCCCCACCCCCCCCCCCCCCCCACACAACCCACACCCCCCCCCCCCCCCCCCCCCCCCCCCCAACCCCACCCCCCCCCCCCCAACACCCAACAACACCCCCCATCCCACCCCCCCCCTAACCCCCCATAAATCATCCCCCCCCCCAAACCCACACAACCCCACCCCCCTTTCAAAAACCCCACCACCCCCAACCCCACCACCCCCAAACAGTAACCCAACAACCCCACCCCCCCAAACCCCCCCCCCCCCCCCCCCCCCCCCCCCCACCCCAACACCCCCCCCACAACAAACACACCACAACCTTACCCCCCACCCCCCCACCCCCACCCCCAACCCCACCCCACCCAACATTTACAACCCCAACAAACCAAAACACAACCCCCCATTTGAACAAACCAAACCAATCCAACACACACCAATCCCACACCCCCACCACCAAACCATCACCCACCCCACCCAAAACCAACACCACCCCACACAAACCAAACCCCCCAACATAACACCAACACCCCCACCCCCCAGCTAAACAGTCCCCAACCACAAACTGTCCCCAAACCTACCACCCCCAACCCCCACCCCCCCCCCCCCCCACCAACCTGACCCCCCATCCCCATACCCCCCCCCCCAACCCCCCCCACAGAACCCCCCCCCCAAACACCCCCCCCCCACCAAACAACCCACCCAAAACCCCCACCCACACCACCACACCCCCCCACCCCAACCATACCCCCCCCCTAATAACCCCCCCCCCACCCCAACCCCCCCAACCCCAACCCCAAACCACAACCCCCACCACCACCACCCCAACCAACCCCACCAAACAACCACCACCCCCACACCCAAAACCACCACCAACCCCCACACCCCCCCAACCCCAAAACCCACCCCCCCCCCCACACCAAACATCAAAACCCACCCCCCACCAATGAAAAAAAAAAGTTTTAAAAATGGTTGTTTAAAACAGTTGCATAAAAGTGCACATCCCCCAGTCTGCACTGGACACCCACCCACACAATTGGAGATTAGCTAACACTAAACCACTGCAGACTGTGTGTGTGTTGCCCTACAGCAGTACTATGATTCTCGGTTTTACTATTATAATCTGCAAAGCCACGGTTGTATAGTTCTATACAGCCACAGTTCTATAGCCAGCACTCAGCCTGTGCCCAAAATCAATAGGAATTGGGATGAATGAACGATTCGACCCGAGCATGAGTTTGAGCCTTTCACCCAACACCCAAATTTGCAGGGTGTTTGCCTCGACAAACACCCTGAAATGTCCAGAGCATTCTGTGCCCTGATTTGGCAAAGCTTTGCCCAATTATGGTGCAGTGTAAACTGGTTGTTAAGGAGTGGGCCTCGGCATCCTTAACAACCGATGAGTCATCAGCTGTCACTGGGTTTCCCGCCGACAGCTATAAAAAATAAGTGCCGGTACAAAAAAAGAAGAAAATAACAGTGTGGAGTCCTTCTCTTTGTCCATACCAGGCCTTTCAGGTCTAGTATGGACTTTAACCACTTAAGGACCGCCTACTGCACATTTACGTCAGCAGAATGGCACGGCTGGGCACATCAACGTATATATACATTGATTTTAGTACCCAGCCGTGGGTCGCGGGCGCGCGCCCGCGGGCGCACGCCCGCGACCCGGTCCGAAGCTCCAGGACCGGGACCGTGGAATTCGCGAACCCGATCGCCGCTGGAGTGCGGCGATCCGTCCCTGGAGCGGAAGAACGGGGAGAGCCGTGTGTACACACGGCTTCCCCGTGCTTCTCTGTGGCTGCAGCATCGATCGCTTCATCCTTGTAATAGGGGGACGCGATCGATGACGTCACACCTACAGCCACACCCCCCTACAGTTGTAAACACACACATTAGGTCACACATCCCCTACAGCGCCACCTGTGGTTAACTCCCAAACTGCAACTGTCATTTCCACAGTAAACAATGCAATTTAAATGCATTTTTTGCTGTGAGAATGACAATTGTCCCAAAAATGTGTCAAAATTGTCCGAAGTGTCCGCCATATTGTCGCAGTCACGAAAAAAATCGCTGATCGCCGCTATTAGTAGTAAAAAAATAATAATTAATAAAAATGCAATAAAACTATCCCTTATTTTGTAAACGCTATAAATTTTGCGAAAACCAACCGATAAACGCTTATTGCGATTTTGTTTACCAAAAATACGTAGAAGAATACGTATCGGCCTAAACTGAGGAAAAAAAATGTTTTTTTATATATTTTTGGGGGATATTTATTATAGCAAAAAGTAAAAAATATTGAATTTTTTTTAAAATTGTCGCTCTATTTTTGTTAATAGCGCAAAAAATAAAAAACGCAGAGGTGATCAAATACCACCAAAAGAAAGCTCTATTTGTGGGGAAAAAAGGACGCCAATTTTGTTTGGGAGCCACGTCGCACGACCGCGCAATTGTCAGTTAAAATGAAGCAGTGCCGAATCGCAAAAAGGGGCAAGGTCCTTTACCTGCATTTTGGTCCGGGTCTTAAGTGGTTAAGGAGAACCCCATGCCAAAAAAAAAAACCAACGTAGAGTCACCCCAAAAACCATACCATACTCTTATCCGAGTGTGCAGCCCAGAAGGACGGGAAGGGGAGAGGACAAGTCAGCACCCCCCCTTGAACCATATGGCCACATTATTTTTTATTTTACCAGCCGGGTGCCGGCAATTGTAACCACAAATCATTATAAATGGGATTTGACTATTTTTTTTTTTTTAGAAATGTAATTTTTGCTGTAACCTGTTATATGCATGCTGCAGATGCACCACTTTACAGGCACAATCAGGGGACCCCCCAAGCACTATATGTAAAGGAATGTGTATTTTATTTTGCACTCTAGTTAAAATCACTGCTAGTTTTAAAAAAACAATTATATATATATATATATATATATATATATATATATATATATATATATATATACACATATTGATAAATATCCTCCAGGGCAGTACTGGGACCCCCAGACCACTTTTATGGCCAGTTACTTAATTATTTTTCCTGTTCGGCTCCTATAGACTTAAATGGGGTTCGCCATTCGGGTTAGAATATTTCCCCTGTTCAAGAGTTCTGGTGCGAACAGAGGGGTGTTCAGCCCACCCCTAGTGAGGAAGTCTTGTGAGAACCCGATCTGTTGATAACATAAAAACATACCACTGCAGAGGGGGTGGAGGAGGAAGAAAAAGGAAAATGCCAGACTGTGCTGTAAGTGGTCAAATTAGACTGCGTACACACAATCAAATTTGTCCGCTGAAACTGGTTCGACGGACTGTTTCAGCAGACAAATCCGATCATGTGTATGGGCTAGCGGACATGTCTGACCGGTGGACAAATTTTAAAGCATGCTTTAAAATTTGTCCGCCGGAGACATGTCTGTCGGATATGTCCGCTGGTTAGTACACTAACCAGCGGACATATCTGCCGCACATGCGTCGAATGGATTTGATGCATGCGTGGACGTTTTTTACTTCCTAGTGTGGTGACGTGGCTGCGTCAACGTTACCGCCACGTCACCGTGTGCCGGCGGGGATTTTGATCCGATGGTGTGTACACGCCGTCGGATGAAAATCCGGAGGAGACATGTCCACTGGAAACGGTCCATCGGATAGTTTTAGCGGAAAATGTCCCTCCGTGTGTACGCGGCCTTAGAGAAATAGACTAGAACTTAGCACTGCTGCCAGGGAAATGTAGAAGCAAATTCAGTTTACAAAAATACTATCTTATCTCCAAGATTCTCTCTTCTTTCATTTTCCAAAGTCCCCTGACACTGTGCAGATACTACAGTCTTCCACTCAGCTGAGCCAAGATAAACAACCAGGGCTCAAACTGAACACACATTTAATTGAATAATCTGACATATACTGTATATGTATGAGAATGAGGAGGGGGCAAGTTCTCAACGGGGATGTGACTGGTTGTGTTGGACTCCAGATTTTCCAAAATGGTGGCTTTGGGCAATAAGAAAAAGGTCCAATGTTATAGCAAACCCCTCTTTATCTAGCCTTATTAAAGCACATGTAATGGCACTCATAGCTATGCAGGTTTGTGAATTCAAGCAAAGAGATCTTACCACTGAAGTCACCAAGAAACATAAGCACCATCAGGTAGTTTAATATTCAACATCTACCAGAAACTTGACATATTGGTTTTGGGTGGGCCAGCTCTATCCCCCATTAAAGAAATCTCAAACATTTCAGTAATTAAAGAATGAGTTGCCAGTTCTGGGTTATGGATTATTAATTTTTTTTAAGTAGTTATGTGCCTCATTAAACACACATTAATGGTGATGCAGCATCTACAGTATTTGTTGTGCTATGTAATGCAAGTTTTGCAACACTTGGCTAACTCTGTTCTCTTTTTCTTTTCTGTTTCAGGTACGTTGACTATGCTTTTTCCAGATTTTAAGATTCATTTCTGCTGCCACAATCTTCAAGTTTGGATTTTAAAAACAGTATGGTTTTCTGCTTTTTGATATGATAATTGTTTACAAGTCTTGATGTTCTAGTTGATTATCAGAATTGTGTCAGTTATTGTCAAAATTGTGTTAGGTATTTAGTATGCATTTTTCCTGCCGGACTAACTTATTTATTTGATTCAATATAGCATGATGCATATGTTTTTACAGTAGTGATTTTGTAAAACAAATTTACTTAATGCCTTATTGGAGCTTGCACAGAATACTTAAGACTTTTATCAAATTAAATATCTTACAATGATTGAATACAATACAATACAGAAAAGCAAAGTTTAATTTCAGTCTGCAAAGTGTCTTCCTTCTTCTATGGAAAGTTTTAGGTTTGCAATACTAGGCTATACAGTTCACTTGATGATCTCTATCTATCTATCTATCTATCTATCTATCTATCTATCTATCTATCTATCTATCTATCTATCTATCTATCTATCTATCTATATATCTATCTATCATTTATGTCTGATTATGTATCTGTAAAATTAAGGTGTGCAATGGTTTGGGCTTTGTAAATTCAAGGTGTGCACTGGATTGGATCTGTATAAAGTAGGTGGGCACACAATTGTGGGTCTGTAAAATCCATGTATTTGGGTGTGCACTGGTTTGGGTTCAATTTAATTTAGGTGTGCATTGGTTTGGGTTCTTTGGAATTTAGGTGTGGTGTTTCTGTTATGGACATATTGGGATGTGGTGTGACTCATGGCACCTTCAATATTATCCCCATTTTCTTCTATTGTGCACTAGCTTGGGTTCAGTATGAACTATGGGCTAGATTTAGATACAATCGTCTATATTTAGGCCGGCGTAACGTATCTCAGATACACTACGCCGTCATAACTTTGAGCGGCAGGTAAGGTATTCGGAAAGAACCTGCGCCCTAAGTTACGGCGGCGTAGCGTATCTGGTGCGGCGTAAGCCCGCATAATTCAAAATAGGAAGGAGGTGGGCATGTAGTATTCAAATGAGCCGTGACCCCACGTAAATGAAGCATCTAACGAACGGCCGTCCGTGGACGTGTCCCAGTGCACATGCGCGAAAATCACATCAGAAATACTCATTGATAACGTCGTGAACGTATCTTACGCCTAGCCCCATTCCCGAATGATTTACGCAAACTACATAAACAACAGAAAATTTGACGCTGTCCCGACGTCCATACTTAACATTGCCTGCGCCTCATATAGCAGGGGTAACTTTACGCCGGAAAAAGCCGTACGCAAACAACGCAAATAGATACGCCGGGTGCAACTACGTTTGTGAATCGGCATATCTACCTAATTTGCATATTCGACGCATAAATCGACAAAAGCGCCACCTAGCGGCCAGCGTAATTATGCAACCAAGATACGTCGGCGTAAGAGACTTAAGCCGCTTGTATCTTAGCTAAATTCCGCCGTATCTTGTTTTCTGAATACAGAAAAAAGATACGCCAGCGCATCTTAGAAGTTATGCGGCGTATCTCGAGATACGCCGACGTATCTTCTTTCTGAATCTAGCCCTATGTGTGCACAGTTTTGGAGTGTGCAGAATCTAGGGAGGAATTTACTAAAATTGGAGCAGACAGAAATTTGCTTTTATTTTCAGCATATTCAGTTAAGCTTTAAAAATGAAAGATACAGTCTGGACACACTGTATATGGTGCTGTAGAATCTAGGTGTCCACTGGTTTGCCACCTTTGGAATCCAGGTGTTCAATGTATTTACAATCTAAGCATGCACCAATTTGGTGTCTTTATTAGTACAGCGGTACTACATATTGCATCTAATGGAGATTAAGGGTTGGTGTTCAAGGGTGTCAGATTTAGCAAGATAAACTCAGCATGCTTTCAGGTTAAAATGGCTAGCATTTCTGATAATTTTGAGCTACTTTTAGAACACATTTGTAACATGTTTTTAAGCATTCACGATGGCTTGTTAAGAGAAATAAAAGCAATGCAATGCATGGCAAAATAAACCACAAGCAAATGTGAAACCTACGTTAAACCAGCTATACATGGTTCAGCAAGGACTGGCCAAATTGTAACCCATGTATGGTCACTCTGGTTGAAAAAAAGTCCATCTACCAATCAACTTCTGTACAAACTGTCTGCTGGATGTTTCCTGCTTACTCAGTGCTGCATGCTCTAGCCTGCAATGCTGATCAGTGTATTTTGATGCAGTGAATATAATGTTACAGTGAGGAGGATTCCCTCATCCACCTTGAATGTGTGAATGGAGAAATTGGGTCAGCTTTTTTTTTTTATCCCACTGGCTAAGAGGACAAAAAACGGATTCATGTATGAGCTGCCTTAGTTCAGAATTCAAACAATGCATTTAGGAAGTTTTAAGGGTTCAAGCTGACAAGTAAAAGTAAAATATTTTGTCTAGAGAAAGCAAGTCAATGGTTTATTTATTAGCAAGGCATAGATCTTTTGTCACCTCCAGGAATGTTAAGGGTTGGACTCTCACACTCTAGCAGGTCTTTATCATATGTCTAAACTGAGCAAATGTGGTTTTCCCTTAGTAAAGCTCAGAAAGCCCAATCATAGGTGAACCCCCATAAAAATGTATAGTTCTTTAAGCTAAATAATAACTACTAGAAACTTTATTATGTATATTTTTAGTTAATGTCTATACATAATGCATACACACATACCTCTCAATGGCTATTGATGATATACGTTTATTTCTTTATCTACTTACATGTATCTCCCTTCATTAAACCATTATTATTCATTATGCATTTCTAATACATGCAATGTAAGAGTGATGTGATTTGTTGTTGCAATATTCTTAGAATGAAATTCCAAGAGTAGCAAGTCAATAAACATAAAACACTCTAAAAGGGGTGTTTAAAGTAAGGATTTTCCCATCTTCTGTGCCTTCTATGTTGTAATGTTCTCACACTTCCTACTTTAGTAATATAACATGAAGAACAGTTTTTTTTCTCTTTAGCCTTGTAAAATGTTTGGCCCAGATTCACAAAGAGTGGGCGCACATTACGCCGCCGTATCGCAAACGGCGTACGCTGCGCTGACACAGCGCGGAGAGGCAAGCACTGCATTTAGCAAGCTATTGCTCCCAACGCTGCATCGGCGTGGCGTAGGTTTCAAAGGCGCAGACCGGCGTAGGTGGAAGTGGGAGTGACCCCATGCAAATGATGGTCCGAGCATGGTGCAGTGTTTTATGCCCGGCATATCACTAACTGCGCATGCGCCGCGATGTACCTGTGACGTGGGCGCATGAAACACCACCCTTGTGCGCATGCTCACAACCACGCCGGCACAAATGCCTAAGCTACGCCTGATCACCACGTACGGAGTGAACATAACGTACGCCGAATATGCTGCCCTGTGTTTTCTGATGCAGACCTTTGCATGTCTATTGCTGGGTTGTGCCTCATCTATGGGGAATAACTTTACGCCGGATGTACAATTTACGCGCACCTCGCGTACCATGCGTCGGGCGCACGTACGTTCATGAATCACCGTATTTCCCTCATTTGCATGTTTAAATGCTTAATCAATGGGAGCAGCAACATGCATCCAGACGAAAAGTGCGCCCACACTACGCCAGCATATGTAAGCTACGTCGGTGTAGGCTGGCCAATTTTTAGGCGTATGTTGGGCGTATGTTGGTTTGTGGGTCTGGCGCACAGATACGCCGGCGCACATGTGCGCTTACCGGCGCAAATTTTCACTTACGTCGGCGTAAGTGCTTTGTGAATCTGGGCCTTTGTTCTTTTTCTCTAAGTGCATTCACATAATTCCATTATTATTAAATCCACTGTTATGTTTCATATTGTAGACAACATTGAAAGCATACTTAAAAGTAAAGTTATATAAATACCCCCCTGTACCTGCAGAAAGTATTGCACAAGTAGGTAGAACAATTCAACAGAAGCTATTGAATATTATTCAACTGGCCTCAACATTACAGTTTTTTTTATGAAGATTTAAAAAAAAAATGAAAAATTAGATGTCACTTACAACGTATAGAGATGGGCCACTGCACACACTTCTAGGGATATTGGCCCAGGTGAAATCTATAAAAAAAAGCATGTAAAATATGAAGCAAGCAGCAGGCAGGTGCACTTAGCGAGACTTACAAAAGGAATAATTTTCCATAGTAATTAATAAATGTCAATGTTTTGACAGGGCACAGCCTGCCTTTTTGAAGACAAATACAAGAGTGATGCACACAGGTATAAGTTGCCAAAGCCCTTTCCACCACTACCCTCAGTGATGGCAAAAATAAGTGCATTACAAATTACACTTATTTATGGTTATGCCATCATTATTATATATATATATATATATATATATATATATATATATATATATGTATGTATGTGTATTATATATATATATATATATATATATATATATATATATATATATATATATACACATATATATATATATATATATATATATATATATATATATATATGTATATAATGAGAGCATGTTGTTGCTCCTAGTGCCTTTAGTAGTGTTAATAAAAATGTGTTAAATTATAAAGTTCAAACAAATCTGAAGCCTTCCTCGTTATTATCCCTGGTAAATAATATAAGTGAATACACAACTATAAGTGAACATTTTCATATTTTCATATACAGTCACCAACAGCTCAGTCTGGGTGCTGGAAGTGCACTATGCAGAAATTTCACAGAACAAACACAGTGGCATATATACTATATATACACACTATATTATCAAACGTATTGGACATGGATGAGCGAGTTTGGGGTGGAGGAAATTGATTGGCCTGCACAGAATCCTGACCTCAACCCAATAGAACACCTTTGAAATAAATAAGAGCGGAGACTTGCGAGTCAGGCCTTCTCGTCCACATCAGTGCCTGACCTCACAAATTTACCTTTTACAGGGAGACTTGATCGATGACGTCAGACCTACAGCCACACCCCCCTACAGTTGTAAACACACACAAATCCTACAGCGCCCCCTGTGGTTAACTCCCAAACTGCAAATGTCATTTTCTTCAATAAACAATGCAATTTAAATGCATTTTTTGCTGTGAAAATGACAATGGTCCCAAAAATGTGTCAAAATTGTCAGAAGTGTCCGCCAAAATTTCGCAGTCACGAAAAAAATCAGCGCCATTAGTAGTAAAAATAAAAATAAAAATAAAAAAATGCAATAAAACTATCCCCTATTTTGTAAACGCTATAAATTTTGCGCAAACCAATGGATAAACGCTTATTGCATTTTTTTTTACCAAAAATAGGTAGAAGAATACGTATCGGCTTAAACTGAGGAAAAAAATAATTTTATATATGTTTTGGGGGATATTTATTATAGCAAAAAGTAAAAAATATTGCATTTTTTTTAAAAATTGTCGCTCTATTTTTGTTTATAGAGCAAAAAATAAAAACCGCAGAGGTGATCAAATACCACCAAAAGAAAGCTCTATTTGTGGGGAAAAAAGGATGCCAATTTTGTTTGGGAGCCACGTTGCACGACCGCGCAATTGTCTGTTAAAGAGACACAGTGCCGAATTGTAAAAACGCCTTTGGGCATTTAGCAGCATATTGGTCCGGGGCTTAAGTGGTTAAAAACGGTGTTGCCCACACACCATCGTTTTTGAAAAATGATGAACAAAGCGTGGTGACATACAACACGTACAACGGCACTCTAAAGGGGAAGTTCTATTCGCCTTGGGGCTGCTTTTAGGTGATTCCTTGTTAGTAAAAGACGATTTGCGCTTTTTCTGTCTGTTACAGCGTGATGAATGTGCTTACTCCATTATGAATGGTAGTTTTACCAGAACAAGCACTTCTGTCTCATAACTTGCTTCTGAGCATGCACGGGTTTAAAACGTCGTTTTAGCCCACACACGATCATTTTTTACAACACAAAAAACTATCATTTTCAAAAACGACATAAAAAATTAAAGCATGTTCAAAAAAATGTTGGTTGTTTTTCAGAAGACAAAAAACTATGTGAAGCCCACACACAATCATTTTAAATTACGTTTTTAAAAATTTCATTTTATTTCATCGCAAAAAACAACCATGTGTATGCAGCATTAGGCCTAATGCCGCGTACACACGGTCGTTTTTTGCGATGAAAAAAAACTACGTTTTCTGTGAAGTAAAAAACGACGTTTTTGAAACGTCACTTTTCAAAGACAATTTTGCATACACACCATCGTTTTTTCACAAAAAGCGAGGTTACGTTCACCACTCTTTTCCATTGAAGCTCGCTTCATAACTAGCTTCTGGGCATGCGCGGGTTGAAAAACGTCGTTTTGAACGACGTTTTTGCTACACACGGTGACTTTTTGTGAAACAAAAAACGACGTTTTGAAAAACGACACAAAAAATTCAAGCATGTTGGAATTTTTTTTTGGTCGTTTTTTTTAAGACAAAAAACGACGTTTTGCCCACACACGATCAATTTAAATGACGTTTTAAAAAACGTCGTTTTTTGTCATTGCAAAAAACGACCGTGTGTACGCGGCATAAGACTGGGATGCAATTAAAACATTTGGTAATATAGTGTATGCAAACTTGTGACACTAAAAATTTTAGATCACCATTCAGTGTTAAAGGGGTTGTAAAGGTTTTTTCCCTAAATAGCTTTCTTTACCATAGTGCAGTTCTCCTTCACTTACCTCATCCTTTGATTTTGCTTTTAAACACTTGCTTACTGGGCACATATACCCCCCTCCTGCCTAGGTGAAATTTCAGCTTCCAGCACTGTGTCGCTTTAACTGACAATTGCGCGGTCGTGCGACGTGGCTCCCAAACAAAATTGACGTCCTTTTTTCCCCACAAGTAGAGCTTTCTTTCTGTGGTATTTGATCACCTCTGCGGTTTTTATTTTTTGCGCTATAAACCAAAAAAACATGACAATTTTGTAAAAAAAAAATAATATTTTTTACTTGTTGCTATAATAAATAGCCCAATTAAAAAAAAAAAAAAAAAAAAAAAATGTTCTCAGTTTAGGCCGATACGTACTGTATTCTACATATTTTTGGTAAAAAAAAACTGCAATAAGCAACTGGTTTGTGCAAAAGTTATAGCACCTACAAAATAGGGGACAGAATTTTTTTTTTATTATTATTTCTTTTACTAGTAATGGCGGCGATCTGCGATTTTTATTGGGACAGCGACATTATGGCGGACACATCGGACACATTTTTGGCACCATTCACATTTATACTGCGATCAGTGCTATAAATATGCACTAATTACTGTATAAATGTGACTGGCATTGAAGGGGTTAACACTAGGGGGTGAGGAAGGGGTTAAATATGTTCCCTGTATAGTGTTCTAACTGTGTGTGGAGGGGGGGTGACTGGGGGAGGTGACCGATCTGTGTCCCTATGTACAAGGGACACAGATCGGTCTCCTCTCCAGAGACAGGACGCTGTCTCTGTGTAATACGGCAATGAGAGATGATCTCATATGTTTACATATGAGATCATCTCTCATTGGCCGCGCAGATCGCATAGCAAACGGCCACTCTGATTGGCCGTTCGCCACGATCTGTGATTGGTTGTGTCCAAGGGACACGGCCAACACAGAATTTCCCCGCTGCACGCTCGGGAGCGCGTGCGGGGAACGCCCAAAGGGGAGGCCATCAATTGACGGCCTGTTGGCAATTCAGGTCTGCGCTGTAGCCGTCATTCGGCTATAGCGCGGATCTCAAGTAGTTAAATGTACTTATTTCTTCTGAGAACTCCACACTTCCTGTTCTTCTGTCTGTAACTACACGCAGTAATGCAACACTTTTTTTTTTTACCTTTTTCTTACCTTTACAATCCCTTTAACCAGTATACAATTCAATTTTTTTTCACTGGTAGGACATTAAATTTTAAGTCACTCTCATACAACACACCAAGCTTTGTGAATACTGCTACAACATGAAGTAGCACTGTGAAAAATGTAGCTTCTCCTCTTATATATACTAATGGAATGTGCTTGCATATATAAGATGAGAAGCTACATGTTCACAGTGCTACCTCATGTCGTAGCAGTATTCACTATTCACAAAGATTTGGTGTGTTGTAAGATATTTATATGTGGATAAAGACTTACTTTCGTGGACCTAAATATACAGAATATATAGTTTTCAGGAAGGGGTTAAACAATACTAGAAGGATCTTGGGCATTTCAAAGGATAATTTGTTTACATATGTACACATGTGGTGAGAATTGCTATTTTGTCTTAAACAATACAAGAATGGTCCTAGGAATTTCAAAAGTAGTGTATTCAGCTGTCATAGGCCAAGGGACATTGCATGTCAGCCATAATATCAAAAGTGCTTGTATGATCAACCAGCTTCGTCTACATTCTAGTGAATGGGGAGTAGGTGAATATTAGTGGTGGTTGATTTGGCAAAAATTTAAGCCAGAAGAACTGGGTAATCCTGAAGATGGTTCATAGGGCTAGTGCTTATTTTTTATTTTATTGTAATGTTTTGTGTATACTCTGTTGGACTTTTCATCTCATATCTAATAAACACTGCACTTTCTGCAAAAGAACCAAAGTTGCCTGAAAAGTCATTAGGAGGAGGTTACGTTCTACATATGTGCACTCCTACTTCAATGATAACACTTTTTTATTTATTTATGTATTAATATTTTTCTACAACAAACATTCCTTCTAACAAAAGTGCTCATGGTAGCTTAGGGCTCTCCCAGAGAAAGGAGGTCTGGGTGTGGGCCGGTGCAGCAGGGAGCTGCATGTTCCTAACAGTAGCTAAGAGGTTCTGAAGTGCTGTTGGAAAAACCCTACATAATAAATTCTAGTGTAAAGGACTATTGTTTTTTAATTGTGTGAGGTGAGGGGACTGTGTTCTTAATGCTCAATGCTTAACATCCCTGGCAGTAATCCCGAGTCTGGCTCGGGGTGGAAATCCACTATCATTAGCGGTATCCCCAAGCCATACTCAGGATCGCATCGCAGTATCCAGGCATGGTTACTTACCTTGTCCCCTGGATCCAGCGATGTCTCCCTGCTCTGTGAGCGAGCTGTGTCCTCTTACAGTACATGCACTTTTATATTCTAAAAACTGTTCTTTCTGCCTGGAAACTAGAGATTGTCCATAGCAGCCAAAAAGTGTCCCTTTATGTCAAAAGTGGTTTTAGAGCAGCTAGAAAACAGCAATAATAAATTAGAATCACTTGAACAGTTGAGCGATAGCGATTTGTGGGGAAATTCGTCATCAAAGGCCAAGTACACACGATCAGACATGTCCGATGAAACATGTCCGACGGACCGTTTTCATCGGACCATGCTGAAGTGGTCTGTTGGTCTGATGTGTGTACACACCATCGGACAAAAATCCCATCGGACCAGAACGCGGTGACGTAGAACACAATGACGTGATGAAAAAACAAAGTTCAATGCTTCCAAGCATGTGTCGACTTGATTCTGAGCATGCGGGGGTTTTTGGTCCGATGAATTCGTGTACTAACCATCGAACCTGTCCGACGGACAGGTTTCCAGCGGACAGGTTTCAAAGCATGTTTTGAAACTTTGGTCCGCTGGAAAACGGTCCGATAGGCCGTACACACGATGGACCAGTTTCAGCGGACATGTTCGATCGTGTGTTCGTGGCCAAACACTGATAGTAATGACAGCGACAATTCTGCAACTGAGCAAATTTCAGTGTTTTTGTTTTGATTACATTATGGATTAATTTTTATTATTATATTATTATTTGTTATAATTATTTATAGTTATTAAGTGGTCTTGCATAGCAAGAGCACTTACTATTCTCTCACATATATATTATTATTATTTTTATAGCCAAATTTACCACCCTAACTCCTCCCACAGTTTTTACGCTACATAGACGAGTAATATATCAAATCGAGCGGCTTGTTCCCGAATAGTGGGCTATTACTTTGTGGAACGTTTCGCCAAATCGTTCGCGAAATATCATCATATTTGCGGCGAAATTTTCCCATAGGAATGAATGGTGAGAGCTAGAGCACAGAATGGCAAAAACGGAAAAATCATTACATGATTTGTAAACTGCGACCACTCCCTCATTTTCAAGCCGACCTACACAAATCTTATATCAAAATGTTCAGCTGTCCCTGCTGACACTACACGTGTTGACGACTAAGCGATCGGTCAAATGGTTTTCAAGATACAGACATTTGTTTGTAACACACGCCATCCATCATTTCAATGAAAGTCAATGGAGGAAAGAAAATTGAAAACTGAATATTGCAAGGCAATTTGTAAACTGCGACTGTGCCTTCAAATTTAATATTTTAGAGACATACTATACATCAGGTTGAAGGTCTGGGTCTTGTGATTCGTAAAATATAAAGATATTCGCTGTGCGATTTATAGTTTTTAAAATACAATCATTTGAAGAAGCACAGTAAAAAACAAGCCAGAATCTGAGTGGCTGTTTAGAGTGGCTGCCTGCATGTGTTTACATTGGTTTCCTAGGAGACGATGTCTCCTCACACACAGCTGAGGGGCTTTCTATAGCTCCTCCCACACAGCTGTGAGGTGATATGGCTCTGTTTTTCAGGCATATCCCACTTTTAAGTAAACAATGGGGTTTATTTACTAACGCTGGAAAGCGCAATATAAGGCTCACTTCTGCACACAAACCAATGAGCTTCCAGGTTTTATTACCAGGCTTAACTGAACAAGCTGGGGTTAGAAGCTTATTGTTTTTTCTGCAGAAGTGAGCCTGATATTGCGATTTCCAGCATTAGTAAATAAACCCTAGTGTGTACTTAAAAGCGGGGTATGCCTGTATTTGGCTCTGTGTAACTTCTGCATACTCTGCATATAGAAACCATCCATAGCATCCAGTCCATAGAAACCATCCATAGCAACCAGACCATAGCAACCCTCCATAGCAACCACTCCATAGCAACCACTCCATAGCAACCGTCCATAGCAACCAGTCCATAGCAACCAGTCCATAGTAACCACTCCATAGCAACCAGACCATAGCAACCAGACTATAGCAACTGTCCATAGCAACCAGTCAATAGCAACTGTACATAGCAACCCGCCCATAGCAACCCGTCCATAGCAACCCGTCCATAGCAACCCGCCCATAGCAACCCGACCATAGCAACCAGTACATAGCAACCAGACCATAGCAACCAGACCATAGCAACCCCTCCATAGCAACCCCTCCATAGCAACCCCTCCATAGCAACCCGTCCATAGCAACCCGTTTTTGATGGGGCAAATAGGATGGCGCAGTTTTGATGGGGTAGTTTTTGATGAAGCAGTTTTTGATGGGGCAATGGATCGAAATGGATAGACACATTGTTGGATCACATTTACATCTCCAGGGGCACCGTCTCCAGTCTGGAGTATTGGTGAAGGCAAGAACACGTCACACAATTTCCCCAGAAATTGTACCTTTTCTAGTTATTATTATTTTTATAGCCAAATTTACCACCCTAACTCCTCCCACAGTTTTTACGCTACATAGACGAGTAATATATCAAATCGAGCGGCTTGTTCCCGAATAGTGGGCTATTACTTTGTGGAACGTTTCGCCAAATCGTTCGCGAAATATCGTCATATTTGCGGCAAAATTTTCCCATAGGAATGAATGGTGAGAGCTAGAGCACAGAATGGCAAAAACGGAAAAATCATTACATGATTTGTAAACTGCGACCACTCCCTCATTTTCAAGCCGACCTACACAAATCTTATATCAAAATGTTCAGCTGTCCCTGCTGACACTACACGTGTTGACGACTAAGCGATCGGTCAAATGGTTTTCAAGATACAGACATTTGTTTGCAACACACGCCATCCATCATTTCAATGAAAGTCAATGGAGGAAAGAAAATTGAAAACTGAATATTGCAAGGCAATTTGTAAACTGCGACTGTGCCTTCAAATTTAATATTTTAGAGACATACTATACATCAGGTTGAAGGTCTGGGTCTTGTGATTCGTAAAATATAAAGATATTCGCTGTGCGATTTATAGTTTTCAAAATACAATCATTTGAAGAAGCACAGTAAAAAACAAGCCAGAATCTGAGTGGCTGTTTAGAGTGGCTGCCTGCATGTGTTTACATTGGTTTCCTAGGAGATGATGTCTCCTCACACACAGCTGAGGGGCTTTCTATAGCTCCTCCCACACAGCTGTGAGGTGATATGGCTCTGTTTTTCAGGCATATCCCACTTTTAAGTAAACAATGGGGTTTATTTACCATAGCAACCAGACCATAGCAACCCCTCCATAGCAACCCCTCCATAGCAACCCCTCCATAGCAACCCGTCCATAGCAACCCGTTTTTGATGGGGCAAATAGGATGGCGCAGTTTTGATGGGGTAGTTTTTGATGAAGCAGTTTTTGATGGGGCAATGGATCGAAATGGATAGACACATTGTTGGATCACATTTACATCTCCAGGGGCACCGTCTCCAGTCTGGAGTATTGGTGAAGGCAAGAACACGTCACACAATTTCCCCAGAAATTGTACCTTTTCTAGTTATTATTATTTTTATAGCCAAATTTACCACCCTAACTCCTCCCACAGTTTTTACGCTACATAGACGAGTAATATATCAAATCGAGCGGCTTGTTCCCGAATAGTGGGCTATTACTTTGTGGAACGTTTCGCCAAATCGTTCGCGAAATATCGTCATATTTGCGGCAAAATTTTCCCATAGGAATGAATGGTGAGAGCTAGAGCACAGAATGGCAAAAACGGAAAAATCATTACATGATTTGTAAACTGCGACCACTCCCTCATTTTCAAGCCGACCTACACAAATCTTATATCAAAATGTTCAGCTGTCCCTGCTGACACTACACGTGTTGACGACTAAGCGATCGGTCAAATGGTTTTCAAGATACAGACATTTGTTTGCAACACACGCCATCCATCATTTCAATGAAAGTCAATGGAGGAAAGAAAATTGAAAACTGAATATTGCAAGGCAATTTGTAAACTGCGACTGTGCCTTCAAATTTAATATTTTAGAGACATACTATACATCAGGTTGAAGGTCTGGGTCTTGTGATTCGTAAAATATAAAGATATTCGCTGTGCGATTTATAGTTTTCAAAATACAATCATTTGAAGAAGCACAGTAAAAAACAAGCCAGAATCTGAGTGGCTGTTTAGAGTGGCTGCCTGCATGTGTTTACATTGGTTTCCTAGGAGACGATGTCTCCTCACACACAGCTGAGGGGCTTTCTATAGCTCCTCCCACACAGCTGTGAGGTGATATGGCTCTGTTTTTCAGGCATATCCCACTTTTAAGTAAACAATGGGGTTTATTTACTAAAGCTGGAAAGCGCAATATAAGGCTCACTTCTGCACACAAACCAATGAGCTTCCAGGTTTTATTACCAGGCTTAACTGAACAAGCTGGGGTTAGAAGCTTATTGTTTTTTCTGCAGAAGTGAGCCTGATATTGCGATTTCCAGCATTAGTAAATAAACCCTAGTGTGTACTTAAAAGCGGGGTATGCCTGTATTTGGCTCTGTGTAACTTCTGCATACTCTGCATATAGAAACCATCCATAGCATCCAGTCCATAGAAACCATCCATAGCAACCAGACCATAGCAACCCTCCATAGCAACCACTTCATAGCAACCACTCCATAGCAACCACTCCATAGCAACCACTCCATAGCAACCCGTCCATAGCAACCACTCCATAGCAACCGTCCATAGCAACCAGTCCATAGCAACCAGTCCATAGTAACCACTCCATAGCAACCAGACCATAGCAACCAGACTATAGCAACTGTCCATAGCAACCAGTCAATAGCAACTGTCCATAGCAACCCGCCCATAGCAACCCGTCCATAGCAACCCGTCCATAGCAACCCGACCATAGCAACCCGACCATAGCAACCAGTCCATAGCAACCAGACCATAGCAACCAGACCATAGCAACCCCTCCATAGCAACCCCTCCATAGCAACCCCTCCATAGCAACCCGTCCATAGCAACCCGTTTTTGATGGGGCAAATAGGATGGCGCAGTTTTGATGGGGTAGTTTTTGATGAAGCAGTTTTTGATGGGGCAATGGATCGAAATGGATAGACACATTGTTGGATCACATTTACATCTCCAGGGGCACCGTCTCCAGTCTGGAGTATTGGTGAAGGCAAGAACACGTCACACAATTTCCCCAGAAATTGTACCTTTTCTAGTTTATTATATTATAATTTATGATTTTGTGTTTCAAACTTTATCATACCCGGGATGTCTACTATATATTTGTTTGGACAGATTTAAGTGAGTTATTCCTACGAATTGCAGGCCTACAATATAAAAGGCCACATTTCCATGCAAAATAATGGTACCGCTTTCAGCACCTAAAATCTGACAGGGAGGTTCAAGTGGTTGTAAAGGCTGAAGGTTTTCACCTGCAGTGTGCAGCTCCTCCCCCCCTTGCCCCCCTAATAATTACTTAAGCCCGATCTTGATCCAGCAATGTGCACGAGACCGGAGGCTATCCGGGTCTCTCCCTCCTGATTGGCTAAAATGCAGCAGCAGGAGCCATTGGCTTCCCCTGCTTACAAGGAAAAAGAACCACTGCTACAGGTGTATGATGAGAGCCTGAAATAGAGTGTCTCATAGAGTGCTAGCCACGGCCTGCTTCCATGGGAAACTTTGGTAATAATTAAGCACAAGATGTATGTGTGAAATGCATGTTGCTGTCTCTGGATGTGCAGCCATTTATTTTCTTCTCTTACAGGCTTCCATTGCTGTCAATCACAGCCGGTGAGGAGGGAGCAGGTGGCAGGCTTAGATGTGCCCCCCACCCTTTTTCTTACCCAAGACCGATCCGATCCACTTTGCAGCAGATAAGAATTAGGTCTATTGTCATGCCAGCCAGGGCTTCACTGTGTTGTAGAGCTGTTTAAATCTCAGGAAAGGATTGACAAAAAAACAAATCCTTTAGCAGTTAAAATAATTCTGTTAAGGGTATTTCATCTATGCATTTGGCTGTTTGACTGGATTTCAGCTTTCAGCTATAATGGTTCTGTCATGTAAATTTTGTATAGCCATGATGGGTGCTTGTCTGCCCCTAACGTATTTACAATCTCTATTTAATAGAAGTGGCAAAAAAAAAAAAACTTTGATTGACTTCTGTGCAGTACCTGAGAAAACACCAAAATAGAAAATTGTGAGTGATTGCCAGGTTCATCAGATCTAAAACAATTGTGGCAAATTAGAATTATCTCTAGCTGCAGAAGTAACAGATTGCATTATAAATCATCATATCATTGACAGACAATTACATTGAAAACTTTTCATGCAGAAGGCAATTGCTCTACTTGTTTATCAGGAAAACATGCTCTTAGAAAATATGACTAGTAAAATGTAGAAGCTGCTAAGACATCTGAATTGTTGGATGTCCGCTGCGAGTATCTTCTCAGTTATTGAATAGAACTGCTTTGGACACTTCATCTGTCAGATATGATTAGGTCACAAACATCATTAACCACTTTATCGCCAAAGGTTTTTTAATACCGCTTGTTTAAAATGCAGGCAGCAAATACATTTTACCCTCAACCACACTATCACATTGTAACTTGAAAACAATATAAAAAATGTACGGAATTGTCAGCCATAAAAGTTTAGAAAGGTCAATAATTTGTAATTATATGAACAGATTTTAATTTGAAACAGTATATTTTATAATGTCAAGAATATTGTTTCTAAGTGTAAGAAAATGTCTTTAAAACAAACTCTCCATGCACACTGGATGTTAAAATAACGTTCTAAAAAAGGCAGTAGCTTTGCAGTGAGGCTTTTAATGTTTTTGCAATAGCGTTTATTAAAGTTTTTTAGCGGTGTTGCGCATTAGCGTATTTTTTTTTCAATGGATCAAAAACGTTAAAAAACACTGGTGAGACACATTTTTGAAAGTTTTTCAACATTTTATATAAAAAAATCTGGTACTTCTGCTGTGGTTAGAGAAAACAATGTATAATTGAGTTCTCTCCTCCTACAATACAGGCAACCCTATAAAGTGTGGGACACCCTATGAAGAAAACACCAAAGTATTCCTACTAGTTGCAACTGTGCTAAACTACTGTAAAGGCGGCCATACACGGTTCGAATTTCGAAAGAATTTTCTTTCGAAAATCGGATCAAAGAATTGTCGTACGAATTTCGCACCGTTAGTGGGCTGCAGCAACAGCCGATTTTCGTGCGGCAAACAAATTTGAGAAATCCGACATGTTGAAATTTTTTTGAAAAACAAACGATTTTCTGATCAATGATGGGAGAATCGTGCGAGAAATGTAATAGAAAAAAACGCATGTGCAAGAAAAGAATATTCCGGAAGAGAAAAGAATATTCCTGGAGAGAAACAAATATTCCCGGCAACATGAATATTTTGTCGGCCGAATTTCGAAAATCAATGGTGGCATCATCGGATCACAAAAAAAACGAACTTTCTGATTTCGAAAAGAAAATTTGTTCGAAATTCGACTGTGTATGGACGGCTTAAAAATCACAATAAAGGTACATGACACCTTGTGGTAGAATCTAGTTAAAATGTGTGACACCAAAATATTCCTATATTGCACGAAACATATGTGTACATAAATCACAAAATACTAGTATTGAAATAATGAAAATCTCAAACCATTGATGTCCTGTATAAACATACAGGAATGTGAAAGATCCACAATAGTGAAACCAATATACAGTGCCTGCCGCCGAGAATGTGTTTTCAGCACGCCAGCATCGCGCTGAATCTCGGCGACAGGCTGCCGACATCTCGCACTCGCTGGAATAGTAAAAGTACATTCCAGCGAGCGCGTCATAGAAGCGACGGGGATCCGACGCGGATTCCCGCCAATTCTACACGTGAATCCTGAAGGAGAAATCCCCGCCGGATTTTTAAAGAAAAATCCGGCATGGGTTCCCCCCTCAGGAGCATAACGGGCCCTTAGGTCGGTTACGGGTTGCAAGGAGACCCCCTACGCCGAAAAAACGGCGTGGGGGTCCCCCCACAATCCATAACAGACCCGTATCCAAAGCACGCCGGCCGGCCGGTCAGGAAGGGAGTGGGGGCGAGCGAGCGCCCCCCCCCTCCTGAGCCGTACCGGGCAGCATGCCCTCAACATGGGGGGGTCAGGTGCTCTGGGGTAGGGGGCGCACTGCGGCCCCCCACCCCAGAGCACCCTGTCCCCATGTTGATGAGGACAGGGCCCCTTCCCGACAACCCTGGCCGTTGGTTGTCGGGGTATGCGGGCGGGAGGCTTATCGGAATCTGGAAGCCCCCTTTAATAAGGGGGCCCCCAGATACCGGCCCCCCACCCTAAGTGAATGAGTATGGGGTACATTGTACCCCTACCCATTCACCTGCAAAACAAAAGTTTAAACACAAATAAACCACACAGTGTATTGAAATATTTTATTAGTTGGCCGCCGGGGGGGGGGGGTGTGTATGATCGCTTTTAGAAAAGCGCCCCCCTCCGGCGGGCTTCTGTGGGGGGGTGGGTGCCGCCGTCTGGTTCTTTTCCGCCGCCGGGGGGGGCGCTTTGATAAAAGCGCCCACCACCCGGCGGGCTTCTTTCGACGTCTTCGGCGGCTGGGGGGTCTTCTCCCACTCTCCGGGGTCTTCTCCCGCTCTCCGGGGGTCTTCTCCGCTCTCCGGGGGTCTTCTCCGCTGTCCGGGGGTCTTCTTCTTCTTCAGGACTCGCCGCCGCTATCTTCGTGTGTTAGCTCAATTACTAGCGGCGGCGGTCCCCTCTTCTGCGACGTCGGCGTCTTCTTCTTCTTCTTCTTCTTCTTCTGCTGTCCAGATGTTGACGCGACGCTTCCTCCCGCTGTTATGCCCGGCGCGCGGCTCGCAGCGAAATATATAGGCCTGTCTTGTGACGTCGCAGTCCCATCATGCTCCGGTAGGTACCACGTGGTACCTACCGGAGCATGATGGGACTGCGACGTCACAAGACAGGCCTATATATTTCGCTGCGAGCCGCGCGCCGGGCATAACAGCGGGAGGAAGCGTCGCGTCAACATCTGGACAGCAGAAGAAGAAGAAGAAGAAGAAGAAGACGCCGACGTCGCAGAAGAGGGGACCGCCGCCGCTAGTAATTGAGCTAACACACGAAGATAGCGGCGGCGAGTCCTGAAGAAGAAGAAGACCCCCGGACAGCGGAGAAGACCCCCGGAGAGCGGAGAAGACCCCCGGAGAGCGGGAGAAGACCCCGGAGAGTGGGAGAAGACCCCCCAGCCGCCGAAGACGTCGAAAGAAGCCCGCCGGGTGGTGGGCGCTTTTATCAAAGCGCCCCCCCCGGCGGCGGAAAAGAACCAGACGGCGGCACCCACCCCCCCACAGAAGCCCGCCGGAGGGGGGCGCTTTTCTAAAAGCGATCATACACACCCCCCCCCCGGCGGCCAACTAATAAAATATTTCAATACACTGTGTGGTTTATTTGTGTTTAAACTTTTGTTTTGCAGGTGAATGGGTAGGGGTACAATGTACCCCATACACATTCACTTAGGGTGGGGGGCCGGTATCTGGGGGCCCCCTTATTAAAGGGGGCTTCCAGATTCCGATAAGCCTCCCGCCCGCATACCCCGACAACCAACGGCCAGGGTTGTCGGGAAGGGGCCCTGTCCTCATCAACATGGGGACAGGGTGCTCTGGGGTGGGGGGCCGCAGTGCGCCCCCTACCCCAGAGCACCTGACCCCCCCATGTTGAGGGCATGCTGCCCGGTACGGCTCAGGAGGGGGGGGGCGCTCGCTCGCCCCCACTCCCTTCCTGACCGGCCGGCCGGCGTGCTTTGGATACGGGTCTGTTATGGATTGTGGGGGGACCCCCACGCCGTTTTTTCGGCGTAGGGGGTCTCCTTACAACCCGTAACCGACCTAAGGGCCCGTTATGCTCCTGAGGGGGGAACCCATGCCGGATTTTTCTTTAAAAATCCGGCGGGGATTTCTCCTTCAGGATTCATAACAAACTCCGCCCACGTGTAGAATTGGCGGGAATCCGCGTCGGATTCCCGTCGCTTCTATGACGCGCTCGCTCTCCATCGCGGCAAGCCAGCTCGGCGCTGGCTCCCGCGATGGGGCTCGTAGGTGGTCAATCTCGCCGAGAAAGGGAGCGAGATTGACACAATATCCCAGTCACCTACTGTATGTATATATTCTTCATAACTTGTGAAAGTAAAAAAATCATAAATGGTGTAATAGTCCACAAATAATGGTTGTTGGATATCCTCCAAAATCTGTGAAATAAGCTTATAGTGACTATAAGTATTTCAACAGTCTCTCAACATAAGATGGAAACTGCATGTGTTGAAAAAACACCCAGGAGTGCCTTCACCATCTAGAGGGGGGAAGAAAAGATGGGTACTCTTACCGGATGATATGGATCCAAATATTGATGCTTCCATGGAAATCCTGGTGGATCTCTTGGATTCCTCCTTGGTGGGTCACTGTTGTATTCTACACCCTAAATGTGAAGGGAGGGGCATGAAATGTCCCCGCCCAACACACATGGAATGCTGGCATAGGATAACGATTTTTGCAAAAGTTTTCAAAAGTCCTTACCTGTGATTGGTGATGAAATAACGGTCCAAAAAAAAGCACGAGTCCCGACCTATAAAAGAAAAGAAAATGCATCAGTTGTTACAGCCGGTGAGGAGCATCTGAAAAAGCAACATCCCTGTCGCGGCTAAGTTATGAGGTTCTTGTCCTTTTCTTTTCAATTCGTTTTTATTGGTTCGTAAAAGAAAGTAACATATACAATATTGCATAGATCAGAACAAGTGCATACCATTTTTGACATTTATCAATGCGGAACCAATGAATTTTAGCGAATACCAGTATCAGGTACAATAAAACATTTAAGGTATTAACCATAGGGTCACGGAAACTCCCACCGTAGGTTATCAGGTAACAGGGAAGCACGTCCTACTGCTAAATGTGGACGTCACCTCCCCACTGTGAGCTCCCCGATGGGAATCGACATGAACTCCAGAACATTTATGTGGCTTGTCACTACCACACATATCAACAAACTCAAATGTACAGTAACATGAGTAGCGTAACAAAATGTTTCCACCCAGTATTCCGGTTGCAAAGATACAAAGCACCCGATAAATGAACCAGGGTTATAACATCAAACAACAGAACAATAGAGACGAACTGTAAAAACAACAAAACGAAAAGGTGAACGAAGGAAGAAAAGAGAGGGAGGCAGATGAAAAGGAGGAAGGGTCAGGGGAAGAGAAGAAGGGGGAGAAGGGGAACACCTGAGGATAGACATATGTTTGGAAAGCTTTCTATTGTTTCAATGTTAACTAGTTATATTATTGTTTTTTAGCCTAGCTGCCAATTTATTCATTTCAGTAAATAGAATACAGGGTGAAATTTCAATGCAATGTAAAGAACTAAGAATAGGATTTAGTCGTGGAACCTAGACGACCAAGGTTCCCATTGGTCGCAAAACTTATCGACCGAATGGGATTGGCGAGCAAAGTGTTTCTCGTATGAATACTGTACCTTTACCCGCTGTATAACCTCGCTGACATTGGGGACTAAATTGGACTTCCATTTGGATGTGATCTTGAGCCTAGCAGCAATAAGAACGTGACTCGTGATACTTCTGAATTGTACAGGAATATTCTGAATGTTGAGAAAGAGTAGAGCTAATTGAGGGGACGGTTTAATAAAAAAAAACGTCACTGAGGAGATTAATTCAAACACTTCATGCCAAAAGCTGCGTATACATTTGCATTCCCATAAGATATGAAATATGTTCCCTCTCGATCCGCACAATCTCCAACATGCGCTGGACTCCGAGGGGAAGATCATAGACAACCTCACAGGGGTCAGATAAGATCTATGGAGCGTCTTTAACATCAAATCCCAGTGGTTGGAGCAATGAGAAAATCTATAACAATTTCTTATTGCCAGTTTCCAGTCCTCTGGAGGATGTACTGACCCCAAGTCTCTTTCCCAGTTTAGCATGCTGGAGGTCTTATTAAAGCTAATGTTGTTTTGTAACGTATTGTGGAACCATGCTATACCTTTTGGCTTATCGTAGCTAGATTGTAGGTATTCCTATACTTCATCATATAAAGAGTAAATTGTATCCGGATGCTTTGTGTGAAAATAGTGAAGTTGTGTCTTAGAGAACTGATGGGTAACAGGGTTTTTTGTGAGCATGTCACTATATGTAAGAACGTTATCCTCCAGCCATCGGTTGATACACATGTTGGGTATCAAGAATTCAAACACCTGGAGGTTGGATAGGGTTTATTTTGTTAACAATTCCTGGGGTCCTAAGAGATGAAGTTTTTTCCATGCAGCAAGCGTTGCCGCAATAGAGGGAAATTTAGGGCATACTAATGGAACCTCTACCAGATTAGCCAGAAGAAGGGACGGTAGATCTCTATTGGATATCACCGACCTTTCTATGTGAACCCATAGCTTAGGGGATTGCGGATCGAACCAGGCTTTCGCCTGGTCCAGAATCGCCACCCTGTAGTAATTTATTACATTCGGGAACCCCACCCCCCCATTTTTCCTATGTTTCTGGACAATAACATATGGGAGTTTGGACATTTTTCGATTCCACACAAATTGCCTAAAAAGTTTATCTACAAGGTTAAAGAAGGATTCAGGCAGACAGATAGGAATAGTTCTGAAGTAGTAGATCAGTTTAGGGAGTACCACCATTTTCAATGCTGCAATCCTCCCAAGCCATGAAAGTTCATAAGAGGCTATATGTTGAAGATCATTTTTGATCGTATGAATTAGTGTAGGGAAGTTGGCTTCATATGTGAACGAGGAGGGGAAGGTCAATCGGATACCCAGATAAGAAATCGCCTTTGACATCCATTGGAATTTATATTTACCTCTCAAAATGTCCATTTGTTTCTGGGACATGTTGATAGGCAACAAGCATGACTTTTTTTTTTATTGGAACAAAAAAAAAAAAAAATCACAGATCGCCACCATTACTAGTAAAAAAAATAATAATAAAAATGCCATAAATCTATCCCCTATTTTGTAGACACTCTGGGCCAGATTCAGAAAGCTATTTACGCAGCGTATCAAGAGATACGCTGCGTAAATACTAAGAATAGCCGGCGTATCTTTTTTTGCTATTCAGAAAAGAAGATACGCCAGAATTCTACTAATATACGAGCGGCATAATTCTGTTACACCGTCGTATATTAGTTGCAGTTTTTACGCTGGCCGCTAGGTGGCGCTTCGGTCATTTTACGCATCGAATATGTAAATGAGGGATTTACGGCGATTCCCGAACGTACTTGCGGCCGGCCGCCGTAGTTTGCGTTAGCGTTATAGCGGCGTAAGATTACCCCTGCTAGAGGAGGCGTAGCCAATGTTAAGTATGGACGTCGGGACAGCGTCGAATTGTACATCGGTTACATCGTTTGCGCAAATCGTTCGGGAATGGGGCTCGACGTTACGTCGTTTACATTGAGGAAAAGCGACATGATTTCACGCATGCGCACTGGGAACGTCCATGGACGGCACATGCGCCGTCCAAAAAAAATTTGAATTACATGGGGTCATGATTCATTTACATGAATCACGCCCCCACTACATTCATTTGAATTGCGCAGCCTTACGCCGCCAAACATACGCTACACCGCCGTAAATAATGGCGCAAGTTCTTTCTGAATAAAGAACTTGCGCAAATATTTACATCGGTGTAACGTATTGCGCAAACCAATTTTTTTTACCAAAGTTATGTAGAAGAATACATATTGGCCTAAACTGGACTCAAAATTGTCGCTCTTTTTTGTTTATAGAGCAAATAATAAAAACTGCAGAGGTGATCAAATACCAGCAAAAGAAATCTCTATTTGTGGGAAAAAAGAACGGCAGTTTAGTTTGGGTACAACACTGCATGACCGTGCAATTGTCAGCTAAATCGACGCAGCGCTGGATCGCAAAAAAATGCTCTGGTCAGGAAGGGGGTACATTTTCTGGGGCTGAAGTGGTTAAATAAATAGCTTTGTATTATTTTAATACCTTGTCTTAATTTTAATGTTGACATGACTGTAAAGTTTCCAGTTGTCACACAAAAGTCACACTTCAGAAACAGTGGTAGTCTTGACATTTCATTCAACCGTTTCAGATGTGTTAACAAGTAGAATTTTTTTTTTTTTTATCATTGGTTCGGATTTGTTTAAAGTTTTGCAGCAGCCTGTGTTTGTTTCTATAGACATCCTAAGTAAACATTCATTGTAGATCATATCTTTTGGTGTGTTATTGTAGAATATGTCAGCGTTGGTAAAATAAGCCAATAGAATGTAAGTTTGTATAAGCTACATTATAACAAAAACACCACATACAAATATAGAGTTAACATGAAGTTATAATTATGCACAAACACTTTTCACACATATTCTCTATAAATCAACACGTCTAGTCTTGTTCTGTCTGGTACAGCTGCTTCTTCCTTTTTAGTCTTAGGCTGTTGATGGCACTGTCTAAAACCTGTGAAAGAGGTGACACAAAAGCGTGAATGGTTTGGATGAATAGGAAAATGGCAATCAATCAAATAATCAGAGAAACACAATATTTTTGACAAGGAATATTAGTTTTAACACTTAATCAAGGAACAAAGTAAAAAATGTTCCATGAAGTTCAATTATTAAAAAAGCATCTAACAGGGAAGAAGGCTTTTTTTGATCCTCAATACAGATGACTCCCTAAATGATTTTGTCTACTATATGTATTTCTTTATTTAAAATACAACAATTAGTGTGTTGTCCTTTTAGAAATCTCCATCGAGCCGTATTGCTTAAAAAAAGTCAGTTCATGTAGAAGACTTTTACACATTTTTTTTTTACAAATGCTCTTACAGTAATTAAAACAATTTTATATGTGGAGGTTTAACCTCCTTTCTTTCAGTTAGAAGTTTCCCTTTGCACATTGTGGTGACCTTGTGGTAAACAAATGCTAAAAGAATCTTCTAACGGGGTGTCCATAAGTTGTTGATGCATTTATTTACGGTGAACACTTTCCACTTGAAGTATACCTGAAGCTAACCTTTGTTTATTAAAATATGTGGACCCAGCGCTTTCTACCAAATATTCTGTGCAAAACTACATATTGTCGCTTCATACAAAATGTGTTGAAATCATCAACATACATGCCTTTCACGTACCTGGATATGAAGCATGACGTGGAGAGGGAAGCAATCTCTTAAACCTCCAGCTTGGTACCCCTAAAAAAGTAAACAGGAAGCACGGAAGTCTGGAGTGGCAGGAGTACCTAGCAGTTCAGATGGTGAAGGCTGTAGATGAGAGGTCTGTGCGCACACAGATGCAGACTGGATTGTGAAGCAGGGCAGCAAGTACTTGGCAGGCTTGCAGGTGGCAGACAGCAGGTACTTGGCAGGCTGGCAGGTCATAAGCAGCAGGTGCTTGGCAGACTGGCAAGTAGCAGACAACAAGTACTTGCCAGGTTGGCAGGTCACAGGCAGCAGATATAAGGATGGCTGGAGTACCAGCATGGTCAGACAGATCAGAACGGCAACAGGAGATTAAACACAGGGAACAGGTATCAGGTAGCAGATTGCTATAGATCATAAGGCAAAGTCCTAGTACAGCAGAGGTGTTAATATAGTCCACTTGGTGCCACTCTAGTGGCAGGCATTTGCGCATACTTGCGCGTATGGCTAAAAGAGATTTGCTGTCAATGGATTTGGCTAATATGATTTCTCTATCTATGGATGTGGCAAACAGCAATTCTCCTTCTGCCCATAACTATGTGCCTGGACATAGTTCTCCTTTCCTGACAATGCCATATAAAAAAAATAATAAATAATCTAATAAAGTTCATATAATGCAACATATACTGTAGTTGGTGCCAGCAATTAACCATTTCAGCCTCGGACAGATTTACCCCCCTAATGACAAGACAATTTTTTGCGATACTGCACTGCGACACTATACCCAAATAAAATAAAGAGCTTTTTTTATGTTTCAATATTTTAGTAAGGTTTCATATAAGTAATACAACAGGAATATCACAACTTGTTATCGTACAAAATATAACCAACAAAATGTAGGGAATAGCATGGTAAGTTATCGATAAAATAAGAAAGTCACTGCTATATCGCTGGTATCACCCGACAAACCACAGCCAACTGTATCAGGTGCTTCATGTTCATGCTATTTTCCAGCATTAACGGGTCCATAACTCGCTGGGAAAAGACAACCCTCTCCTCATCCAGAGAGGGAGCCCAACTCGCCCATTCAAGTGGGCATTGACCCCCTACTTCCCTATTGCAAATCAGTCTACGATAAATAAACAATTTAGTAAACTCAAGCATTGGATGTCATATCAGTACCTGAATGAATGAATGACTTGTATAGCGCAACGCATGCAAACTGTATCGCCTCTGGGCGCTTTTTCCAGCCAGTGTCTGCTTGGCTGGTGCGGTCATTTTTACCCCGTAGGACCTTGACACGCTAGGCACACACAGTCATACACACATATATACATATATACTGGGCCAGTTTTTTTGGAAGAGGTCCAATTGACCTACCAGCATGTCTTTGGAGTGTGGGAGGAAACCGGAGTACCCGGAGGAAACCCACGCAGACACAGGGAGAACATGCAAACTCCAGGCAGATGGTGTCGTGGTCGGGATTCGAACCAGCGACCCTTTTGCTGCTAGGCGAAAGTGCTACTCACTGCACCACTGTGCTGCCTCTATACCTCAAAGTATAGAGGCAGTGAGAAAGAGAGATAGGGAAGAAATGAGAAAGAAGGAGAGAGATAAAAAAAAAGGGGGGGAAAGGTGAGGAGGAGCCACGGTCCCATGTCCGGGGAGCCCACTTGCGAGATGAGACCTAGAGAGCTAGGGTCCGGGGGGTCATGTGTTAAATAACTAATCCACGGTTCCCAAACTTTGTGGAACAACTTCATCCTATCCTGCACCAAGGCTGTCAACCTCTCATTTAGCATAAGCCACGATAGTTTGCCCTTGATAGCTTTAGTACATATCCCAAACAAATTAAAAAAAAAACTATTTTTTCATCAATTTCATCAACCAATATGTATTCTGCTATATAATGTTGGTAAACAAAAATCCCAATAAGTGTATATTTATTGATTTGTGCAAAAGCTATTGGCCCAGATTCAGGTACATCTGCGCATTATTGGACCGGCGTAGCGCACGCCTTTACATTAGACTTGCGCAATTTTGCCGCGTAATCACCCTATTCTCGTAGCTTTTGCGCAGAAAATTGCGCATGCGTAACATTTTTTCAGAGGCGTAAGGCGGAGTAATACAAATTGGGAAGGACTTGGGCGTGTTACATTGAAATGAGCCGTGACCCCATGCAAATAAAGGGCCGGCCGGCTCGCGCATGCGCGCTTGAAGGAGACCATAGTCAGCTCCGCTGTGTGCATGCTCACAACTCAGGAGCGGCGCAATCAGTGAAATTGGAAATGGACTAGGGCAACGTTGTGAACTATGCAAACAGCATAAATAGACAGACACAAACACACTTGCATTGCAAAAGTACATCCCTTTGTCCCTTCCCATATAACCACGTGCTTTTGTCCTGTTGTGTTTTGTAGTTGTCAGATTAGTGTTCTGTGTGATCAAGTGTTTGTTAGTAGATCTTTGAAAGTGTTTTTTGATAAGTGTTTGAGTGACTGTTTGTTTGATATATTTCTGTTCGTTTGTTTTCTTGCTGTTTTTTTGCTGTTTGTTTTTGTGACTGTTTCTTGCTGAGTGCTAGTGTGATTTTTTGGGTGTTAGTTTTCTCTTTGTGTGTGTTCTTGCTTGATTGGTTGTGCTTGTTTTTGTGAGTGATTTTTGTTGACTGGGAGTGAGTTTTTTTGGAAGTATGACAGAGAGAAAGCGAAAGCTCAATTTTACTGTGGGGGAAAAAATAATTCTTGCCCGGGCCATTAGCGATTATGGGCGTTTCCTCCACGGCCCGGACAGTGCCAACACCGCCAGGAGGAGGGAGATTTTGGATATGATCACTGAGCAGGTCAATTCAGCGGGGGAGGGGGAGACACGGACCCAGTCTGGGATTGACAAAAAAATCAATGACCTCCGGCGTCTGGTCAAACAGAAGCTGGCCAGAATGCATGCCCATGCCAGGGGCACAGGAGGGGGCCCACCAAGCCGTATTAGGCTGACAGCGGAGGAGCGTGCGGTGGCCCTGACCTTTCATCGGCATGAAGTTGAGGGCCTGCCCGGCTTTGACTCAAGTCCGGAGCCCGTGGTGCCAGGTAAGTATTTTTTTTAATATCAGGTGTGTAGCATGTGTGGGGGAGGGGGTGAAAGGGAATATGTGGCAAGTGTGTGGATCCTCCAACCTGTGAATGTTTTGTGTCATCCACAGATGTGCAGGAGGGTGCAGGGCCATCTGGCCTGACCGCACCATCCCCAGGACAGCAGCCTAATGAGGCCCCCCCCAACAAGGCCGGAGTCTGCGGAGGAGGTTCAAGAGGAGGAGGAGAATCATGAGGAGGAGGAGAATCATGAGGAGGAGGAGTCCATGTCAGGCACTGGACGTTTGGTTTTTGAGGACTCTTCCCCTCTGGCTGGCAACAGGCAGCCCTCCCTAAGGGGGAGCCCCCCCCCTCCTCCCCCAACATGGCTCCCCTCCCAAGGGCCTCCCCTTCTCCCCGGCCACAAGCATCAGCTGGAGGCAGGATTTCATCCCAGAACACCAGGGGGTTGGCCGATCTCCTGCCCGCCACTCTGAGAAGGGACCAGTTCCTCCAGACCCGCCATCTGGGACAGGTCAGCCAGACATTGGTGCGGATGGAGGGGAGCCTGTCCTCCATCAAGGATACGCTGGGGAACCTGGACTCCCACTCTCGGGCTTTCACAACCTGCCTAAACGACCTGCAGACTACATCAGCAGGCGTTGGGCAGGATGTGAGGGCCCTTACCCAGGCTATCCAGGCCAACACGGCAACACTTGGTGCTGCCCTGGACAGAATAGCCGTGGCCTTGGAGGGCAGGCCGCCAGGTGGGCAGAGATCAGGGGCTGCTCCTCCTTCCCCGGTTTTCCCCCTCCCCCATGAGTCTCCCCTGAGGAGCCGGGGCCGTGGCCGGGGGCGCCCCAGGCGTGGCTCACGTCAAGGGCAATATTTTTTTTTCCCCTCTTTTTTTTTTGCTGGAAAATTTTTGATTTTGCTGGTAATTTATTTTATTTTTTTTGGGTTGTGAATGCTGTTTGAATGTGGGGGTGACATTCCTGCCGGAAAAGGGGTGTCACCCTCAATTTTGGTGGAGAAGGGTTCCCCAGGACCAGGGAGAAGTGATCCCCAGGTCCGTGTGACTGGTGTATGAATGTACAGTGACATAATTGGAGCCTTGGCGTGGCGTTGCTGCTCACAAGTCCAGCATGGTGGACTGGTGCCAATCCAATTTGATGTGGATGTGGGGTGTGTGTGCTAGGGACCACAGTGGTGTGCATGCATGCATTCTCATTGTGCCATGATTAATGTGTGTGTTTAACGTGCAAAGATGCCCAATGTGAGCTGTCTCCTGGCTGCTCTTCCCTCAGAAGACGGGGGACCCTCGGTTAGGGGGGGATTGTCTGGTTCAGGGGTCAGGTCATCACATAGGTCAATCTGCAGGCCCTTTCTTTCTGCAAAGTTGTGCAGCATGCAACATGCACCGATGATCTGGCACATGAAGTTTGGGGAATACAACAGGGTCCCCCCAGACTTATCCAGGCATCGGAAACGTGACTTTAGGAGGCCAAAGGTGCGCTCCACCACTGCTTGTGTTTGGGCATGTGCTTGATTGTATCTTTCCTCTCCTGGGGTTTGGGGGTTCCGGATAGGAGTCATGAGATGGGGTCCCAGTGGATATGCAGAGTCACCTGTAAGGGAAAAGACAGGAGGATGTTAGTCATGCATGTGCCCCTTGTGATGTGTGCATCATGGGAGGGGATAGTCATGCCTGACTCCCATGTCACTCACCAACCAGCCAGGTGTCCCCATACACGTTCTGATCGAATTCCATTCGGATGTGGCTTTGATTGTAGATGTAGCTGTCATGGCTGGACCCTGGGTGTTTGGCATGGACGTGGCATATGAGGCCTTGGGCATCGACTATCACCTGTACGTTGATGGAATTCCAATGCTTCCGATTTCGGTACATGTGCTCTGTCTCATGGGGGGGCTGGAGTGCCACATGTATGCAATCAATGGCCCCCACGGTGCGTGGGAATCTGGCAATTCTGTAGAAATCTGTCATTGCCTTCAGCCGCAGGTCCTCAGTGGTGGGTTTGATGATTTGGTTGGCCATGCGTCTGAGGATTGCAGGGACAACCTGGTGCACACATCTGCTCATGAAGGACATCCCAGCTACCACTCCACTTGTACGCTGAAAAGAGCCACTGGCAAGGAAATGAAGTGTTGCCATGACCTTGACCAGTGGCTGCACTGCATGTGAGCGGTGTGTTGGGCTGGTGATGTCCTCCTGCAAGGTTGTGGTTAATTCCAGGATGACATGAGGGGTGAATCTGAAGATGCGATACACCTCAGAATCACTCATGCCAAACAGGTCTATGCGGGTGCGGTATATCCTCTCCCGTGCCATCCTCCGTGCCATCCTCCGTGCCCTCATCCTTCTTTGTTCATCTAAAGTCAGTAGTATAGCTATGTGCGACGATGCCCCTGGCATGTTGGCATACAGATTGTTGTGCAACACGTGTGACTGCTGAGCTCCTCACTAACAGTGTTGCTTTATCTAACAAGTAGACTTTTTTTCTCTTTTTAGACCAGCTTTTATATGCTCTAATTTTAGACAGGACATTTTGCTGTTGCGCACACTGCGTCGCCTGCGCTGCCCCAACGTTCTTTTGTGGATCCCCGTAAGTCCCTCATTAGCATATTTGACTAGCAAATCAATGGTCTGTCTAGCGCACTTTTGCGCGGACGGATGCGCCAGTCTAACGAAATTACGCGGGAATCTCGTTTTGGGGATGCCGTGCATCGAAACGCATGCGCACATTTCGACTTACGCAAGCGCATCTCCTGTTGCGCAGGCGTGATTGCTCTGTGAATCTGGGCCATTGTATCTAACTATTGGATAGATTTATGGACTTTTTTTATTTTATTGTTTTTACTGGCAATAGCAGTGATTAGCAATTTTTAGCGGGGCTGCGACATTGTGGCCAACAAATCTGACCCTAAGTGACGCTTTTTGGGTATCAGTAACACGGATATAGCGATCAGTGCTAAAAAAAATGCATTAACCCCTGTACAAATGGCACTGGCTTGGGAGGGGTTAACATCAGGGGTGGTCAAAGGGTTAAGTGTGTTTCTAACTGTGTGGGGGAAGTACTAACAAGAAAAACACAGAAATCACTATTTCTGATCACAGGGAACAGACGCTCTCCATGTTCTTCCTTGTCAGAACAGGGATCTGCCTTGTTTACATGGGCAGATCCTTGTTCTGCCTCTCTGTGAGGCTATCACAGGTGGCCAGTGGACATTGAGTCTGCCGGACATGCACATCAGCTCCTCTTCCGTTCTGGCCACCGTTTATATGTGGTGGGCAGTCCTTACGTGATTGAATTAGTCCTGTGCTTCAATTTTCTTGTGCCAATGGTGTGCAGTGAAAGACCATAAAGTGTTGTGCTACCCTCCTCATGTGCCCTCACTCACCAACTCTCTGTAAAAATAATGCGAAAATGGGAATCCTCCGATTTCTGTGATGGGTATTTCACAACTCTTTCATATGCTAGAGCAGGATGGCAGATCTCTGATATACGTTTATCATCACAGGAAAATCAGAAGATATCCATTGTGTAATTACATTTTATTAAAAAAGTTAAATATAAAAAACAATAATAGGACACACATTTATAATTTTTGGATAAAAAGCATCTAGCGCTGGTTTGGAACACAATTGCTTTGGTTTGCGCTCCAAATTCCGAATGTAACGTCACCGGAAATTCCCACCTGGCTTGTGTATTTCGCTTCTCCCCAGAACCAGGTCAGTTTAATTATGCTCCTGGATGTCAATTCTCAGAGACTCCCCAACCACTGCTCCATTTCTCATTTCGTACCTTTCTTTTTCCCCTTCTAATACCCTTTTCTCCTGTCATTTCTACCTCTCCTGTCACATACATTGATGCTTCACGTGCAACTCAATTAGACATACATTACTGTAACTGATTGCCCTCTCTTCAACTTACACTAAGGCCAGTACTGATGCCATATGTATTTCAGTATTATTATTTTGATATAAAAAAAAGATGCAACTGTGTGCCTTTATTTATGGCTTGATTAATGCTTCCAATGTGAAGCATTGTATGCTCAGTTTGTTTATGAGACTCAATAAAAATTATTGAATATCAAAAATTTGCAGAAATAAAAAAGAATAGGTATTCTATGACCTGTACTTATGTAACTGCCTTTCTCTGTACCTTCTTTCTGTGAACTAGTGCCAACAATTTTAAAAATTGCAGAATTTAATGCTGTTTTTAACTATACAATTTACTATGGAACTAATGTATAAAGTAATTAATTGAGCATTGCTCTCCAAATGTAGTTTCTAAGCCTGCTTTTTCTACAATTACAAACTAAATTTTCTTTAACCACTTGATTACTGGGCACATAAACCCCCTTCGTGCCCAGGCGAAATTTAAGCTTGCGGCACTGCGTCGCTTTAACTGACAATTGCGCGGTCGTGTGACGTGGCACCCAAACAAAATTGGCGTCCTTTTTTTCCCCACAAATAGAGCTTTCTTTTGGTGGTATATGATCGTCCGTGCGGTTTTTATTTTTTGCGTTATAAACAAAAAAAGAGCGACAATTTAAAAATATATATATATTTTTTACTTGTTGCTATAATAAATATCCCAATAAAAAAAAAAAAAAAATTCTCAGTTAAGGCCGATACGTATTCTTCTACGTATTTTTGTAAAAAAAAAAAAAAATCACAATAAGTGACTGCTTTGCGCAAAAGTTATAGCACCTACAAAATAGGGGACAGAATTATGATTTTTTTTTATATATTTTTTTTACTAGTAATGGCGGCGATCTGCGATTTTTATTTTGACTGCGATATTGCGGCGGACACATGGGACACTTTTGACACAATTTTGGCACCATTCACATTTATACAGCGACCAGTGCTATAAATATGCACCAATTACTGTATAAATGTGACTGGCATTGAAGGGGTTAACACTAGGGGGGTGAGGAAGGGGTTAAATGTATTGCCTGGGTGTGTTCTAACTGTGTGGGGGGAGGGGGATGACTGGGGGAGGTGATCGATGCTGTCTCCCTATGTACAAGGGAAACAGCATCTGTCACCTCTCCCTGACAGGACGTGGAGCTCTGTGTTTACACACAGAGCTCCATGTCCCTGCTCTGTCACCGACGATCGCGTGTACCTGATGGACATCGCGGCCGCCGGGTACACGCATCGAATCCTCGGTGATGGGTCGGGACTGTTTTTCCCCGCCGCGCGCGGGGAATTACAAGCAAATCACGTCCAAAGACGTGACCCCAGCGCCTCAGGTCCGCGCTGCTGACGTATTATGTCAATAGCGCGGACCGGAAGTGGTTAAAAAGAAACTAGATTTGTTATACAGCAGTCCATACATTCTGTCTGGATGTCCCTCTTTAATATTAGTAACACTTTGCAAAAACCTATTTAAGCAGCGACTTGCATATCTTATATGACATCACAATGCCCACTGAGGTTTCCTTGCATGGTCAGAACAGCCTGCTGCCTAACAGCACCAGTAACAAGAGCATTCAAATGTGAAGGCTTGTAGATTGCCCCAGATGAATTAGTTTCATCATATGGAATTGGTAAAACTAACCAGATTTATTTCCCATGGGTTATTTATACTGTCACGGATAATAACATTTTTAATCAAGTGTTGTCCTCTGATCCCATTGTTTTAAATCTAGTAAAATGTGAACTAGATGTAGTATTTTAGAAAGGATGCACATGTGAAGGGGTAATTTTAAAGCTAGTTGTACAGACTTTTTAACGGATAGGTTTGACTTAACCGGTTCCCAAACAGCTCACGCTTATATACTGCAGCAGAATGGCCTTCCTGGGCAAAATTCCGTACATATTCGGCTTTGCCCAGGAGAACCACCAGAGGGCACGCGAGTGCCGCCGGAGGCACATGCGTGCACCCACTGCACAGCGTGGAAACCAATGCGCGTGGCTGGTGGGCACGATTGCCGACAGCCACGCACGATCACGTGCACGAGCTCCAGCATGGGAATCTGTGTGTGTAAACATACAAATCCTTGTGCTGTCAGAGGAGAAGAGACAGATTGTGTGTTTCTCCAAAGTAGAAATAGCAATCTGTCATCTCTCCTAGTTAGTACCATCCCCACACCGTTAGAACACAGTGAGGGAACTCACAGTTAACCCTTTGATCACCCTCTAGTGTTAACCCCTTTCCTGCCAGTGACATTTATACAATAATCAGTGCATATTTATAGTCTAACAAATCCTAATTGTAATAAAGCCCATACTTTGCAACCTACAATAGCTGTAAGTTAGGGGAGAATATTTACAACAAGGCCTACAGAAAAATCAAACATAACCATTATATCATGCCATGTTCCACATAAAAGCCATGTGCAGTCTCTATGAACTAGCAATTAATTCAGTTACTTTAGTCTCTAGGATTTATTAAAGGGGTTGTAAAGGAAACATTGTTTTTCCTAAATAGCTTCCTTTACCTTAGTTCAGTCCTCCTTCACTTACCTCATCCTTTGATTTTGCTTTTAAATGTCCTTATTTCCTCTGAGAAATACTCACTTCCTGTTCTTCTTTCTGTAACTCAACACCGTAATGTGAGGCTTTCTACCTGGTGTGGAGAAAGCCTCTTGAGGGGGTTGGGGGCAAGCAGGCAAGTCAGGACACTCTCTACTTTGCAGATAGAGAAGAGAACTGTGTGTTAGTGGGTGTCCTGATACTCCTGCTCGCCCCCTCCCCCCTCAAGAAGCTTTCTCCACACCAGGGAGAAAGCCTCGCATTACAGTGTTGAGTTAGAGACAGAAGAACAGGAAGTGAGTGTTTCTCAGAAGAAATAAGGACATTTAAAAGCAAAATCGTAAAGTGAAGGAGGACTACACTAAGGTAAAGGAAGCCATTTAGGGAAAAAAATGTTTTCCTTTACAACCCCTTTAAGGGGCATTCTAATTTAAAAACATGATGCACCAAGTTAATCTTTTGGTGCCTTATTTGTGCATAGTTTAAAAAAAATGTTGGTGATTTGCAGGGAGTAGTTGTTAATTTCACCAAATCTGCTGATCAGTAGGCCACATTTATACAGCAAAGTCGATACAGCTCTGCAAGACATAAAAAAATACATTTGTGGCGCATTACATTTTCCTTCAACCTAGAGTTGCAAGACAAAAACAAAAAGACAGAGTAAAGAACAATGGGAGAAACAGTAAGATGAAGGTTGCTTCAAAAAGTGATTGTTTTGTAGACCTGGATTTATAAAAGAGCTAATAGTGCAGACATATGAACCTGTTTTTATTATATCACTCTTGTTTTTATTCTTAAACCTGTTAAATTCTGCCTGGTGTTAACACTGAGCAGAATATAAAGCCGACTGTGTCAAACCAATGCTGCTACTGATACTGTAGTTCATTTGGAGTGTAGAGAAAAATACATGCACAATAGACAGCAAAGATTTAAAAACACATACAGCCATATGTAAGCATCTAGAAAAAATGATGTACAGTAATTACTCTCACATGTGTATTGTGCATCTCATATGACAAATGAATTGCATTTGCTTTAACATTTAACATGTAAAATCATAAAGGGCTTATCTGATAATTCAAAAAGCATATTGTTTAGTGAGGAGTGTGGCAAAATGTCTGTATTTCATGTCCGTCATTCATTGGTGTTACACAACTTGGGTTTAGAAAAATACCTTTACTGGTCTCGAGTCGTTACAATGTGCAAAGTCCAACAAACTTTTCCCTACATATGCATTAATGCAGAAAGTCTGGAATAAAACCCGCCAATTACAGAACATAGAGGGGTTTACAGGACACAGCCCAATTTGGAACAACCGATACTACGAGGAACTTATGTCTCTGACTTGTGGTGAGCATTGGAGGAGGTATGGGGTTACACACTTGGTGCATATCTTCTCTGGGGGCCGTCTGCTTTCTTTCGCGGAGCTCCAAGAGAGGTTTGATCTTCTCCGGACAATGCATTTTTCCTACTTGCAGTTGAGGCATGCCGTCAGGGCCCAGGCTGGGAACAACCCTTGGATATTGTCCCCTGCCCCGATCTTCCACTTTATGACTGGGATAAATAGCTTTAGGGGCTTAATTTCAAGCTCTTATGCCATGCTCCTGACAGCATTCTTGTCGGCCCTTCCCTCTAGGGTGGTGGACTCCTGGGAAAGGGATGTGGGTGTTTTTGAGGAGGAACAGTGGGAAGAAGCGTTGCTAGCTATACAGGGGGCTTCGCTCAACGTAGCACACCGTTTGTCACAACTATACATTGTTCTGCGAGTACATTTTACCCCGGCCAGATTGCATAGGATTGGGTTGGCTGGGGATGACAACTGTCCTAGATGTGCTAGGGACCATGGAGACCTCATCCACTTGATGTGGCGATGTCCCAAGTTACATCTATACTGGTCGGGGGTTCTCAAAACACTGAGTGATGTATTCATGATTCAAATACCACAAACCCCTAAAGTATGTATCCTGGGTATTATAGAAGACCTCCCACTGGAGGATAACTTTAAAAAAGCTGTTGGCAGGGCCCTTTTTCAGGCCCCCAAACTCATCCTTAGGCACTGGAAGGATGCGGAGCCCCCAAAGTTGGGGGAGTGGATAGCCCAGATGGGATCCACTCTCTTGGCAGAGAAATACATCTATCAACACAGGAAACGGTGGGGCAGGTTTGAAAAGCTGTGGGCCCCTTGGTTGAATTCCCCAGGTTTAGCTCCACTTGAGCTGGTGCTGGACAGGCTGCTAATATAAAAGGACAGAGACGAGGATTTAAGACTGGATCGGAGGCACTTTGCGAAAGGGGGGGGCAGTGGATTGCACCCTTGTATACAATGGGGGGGCTGGGAGTGTGGGAGCTCGTTGATGCTCGTACATTGCTCTAATGCAAAATTAGATGGTTTTAGCGGGAGGAGAGTGCAGCAGTCCAGAAGTTTTGTGTGGTTTGTTTTTCTTGTTGTTTTATTATTGTACGCTTATACATGGATGTACAAAAGAGGACGTAATATTTGTAACCATGTATTGTTGTTATACTATTCAATAAACATCCTTTTTTGAGAAAAAAAAAAAGAAAGAAAAATACCTTTACAATTACAACCACGTTGGCCAAAATTAAATACATGCTTTGTTTAGCCATAAAAAAGGGTGATTTTTTTTGTTGGCAATTGGCAAACTAAATGTCCTTCAGCTTCTAAACACAGGAAAATGGCACCCATGGTTTAATTTTATCTTACATGCATGCATTCTTTAGGGCCCTAATGCAAAAGGACTACTTTATGTCATCATGTTATAAAATAAATTGACCCATACATTCCATTATTTGACAAATCTTTTAGAATTAAAGCCAGTGGCGGCTGGTGTGTTTTTCTTGTAGGGGGGTGGCAAACAAGCACCCCTCCTCCGGGCATCTGGTGGCACGACACTGACAGCACAACCCCCCTGAGCGGCCTGTAGCGCAGCACTGACTCCACACACACCCCCATAAGGCCCGCAGCATGGCACAGATAACCCTCCCGGTCAGACACCTACCCGATCTAGGGTTGGCGGGCTGTGGGGTCCTCTCCTCCTCTCCTGGGGTGTGGGCAGTGGCTCCAGAGTCCACACCTCCCGTGGCTTCCTCCGCAGTGTATTTCCTGTCTGTTCCTCCTAAGCATTAGGCATCCAATAGGTTCGCCTGACACTTTCGCCAGTCAGGAAACAGGTCTCACGACCTGCCTCCCGATTGGCGGGGATGAACTTTAGTGTGAAAATAGCGAACTATTCATTTGTTATCATCACACAACTGGGTGGGATTTCCTTGACAAAGGCTCTAATAGGCTTCAAAAAAGTGGGCTTGGGGCGCAGACCACTGCCTCTGGCTCTAAATACGCGCTTTAAAAAAACAGACACCTCCATTGGAATCCATGGTCCAGCACCCTGATATGTAGATCAGGGGGCCGAACAAATGGATAGGGGGGACGGCACTTCCGTACCCTCTATGGACAAGCTGATGCTGATTTAAAGATGAATCCCAAGTTGATATAATAGAAGCATTAATGAAAACAGTTATGCAAAAAAAAAAAATCATGTAATTTGCAATTAGTGTAAAGTATTGATCTATGCCTTCTATAATTTCCTGCAAATTAATGTTCAGACTATGAAGGAGAAAGTCTTGGGAACCAATCATGCTCCTCTACAGTGCACATGTTCTGAAAATAAGCATACTGACCAGAGAAGAAAGCAGAAATACCATAAATATGACTTCATCAGTGTACCTTTTCTCCATTACAGTATAATAAGTACAGTGCTACAGTGCAGGGTAAAGACCTGGTTGTGCTGAATGGCAGGGGTGCTCAGACTAACTCACCAGAAGTACAAATACTTTGGTAAATAAAGCAGTTCCCATTTGTACATTGTAACTCTGTATTTTTTTTGTTTTTGTTAAATTAGATTTTTTGGAAGGTGGCTGTGACCAAACAATTAACAACCCCCCAAAAATATGGTTGCAGTAAATCTGTGAGGACTTCACCTTTGATATTATGGTTAGACTTTCTCCCTCCAGGAGAGCATTTAATTTGCAGAACAAATGCTTTCTTTTAAACACTGATGTTGGATGCTCTTCTGCATCTAAAACATTGGATATACACCCTAAATGCAACAATTTTAGTTAAAAAATGCAACAATTTAATGTCTTTGCTGTAGTAAGGGAAACATACACACTTACAAAAAGGTTATGGACAGTCATCCTTGGGGTCATGTATTCCATAGCAATGACTGTTACTGCTATCCATGATGCTATACCACCTTCCCCAAAAGTTAAATTTATTTAAATTCTTAAAGGTTCATTTAATTTTAGTATGCGTTATTCACAAGTTCCTTCATCTGAATATGTTTTAAGTTAACAAAAATAACATATTCCCTTTTTTTTACAGGGGGGGGGGGGGCAGTTAATGAAAACAGAAGATCTACCTATATGTAATTCCCCCGCTTATAAAATATATAATCTGAATGCTGGAGTGCATTTTTATGGTATTATTACGCCTTTATTCTTATTCTGCTTTCTCAAAAAGCAGCAGTGATGGGTATGGGGTCCATATTGTGTTTTTTGTTATTCTTAGAGGGTTTAGATGTTCAGGTTTTTTTTTATTTATTTTTACAATTTTGTATTTGCAGGGTGGGGGCTCCCAGAAAAGTGGAATTCACTGTCTCATGCAAGGTTAACTTTCAGGAAAATACAACACTGTAAGATTGAAGTTATAATGCTTTAGATTAAATACATTAAAATGTATTTTAAACACATTCTAGAGCATGGCCTGCTGTATTTATTTATCGTAAGGTTATTATACTTCCATTCTTAAAATCTGTAACCAGAGTTTTGTATTTTTAATATATCTTCTCACCGTGAAAAACAGATGTTGACTTTTCTGTGAAACATGCAAAGCCTCATCTGGTATTTTTCAGGAATCAGCAGCACAGGAAAACATTTCTACTTCATACCGTAGGGTTTTTATCTGTTCTTGTCTTGACTTTTTTAATTATTCATTTGAACAGACAGGATAAAAATAATTAGCCTTGAAGCTTAAAAACAAAAATAAGACAGGCAGCAAAGACAGTTAATATATATTATCGTATTACAATAAATTACATTTATTTTAAGAAATATTTCCTGATTTCAAATAAGGGGTAATATTGTTATATATGACAAAGAATCACATATAATAATAACAAATTGACGTGGAATCTAACTAGTAGATGTAATTCAGCAGAAAGGGAGTTTAAATGTTAAACCATTAGAGAAGAAGACCTTAATGAGATGTTTTCCAATTATAACTCCTAAATACCAGCATCCTTAGGTATTCAGGTAGGAAAAAATACACATGAACCAATGAACAAAAATAAATAAACCCTCCCAAAAAACTCTGTTTAGATTTAAGCCTCGTACACACGGTCGGACTTTTTGCCAACAAACTTCAAAATGAGCAAGTTTTCCAAAAAATCCGACAGTGTGTACGCTCCATCGGACAAACTTTTTTGGTTTTCATTGGACAAAGGTTCGCTCTGCAAACGGACAAACTTTTCAGCAACAAAAGTCAGATGGTGCAAAGTGAGACTTTTGTCCGAAGTACAAATACGCATGCCCAGAACCATGTTAAATGTTAAAATCAACCAACAATAGCAGAAGTTGACCAAAGGCTGGCGGTAAAGAGCAGAAAAGAGCAGAAAAAACATGTGATGTGATGTTGGTAAAGTTTTGAGAACGTTTGCAGAAAAGTCCTGCCGTGTGTATGCTATGGGTGTGCCCGGCCAACTCTCTTCAAACAAAAATCCAAGGAAAAGTTTGTTTGAAGTCTGATCGTGTGTATGAGGCTTAACAGTGAATTATTTTTGTATTTTTTTATTTAGGGTTGAATTCAGCCATCTGTAAATAAATCCTCAGGCAGAAGCAAAAATGTAATGAAGAATCTTATACCATAGGTAGTTTTCTCTTTCCCAAATACATTTTTCTTGGGGTGAGGTATATTTTATTTTCATTTTTATGCTGCAGCGCATACTTGCACTAAATGTTTATCTCCTCATTTCTATTGCTTCCAATAAATTTAGGTAATATACTTTATTAAAAAGAAGTCAGGCAGCAATAAAGTGAGAGTCAGAGTTTTTGCGTGTGACGGTAGTGGGAGCAGGGTTTGCAGGGAAAATCAACGGTCAGATTGCACCATCTAGAGCCAGGGCACATCTGCCCTTTAAATCGCTGGGGGTAGGTATAGAGCCACAGCACACATGGCTTACTTCTTCCAAGCAGAGAGCAGCCACTTGCTTGTAGGTGCTGCTAATGTGCTATGTTCCTCTTCCTTATCTGCTCCTCCCAGGTGCAGAACAGCCACTATGCTTCAACAGTTGCTATTTCATTATTTTCTGCCTCATCCTTCTCTACTCCTCTCAGAAGCAAAGCAGCCACTTGACTAAATATTTAGAAAATGCATTATTTTCCTCAACCTCTTCTACTTATCATTCCATAGTCCCACAAACTATTTATGAGGAGTTGACAGAACTAGAGGCCACTGCCATCTGGAGAGATGGCACACAGTACTCTACAGAATGGGCCTTATTTAATATATCTGCTGCTGAAGTATAAGTAAAAAGTCCCCACACATCTATATCAAGCGCCTTAATGCAATTATAGTAAAACTCTGGCTCTTCCCATATTTTTTGCAAAAGGCCTGATTTCCCCCAATGTATGACATTCAATGAGGCAGCAGGAGGGGAAGAGGAATAAAAGGTGAAGGAATGGGGTGGTGTTGATGAGAAGCAAATGGTACAGAAAGAGGTAAGCTATGGCCATAGGCTTCTTGTCCTTCCACAAGGTGGATTGGCAGATAGCATCAAATTGGGAAGGGGGATTCTAAAGCCAAAAGTAAGGCAAAAGTAAGGCAGCAAGCAGCAAAAGTTATGGCCATAAGCTGAACATCCTTCCTCAAATCTTCTTTCAACAGGCATAGTAAAGGCAGTCTGGAGACTATACACTATACAATTTTTCCAAGTTTTTTTTACATATCTGCTACATTTTTTAGACCTAACATTTGATACTGCTGGGAGGCAATTGATTCTCCAGACCCAGCTATTTTGCCACCAGCCATCACTATTTTGTATGTTTATATATATATATATATATATATATATATATATATATATATATATATATATACTAAAATGTGTATTCACAACTGCCTATAATACACAGCTCGGCGCCAAACAGACAGAAACTTCTTCCAAAAAATAGACTAAATATGTTTCTCTGAATCAAGTCTATCCAAAGAAATCAATAAAGCAGCTGTTTAAAATAAATCAAATATTAAAAAAGCATTCATAGCACAGAAATAGGAATGTCCATTTAAGTGAAAAAATGCAAAACAGCGCTGTGATTGGGTTAAAGATGACCAACACCTATTTCTGGTGAGTTTGAACCCCTGCAGGGATTGTTTTTAACACGTGGTGGATCGTGAGTGCGGTGGATGGTGCACGCTTCCTATCTCTCTTATTACCACTATTGGACAATTTATAGACTTTGCTTCCAGACACCAGAATATCCATTTACTGTCTACTATATGGTGGTGTTGGTCACCTTTAACCCAATCACAGCGCTGTTTTGAATTTTTTCACTTAAATGGACATTCCTATTTCTGTGCTATGAATGCTTTTTTTTATATATATATATATATATATATCTGTATCTATCTATCTATCTATCTATCTATCTATCTATCTATCTATCTATCTATATATATATATATATATATATATATATACAGTATATATATATATATATATATATATATACCTGTATATATATATATATATATATATATATATATAGATATATATATATATCTATATATATATAGATATAATATATATATCTATATATATATATATGTTATTAAAAGATATACTTTTTTTTAAAATTTGAACGCACTAGATATTTTTTTTCTTATAAGACCTTTCCTGCCCTAGTAAAGCAAACACAGGCAAACATAAGGGCCACCTTTAAAAACCATAGGACCTATACAGTCTACCTGACAAGACCTCCCTTGCACTGCTTAGTGTGACTGTAGTATCCGTGCAGAGCAGAACATTGGAAAGTGCAATGAGCAGTATGCAGTGCAGGGCAGTAAAAAATGACAGTGCAGACCTATGTAGTGTATGGCATGTAGCAGTAGGAAACTTCAGGCCATCCAGTGAACAGTATGTAGTGTCTGGGCAGTCAGCAAGCAGTATGTATTGTCAGGGAAATCAGTAAACATAATTTTGTGTCAGTATGGTAGTGGCAGGGCAGTTATTAAGTAGTATGTCGAGGCAGGGTGGTCAGTGAGCAGCATAAGTGTGAGCAGCCTATTGCAGTAGGGTGTGCACCCTAAATGTATTAAAACATGGAAAGTGTTAGTAGGGCAGTGGATGGTGTCAGAAGGGCAAAGGTTGGTGTCAGTAGGGCAGCAGCCAATGTCACTAGGGCAGCGGACGGTCTCAGTAGTTTTTTAATTAATTAATTTTTCATTTTATTTTTATTTTAGGAGCTCTGTTAGGGGGCTTTGATAAAATATCAGCAGGGGGGATCTGCCTGTATGGATTGATTATGGGGTGCCCAGGTGAGCAGTATGTAGTGGCAGTGCGGTAAATCAGTTACTTACTGAATGGCTGGAAAAGGATGACTTACATGGCTCCTGTTTCTGCTTCCCCTCTTTCTCCAGCTTCTAGATTAGTCAGAATGATGAAACCACCTATGTGAGAAGTAGAGAAAGTGCCAACACCCCTGGCCCCACCTGCCACCTCTGGGTGCCCAGAGAGAAGCTGCTGAGAACTATCTAGCTTATGGCTACACTGCACATGGCACCTAGGGGGACAATATAACTAAGAAAAGGATAGAGCCACAGGCACTGGACCCAGTATAGCACACATTGGATGGCTGTAACTAAATCTCTTTTTATGGCATTGTGACAGTGAGTGGGGGAGAAGATCCCCCACTTGCTGTCAAAACGGCGGATCGGAGGAGGGGGTTTGTTATATGTTACATCTTGAATATGGGTGTTGCATGTAACATGTTACAAAGGTGAATTTATCCTTTAACAAAGAAAAAGTATTTCTCAACTTTGTATTTGAACTTATGGCAGTGGCAGTATTTCTCAGAATGGACAGTTGGCGTGGCTATCAATGGAATTCACAATAGATATGAACATATTAGATCGGCTTAAAATAATAATAAACCCATACAGACATCAGCACTTACCACATTTGCTTCTTAATTTTCTTTCTAAGCCTTTATTTGACTTCGACAACTTTATTTTCCTTAAACATATTTCCTGCTTTGGTCCTATTTTTTTTGGTCAATTTCCTTACTCCCTGTGCTTGTGCTGTTCTTTCTGAACTGTGCATGGAAGATGTTTTTAAGGAAGCGCATTCTCCTAGCCAGAAGTTCAGCGGAGTGGTACACTGTCAAAGAGAGCCAGCAGCAGTGTACAGTTATCTCAGTAAATGTTTATACACACATACCGAGCAAATAGTGTAGTGGGCAGTCTTCATCATTTATTAAGTATGCACTAATAAAAAGGGAGCATTTAATACTTTAAGAATGATTTGCTTTGGTGCAATAAAAATGTTAAAATGTCTATTAATGTAATAGCATAATGCCATCCAGGCCGCAATTATAATATATTATGGATGCTTGAAGATTTTGTATTCATGTTGGTGACACTTGGAGGTCTCTGATTATCATTAACCTGTAAGCATATGCATGTCAGAAGTCAAGAGAATCTTGTTAGGATTTTTTCAGGAATAATAAATGATACAGATCTGGTCCTACACCTAATGTTAGTGATGTGACTGGTAATCATGTAATGTACACATAAATTAATTGTATTGCTTTTAAACCTGTGATGTTTAGGTATGGCTTTTTTTTTTTTTTTTTGCATAATCACATTAGTCTAGCTTAGACTGATGCAAGTATGTATGTGCCATACCTAGCTGATCCATGTGAAAGCTTGAAATAACTGTAGTATGCACCACTATTACAGTGCTTGCTACTCGCTTTTTTTTATCCCATGCATAGTGAACATAGCAGGTTGCTTCATGGGCATTGGGCACTATTAAGAGAAAGCCTTACATTGTTTTTAGTGAATGCAAGGCATTCTTTGTATGAGGCAGAGTTTGGGATGCCATTCCAATCAGAGAATGCTTTTCAATCACTGAGAAAATGCAAATGTTCTGTGAATGTTGTCCATCCTGTGCAGTCAGTCTCCTGTGTTCACAATGCATCAGGGCATCTGCTTGGCATGTAATCTGTAAACTAGCGGCAATCACTCTCTTAATTGTAGCATCCACAGTGATTTCTAGTTTCTACAGGGACCAGGTAGGTATTGCATAGATATACTTATAGAGGACAGAGGAGAATTCACATACTGTATAGAAACACACCATCTGTCATGTGACACATCTCCCATACAGTCATTGCTCCCTATATAAACCTACCACACGATACAGACCATTTCCTGTCTTCCAAGGCTCTGATGAAGAGGAATCCTTTTGAAACATGTTAGCCATTGATTCAGCCTATTCCCCCTGCATGGATTTTATAATAATTTCTACTATTTTATCAAATCAGAATATTGTAACCTGTTTTTATGAACACATAGTAATTGTTGTTGTATTCATTTATTTGTTTAGAATAAACGTTATCTATTAATTTGATTCATGCGTTACGTCACGCACCTCCTTTCACCCCTATCACTCACATATATACTTTACGTCAGTTCAAGCTACACCAATGAAAGTATGCAAAAAAAAAAAAACATACATAACACAGCTCTAAGTACTAACATGATCCCATTAGACTGATTTATTGAAGGATTCGAACATTTTCCCTTAACAAATTGGGTAAATGTTCACTTCAATTTTCCAATGATGTGTAGATTAAAAAGTAGATAGGTATATTTTTGTGACTGGATAACTGAACTAAAGCCGTGTACACAAAATAGGTTAACCCAGGGCCGTCTCTACCATAGGGCAAACAGGGACAGCTGCCCAGGGCCCTGTCATTGTTGGGGGCCCAAAGCAACCCCCTTTTTTTTTTTAGGGGTCCGGAGGTCCCCAGGGGCCCGGAGGCCCCCAGGGCCCAAGATGGCAACCCCCCCTTTTTTTATTTATTTTTAAATAAAAAAATATATATTTATTTTATATATTTTTTTTTATTTTTTATTAAAGGGCCAATTTTTTTAAATATATTTTTTTTTATTAAAGGGCCAATTTTTTTTAGGGGTCCCCAGGGACCCGGAGGCCCCCAGGGCCCCAGATGACAACCCCCTTTTTTAATTTATTTTTAAATAAAAATATATATTTATTTTATATATTTTTATTTTATTTTTTATTAAAGGGCCAATTTTTTTTTAGAGGTCTGGAGGTCCCCAGGGGCCCATAGTTCCCCAGGGCCCCGGATGACAACCCCCCTTTTTTATAAAAAAAACTTGTTTTATAAAAAAAAAAAATTTTTTATATATATTTCTTTTAATATAAATATATATATATATATATATATATATATATATATATATATATATATATATATATATATATATATACATATTATATAATATAAATGTTATTATTATTAAAGGACCCAGAGGTCCCCAGGGCCCTGGATGGCAACCCCCTTTTTTATAATTTTTTTTATATTTTATTTCTTTTTTTTTTCTTTTTTTTATTTTTTTTATATATATATAATATAAAATATAAAAATATATATATATTATTAAAGGGCTCAGAGGTCCCCAGGGCCCCATGTGGCAAACACCCTTTTTTATTTTTTTTATAAATATTTATTTTTTTATTTTTGTTTATATATTTTTTTTATTAAAGGGCCCAGAGGTCCCCTGTATTTAACTGCTTGATGGGCTTATTTTGGGCCTGACTGGTTCACATGTATGTGTTTTGGCGGCCCACATTTGTGCAGGCACAGCAGCCCATTCATTTGATGCCTCATGTAATAGGCTGAGCACACGGCACACCTATGCCCATCAAGCAATGAAATACAGCACTGTCTGTCCATTCTGCTGTGACTTATCTGCAGTTCCTGCACTGTCAAACTTGCTGCATTTTTAGACGTTTAGGTCACGCTTTTAAAAACACAGTGCGTTTGTGTGTGCAAGAACTGCAGGTAAGTAGCATGGTGCAAAAGCAGAATGGATTTCAAGGCAACTGATTTTTAAAATGCTGAATGCACCTTTTTTCTGCAGGAAACAAAGGCATGGCAGCCCATTCAAATCAATGGGCTGCTGTGCCTGCACAAATGAGGGCCGCCAAAAGACATACATGTGAACCAGCCAGGCCCAAAATAAGCTGAAGGGGGGCCCAAAAAAAATGTTTGCCCAGGGCCCAAACCATATTAAAGACGGCCCTGGGTTAACCAAAGGACAAAGGTCTGAAGGACCGCTTTCATCGGTCAAAACCGATCGTGTGTGGGGTCCATAGGTTGTTTAACCATCGGTTAAAAAAAAGCAAACTTGCTTTAAAATTTAACCGATGGACCATCGGTTAAAAACCCACGCATTCTCAGAATCAAGTCGACGCATGCTTGGAAGCATTGAACTTCATTTTTTTCAGCACGTTGTTGTGTTTTACGTCACCGCATTTTGATACGATCGTTTTTTTTAACTGATGGTGTGTAGGCACATCAGACCATCAATCAGCTTCATCGGTTAACCTAAGACAACTGTCCTTCAGACCATTCTTATCCGTTTGACCAATTGTGTGTACACGGCTTTAATCTTTACACATATCATTGTGAGAACATTCCCAAAATAGTTGCTGTGTCCAACTTGATCTTGAGTATTTCGAATAATCAGGACCAGAGCTGGAAATGCACGTTCTTGTTTCTAAATGTGCCAATAATGTGCCAATATTTTTTTATTTTTTATTTTTAACTTTTTTTTACATATAAAAATGTATATTATATCCTGTAATCGATTTTGAACTACCTTTTTTTGTTAATGGTTATCCTGGTTTAAATTATACCCTTATTGTAATCATCGCTGAGGCCAGCTTTTGTCAGAATGGAACATTTTGAAGAACAATGAATGCACACTGAATCATATGCTTGCACTGCTGTGATTGGAAGAAATGTCCCAGTTAAAGCGGCAATCAGATTTCTCCTTATGTTTGGCAACATATTGTATGCTCAAAGACATGGCAATGCAGCTAAGAGCCGGTTCATACTGGGGCAACCTGGGATCCGACTTCAATTCGCCCCAAGTTGCGCGGTCGAGAAAATTAATGAAAGTGAACGGGAGCCGTCTTAATGTACACTATGAAGTCACTCCAACTTCAGAAAAAGTTCCTGTACTACTTTAATCCGACTTCTAGGCAACTTGTAGGCAACTTGTACCCATTGATTTCAATGGAAGTCGCCTCAGAAGTCGCATCACTGTCTTAACTGAAGCAACAATACAGGAAGATAACATACATTTCTCAGGCAAACCCCTCCCTCCCACAGAGCTGATTGTTGTTTGATTGGCCACTGGAAAGCCTCCTGTCCTGGAGGCGACTTGAAGTTGCCTTGTACTGTCCTGGAGGCAACTTGAAGTTGCCTTGTAAGTTGCCTGATGATTCATACTCAAGTCGTGTCCAAGTTGTCTCCCGAGGTCATGCTAGAAGTCGTGTTGCCCCTGTGTGAATGGGCTCTAAATGAGCCTACAGCTGATGGTTAAAAAAATAGTTAGTGTAATATATCAATAACATTATACACATAAGCTCAGCTAATATTAGAAGTGATTATTCTTGGTAACTTTGAATTCACATAACAAAAGTTTTAAATTAGTGACAGCATAATGATCATAATTATACAGTAAATTAACTAAATTATTCTAATAAGTGTACTTGATTTTCAATACAAAACATTTTTATTGTTCCTTATAAAACATTTGACAGTAGAATGAAAAACATAGGGGTGAACTGTGATTGGCTTGAGCTTGCCACTTGCCACAATCCCGGTTTGTTTTGAATCTATCTTTGCTACGTTTGCTTTGTTCTTTATTATTATGCACCATACTCACAGACTGTCTTTGTTTCTTCAGAAAGCATTGTGATGCATCACCATCATAATAATAAATAGCCTGTCAACACATTTACTGGACCGAAGCCCTCTAGGGATAATTTCTGAATTTTCATCAAGACTGCTGTGATTAGTGTATCTGATTATCATAATCAAATAACTAATTAACCATCATGTTTTAGTAGGGACAGAAAACAATGCTTTCTCCAGCCTTTAAATATGCAAAAAATGGTAACAAGAAAAACAACCAATAGATAGGAAATAGAGTATCATAACAGTTTGGGACTACATGCAAAAAAAAAAAGTTTTCTTGAGTGTATGGCCTGCTAATTACAATCATTTTTATCTCAATCATCCCAAATTTTCCATAAAATGTAGACACGTTAGCAATGAAAAAATATACACTTCCTTATAATGGGATGGCAATCGGAGATACATGGCTAAAAATTTCAATATTTAGAAAAAGGAAACCAAACTAACCAAAATAGTTTGTTTTACATTTACATTAACAATTTTTTCATCTAAAATGATATCTTTTAGTTTGCAACCGGAAACTAATTTCTAGTTCTTGCCTGGATATGTGTTACTGGGGCTTTCAGCGTCCTAACATGTTCTGTCTGAAAACAAACAGTTGGAATTTGGTGGGATGGAAGATAGAAATCTACTATGGGGCCCGGGCTGGTTATAGATTTGGACTTAAATATAAACTTATGCCGTGTACAAATGATCGGTCCATCCGATGAAAACGGTCTGATGGACCATTTTCATCGGTTAACCGATGAAGCTGACTGATGGTGCGTCGCGCCTACACACCATCGGTTAAAAAAACTGATCTTGTCAGAAGGCGGTGAGGTAAAATACGATGTGCTGAAAAAAATTAAGTTCAATGCTTCCAAGCATGCGTCGACTTGATTCTGAGCATGCGTGGATTTTTAACCGATGGTCGTGCTTACAAACGATCGTTTTTTTGCTATCGGTTAGGTATCCATCGGTTAAATTTAAAACAAGTTTGCTTTTTTTTTAACCGATGGTTAAATAACCGATGGCGCCCACACACGATCGGTTTGGACCAATGAAAACGGTCCATAAGACCGTTCTCATCGGTTTAACCGATTGTGTGTACGCGGCATTACATTTACTTACTGTTCTATTAGGTTTTTGGTTCAGATGCCAGTATTACACTTATGTTGCCTGCTCAAATATGTAGGAACAGAAACTACACTGAGTTTAATCTGGCAATGCAGTTTCTTCTGTGTAGTTTTTGCTTCAACTATGCTGTGGGTTGGATATTTTTTATTTATTTTGAGCATTTCCCCCATTGCTATATATAAATGTAAATATTTTCACACCCTTCTGTAATCCTGTTTTTATATTGGTTGATAGGCTCTCTTAGAATGATTACCCAACATTTTGTCTTCAGCTATGCTACAACTAAAATCACAGTACTTCATAATATAGCATACACAATAATATATACGCTAATCATATTAAGAAGACCAGTACATTGTCATTAGATAACTATGACACTATAGGGTTGATTTAATAAAACTTGAGTGCGCAAAATCTGGTGCAAGCTCTGCAAAGAACCAATCAGCTTCCAGTTTTTTTTTGTCAAAGTTTAACTGAACAAGCTGAAGTTAGAAGCCTATTGGCTACCACACGTAACTGCACCAGATTTTGCACTCTTCAGTTTTATTATATCAACCCCTATGCCTTTATTTATTATATTTATGCCACCTTCAGCAATGCTTTAACAATGATCCTTGATACATTTTGTCACATACGTGTTCAGTGAGCCTGGCATGAAGAGGACGGCCTCTCGTACAGCTCCAGCTTGGGGGCCACTGGTAGCCACAGCAGCCACGTGAGCACGGTGAGTTATGAGTGCCTGTGATTAGTCCAGTAGCCTGTACTGCGGCAGCAGTCAGCAGGTCGATGTGGTAGCAGAACAAGCTGGTGGCAGATGAGCTGGCAGATGAGCTGGCACAGAGCTTGGCTGGTAGCAGACTGTGGATAAGCAGCTGGAAGCAGGAGCCAGATGAGAGCTTGCTGGACTGAAGATCTGTAGCAGGCTGGATGAGCAGGATGCAGGGTCAGACAAGCTGGATCAGTAATGTTCAGGCAGATCAGACATAGATAGCATTATAGTCGGGTCACAAGCCAAATCAGCAATGGGAGGTAGATCAGACAAAAACAGGAGGCAGGAAGCAGAATCCAAAGATAAGCTGAGGTTGGGGCAAGTAACAGACAAATGCAGGTCAGAAAAACGTTGGGTCAGGATCAGAGGTCAAACACAGGAATCAGGAATTAAACACACAGAAGCTGCAGACCAAACAGAAATTAGCCCATACTGTAGCCTGTTTAAATAGCCTCAAAGCGTGAGTGTGTAAGTGCGCATGCACAGGTGCCTATGCCCACATCCATGCACAGCTGCACGGTCAGTTGCCTATCTGTGCATATGTATGCACTGGAACTTTATCTACATTATGGACATACCTTCCCTGACACATTCACATACATCTGTCCCCACTAAACTTTGAAGCAAAGCAGCAACACAGTTAGGCTTTTCTATTTAATGTAATATGCAGTCACAGATTTGTTCTGTCTCACTTTGTTGTGGAAGCCACTTAGGTATGAAATTTGGCAACATACTCCAGGTGCGGCTAGACCAGAGTCTTGTAAAGTGGGAGAATTTTTGTTTTATCTCTGGAGTTAATGCCCTTTTTAATGCATTCCAACATTCTGTTTGCTTTGCTTGCAGCAACCTGGCATTGCATGCCATTGCTAAGCCTGTCTTGTATTAGGACCCCCGTTAATTTGTTCAGATCTTCTTGCAAGGTTTTCACATCCTGCAGAGAAGTTATTGCCCTGCTTAGCTTAGTATCGTCCACAAATACAGAGATTGAATAGTTTATCCCATCCTCCAAGTTGTTAAATAGGATTGGTCACAGGACATAACCCTGGGGGACCCCACTTTCCACCCTGGACCATTCTGAGTATTACTCATTTATCACTACCCTCTGAATTCACCCCTGTTTCCAGTTTTCAATCCAGGTACCCACCCTATGGTCCATGCCAACGGACCTTAGTTTGTACAATAAATGTTTATAGAGAACTGTATCAAATGATTTTGCAAAATCCAGATACACCATGTCTACATGCCTTCCTCTATCTAGATGACAGCTCACTCCTCATAGAAGGTTAATGAGTTGGTTTGCAAAGAATGATTCTTCATGAACCTGTGCTGATTACTGCAAATGATACCGTTGTCATTACTATAATCTTGTATATAGTCCCTTATCGCCCCCTCCAAAAGCTTGCATACAATTGACGTTAGGCTAACTTGTCTGTAATTCCCAGGAATGTATCTTGGCCCTTTTTTAAATATTGGTGCTACATTGGCTTTTCTCTAATAAGCTGGTACCATTCCAGTCAGTAGACTGTTCGTAAAAATTAGGAACAATGATCTGGCAATTACTTGTAGTAGTAGTAATTTTCACTAAACTAGACAATCTATAACTAGATTTTTTTTACCAGACTTACATGAAGAAAGATTGTTCACTGTATTTTTTTTATTTATTGTAGGCACCACCATTACAGCACCAACAATTTACAGATTGTTACATACTGTACATTCAAATCAGTCCCTGTTCCCAAGGCGTTTACAATCTAAGATCCTTATCTAACATGTATACTTAAACATACAGTACATATATTAAGGTCAATTTAGACAGGAACTAATTACCTACCAGCATCCCTGCAATTACCTGCTTCGAATTAACTTGTTTGCTTTATGGAACAACTGCATTTTAAGCCTAACAAGTAAGCACTATGCCCCTTCTCCTCCTCTAAGTACCTCCACTTTCATTCAGATACTAAATTCAAGTACCTCTCAAAGCCAATAAGGATGTGCCATTCAACAGCTGAATAATAGAATCATAGCTTAGCACTGAGAGGGGGCAGAAGTCCTGACTCTGTGCACAGTACACCGTGGCAGAGTTACTTGAAAAATTGTGCTGGCTTTTTTTTTTTTTAAACAGAAGATTCAATGTTCAGCATATCATTGCTATCCAGCACAGCGAGTAAAGATTGGATTATTATTTTAACATTTACCTGAAATTATTTTACCATGATTTGCCACGTGTTATTGCTTGCTGCTCCATATTTATTTTGGAATGTGCACTTACTGAAAGCCTAAGTGCTGGCAAAATAGGAAAAATACAAACATGTGTAGGATATGTCCCTTGTGCTGTTGTCGCCTTTGATAGGTGAAATCTTCTTCCTCCAATCTTCCCCTTAGTCCCACTTCTATAATCTTTTGGTGCTGCAAAGATCAATGAAACTGGGATAGCTGTAACAGGCACTCATCAAGAGCGTCTGACAATGACCATTTTATTTCCACCCATCTACTCCATTCATAAAAGTCATACTAAAGCTTCTATACATGAAAAATGTTCTATAAATCCTGGTGCAGACCTTTTAGTCATCCATCCTTCCTCCATTCATAGATCATATTTCATTCATAGAAGCTGTAGTGTGCCTTCTACGAATGGAGGAGCTAGTTAGAAAGGGTGAACATAGTCAGACTCACTTGACAAGTGCATCTAATGCTTCCCTCAGTAATATTACCCCCACAGCAGTACAAGGGAGACAGCAGTACAAGGGAGACATCATACTGACCTTAAGTAAGGTGCTTATTTGTGTAGTTTTTATTTTGCCTAAACCTAGGCTTTAGCCATTCAGTTCTACATGGTGTATCCCCTCATAAGTCTCAACAATTTTTTTGTTTTTGAAAATGTTTTAATTTTTACTTTTAAAGTGGTATCAAACCCCAAACAAAAATGTTTGAATACCAATCATTAGATGTGGTGCATCAGTTTTCATTTCTTAGGCCGCGTACACACCATTAAATAAATCCGATCAAATCGGTCTGACAGACCGTTTTGATCGGATTTGTCTGCTGGGATATATTGGTTTGATCGTGTACACACGATCAAACCAAAATCCCCGCCAGCAGACAGCGCGGTGACGTGGCGGTGACGTTGACGCCGCCACGTCACCGTCACCAGGAAGTAAAACACTTCCGTGCATGCGTCGAATCCATTCGACGCATGTGCGGACAGATATGTCTGCTGGTTAGTGTACTAACCAGCAGACATTTCGGACGGACAGGTTCCCAGCAGACAGATTTTGTCTGCTGGAAAAACCCGTCCGCTCGCCCGTACACACGATCAAATTTGTCTGCTGAAACGGTCCAGTGACACACTGTCTGTATTAGAGTGCCTCCACTCTGGTTGAGGAAGCACAGGAGCACCTTTGGATAGCAGCATTATCAGTCTGTTGGAGTGGAGTGTTAGCTGCACTAGCAGATTTAATGCGCTAACAATTCAAAGCCAAACTTCAGATCACACTTTGGAAGCATTTACAGCAAACTGTTTTTTTTTTCTTTTGGGGTAACATTTTTACATAAATAAATACAAGCAGATCATTGTAGAAAATGAAAGGGGTCCCGCTGCAGGTTTAAGTCACAATGTACTACTATTCACTGCATACTAGTATATTATGACATACTTACCTGTACACAGAGCCCTCCAGTGCAGTGCTGTCATGTCTCCCTGATGCTACCATCTTCACACAGTCATCCTGGGTTTCTTAGGCTCTGGTTGTATGAGTGGCTGGGGCCATGATGAAGTCACTCCTGCGCATTCGTGTGAGAGACTTTGGAGCTCTAAAGGTCCAGCACGGTATGCCGGTATAGAAGAAAGAAAGCCTAAAAAAGGAAAATTAATGCAGCCATCCCATCTAAGAATTTGTGAACTGCTAATACTACATGCAAAATGTAATTCAAAATTCAACTGTAAGTACTCTTGATTGTTACTTTTTTTTTTATTTCAATAGTTTTTTATTGGATTTTAACAATTAAAACAGACAGAACGTATACATTTACATGGCATCTTAATGATGTATTGGGTAGTAGGACACATGATGCATCACAGTTGAGCAATATTTATCAATCACATTGAATGTGTCAGTTGTATTTATTGACCATAACATATACTGTATAGTCTCTAGAATCAATCATGTTCTGAAGGACTGGAGTTCAGGTATGACCGTGATGTTAGTGTTCCAATGAATTTAAAGTAAAACTGAAATTGAAAGAATAGAACAAAACTAGGGTAGAGGAAACAGTAAATGCAGTTAGTTGCTATAAACATTTATCTACTGTGCGGAGAGCCTGTATACTAGATGAATATGAACTTAAGTGGAGCTAGGTTTAGCATTGGTATTATACCATTTGTTCCAAGGGTCCCAAATCTTGTTAATTATAGAGTATTTACCCACACCCGAGGCAAAGAGTTGTTCATACATACCATGATTATTATTATTTTTTTGTATAACTTCAGGAAGTTTTGGGTGAATTATGTCCTTCCAGTGCCTAACCAGGGTAAGTCCAGCTGCTAAGAGGATGTGGGATAACTAGGTTCTCAAATGATGAGGGACAAGGTCCATCCACGATAATGGTTCTAAGGTGATTTTAAGTGCTTGTGATGTGAGGTTGTAAATCAGCTTCCAGTACCGTGATATGATGTGACATGACCATAAAAGATGAAATAGTGTACCTGTTTCCCCACACTGTCTCAGGCACTGGGGAGACACCCCTGGAGCAAATTTGGACTATGTGGGGTGAGATACCAGTGCAACATAACCTGGAATAATTCCTATAGATTAACACATTTTGTAGAGGAATATGTGACATTTAATGTTGTTTGCCACTGATCCTCTAAGTATACCCTGTTGAAATCCCCTTCCCAGGCTTGCATAGGTGGTGATTTTGTAAATACTAGTTTATTTTGTAGATGGGAATAAAATAACAATATGCCTTTAATGTAAACAGTTTTTGATAAGTAATACTGGGATAATTGCCATGGGAGAGAGGTAAATAATCTGGTGGGCTGCTTAAGTAAGTGTGAAACTTGTAGGTACATTATCTATAATATTCAGCTAGAGAAATAGAGAACTCCAATTGGAGGGTTAAAAAGGTCTCAAGAGCAGGTCCCACATACAGATCCTCCAATTCCAATTCTCTGTCAGACGTCCAGTTAGCGAGGGAGATACCTGGTTTGAGGAGGGACAAAGCTGACAATGGAAATTTCAGCAGGGTGAGTTTGAGCTGAGGGGATACATGTGATGTTAGAATTTGCCTCGCATCAATAGATGCTTGTATGGTTGGTCCCAAGGTGGAGGATGAGCAAGCAAGGAAAGAGTTTGAGATCAGGTAGTTGTAAAGGTCCCATCCTGGAATCTGTTGTTGTTCAAGAAGCGCCCACAGGGTGGCCGGGGATGGGAAGAACCAGCCCTTTAATTGGGCTAAAATAGGGGCTGTATAGTAGTCTCTTATATGTGTGTGGCCCACTCCACCCGCTTTCCTGTGTTTTATTATCCTGCTGAATGCACATCGTGCCCGTTTTCCTACCCATAAACATTTGTTGATGGTAGATTGCACAGAAAAGAAGAAAGAGGTATGGACAGGGATGGATATGGTTCTAAAGATATTAATTGAGGAAGAATTTGCATTTTAAACTCAGCCAGCCGTCCTGTCCAGGATAATTAAAACTTTGCTAGTTTACCTAATTTGGCGTGAAGTGATTGCAATAGTGGGGTGTAGTTTTCTCTAACCAGATCAGAGGTTGTAGAGGTAAGGGTATTACCTAAGTATGATATACCTCTTTTTTTTCATATGTATGGAGATTGTTTACTAAGATCTTGCCTAGTTTGGGTAGAAATTCCCATACCTAAAATATACAATTTGGTTTTAATAACCTTGTAGTAAGACAACGATGTAAAGAGTTGCAGTGCTTGATGGACCGAAGCCAGGGGGGATTCGACGTTAGTGAGCATCATGATGATATTGTCTGCAAAAAGACTGATGGTATGCATTGCGTTACTGACCTAAATCCACTTATCTGGAGATGGGAACGAATGTAAGTTGCCAAGGGCTCCATTAATAAATTAATGTGGGGGGAAAGTGGACAACCTTGGCGAGTCCCATTTGAGATATTAAATGCCGTGGAAAGCATTCCTGATATGTACACCTGGACCGAGGGGGCTGTGTAAATAGCCATGATAGCCAAATGTATTCGACCTTCAAACCCAAACTTGGTGAGCACGTTCGCCAAGTAGTCCCAATGGATTCTATCAAACGCCTTCTCTGCGTCCAAAGCTAAGAGCAGAGAAGGTGTTTTTGTTTTGTTAGCTAAATGTATAATATTGATTAGGCGAAAAGGGAATAGCCGCTCCAGGTGGGAACCCAGATGAATATCCTCCGTTGCAGACAACTCGGGTGCAGGCAATGCACTTAGAAAAGCAGGAACAAAGATTGTCTCTGGAAAGCCGCACTCTGAACAAATTGTTATGCTATGACTAAGCACTAGTTTCAGTGCGAAACGCGTCAGTAGTCAGGTTTTATTTTGCTGTGACTTGTAGTGCTGTCCTTCTTTTAATAAAAGACTACAATTTGTTCAGAGTGCGGCTGTCCAGAGACAATCTTTGTTCCTGCTATTAAATTAATTATAAATCTTTTGTAAACCCAGATTGGTCCAGGTGCACTAGAGATGGTAATAGATATATGAACCTGTTAGCCAGGAGCTTGGCATAAAGTTTTAGGTCGTTGTTTAGCAACGAAATAGGTCTAAAATTTTGCAGTGTGGTAGGATTCTTCCCCCACTTTGGTAACGCCACTATCAATGCCTTAAGCATTCCGGTGGGAAAGAGGAAGAGGAGACAGCTCTGTTATAAATGCCTGCTAAGTGGGGGACTAATACTGATTAGAATGTTTTATAGTATTCCCCTGTGAAGCCGTTAGGCCCAGGTGATTTATTATTAGGAATGGAATCAATGGCTTTGGCGATCTCTATGTCTGAGAAGGGGGAATTTAGGTTCTCTAATTGGTCTGTTGAGATCTGAGGGAGATTGATTTTTATCGAGAAAGTTGGATATCATAGGCCCTGTGGGTGAATTGTGGTCGGGTGCCCTGTTAAATTATAGAGAGATGTAATAACGTCTGAATACATCTACGATTCCCTGTAGGCGGTGAAGCTTTTCTTGCATTTTGGGATGAAGTACACAAGGAATTTTTGTTTTATGCCTCTGCCCTTTGAGATGATTGGCCAAAAATCTTCCAGCATTGTTGCCACTTACGTAATATGTAATTTTAAGACGTTTATAGGCTTTTTCAAAATCATCTAGTAAAATTAGACGGAGCTCATACCTGAGCTGCGTTAATTTTTCCGATACCAATGGGGAGGCGTATGTTTTGTTTTGGGCTTCTGGAGTGTGTATTTAAGATATATAGTCTTGGATACGCTGTCTCCTCTGTCTCTTAGCCCCTGCACCCATTTTTATTAGAATCCAGCTCATATATGCCTTATGGGCGGCTCATATAACCATGGGTTCCGACACAGAATTTACATTGCAAGAAAAAAACAGTTAAGTCCTTTTGCAGAGCAATTTTGGAAGAATCCACTTGGAACAAAGCTAGTATTAACATTTGGCGAGTCATCAACTGAAAGCGTCACCGAAGCGTGATCCGACCATGTGATGGTGTTGATCTTTGATGCTGTGATTTTAGGTATTAGCCATTTATCCGTGAGCAAAAAGTCCAATCTTGTGTAGATTCTATGACTTGTCGAGAATAAAGAATAGTCTTTTTCCATACCATGAAGGCATCTCCAAGCATCATTAAGTTCCCGAGTGTGTAATGTAGATTGAAGCGAATGGTGGTGCCTGTGTGAGTAGTATGTAAAGTCCATTTGAGGGTCTGGAGGGAGATTGAAATCTCTGCATATCAGGAGGAAAAAGCCTTGAGGGTCTGCAATCTACTTGTGCATCGTGAATGCAACCGTGTCTCTGACAGCAGTCAATACCCCTCGCTTCTCAGCTGAAGTGCTTGCTGTATAAACATGGGGAAATTTGGGGTTTGGGGTTTGTAGATAGAGGGGAATGTTGGCAACTCGGCGGTGAGTTCCTTTTAGAAGGATTGTCCTTTTTCTGCATGTGATGTGGAGTACTGTCTGTGGATGGTACAGGAGAACGGGCGCCATCTTGCTTCTGCCTCAGTGTGAAATAGGCTGTCATCTTCTGCGGCTTCTGGTGTTCCTTCCGCTTGTTCCCATGTCGGACAGTTTCTGTGGGGTTTATTTGCCAATGTGGGGTGCCCGAATCGCTGCTGTGTGGGCTGCTATGTGCCGCTGTGTCCCTGATGCGTCTGGAGCTCCATTTGCATGTGGCCATAGTGGTCCTCAGCAAGCTCCGCCCCGATTGTTACTTATTTTAATGCATTTTTAGTATCCTTTTTGAGTGCTAATGATTTTTTTTCAATACAGTCTGCTGTACAGTGAAATATTTAATACCCAAGGGCTCAAATTACAGCTCTCAGATTCAAGGTATAAACCTATAGACAAGCCAATTTGATCTAGCATAGATAATAGTAGAGACTGCTAAAAAATGGTCTTCTCTTTGTTTTCTTAACCACTTAAGGACCGCCTACTGCACATATACGTCGGTAGAATGGCACGGCTTGGCACATCAACGTATATATACGTTGGTTTTAGTACCCAGCCGTGGGTCACGGGCGCGCGCCCGCGGCGCGCTCCCGTGGCCCGGTCCAAAGCTCCAGGACCGGGCCTGCGGGACTCGTGGACCCGATCGCCGCTGCAGTGCGGCGATCCGTCCCTGGAGCTGAAAAACGGGGAGAGCCGTGTGTAAACACGGCTTCCCCATGCTTCACTGTTGCCGCAGCATCGATCACGTCATCCCTGTTATAGGGGGACGTGATCGATGACATCACACCTACAGCCACACCCCCCTACAGTTGTAAACACACACAGGGAACACTCAAAGTCACAGCGCCCCCTTGTGGTTAACTCCCAAACTGCAACTGTCATTTTTACAGTAAACAATGCAATTTAAATGCATTTTTTGCTGTGAAAATGACAATTGTCCCAAAAATGTGTCAAAATTGTCCGAAGTGTCCGCCATAATGTCGCAGTCACGAAGAAAATCGTTGATCGCTGCTATTAGTAGTAAAAAAAAAAAATTAATAAAAATGCAATAAAACTATCCCTTATTTTGTAAACGCTATAAATTTTTCGAAAACTAACCGATAAACGCTTATTGCGATTTTTTTTACCAAACATAGGTAGAAGAATACGTATCGGCCTAAACTGAGGAAAAAAAAATTTTAATATATTTTTGGGGGATATTTATTATAGCAAAAAGTAAAAAATATTGTTTTTTTTTTAAAATTGTCGCTCTATTTTTGTTTATAGCGCAAAAAATAAAAACCGCAGAGGTGATCAAATACCACCAAAAGAAAGCTCTATTTGTGGGGAAAAAAGGACGCCAATTTTGTTTGGGAGCCACGTCGCACGACCGCGCAATTGTCAGTTAAAACGACGCAGTGCCGAATCACAAAAAGGGGCAAGGTCCTTTACCTGCATTTTGGTCCGGGTCTTAAGTGGTTAACAGTCAAACAGCCAAAACGTTGTTATAGGTAACATGTCAAGCTTAACTGAAGAACACATATTCTTTAACAAAAAAGTTAGTTCAAGTAACAAAGAATTTAATTCCAAGTTTCTGTTCTGAGTTAGTTACAGAACAAAAACCAATCCAATTAAAAAAAAATTGTTGTTTTTTATAACTTTATTCTTTATTGTTTTCATCAATACAAAAACATCTATTTAAAATACATACATCTTTATACATGCAATACTTTTTTTTTTTAAAACATTTTATTACGAATTTTTGAATACAATAACAAATACAATGTCATGGCAGTTCTGTAAAAACAAAAACAGTCATACAATTAAGGTTGTATCGATGCAATACGGAACGTTAAGCATAAGAAAAAAGAATTACGTACATATCTTGCAGGACTCAAAAGAGGAGAACTTATAGTTCAACTTCTAAGCAGACCGTGCCGCCACAGTATGGAGTTTAAGTATCAGAGTATTGTAAAGGGGACCGTGTAGCTAACAATAGTCAAGGGAACCAAGTGCGTGTCCCCCATACCCGCCCACCCCTAAAGGGAACAAACTGTGAGCGGGGGGGACCCATGGAGCATAACCAAACCCAAGAATATTCTAGGTTCCACCGGAAAACCGACCCCACAGTCCTTAAACCAATCAAAGCTGGCCCTGGAGCTCAGAGATATATAGTTCTCTGGGACAGGCATCTAGGGGGCTGCTTGCGGATCGAGTTAAGGAGTAATAGAATAGGCTGAAAGATAGAGACGACCCCCCTACCTAAACAAATGTGCATTGGAGTATACTAGACGGGGGTCTATGGGGGGGTCCGGGGAGGGGGGGAAGGGGGGCGGATATCCAGGATGAACTAGGCATCAACCAGAAAGACCTTTCACAAAGTGGGTGTACCAAGAGTACTGGGATCCTGGGAGCTCAAAGTTTCTCTATAGTGTATCCAACAAGCCCAAGTGATCCTGAACTTTTCATCTGCATCTTTGGCCTGGTGGATAATCCTTTCCATTTCCTCAATCTTTTTAACACGGGAATGCCACTATCCGCTATTGTGGGAGGGGACGTGGTTCTCCATCTGACTGGAATGCATTGGGTGGCCGCATTTATGAGGTGCAGAATGAGGGACTTATTGTACATCTTACTTGGCAGGGTAGTGTGGTGTAGTAGGTACTGTGCTGGGGTAAACTCAGGGGTGAAGGTGGTTTTCTGGGTAATGAAGTCGTGAATCCTGTCCCAAAATGGCCGTAGCATTGGGCAACTCCACCAGATGTGTATGAACAGGCCCTCCTCCGCGTTGCATCTCCAACTCATAGGCGGGACCCCAGGGAAAATGTTATGAAGCTTATCAGGTGTTAGATACCATCTTGAATAGATTTTAAATCTATTCTTCTGGGCCGAGACGTTGATAGACCCTTTGTGGGAAAATTCCCAAGCGCGTTCCCAATCGTCAGAGGAGAGGGTAAGCGATAAGTCCGTGTTCCACTGTCGGCGGAGGTCAATGGTGGGAGCAACTTTATATACTAGAAGGGCGTACATCGAAGAGATCAGGTGAGTTTGGGGGGCCAACTCATTACAAATAAGTTCAAAAGGGGTGAGGTCTCTGTACCATCGTGAGAGTGGCAGGGTACTGTGAAAGAAGTGTCTAATCTGTAGGAATTTAAAGAAGGGTATGTGAAGGTCTGAGAACTTAGGGGACATTTATGAAAGGGAGAGAAGAGAACTGTTGCTAAATAAATTGACGTGCCCTAGCCTGCACCTTAGAGGATTCTGGCAACCCTATAGCTGGATCTATGTCAGGTGGGAAGTCAGGGTTTTGGGTAATGGGTGTCATTGGCCCTGGTGAAGGGACCAATTCTAAGGATCGACAAGCTATCTTGAAATTGGCCATGGTGGGGCCAATCAGAGGGTGATCTCTACATGCTCTAGGAACCGATGTCGGGTCGATCCAAGGAAGATGGGAGATAGGAAATTGGAGAAAAGCATTCTCGACACCTACCCAGTCTTTGTTGTGTTTGTGATTATGCCAGTCCACAATTCTTGTTACAGAAAAAAGAGGGGTGTTCCGGCGCTCATAGTGACTGGAAGCCTGGGCAGCGACAGTGGTACTGGTAGCTAGAACTGTAAATATGGAAAAGGGTCTCACAAATAGATATATTATGAGGAGGCAGCCTTCCTGTAGAGGGTGTCCATGACCTCTGTGAATATTTGGAAGAAAAAAGAGGGGGTGGAGGCGCCAACTCAAAAAATAAAAAATAACCTTAAAAACAGCAGTCTACTTAAAATGTGAGTATAGGTGTGTACTCACAGGTTTGCTGAGTAGTAGTCCATCAGGGGGGGTTTTTGCTGTTAGGTGTGTGCCTTTCCACTGGCTCTAGTGATGTCTGCACGGCTTCAGTGTGGATGGGCCCAGGAAGCTCCTTGCTGGCCAGCGTGAGATGCGGATCCAGAACAAGCGGTGACGTCACAGGGCACGGCAGGGATAGAAGGCATCCGATGAAGGGAAGTGTCAGGCTACGCGCTCGGGGCTCACAGCTCCTTCTACTGGCATGTCTGCTCTCAGGACTGAGAGTACACACCTATACTCACATTTTAAGTAGACTGTTGTTTTTAAGGTTATTTTTTATTTTTTAAGTTGGCGCCTCCACCCCCTTTTTTTCTTCCACAATTCTTGTTAGTTGGCTAGCCCTGTAGTATAGGGATAGCTCCGGCAGGCCTATGCCACCTTTGAGTTTCGGGAGAATAAGTTTGTCCCAACCAATTTTGGGGGGGCGTCCTGCCCAAAGGAAGTTTCTACAGATTCGCTTAATGGAAGCAAAAAAAGCGGGGGGTATTTTAATCGGGACGGTTTGCAGCAGGTATAAAATCCTAGGGAGGATGTTCATCTTTAAAATCACTGCCCTGCCTAACCATGAGAAGTGACCCTTGCCTCATTTGAGAAAATTATCCCCCATGGTCCGGAGGACAGGTAGGAAGTTTTGGGTGTATAGGTCCTTGAGAACAGCAGGGAGTTTAATGCCCAAATAGGATATGTCATACTTTTCCCAGCTAAAGGGAAAATTTTGTTGACTTAGGGACACAGTCGAGTTAGGAAGAGTGACATTTAACGCCGTTGACTTGCTAAAATGTATTCGAAGGTTGGAAAGTTGATTAAAAAGTTTGAAGTCTTTCAGGAGATTTGGTATAATGATGATCAGATTTGTCAGGAACAGTAGGACGTCATCTGCGTAGGCAGCCAATTTACAATGTTTATGTCGGATGTTAACGCCTGTGATGGCTGGGTTGTCTCGCAGCCTACGAAGCAAGGGCTCTAAAGTAAGGACAAAAATAATGGGGGAAAGCGGGCATCCCTGACGGGTACCATCAGTCACGGAGAAGGCGCTTGACAGTCGTTCGTTTACTCTGATCCGTGCGGAGGGGATGGAATATAAGGCCAAAATCATTTGAATGAGGCGACTTGGCAGCCCCAGCTTTCCTAGCGCCGCGGTCATAAAGTCCCAGGCCACCCTGTCGAACGCCTTCTCCGCGTCCAGCGATAAGAAGAAGCCTTTGGTGTTTGTCGACGTTAACCAATGGTGGACATTGATTGCTTTGATGGTGTTGTCCCTAGCCTCCCGTCCAGGGACAAATCTAACTTGATCAGTTGATATAGATTCGGGGAAGAGAGGAAGCAGCCTATTCGCTAAGATCCTAGCGTACAGTTTAACGTCCACGTTTAACAACAATATGGGGCGATAATTTGAAACAAGCATGGTGTCCTTTCCAGGTTTCGGGATAAGTGTAATGTGGGCTTCTAAGAGGTCATTATTACGAGAATGTGTAAAAGGTAGCATGTTAAAGGAGTCAACAAATTTCGGAATCAGTTTGTTTGCAAAAGCTTTGTAATACCCGGTTGAAAGACCATACGGTCCCGGGATTTTCCCTGTTTTTAATTGTTTTAGAGCTGTAAGGGCCTCCTCAACCGTAAGTGGTGCGCCTAGGTGAGACATGTCCTCCAAGGGAGTGGGAGAGGGGCCATATTTGGTAAGGAATTTGTCAATGAGCGTCGCACGGTCCTAAGGGGACATGAGATTTGGGCAGGTTATACAGGTCCGAGAAGTAGCTTACGAATTGTTGTGCGATACAGTCAGTGTTAGTAATCGGCGACCCAGATGGGGAAGTGATAGAGTGTATGGTGTAGGCTGATTTCTTTTTTTGTAAGGCCGATGCTAAAAGTTTGCCTGCTTTATTGCCAACATCATAAAACAGCTTGTGAGTAAGGGCAAACTTGTGTTTTACAGTTATCTGAAGTTCTTCTAGTAGGCCTTCCCTCGCCTTCACTAGATCTGAGTGGGTATAGGTCGCTAAAGTGCGTTTATGAGCATTTTCAAGGGTTTTGACACGGTTAGAAAGTTCAGATATGCGGGCCTTCCTATGCTTATGTCTTTTGGCTGTCAGGGAGATGAACTTACCCCGAAGGACACACTTATGTGCTGCCCACAAGGTGTAAGGGGACATGTCTGCGGTGTCATTACCTCTGAAATAGGTAGTGAGGCTGTCCTCTATCAAGCGTGCATTTTTCAGATCAAGCAGGAGGGAGTCATCCAGTCTCCAAATACGTGATCTGGTATCATGCTCTGGAAGCTTCAGTGACAGGGTTATCGCATGGTGGTCTGAAAGTACCATAGGTTCTATAGTCGCACTTGCGTACAAATCCACGCTCCGCTCGTCACTTCCTGTCCCGCTGGTTCCGTACCTCAACTGAATGGAACGCACGCCAGAATCATCTGTCTAGCGCCCGGGATCAGTAATCTATCTCCCACGCGACTTAGCCTCAGTGCCGGGTTTGGGGCACAACTTAATGTAAGCAGCCATTTGGCAGTTTGGCAGTTTTATACCTTTTTATATTATATTAAACGGATTACACTATGTTGGCATTATTTTATTATTACATGTGATTATTGGAATCCATCTGAACATAAGCATATCCAGCGCCAGGACACGTTTGCAATTGCAGGCTTTGCTGCACAAGCTGTTCATGACTCCTTCTTTTGATAACAAATTAAGGGTCATGTCCATCTGGTAAGGAACCATTTCACTCATTCACCTTGGGTGTGGAATATAGTTATTGGTGAAGGTGGACTACACATCATATGAATATCGGACTTGATCTGACCTGTTTTCTTTATATGGACTCACGGATTATAAACTTTTCTTCACACTTGTTTTTAATTTGCACATTTAATTTGTATCTTATATCACGTGTGTGCCTTTTATGTTGATCCTTCATCGTTTTGACACCAAAGGTTTATATGGCCTTTTTACGCTTTCACGCTAGATCATCTAGTATCTTAACAGTTATATTTACACCTATGTATGTATTGTTTTTCATTTTGTATTGTTTTTCATTATGTTTGTATATTAGCGCACCCAGCCCCCATTCCAATACCTAGAAAGGGTATCGGCTTGCCACCGGAAACAAACCAAGTCTGTACGGAGACCCAATTAAACTAGTCGTTTCCGCTGGAAGATCGATGCTCCGGGGGTCTCTTTCCATCGCGTCGGGAGGGGCTTCCTGTTGTGGTGCGATATGGGCATTGTAGTCTCAAAGGTGGGCTTGTGGTGGGCCAATCAGAAAGCCGTAGGAGTGAACCATCCGCGTTGTATACAAGAAAAGTGCGGGAAAACACTCAGGATACACTCCAACCATTAGTGAGAAGCCATGGTCAACTAAAAACTATCCCAAAAAGTAAAAAACAGCAAAACTGAGCGTGAATAAAAGTAAGCGCACCATACAGTACCGCCTGTCGCTTGCTAGGTCATTCAGTAATCTCTGCAGGCTCTCCTCACGCCAGGAGAGAACAATGGATCATGTCCCTCCTGGAGGTGGCAGCATTGGTCGAGGTGCGGGATCCCGATGGAGATGAAGCATACATATATTACAAAATGTTTTTTTTTTTTTTTCGTTTATGTAATACAAAATAAATAAAAAAACAGTGGTGATCAAATATCACCAGAGAGCAAGTGGTTAAAGAATGCTTTCAGAAATAAAACTGTCAATTAATAAAATGGAAACTAAATTAACAGAGAAATCTAAATTAAATTAATATTTGGTGTATCCTTTGGCTTAAAAACAAAACATCTTGTCTTTCATCTGCTGCATTAAATTTCCATGGCTGAACACTGTCTCTACGGTCCTCAATGTTGCCTAATCAATGGTGTCCTTGCTGCTGACTGGCACATACTTATCCATCATGCCATACAATTAAGGAGGTGTGAGACTGGCCCCAAATACATTCTGCAGTGGGGCAATGACCCCAAACATACCACCAATGTTATTAAGAACTATCTTCAGCCTAAATAAGAACAAAGAAGTGATGGTTTGGCCCCCACTGAGCTTTAAACTCAACATCATCAAGTCTGTCTGGGATTACATGAAAAGACTGAAGGATTTGAGGAAGCCTACATCCACAGAAGATCTGCGGTTAGTTCTCCAAGATGTTTGGAACAACATACCTGCTGAGTTCCTATAAAAACTGTATGCACAAGCACTGTGTGTACCTAGAATTGATGCTGCTGGTTCGAAGCCAAATGATAGTCACATCAACCGTGAATAAACCGTAAAAAAAGCCTTATCTAGTGATACACTGAAAAACCTTGTATCTCTAATTATATATGGGTAGATATCCCATAAGTGGGTTGTTTGCAATTTTTTTTTAAATAAAGTTCATAAAGTTCATAAAGTGGATGATCCAGTCCCTCTTCTTGTATGATATGATGGGCTTCCTGATGATGAAATTTTGATTGCGAAACATAGAGGCTGCTGAACTACACAGGCTGTAAGACAGTTGGGAGACCATAAGGAACACGGCTCTGTTTACCTACCCACAGTATATGCATATAGGCACAACCAAATGTGAGTGCAATATTTACCTGATTTATTTAATAAATAACATTATTTTAACATACTACACCATGTGGAGCACCATTCTTTCTATGTGAGCATTCACAGGAGGGGACGGCATTCCACATTTGAATTATCCGACAGTAAGAGGAAGCCCTAATAGGAGTGGTTATCCTGACAAATGAACCATAGGCTCTGGTTGACATGACATCTGGTGAGTGACCATTTTTAACGGTGACGGGATACCACTAAATGGTGACGGTTTGGCAACAACCTGCACACACCTTAGAGGAACACACCGGTATAAGCACACCTAATCATACAAGAAGAGGGACTGGATCATCCACTTTATGAACTTTATTTAAAAAATCTTTGCAAACAACACACTTATGGGATATCTACCCATATATAATTAGAGATACAAGGTTTTTCAGTGTATCACTTGATAATGTTTTTTTCACGGTTTATTCACGGTTGATGTATATATAGTTTTAAGCATTTTCAATTATATTTGAACACAGTGGAGTGTATTACCTTTGCAGGGAATTGCACCACCTACAGTAGTGGCACCAGAAGGTAAACACAAACCATTTAGCAATATTAATATAGGGTAGCACAATTTCACCACACATCCAAAATCTATCTGGGAAAGGATACCAGATTGGTAAACCGACCCAGTTTTCATTCCTAAATTGCAGCACACCCACTAATTACTGGATATTTCACTTGCGCCAACCACACGCACACAAAAAATGATAGTCACACCACATATTGATTTGATTTAGATTTTTCTTCTATTCGCCCACTTTGCATTTTGTAAGTTGATAAACGTAATATATATATATATATATATATATATATATATATATATATATATATATATATATATAGATAGATCTATATCTATATCTATCTATATATATATATATATATATATATATATCTATCTATATATATATATATATATATATATATATATATATATATATATATATATATATATTAGGGCTGTTACTGATTAATCGATTAATTTCGATTAATTATAACACACATACAGATCCAACTACTTTTAGCCGATTTTCTTGCAGGCCGATTCCCAGTGCAGCTACCAACCACTGGAAAAATGGATAGCAGGATACAAAAAACACACAAAGGCAGCGCTCAATGGGAATAGCATTAAAACTTTTATAGTCTTCAAGTAGGTAACCAAATAAATATTGCACTGGAGATAAAATCGATGTAGCAAAATAAACTAAAAATGGTGCGAGTAATACCAAACGGTAGCAAAAGCAGTCATAAAAACATGTATCCAAGTATGATACTGGTATAAAATGTGTACAAAGATACCACTGCTGAATCCAGATGAGGAGGAGTTAACATCAGTCCTTCGGCATGTAGATGTCCCATGAAGGGAACTATCACAACTCCCAGTGGATGGCTGTAGAATCCCAGTTTGATAGAGGGAAGTGATAGAGGGAAGTGATAGAGGGAAGTGTAACAGCCCTTGCATGTGGCAGATAGTAAGGTCCCGCCGGCATGCAGATATGATGGCACAGCAAAGAAGCCCTTGAGATGGACACGGCAAGCCCCGCTGGTGTCCGTGATGTTACCGGATCTCCGACGGAACTCCCTGAAGGCCCAGAAGCCAGCGGAGAAGTGAGTACCAATCAAAAGAATTTTAATCGATCAAAAAAATTAAAGATTAATTAAAAGTTAATTTGCACAGCCGATAGATAGATAGATAGATAGATAGATAGATAGATAGATAGATAGATAGTGTGTGTGTGTATATATGTATGTATGTACAGTATATATATATATATATATATATATATATATATATATATAGTATATATATATATATATATATATATATATATATATATAAAATCACACCTGGCTAAAACGTTTGCACAGTATTGTATTACCATGTGTATGATTTTAAACATGACTGTAATATTATCATTGCTGTATCCAAGTAATTGTGACATGCTTGCACACCCAAAAGGCAGACTGGATGTACCGTAAAAAGGTTTGTTTCCCAGGCTTAAAGTTTTTAGTCCTAGCTTGCTTTCAACTTTGTTTCTACAATTATAGACGTAGAGGGCCAGATTCACGTACATCTGCGCATTATTGGACCGGCGTAGCGCACCGCCTTTACGTTAGACTGGCGTAATGTAGTGGCGCAATCACCCTATTCTTGTTGGTTTTGCTCAGAAATTTGCACCTGCGCAACGTTATTTCAGAGGCGCAAGGCGGAGTAATTTAAATTGGGAAGGACGTGGGCGTGTTACATTGAAATGAGCCGTGACCCCATGCAAATGAAGGGCCGGCCGGCTCGCGCATGCGCGCTTGAAGCAGACCATGGTCAGCACCTCTGTGCGCATGCTCACAACTCGGGAACGGCGCAATCAGTGAAATTGGAAGTGGACTAGGGCAAAATCGTGAACTACGCAGACAGCATAAATAGACAGACAGAAACGCACTTCCTTTGCAAAAGTACATCCCTTTGTATCCCTCCCTATACAGCAAGGTGCTTTTGTTCTGTTGTTTGTTGCGTTGTGATTTGTCTTTGTTATATTTGTGGACTGTGTGATCTAGTGTTTTGTAGAAGATATTTGAAAGTGTTTTTTGGTGACTGCTTGTGAGACTTTTTGGTTGATAGATTTTTGTTTGTTCGTTTTGTTGCTTGATTTTTCCTGCTTGTTTTTGTGAGTGATTTTTGTTGATTGTTTGGGAGAGAGTTTTTGTATGAGTATGACTGAGAGGAAGTTAAATTTTACTTTGGGGGAGAAACAAATTCTTGCCCGGGTCATTTCCCAATATGGGCGTTTCCTCCACGGCCCGGAGAGTGCCAACACCACCCCGGCCAGGAGGCGTGATATCTTGCAGAACATTACTGACGAGGTGAATGCATCGGGGGGGGGGGAGACCCGGACACGGCCAGGGATTGAAAAGAAAATCAATGACCTCCGGCGTCTGGTCCGAAAGAAGCTGGCCAAAATGGTAGCCCATGCCAGGGCCACAGAATACGCTTGGGGACCTGGACTGCCACTCCCGGGCTCTTACAAACTGTCTAAACATACTGCAGACTACTACAGCAGACGTTGGGCAGGATGTGAGGGCCCTCACCCAGGCTATCCAGGCCAACACGGCAACACTAGGTGCTGCCCTGGACAGAATTGCCATGGCCTTGGAGGGCAGGCCACCAGGTGGGCTGAGACCAGTGGCTGCTCCTCCTTCCCCGGATTACCCCCCCTCCCCATGAGTCTCCCCTGAGGAGCCGGGGCCATGGCCATGGGCGCCCTAGGCGCGGCTCACGCCAACGGCATTAATTTGTTTTTCCCCTTTTTTTTTTGCTGGAATTTTTTTTTTTTGCTGGGCATTCTTTTTTTTTTTTGTGATGTGAATGTTTTTGGAATGTGGGGGTGATATTCCTGCCAGCAAAGGGGTGTCACCCTCAGTTTTGGTGGAGAAGGGTTCCCCAGGACCAGGGAGAAGTGATCCCCAGGTCCGTGTGAATGGTGTATGAATGTACAGTGACATAATTGTAGCCGTGGCGTGGCGTTGCTGCTCACAAGTCCTGCATGGTGGGCTTGTGATAATCCAATTAGATGAGGATGTGATGTGTCTGTGCTAGGGACCACAGTGGTGTGCATGCATGCATTCTCATTGTGCCATGATTAATGTGTGTGTTTAACGTGCAAAGATGCCTAATGTGAGCTGTCTCCTGGCTGCTCTTCCCTCAGAAGACGGGGTAACCTCGGTTAGGGGGGGATTGTCTGGTTCAGGGGTCAGGTCATCACGTAGGTCAATCTGCAGGCCCTTTCTCACTGCGAAGTTGTGCAGCATGCAACAGGCACCGATGATCTGGCAGACTTATCCAGGCATCAGAAACGTGACTTCAGGAGGCCAAAGGTGCACTCCACCACTGCACGTGTTTGGGCGTGGGCTTCATTGTATCTTTCCTCTCCTGGGGTTTGGGGGTTCCGGATAGGAGTCATGAGATGGGGTCCCAGTGCATATGCAGAGTCACCTGTAAGGAAAAACACAGGAGGATGTTAGTCATGCATGTGCCCCTTGTGATGTGTGCATCATGGGGGGGGTCAGTCATGCCTGCCACCCATGTCACTCACCAACCAGCCAGGTGTCCCCATACACGTTCTGTTCGAATTCCATTTGGATGGGGCTCTGATTGTATATGTAGCTGTCATGGCTGGATCCGGGGTGTTTGGCACGGACGTGCCATATGAGGCCTTGGGCATCGACTATCACCTGTACGTTGATGGAATGCCAATGCTTGCGGTATATGTGCTCTGTCTCATGGGGGGGCTGGAGTGCCACATGTGTGCAATCAATGGCCCCCACGGTGTGTGGGAATCTGGCAATTCTGTAGAAATCTGTCATTGCCTTCAGCCGCAGGTCCTCAGTGGTTGGTTTGATGATTTGGTTGGCCATGCGTCTGAGGATTGCAGGGACAACCTGGTGCACACATCTGCTCACGGAGGATTGTGCCATCCTAGCCACCACTCCACTTGTTCTTTGAAAAGAGACACTGGCAAGGAAATGGAGTGTTGCCATGACCTTGACCCGTGGCTGCACTGCATGTGAGCGGTGTGTTGGGCTGGTGATGTCCTCCTGCAAGGTTATGGTTAATTCCAGGATGGCATGAGGGGTGAATCTGAAGATGCGATACACCTCAGAATCACTCATGCCAAAGAGGTCTATGCGGGTGCGGTATATCCTCTCCCGTGCCCTCCTCCGTGCCCTCCTCCTTCTTTGCTCCTCTAAAGTCAGTAGTATAGCTATGAGCGAGGATGTCCCTGGCATGTTGGCATACAGATTGTTGTGCAACACGTGTGACTGCTCAGCTCCTCACTAACGGTGTTGCTTTCTCTGACATGTAGATGAATTGTCAAATTTTAGACCACCTTTTATATGGTCTAATTTTAGACAGGCCATGCAGCTGTTGCGCACAGCGTGTAGCCTGCGCTGCACCAACGTTCTTTTGTGGATCCCCGTAACTCCCTCATTAGCATATTTGAATAGAAAATCAATGGTGTGTCTAGCGCAGTTTTGGACGGATGCACCTGTCTATCGAAATTACGCTGGACAAAAAAAGTAGATTTCTTGCGTATCTCGTTTTGGGGATGCAGAGTATCGAAACGCATGTGCAAATTTAGACTTACGCCGCGCATCTCCTGTTACGCCGGCGTAATCGCTCTGTGAATCTGGCCCAGAGAGTTTCCAGCTTATTCTACCTGTGAATACAGGCATAACCCACTTTTAAGTACACAATGGGGATTATTTACTAAAGCTGGAAAGCGCAAAATCAGGCTCACTTCTGCATAGAAACCAATGAGCTTCTAACCCCAGCTTGTTTAATTAAGCCTGGTAATAAAACCTGGAAGCTCATTGGTTTCTGTGCAGAAATGAGTCTGATTTTGCGCTTTCCAGCTTTAGTAAATAACCCCCATTGTGTACTTAAAAGTGGGGTATGCCTGTAAGGCCGCGTACACACAATCGAACATGTCCGCTGAAACTGGCCTGCAGACCAGTTTCAGCGGACATGTTCGATCGTGTGTACAGCCTATCGGACCGTTTTCCAGCAGACTAAAGTTGTAAAACATGCTTTAAAACCTGTCCGATGGAAACCTGTCCGTCGGACAGGTTCGATGGTTAGTACACAAAATCATCGGACCAAAAACCTGCGCATGTTCAGAATCAAGTCGACGCATGCTTGGAAGCATTGAACTTCGTTTTTTCATCACATCGTTGTGTTCTACATCACCGCGTTCTGGTCTGATCAGATTTTGGTCCGATGGTGTGTACGCACATCAGACCATCAGACAAGTTCAGAGTTGTCTGATGAAAACGGTCCGTCAGACAAGTCTCATCAGACATGTCTGATCGTGTGTACAGGGCCTAAGAGATTTCCCACTGACTTTAATTAGGGTGATGCTTACTGTACTCTGTACAGCATTTAAGTAAAGTAGTAATTTGGGGACATATAAGTTGGAAATAACACATCTTCTTCATCTTACCTTCCATAAAGAAATACGACATATACAGTACCTTGATATTCCAATTACATTGTAATTACATCAATTACATTGTTTTCTTTGTACAAAAAGTTAATTTAATATGAATAGTCCTGAATTATATGCAAATGAACTCTTCCTACACACATTTTTAAATGTTACATTTTACCATAATTGTCATGCTTTTATTATCATAAATGGGTAACCTATGAATACTTGAATTGGAACAGGTGACTAAAGTATTGTCAGTCTGTTTTTATTTTATTGTAGTTTAGTGAAAATTTGCTGAAAGCACTGTCGGATAATGCCTACTAATTGAACTTGAAACTATTCATCTTTAACAATGACTAAGAAAAATGACTAATAAAAAGCAAATTGTCATATGATGGTTTATTTTCTAAAAGAAAAAAAGGTATAAAGAACCTAAAAGCAACTGGTAAAATATACATTTGTGTAAGAATTTATAGCAATAACATGCTAAGTGGGGCTGAAGTGTAAGCACTCAAGTATCTGCAAGGTCAATGCTTTGCTTTAGTATTGTGGAAATTTAGGGCCAGATTCATGTAGATGGGAGCATCTTTAATCTGGAGTAACGCTTCTCATTTACGTTACTCTGGCGAAATTTTAGGAGCAAGTGCTGTTATTCATGAAGCACTTGCTCCTAAAGTTGCGGCAGCGTATCAAAAATGAGCCGGCGTAATTCAAATTGGGCGGGTACGGGGCGTGTATTATTTAAACTAAGCGCGATCCCGCAGCGAACGTACTGCGCATGCGTCGACTGTCAATGCATCCCAGTGCGCATGCTCCAAATTCTGTCAGTGAACGTCAATGACGTCAAATCCCCATTCATGGACGTTTTACGCAAGCGACGCAAATTTTTTTATTTTCGACGCGATGACGATGGCTATACTTAACATAGGATACTTCACTAGGGGGCTGCTTTATCTTTACGCCGCGTATCGCTTACGGAAACGTCGGAAAGTCACTGCGTCGCGCCCGAATATGATCGTGAATTGCCGATTCCCGCTGATTAACATAATTTTTCGGCGTTAATCAGCGGGAATGCCCCCGGCGCCATTTTTAAATTAAAGTTGCGATGCGATGGCGAAATTCAATTACGCCGCTCGCATCGGAACTCCAACCCGGCGTTTCTTGTTTTCTGGTTACAGAAAACAAAAACGCCGGCTTAAAGTGACAGTTAGGCTGGAGTATCACTGATACTCCAGCCTAACTCTACCTGAATCTGGACCTTAGTGTGTAATGTGATATATGTGTAATAATGGATTACTAAGTAATTTATTGTATTTACAAAGTACTTTAAACCTAGAGGTGAAAGGTACTGTACAAACAGTACCAAATAATTGGTAGAGAGAAACTTCTAAGAATTATTAGGCTATAATCAATGTGCAAAGGTAAATCAAATATGAGAAGTGTTAAATAATTACAGATCTATGGGACAAGCTACTTGCATTATCTAGTTTGCATTTCTGTTTTTCTACTTTATTAATGTGCTTCTTTTTTTAACTAAAGTTGTGTTAAACTGTAAGGGTCCTTTCACACGGAGCGGACCGTTTTTCGGGGGGGGTCTCCGCTCAGCTGTCGGCGGACGGGGCGGTCCCCGCACACTGTGCAGGGACCGCCCTGTCTCTCCTCCGCTCTCCCCTATGGGGAGTCGGATGGAAACGGACCGTCTGTCCGTTTGCATCCGATCCGTTTGGCTGGACGGAAGAAAAATAGGGCATTCTTCCGTCCGCAAAAACGGATGCGGATCTAGTGGACGTTAGCGGATGCATCATCCGCTAACGGATCCGCTCCCATAGGTGTTCATTACAAGTCCGTAAACGGACTTGTAATGAACGGACAGGCGGAGCGGACGTGAGAAAGGGCCCTAATGTTACATGGCAGGCCATAAATTAGAAAGGCCAGAGGGTAGAAAATGAATGATTGCTCAAACCAAAATAGAAATGTGTATTCGATTAATAATGCGACAGTCACATCTTTTTTTTGGAATTTTTGCAGCAAACTTACAATATTTTGCCGATTCAACAACTTTTTTTTTAAATCGATTTCTTCAGCTCATGCACATTTCATTTTTTTTTTTTTGTTTGCCATGAACAAGTCCCCTATTGATGATTAAAAAATGTTTTGTTCTTAAAAAAGTTTGCCTGTGGCAATGGGCACACTCAGGCCCTGTACACATGTTCAGTTTGTCTGATGAAAACGAACCGATGGACCTTTTACATTGGACGAACCGATCGTGTGTGGGCCCCATCAGTTTTTTCCCCATCAGTGAAAAAAAATAGAACCTGTTTTAAATGTTTTGTATGGTTAAAAATAAACGATAGAAAAAAACGATTGTCTGTGGGGAAATCCATCGGTCAAAAATCTACGCATGCTCAGAATCAAGTCGAGCCATGCTCGGAAGCATTGAACTTATTTTTTCTCTGCACGTTGTTGTGTTTTACGTCACCGCGTTGGACAAGATCAGATTTTTAACCGATGGTGTGTAGGCAAGACTGATGAAAGTCAGATTCATCGGATATCTGATGAAAATATCCATTGGTTTGTTTTCATCAGATAAACCAATCGTGTGTACAGGGCATAATTGTCCAAAAAGTTAAAGATCAGTCTATTTACCTGAATGCATGTTTGTTTTTCTACTTATCTTGGCCTGCCTAACTAAAGCTGTCAAAGTACTCTCCAGTTTTAATAAATCAACCCCAAAGCCTTATTAAACACAAGTTTTTTTATTTTATTTTTTAATGCATTACAATCATATTTACTAAAACTAGAGATTGAAAAATCTTGTGCAGCTCTGCATAGAAAGCGATAATTTTCCAGGTTTTATTGTTAAAGCTTCATTGAACCAGCTGAAGTTAGAAGCTGGTTGGCTACCGTGCACAGCTGCACCAGGTTCTGAGTGCTCCAGTTTTAGTAAATCTCCACCTCTGACTTGATATTTTAATACATTCAAGGAAAAAACTGAAGAGGTAATTTATCTGAGAGCAATTGACTTTCTGATTAGTAGGGCCGCGTACACATGAGGAGGCATGACCGTTTTCATCGGACATGTCTCCTGGGATATTTTGGTTTGAGCTGTGTACACACGATCAAACCAAAATCCCCGCAGACAGACAGCGCGGTGAAGTTGACGCCGCCACGTCCGCAAACCAGGAAGTAAAATGTTTCCACGCATGCGTCGAATTCATTCGACGCATGCGGGGGATTTCGGTCCGCTGGTTAGGCGTACTAACCAGCAGACATATCCGACGGACAGTTTTCCAGCAGATAAGTTTTAAAGCATGTTTTAAAACTTTTGTCTGCTGGAAACCTGTCTGCTAGGCCGTACACACGATCGGATATGTCCACTAAAACTGGTCTATGGACCAGTTTCAGCAGATATGTTCGATCGTGTGTACGCCGCCTAGGACTTTTCTACCAAAAAAATTGATACAGTGTGGCTTACCTCCATATTCAATATACCAAATAGGCCTACATATATTGACAGGGGAATGGTGTATGAAAGAAGCCCTGGAGAAAAGTAGGTCTAATCTAGAGTTGTACATTGTTAAAGGGGTTGTAAAGGTATTTTTTTTCTTTCCTTAATTGCTTCCTTTACCTTAGTGCAGTCCTCCCTCACCTACCTCATCCTTCCATTTTGCTTCTAAATGTCCTTTTTTTCTTCTGAGAAATCCTCACTTTGTGTTCTTCTGTCTGTAACTCCACACAGTAATGCAAGGCTTTCTCCCTGGTGTGGAGTGTCATGCTCGCCCCCTCCCTTGGACTACAGGAGAGTCAGGACACCCACTAACACACAGCTCCTTTCTCGATCTGCATCTTAGAGAGCGTCCTGACTCTCCTGTAGTCCAAGGGAGGGGTCGAGCACAACACTCCACACCAGTGAGCAAGCCTCACATTACTGCATGTAGTTACAGACAGAAGAACAGGAAGTGAGGATTTCTCAGAAGAAATAAGGACATTTAAAAGCAAAATGAAAGGATGTGGTAAGTGAAGGAGGACTGCACTAAGGTAAAGGAAGCTATTTAGGATTTTTACCTTTACAACCCCTTTAAGTAACATAGTAGTAAGACACAGCCTGTATCAACGTATTATTTAGTATGGAAAAGAGAGCTAGGTGAGAGGACTGGATGCCAGGTGAATAAATTGCTATCAAAGACAGCATTACAAGCTGTCATTCCTCTTTGACTCTTCAAGGGGGAATTATGACTTTAGCCTGGAAGATGTTTGTATGCAGACCTTTAGACCTCACAATCTATACACTTCAATCAGGATAATAAATAAATAAGTGGTCTTCGCTTTAGAAATTGGACATCTAGGCCACCTCATAGCAACAGGGAATCAGGTCAGTAAATGCAGTCCATGATAAGGATGCTGCTTTACAAAAACCTGCTAACCTAGGAGGAAGGAACATTTCCTTGGGTAGTTTGTCTCATTCATTTTAGGAAGGTCCACTATAAAGAGATATGAGATTAGAACTTGTAATCTAAAATTTGAGACAAAATATACTGTAAACTCTTATATAATCTGATTTGGAAAAAAAATCCTTGGAAAAAAAAAGTAGTGCTGCTCATTGGTGGCAATTATTACCTATTTCACCTTTATGTTCATACATCTTACAGTTGTTAGAGATGATGAACTTAAAGCGCCAAAAATAAAGCACATGATATAGATTCCTCATTTAATCATTTGGAATGTAAGTTCTAATGGTGGTTTACATGCATCAATATCCAAAACGAGCAAATGTTAAGTAAATGAAACTTTTTAACAGGTACACAGAAAGCAATTAGATTCACAGCAGGCATGTTAGAACATTAGCAGATTATTTGATGAATGTGCTGAACCGCTTATATTCTTGTTTTCCAGTAATCACTTCCCACAGAACATAATTGTTAACTTGCATTAATTGTAGACCTGCATATGGATCTTGCGGCACTAGGAAAAATAAATATGCTCTTAGCTTTGATATTGAGAATTTCATTTTCATACAGTTAAAGGTCAATATTTTATATGTTTTGTCAAAGTTTTACATAGGGAATTCTGGGAAAATTGTCTAACATTCAAGTGACAACCTTGGTTGCAACCTTGGATTAAACAATGCAAATTTTTCAAAATCATGACACAGTTTAGTCACTTGTATAACAATAAACAAGTTACTCCTGAAATATTCTGAATTCTGGTATTTGTACAGGAGCATTGACTATTTTACATGCACATGCACTGTATAAACAATTTTTATTAGAGGCACATTTCAGCTGATGAGAGAAGGGAGGCTCTAAACTAAAGTTATGATGTTTTTGCATGATATTTAGTTTTTTTTATAAAGCTGAAATCCAAACAGCAAAATATACACGTTAGTTACATACGTTGAGGCTGTTTAAGCTACCAAAGATTTGCATTTCTGTCCACCCATTGCTTAAATTTACATACCTTCCCAGACAGCAGAGCCTTTTTAACAATTATGCAATAGAGCTGGGTCACTTATTTATCCTGACCCTGTTATGGGGGAATTAAAGATTCAGCAGCATACAAATGAGCTCATCCTGCTCATGCTAATCTCTCCTCCTGTCAGCATGTTCCTTTTCAGCATATTTGCATGCAGAAGAGCATTACTGATCTTCCCCTTCCAAATCTGTGCTCTGCTGACCAGGAGTTTACAGGAGGCTGATAGAGATGGCCCGAACACCCTCCTGCTCTGTTCCAACTAGAACTCCCGAACAAAGAAAAAATTCGGACCCGAACCGAAAACCCTATTAAAGTCTATGGGACCCAAACTTGAAACATCAAGCTCCCAATTTTAAGGCTTATATGCAAGTAATTGGCCATAAAACGTATGGGGGGTATGGGGGTCAGGTACTGCCCTGGGGGACATGTATCAATGCAAACATTAAAAAAAAAGATTCATGCTTAAAAGTGATTTTAATCTTGCTTAAAGAGCAATAAAAAAAAAAATAACCACTTGCCGCCCGCCATATAACATAATGACGGCAGCAAAGTGCTTGTGTTATCCTGACAGGACGTCACATAACGTGATCAGGATAACACAGCTGGCGTGTGACTGCAGGGGCATGCAACACATCGATCAGAGGTGCTGTGTGTCAGCCTGACACACCACAACTCCGATTGTAGTATGAAGCCTCTGACAGAGTCTTCATACCATGTGATCAGCTGTGACCGATCACAGCTGATCAACGCGTGATCCAGGAAATGGTGGTAAACAGCTTTCCTCGGTCATGCTGATCAGCGGTTTTCCCTGTCAGAGTGGGGGTGTCTGTGCTGATAATCAGTACATTAATTATTACCATAGCCCCCTTCAAAAGGTGCCCATCTTGTGAGGTCTGGGGGTTTCAGATGCCATAGAACTGGAATATGCAATTATCGGACCTCCAGCTGTTGCAAAACTGCAAGTCCAATTATGCCTCTGCCTCTGGGTGTCATGCTTGTGGCTGTCAGAGTCTTGCTATGCCTCATGGGACTTGTAGTTCTGCAACAGCTGGAGGTCCGCTAATTGCATATCCCTGCAATAGAATGTACCAAGGGTCCATGTGAAAGGGAAATATTAGCAATGTTTGCAATAGTTTTAGGTCCTTCGCCCAAAATCTAGAAAGTATGGTGCACAATTGGATATAAAAAGCCGCGCCACACAGAAGTTGATAACACCAGTGTAAGTGATGGTAAAAGTAATAAAACACTAAAGTCCATTAACGTCCATAATGGTTGCAATAATGATGAATCTCGGAAGCGATCCTCTGTGTAGTGTCACCAAACGCACACACGTCAGAAGGTGCACCCGCCACCACATGAAAAAGCAGCTTACCAGAGGTCAGACCTATGCTAGCGTCTGACTATAACCCAGTCAACGGCCTTTGGTTCCTTGAGGTTCCCACGATCAACACGAGTAGACCAGGAGAGGGACACTTCTTAAACTCCGGAAGAAAAGAAGGCGCACATAGCATAATTCCGTATCGAAAAATTTATTGTAAAAAGTAAAATTGTACTTACACAGCACATGTAGTAAACGAGCATTAAGAACAAATACAGGTATTGCCGGCCGGCATGCAGGAGCCCTTCCTCCTCAGCGTGGTGACGTCACTGCGTCGCCTCCCAGACGCGTTTCGTCACAAAGAGGACGTTTTCAATGGGGATAGGGCTACACAGTGATGCACCACTTAAAAGGACCAGCCGCCCATTGTGAGAAGCAGCACGCTGAGTCCAGACGCGCCATCTTTGATGTGGTAAAAAACCATAGGCAGAAAAAACAAACTCCCAGGTATTACAGGCGCAACTAACAATTCCTTATCGGAAAACAAAGAGAGAAACAGAAAATTAAAATAAACTGGTCTAAACCCCACCAGTAGTTGGGGTGGGCCAAAAGGTTTTAATGATACATTTAAACTTGGTTGTCTGAATGTGATGTGGACGCAGCGATGTGGGGGCAGGCAAGGTGGAAGAACGCTGGCACTAAGCTCTACCTCCCCTCCCCCCCCAAGTCACAGCGTCATCTGCAGGACAGGTCTGGTAAACAAAACCTAGACTTACCGAGAAAACGAAGGAAAAGATTTATAATAAAGATATATTCATTAGAACAACAAATATATTTTATGTATATTCCCTAGGGACTAAAGTCCTCATAGGGAAAAGAGTACTAAACATAGTCCAAGTGCTGGAGTGATATATTAATATCTTACGCTCCAATACTAACAATTGGTGGGCAGTGTAAATAGGTAAAAAACCCAGTGTAGTGATCAGGGGGTGAAAAAAGAGGACAGGTGAAAAAAGGCTATTTATTAACAAATAGATTGGTGGTATAATATTAGTGAAGAGTGACTTCATAAATTGTGTCCTACAATCAAAACAATATTGAAGAAGTGATACAATCTAAACATTTTAAGTCAGCCAGTAGGCTGAATAACCAATAATCAACTGTGAAGTGAAAGTTGGAATCAAATATAATCAGCAAGAACCGAAAAAAACGAAAAAAAAAAAAAAAAAAAAAACGAAAAAAATATTTTTTATAGACTAAGTGAAGACGACTAGAAGGAAAAAACTTTTTAAGTTAAAATATAATTCCATATAGGGTATAAATATATATCTGCCCTCAGGCGTGCTTCTCACAAGGTCCATTATAGGCAATGTTAATAGATGCACTAGCATATATAGACTAAGTGAAGACACCTTACATGATATAAATTTCCAAAATCTATACAATAAACATATCAGGCCACAATATCCCTTACAGACATTCCTGGTAGGCATATGGGCATATATAGACTCAGTGAGGATGACTCAAAGGGGCAGGAACAGAAAGAGAAAGAAAACCGATCTCCTAGAACCCAAAGAAGGAAAAAATGTTATACCAAAAGGGATTATTGCTCCCCAAGTATGTTTCCCACAGGGGATCAAGCATTACTAATGAATGCATTCACATCCGTTTCAATATTTAACCCAAAGGGGGCGTAGGTTTTCAAACGGAAAATCCAGCCCATCTCCATCTGGGATATCCCTTGTACTAGATTACCTCCTCTCCAAGGTGCTTTATATTTATCAATCCCCAAGAAGAGGGTATTGGAGGGATTCTTTTCATGCTTCAATCTGTAGTGATTGGAAACAGAATGGTCCCTAAATCCAGATATGATGTTGGTGATGTGTTCGTTGACACGAACCTGAAATGCCCTCTTGGTCCTACCCACGTATTGTTTGCCACATGGACATTGAACCAAATACACCACTCCCTCAGAAGCACAGGTAATGCATGGTAAAATCTTGTATTCTTTCCCGGTGGCTGTAGATATAAAGGACCTCACACATCTATGTTTGTTCGAACTTAGGGCACAGACCCGACATCGCCCACATTTATAATAGCCCTTTAACTGGGCGAAAGGGAAAAAAGATTTAGTGAGGGGAGGATCTATAACATTCTTAGATATGAGGTTCCTTAGGGATTGTACCCCCTTGAAGATAACCCGAGGTTTAGGGGGCAGGATATTTTTTAACACAGGGTCATTTAGGGCTAAATGCCAGTGTTTCTTTACCAGATGGGTAATGGTTCTATGCTGAGTGGAATAGGTGGTGACAAAAGGTACTACGTCAGAGAACCTATTCTCCTCCTTGGGAGTCTTATCGCGTAAAAGCTCATTCCTATCCATACCCAAAACCTGATGTAAAGACCCCTGCAATTCCGTACTACAATACCCCTTATCAAGAAACCTCTCTGTAAGGACTGAAGCTTGTTGTTGGAACACCTGAGTGTCAGAGCAATTCCGTCTTAGCCGGAGATATTGACTCTTGGGGACACCCTTCAACCAAGGTTCATGGTGGCAACTTCCTATCGGAATATAAGAATTCCGATCAGTATCCTTGAAAAAAGTGGAGGTAATGAACCTATTCTCTTTAGTTTCTATTACCAAGTCGAGGTAGTGAACCCTGGTCTGGCTGGCCTCATACTTCAGTTCTATGCCCCTATTATTATCATTAAGGTATTCAATGAAGTTGGTCAAATCGGTATGCCCGCCAGCCTATAGGAGGAGGATGTCGTCTATATACCTGGCCCAAAGGACCACCTGAGGGGCATCCCTCGGGTAGACGACATCCTCCTCCCATTTGGCCATAAAAAGGTTGGCCAGGCTTGGGGCATATTTAGCCCCCATAGCCACCCCAGTGTTTTGTTTGTAAAACTTGTCCTCAAACCAAAAATAATTGGATGCAGCTGCAAAACTCAAAAGGGACATAATGAAAACAACTTGCTTAGAGGGAAGGCCTGAGTCTCTCCCAAGGTAGAATTGTACGGCTTCAAGTCCTAGGGCATGGGGTATGATGGTGTACAATGAAGTTACATCGATCGTAACCATCCACATATCAGAAGAAGCGGGGAGATCGGTAAGGATGTTGATAATATGTTTGGAATCCCTAACATAAGAGGGAATGTGCGTTTGGTGACACTACACAGAGGATCGCTTCCGAGATTCATCATTATTGCAACCATTATGGACGTTAATGGACTTTAGTGTTTTATTACTTTTACCATCACTTACACTGGTGTTATCAACTTCTGTGTGGCGCGGCTTTTTATATCCCATTGTTTCTTGTTTATCACACGCTTGCTGCAGCCTGTAGTCTTTTTTGGGGGGAGGGGGTTTTCCTAGCGCGGTTTTTTGTTGTTTTATATTGCTTTTCCTGATATTATTACCGCAGCTTACTATTATTGTTTTGTCCACCTGGAGAAGAGTGGGGATATGGATATCTTTGAATTTAGAGCTAATCAAAGGTTGAACACCGAAGGCGTCTTCGAATCATATAAAGATGATGAGGGTGACCTGGGAGGTTTGTTCATACGGCTCAAGAATTTGTTTATTTCAGAGAACCATACTAAATGGGATGTGGCTTATCTTGACACCTATGTAAAACTAGGGATGGTCCCAAGAAGCCTGAGATGGGAGGTTTCACCGCAAAAGGGAGATACTGACCTTGATGATTGGTATAACTACTTCAATGGCGCGGGGGTTTCCTTTCTCAGATTTCTAATGGAGAGGAAAGCCAGCAAATTAACCCGCCTTGATGAAGAGATCAAGAGCATTAAGATCAAACTTGATCCCTTCAAGGATAGAGAGGAATATAAAGAAAAATCTCTTGATCTTCTCAATCTCCTTGAAAAAGAAGATAGAGAACAAAGGAACAAAAAGAAAAAGAAGTACAATAGAGACTTGGAAGATTATCATAACAACACGATCTTCAATTGGCAGAGAAAACTTTTAGAGGATCAGAATAAGCAGACCTCCATAGAAATGGAGGTAAATGGTGGTTTGGGGTCCCACCCAGGTGGTGCTCCATATCCACCAATGCCTCCTGGTCCTAATCGGAACCCTCCGAGATTGGGAGGTCAATCTTATAAACAATCTCCTAGGAGGGGCCGAGGTGGATCCAGGGGACCTCCCCCGAGAGATCAGGGGCGTCCCACTGGCCCACCCAAAACAAATGCCAATCATTATAGAGTCCCCCCCTATGCGGGCCCTGGGTATGGGGGTCCTCCTGGCAGGAATGTTCCCTTCCCAACAGGATCCTACTACCATAACCAGACTTCTAAGCCTGCCCCGAGAGGGAGGGGATGGGGCCCGAATACGGGTGGGAATGTTCAATACACTACCACTAATTGGAGACCTATGGGTGATCTTGAGTACCCTTCTCCAACCTACTTCCAACCTGAGTCAGAATTGGGTTGGAATTACAATGTACCCACCTCCAATTCTTTCTTTCCACTAAGTGGAGGTGAGGATTCGGAGGGTTTCCAGATCCAACCCCCCCCCCAATACGAGTGGGGCATGGTTTGCCCCTCCTCCTTTCCCACCCCCGGGTACCACCATTCCTCCTGTTCCTGGCTCTGGGGCCTATGGACCCTCCAGTTGGGGTTTTCACAAGGGTGGACAGGGCACCAAGAGGCAGGTAGAAAGAGGAGAGGTATCAGAGGAGGGAGGAGACACAGGAAATCCCAAGCGTACCAAAACGTAACAGGGCAGGGCATTTTCAATCTCAGCTCAAAAGTCCTTACTGAGGCTGAGAAATCCCTGCTGGACAAAGGTTTGAAATTTGCGCCTCCCCAGAGTTTGGACAAATTCAAAACCTTTATGGACATACACAAATTCATAAGGAAAATCAATATTAAAAGATATATGATAGGCATCACAACCTCCAACCAACACCTTACCTCCAACTATGTACACTCTGGACTGTCTAACGCTTCTTTGTTCAATCCTCCAGGGGGTCTGGCACCTTCCCTGAAGACATTCAGGGATGTCCTCATTAGGGACCTGGAGACTATTGAGACTAAGAAAGCTAAGCTTAATAAAACCCTTCAAGATGGTTTGGATTCTTTGTGTATCAACAAGGACCTAGTCATCAGACCAGCGGACAAAGGGGGGGGGTATCGTAGTACTCGATAAGGCTGATTATCTGAGAGAGATGCATAAGATCGTGGATGACGTTAACACTTATTCCATTCTCCCCAACGACCCCAAGTTGCTCTATAAAAGAGAACTTGAAAAATTAGTGGAAAGAGGTGTGTTTGAGGGTATTCTGTCTCTAAAAGAAAAGCTTTTTCTCATACCTAAAGCACCCCGTACTCCAACACTATACTATCTCCCAAAGTTGCATAAGGATCCTGTCTGCCCCCCGGGTCGCCCCATTGTTAGTGGCATAGATTCAATCACTTCCCGGGTGGGCAGATATATTGATTTCTATTTGCAACCACTGGTTAAAAAAATTCCCTCTTATGTTAGGGATTCCAAACATATTATCAACATCCTTACCGATCTCCCCGCTTCTTCTGATATGTGGATGGTTACGATCGATGTAACTTCATTGTACACCATCATACCCCATGCCCTAGGACTTGAAGCCGTACAATTCTACCTTGGGAGAGACTCAGGCCTTCCCTCTAAGCAAGTTGTTTTCATTATGTCCCTTTTGAGTTTTGCAGCTGCATCCAATTATTTTTGGTTTGAGGACAAGTTTTACAAACAAAACACTGGGGTGGCTATGGGGGCTAAATATGCCCCAAGCCTGGCCAACCTTTTTATGGCCAAATGGGAGGAGGATGTCGTCTACCCGAGGGATGCCCCTCAGGTGGTCCTTTGGGCCAGGTATATAGACGACATCCTCCTCCTATGGGCTGGCGGGCATACCGATTTGACCAACTTCATTGAATACCTTAATGATAATAATAGGGGCATAGAACTGAAGTATGAGGCCAGCCAGACCAGGGTTCACTACCTCGACTTGGTAATAGAAACTAAAGAGAATAGGCTCATTACCTCCACTTTTTTCAAGGATACTGATCGGAATTCTTATATTCCGATAGGAAGTTGCCACCATGAACCTTGGTTGAAGGGTGTCCCCAAGAGTCAATATCTCCGGCTAAGACGGAATTGCTCTGACACTCAGGTGTTCCAACAACAAGCTTCAGTCCTTACAGAGAGGTTTCTTGATAAGGGGTATTGTAGTACGGAATTGCAGGGGTCTTTACATCAGGTTTTGGGTATGGATAGGAATGAGCTTTTACGCGATAAGACTCCCAAGGAGGAGAATAGGTTCTCTGACGTAGTACCTTTTGTCACCACCTATTCCACTCAGCATAGAACCATTACCCATCTGGTAAAGAAACACTGGCATTTAGCCCTAAATGACCCTGTGTTAAAAAATATCCTGCCCCCTAAACCTCGGGTTATCTTCAAGGGGGTACAATCCCTAAGGAACCTCATATCTAAGAATGTTATAGATCCTCCCCTCACTAAATCTTTTTTCCCTTTCGCCCAGTTAAAGGGCTATTATAAATGTGGGCGATGTCGGGTCTGTGCCCTAAGTTCGAACAAACATAGATGTGTGAGGTCCTTTATATCTACAGCCACCGGGAAAGAATACAAGATTTTACCATGCATTACCTGTGCTTCTGAGGGAGTGGTGTATTTGGTTCAATGTCCATGTGGCAAACAATACGTGGGTAGGACCAAGAGGGCATTTCAGGTTCGTGTCAACGAACACATCACCAACATCATATCTGGATTTAGGGACCATTCTGTTTCCAATCACTACAGATTGAAGCATGAAAAGAATCCCTCCAATACCCTCTTCTTGGGGATTGATAAATATAAAGCACCTTGGAGAGGAGGTAATCTAGTACAAGGGATATCCCAGATGGAGATGGGCTGGATTTTCCGTTTGAAAACCTACGCCCCCTTTGGGTTAAATATTGAAACGGATGTGAATGCATTCATTAGTAATGCTTGATCCCCTGTGGGAAACATACTTGGGGAGCAATAATCCCTTTTGGTATAACATTTTTTCCTTCTTTGGGTTCTAGGAGATCGGTTTTCTTTCTCTTTCTGTTCCTGCCCCTTTGAGTCATCCTCACTGAGTCTATATATGCCCATATGCCTACCAGGAATGTCTGTAAGGGATATTGTGGCCTGATATGTTTATTGTATAGATTTTGGAAATTTATATCATGTAAGGTGTCTTCACTTAGTCTATATATGCTAGTGCATCTATTAACATTGCCTATAATGGACCTTGTGAGAAGCACGCCTGAGGGCAGATATATATTTATACCCTATATGGAATTATATTTTAACTTAAAAAGTTTTTTCCTTCTAGTCGTCTTCACTTAGTCTATAAAAAATATTTTTTTCGTTTTTTTTTTTTTTTTTTTTTTTCGTTTTTTTCGGTTCTTGCTGATTATATTTGATTCCAACTTTCACTTCACAGTTGATTATTGGTTATTCAGCCTACTGGCTGACTTAAAATGTTTAGATTGTATCACTTCTTCAATATTGTTTTGATTGTAGGACACAATTTATGAAGTCACTCTTCACTAATATTATACCACCAATCTATTTGTTAATAAATAGCCTTTTTTCACCTGTCCTCTTTTTTCACCCCCTGATCACTACACTGGGTTTTTTACCTATTTACACTGCCCACCAATTGTTAGTATTGGAGCGTAAGATATTAATATATCACTCCAGCACTTGGACTATGTTTAGTACTCTTTTCCCTATGAGGACTTTAGTCCCTAGGGAATATACATAAAATATATTTGTTGTTCTAATGAATATATCTTTATTATAAATCTTTTCCTTCGTTTTCTCGGTAAGTCTAGGTTTTGTTTACCAGACCTGTCCTGCAGATGACGCTGTGACTTGGGGGGGGAGGGGAGGTAGAGCTTAGTGCCAGCGTTCTTCCACCTTGCCTGCCCCCACATCGCTGCGTCCACATCACATTCAGACAACCAAGTTTAAATGTATCATTAAAACCTTTTGGCCCACCCCAACTACTGGTGGGGTTTAGACCAGTTTATTTTAATTTTCTGTTTCTCTCTTTGTTTTCCGATAAGGAATTGTTAGTTGCGCCTGTAATACCTGGGAGTTTGTTTTTTCTGCCTATGGTTTTTTACCACATCAAAGATGGCGCGTCTGGACTCAGCGTGCTGCTTCTCACAATGGGCGGCTGGTCCTTTTAAGTGGTGCATCACTGTGTAGCCCTATCCCCATTGAAAACGTCCTCTTTGTGACGAAACGCGTCTGGGAGGCGACGCAGTGACGTCACCACGCTGAGGAGGAAGGGCTCCTGCATGCCGGCCGGCAATACCTGTATTTGTTCTTAATGCTCGTTTACTACATGTGCTGTGTAAGTACAATTTTACTTTTTACAATAAATTTTTCGATACGGAATTATGCTATGTGCGCCTTCTTTTCTTCCGGAGTTTAAGAAGTGTCCCTCTCCTGGTCTACTCGTGTTGATCGTGGGAACCTCAAGGAACCAAAGGCCGTTGACTGGGTTATAGTCAGACGCTAGCATAGGTCTGACCTCTGGTAAGCTGCTTTTTCATGTGGTGGCGGGTGCACCTTCTGACGTGTGTGCGTTTGGTGACACTACACAGAGGATCGCTTCCGAGATTCATCATTATTGCAACCATTATGGACGTTAATGGACTTTAGTGTTTTATTACTTTTACCATCACTTACACTGGTGTTATCAACTTCTGTGTGGCGCGGCTTTTTATATCCCATTGTTTCTTGTTTATCACACGCTTGCTGCAGCCTGTAGTCTTTTTTGGGGGGAGGGGGTTTTCCTAGCGCGGTTTTTTGTTGTTTTATATGGTGCACAATTACCCCTCATATCCTGGGTGGGAGCAGGCTCAAATTCCGGTGCTGGAAAAGTTAGGGCAAATGTGTGCTAATTGGGTAAGGACCATTTGCCATCTGGACATGGATTTAAAGGTCAATTCAAGTGTAGCATGTTGATAGAGCAGAAGGCCACCGTAGTCTAGATTTGTGTACAGTCTTCGCAGTCTTTAGAATTGTTAAGATTATTCAGCTGCAAATAGATTGTTGAGATAAGTTTGGCAGAAAGAGGTGTTTGAACAAGGTAAGTTGGTTTGAAAGATCCTTAGTAGTGTAGTGGCCTTCTCCTGTTGGGCTGGCGCTGCTTTAAATTTGGAAGGGACTCTGAGTGTTAGTTGATTCAAACACATAATTTTGGCTAAATTTGGCCTTTGTTCCAGCCATGGCTGTGCTGGGAGTGACCACCATTGTTTGCCTGGGGGTGTCATTACTACCCCAGGCCAAAGGTGGCAGCAGCTAACTCAGGGTGATATTGGGTGTCCCCCTCGGCAGCCAATCAGTGGGGGTTGATCGTCCTGCTGTGCATGCTTGGGAGGGGTACTTAAGAAACAGATGTAGCTGGACCGAGGTCGTCAATCGTTGGTCTGCCGTCCCACCACCTTGTGGCCCTCCTGGCCAGGGGTGTGTGCTCCTACAATCCTGGCTCCAGGACCACGTTGGTCCAGGGTTGTGATCTGTCTAAGTAGGCCCAGTAGTCAGACTGGGTTTGCGCTTTTAAAGTGATCCTGTGCTGTCCGTTCTGGAGGGAGGAAGCCGCTTGATGAAGGACCTATCTTGGAGAGGACCAAGCAAGAGGCTAGTATCTCATGAGAGGCCTGGAAACTTCATTGAAGGATGCACCATATACTAAGAGGTTCGATGGTGATCGCCTGTCAGACTTGAGTTCTACAGAATTCAATCTGGAGACATCCGGGTGCTGAATCCTGTGTTAGGGGATTCTGGACCGAAAGTGTCTCCATTTGAAGGAAGGTCTGTGGCAGAGACTGTACTTTATTCCATGCGCCATTTCGGCTGCTAGGCCGGTGAGAGGGACCTATCCGGGTGTGCAAAGCCCACTCTGGCTAAAGTGGCGACGAGAGCTGTGTTGCTGGAAGCAGGAGTGTTTCCGGATTGAAATTATGCACCTGAACCTGTCTACCTGTTTACCCTTCCACCCCTCCAACCACTTCTTCTTTCTTACCAAGTTCTGCAAATAAATCTTAGAAAAATAAGTGAACTTTTTCAACTCTCATCTACTACCCTGGACGGTGAGAAGATTGGGGTAACATGCCGCCCAAAAATGTTCAGGAGCTCCTTCGGGGGTAGTGCTACAGGAGTAATTATGGTAGTCAACCAGTGTTTAATTTGTAAAAACTGAAAAAGCTCAGTGGATGGAACTTGGTATTTTTTCCTAATTTCTATTCAAGTTTATACAGTCTAACCAGCGATAAAATAGTAGATGCAATGAAATTTATGGGAAGTCCACCAGTGAAATGCAGTAGAGGAAGTAGGGGACTCTAGTCCGGGAGGAATGTTGTTTTGATCAGAAAAAAAAGAGCCCAGACCTCCTTGTTTCCATTGTATGAACATAATATGTCTTAAAGCAGTGGTCAGCAATCCTGTCCTCAGGGCATACTAACAGGCCAGGTTTGCAAGATAACTGAAATACATCACAAGTGATATCATTTGCTGCTCAGTGATTGCAGTATTCTAGTCTGCATCTCCCCAAGGTAATACATAAAACCCAGAAAAATGGACAGAAATTGCGCTACAATAACAAAAAAGAGGAGAGAAAGAGACTTGCAACGTAGTCGCAGTCTATTCACTCCGAGAGCTGCAATTACCATGTAAACAATAAATACAAGAAGAAAATGTGAGAAAAATATATAAATTGCGCTACCTCTAAAGAACCCTTCTTGTCAAACACAAAAATTAAAGCATTTGCAAGTGAGTGATACAGTATATGATAATATATATGAAGCTCACTACTAAAACAGAGCATTGGAATATGATGGCCACTAGGGTGCACTACACAGCCATCTCAACACCCCTCAGTAATAATGATAGAGTGATAATGGTGATAAATGCAAAAAGAAAAAAAAAAATACATTTCAATCAAGAAACATATGAATACAATTCAATAATGATTTTAAATAAATACAATTTAAAATTGTGACAGTAAAAGTCCATAAATAATTAGCAGATGAGATGTCAAACACCCGTGTATCTGTGACACATTTCAAATTAGTTGAAAAACGTGTCCAAAAGAAAACCGTGATAAATCCTCCACCAGACTATGGATTGGCTCCTTACCAGATTTCCACGATCCCTTATGACAGGGGATTATGAACAGCATGTAATAGGTAGTCACTCCCTGTCTCGCAGTTCAGACATATGTGGTCCTTATGGGTCTCAATCACGAACAATTTCACCAACATCAATGCCCATCATGTAAAAAACAATAATGGCTCCACATAGTGTATTAAATGAGTAAAAGGAATTTATTAAAAAGTAAAATCGCACTTACAATCATGCAGTTGAATCTGATGTGCCAGCCGGTACACAAACTCTCAGGCACCCGTCCACTGGGGCAACGTTTGGAGCTAATTGGGTGACGACAGCACGCTGCTCCGCCCTACGTTGTTTCGTAAAATATTACTTCTTCCAGGGGCACGGTAAGAAAGTTTGCGAGCATCAAACCTGGTTTGTTAGCACTTATTTTTAAGCCATATTGTTTATCAGAAGGTTTATTTCAACTTGAGTTGCCTCAATCGCCTCTGTCAAAGAAGACGATTGTGATTCTCTACAGTGGGATTCCAAATTAGGAAGGTGGGAGGAGAAAGTTTCGATTTTTTGAGTCTCTTTCCCCTTCCCTATTGGATGCAAGCTAAATGAGTTGTCCTCTAGGTGTAGCCTTGTGGGCTTCCCATAGAGTTGTAGGGGAAGTAACAGAGTTTGCTTTTTTAAGATAATACTTTAAGCAGAAATAGAATTTCAAACTGATCAGATGATACACAGTCAAGAAGTTGTTAAAATTGTTATGTTTGGTGATCAAAATTATACTAGTGGGAATAGAGGAAGAGGAAGTAGATCTCTGGAAGAATGTTTCAATAAACTGAGCATAACCGATACTCAGAAAACCAATTTCCTGAAGAATTAAAGAGACATGGATGGAGAATCTTTCAGTGGTCACTGCAAACTCATAGTGTCAGAGTGATCTAAATCAGCACCAAGATCATACAGGTAACTTAGAAAACACATAGTAATACATTAAAACTTAATGACCTAAATAAAACAAGAACATAGACCCATTCTGGGTGGCCTGCCATAATCAATATTAGACAAAAGTTCAATACATTTGCATTTTGATGTGCAGAGACTGAAGAGATAGAAACATCACCCACAACTGGTGTGATTGTGCAGTTGGTGAAATCCTTGTGAAAAGCAGAAAGAGAATGAAAAGGCAGATATTTCCAAGTTAGATAAGGTGACACTCATAAAGGCTGGAAGCAAAGCATTTTGTGAAGTAGAACACTTCCATATGGAGTTTTTACCAATGTAAAAACACCTTGATAATGTCCTATTGGACAAAACACATTGTGTATATATATATTAATACACAGCAGTTTATTATTTTTTTTATTTTTTAAATCACATTAGAATTTTGTGGATATGATTTAAAGACGCAAAGTAAACCCAAACCAACTTTAGCATCCCCGTTTGGGCATCTATGTCCCTTATTCAGTGTGTTACACTGAGGGTAAAGGTTAGGCAAGGAGTTTGCCCTGACACCATGTAATCCCCAGAACAAGTAGAGAAAAATCTCAGCCACTGCACACTACACAAGCCCAGCGTATAATTGGTGATAGCAGCCACAGCCTAACTCTATTCAGGCCACGCCCCAACATGTTTCACCCCATCCAAGGGGATTAGTCATGGAGGACCTCCATGACTAAGCCCCATGGTTGGGGTGAAACATGTCTGGTGTGTGGTGGCTGAGATTTTTATCTACTTGTTCTGTGGATCAAAGATGCATAGACTATAAAATGTAACACTTGTTCACTGGAGGTTGTTTCAACACTTATGTATATCAGGTTTTTTACACAATTATAATTTCATATTTTCATGTTTCATCGTTGATCCTTTTCTGGGGTGCTCCAGTGGCGCTTCTGGCTCCTCTCTTCCTCAGGTGCCCCCATGGAGATCTGCTTTCCCTGGCAATCACGAGTCCCGCTACTGCATCCATTGACACAGACAGCAGGACTCGGCCCCACCCCCAGCTCCCATGTCACTGGATGTGATTGACAGCAGTGGGAGTCAATGGCTCCTGCTGATATCAATCTATTTAATGCTGACCCAAGACATTGGCTGGGACCGCTGGGCTTGTGCATGTCACTGGAATGATCATGTTCAGGTAACAAAAATTGGGGGGTTCTGGGCCAGCTGAAGTACAGAAGGATTTTCACCCTAATGTATAAAATGCATTAAGGTTAAAAAACATGAATTTTTACAATGCTTTAAAATCCCAACTTACAGACATGCCACAAACAAATTCAAGCCTCTGATGTGTTGGTTTAAACATTTTCTTGCACAAAGCAGACAAAAAATGTACCATTTTAATGGAACACTTGGAAGGGAGAATCAGTGACTGGAGCAGTAGGCAGATTTAACTACTTTAGACCTCACACTTGTATACCCACCTGTGGGCTAGAGCAATCCCTACATTTCTTCTTTTTTTTTTTTATTATTTTTATTGGGTTAAAGAATAAAGACATACAAGATGGAGAACAACCTCCAAATGTCAAGTACAACAGGAAAGAAAGAATAAAACAAGAAAAAAAAAATGTTACACAATAACAACAAGTTCCAGTCAGTTTCCACATACATACATATAAATTGTATCAACTCAGAGATGAAGTGCTATACATCAACTTTTGAATCTCCGGGTCTCTCACCTTCTTATTCTTAGTCCAGGGACAACACGGCTAGAACAAAAGTCCTCATACATAACATCTCCATAACTAACACTACATCGAGCTACCAACAGTTTGCAAGAGGCCCAACTAATAGTAATTAGAAAGGTTTTTACTGTGAAATTCCCAAATTCGCCATCGCTTCAGGAATGTTGCTATGTTCCCATCCTTATAGGCCATTATTTTTTCATAAGCATAGGAGTCATTAACCAACTGTATTACCTCCTTTAGTGAAGGAGCAAGAGAGAACTTCCATTTTCTGGCAATTGTTAGGCGGGCTGCATACAAAATATGCATTACTACTGTGCGACAGAAGGGCGGGTAAAGCTCCATGCCAACACTCAAAAGGGCCTGTTCAACTTTTAAAATGTTAAGGATGCCTGTGATGTCCGCTATTAAGCAAGCAATCATGGTCCAGAAACTACGAACAGACAGACAAAACCAGAGCATGTGAGCTAAATTACCTACTTGGCCACATCCTCTCCAACACAGGTTAGAGGAGCTGTTTGCAAATTTTGCCAAGGTGTATGGGGTCCTATACCATCTCAAAAGTATTTTCTGGGCTGATTCCCTAAAGTTAAAACATTTAGTATGAGCATAATTAGTTTTAATAGCATTGATCCACTGTTTCTGAGACACTGTTATTGTTAAGTCTGCTTCCCATTTCAAAAACTGTTCTGGGGTTTCAAAATGGAGTTTACTATTCAGTATGTTGTAAATCTCAGTTATACCTTTTTTCGATCTAGATCCGGAAAACCAAAGATTAAAGACAGGTTCCGGTAAGTCTACAAAATCATCCTGCACAGAAGAAAGTATGCTAGCCACCCTTGCAAAAGTCATAAATTCCTTTGCAGGGACAGGAAAGGCAGACTGCAACACTATAAATGGTTTTATCCTGCCCTGTGAGAAAAGATCCGAAATATTTTTGATGCCATACTCCCCCAGTGGTGTATCATAAGGTCTGGGGAGTTAAGAGAGAGAGATGCCAATGGGACAGGTAGTCTTTTACAGGCCGTGTGAGGGTTTTTATGAGCCCTAAAGTAATCCCATGCTACCAAAGTGGCTGCTATTATTGGGTTCTTCCTAATAGGTAAGTTTTTACCTAGAAATGGAGATAACAGCAGGTATTTAAGCTCACCCCTACCTAATTGGGACTGTTCTGCTCTGACCCAATGTATATGGTCCGCGACCCAAAATCAAGACTTAGCCTGGTCCAGAATTGCCGCCACGTGTTAATCTTTAACATTAGGAACTCCCATTCCCCCTACTCTTCTGTGTTTTATTAATACACTAAGGGAACATCTAGACCTTTTCCCCTCCCAAAGGAATTGAGATAATAAACGTTGCATTTTCACATAGAAACTAGAGGGGAGGATAAGTGGAAGAGCCCTGAAAAAATACAGCAATTTCGGGAGCAGTATCATCTTATATGCCGCTGGTCTACCAGACCAGGATAAATAAAACTTTTTAAATCTATTTATTTCCTGAGAGAAACTATCCAATAGGGGCAGAAAGTTAGCACTATACATTTGTGATAGGGGATTTGTCAGAGTGACACCTAGGTACTGGATTGTATTGCTTGCCCAGGGGAACGGTAACTGCTTTTAAATTTGGGATTTCATGTGGAAGTTCACACCGAGACCTAGTATGCTTGACTTTGATGCATTAACTTTATAATACGACACTGCATTAAACTCCTCCAAAATGTTGTTAACTTTTACCAGGGACTGAACCGGATCAGATAGCGACAGAATCACGTCATCCGCAAATAAAGTAATAGTATGTTCTTCTGGGCCTACACCAATTCCTTTGATTTGTGGTTGTGTCCTGATTTTTTCAGCTAAAGGTTCCATCACCAGGGCAAAGATCAGGGGCGACAAAGGGCACCCCTGTCTAGTGCCATTGGTGATAGGAAACTGGTCTGAGAAGATGCCATCATTAAATACCATAGCTGATGGATTAGAATACAAAGCCGAAATAGCTGACCCCATTTGGCCTACAATTCCAAATTTAGAGAGAACCTGGGATAAATAACCCCAGTGGACCCTGTCAAAGGCCTTCTCAGCGTCCAATGACAGGAGGACTGAGGGCCTCTTCCCTTCTAACCCTACATGCATAAGATTGAGAATTTGTCTAGTTGCGTCAGTGGCCTGTCTTCCCGCTACAAATCCCACCTGGTCCGACTTAATCAGTGCAGGGAGAAGACACGCCAACCTGTTGGCTAAGATTTTGGCATAGACTTTTAAGTCAACATTGAAAAGAGATATTGGTCTGAAATTCTGCGGTCTGTCCGGCTTCTTTCCTGGTTTGGGCAGAGTGATTACCGTAGCCTGTAACATTTCAGATGGGAATGAAGAGGAAGCAGCAGCAGCCTGGAAAACTTGTTGTAATATTGGCGATAAAATAACAGCAAATTTTTTATAATACTCTGACGAGTAGCTGTCCGGACCAGGAGATTTGTTGGACGGAAGCCTAGAGATAATCTCACCAATTTCTAAAGACGAGATTGGCCGATTTAGATTAACTAGGTCAGATTGAGATAGCTTAGGTAGAGATATATCCGATAGGAAATCATCTATGATAGTAGGGGATGGATGAATAGTGCTTGGGTCCTCCTTTAAATTATATAGGCCACGATAATAGCTGCTGAAAGCGTCAGCTATGTCCTTGGGGTTAGTCAATTTGGAACCATTCTCAGGGTGAAAAAGATAGGGGATTTTTTGTTTAATTACTTTATCCTTAATTTGGTTTGCTAATAATTTGCCTGCCTTGTTGCCATGAGTGTAGCAATTTGCTTTCAATCTGGTAATATTCCGGGTGTGCTGAGAAAGAAGTAAGCTCCGAAGCACGTCACGGGCCTCAGAGAGCTTATTACTAATCTCCGTAGATGGAACTGTTTTGTTTTGGGCCTCTAAGTCTGCAATATTTTTCAGTACGGTCTCCAAGTGCTGCCTTCTCTTCCTCCTCAACATAGCACTATGTTTCATCAGAATACCTCTAATGTAGGCATTGTGGGAATTCCACAGTACAAACGGGTCAACCCCCAGCATCATTGGTATCAAAAAACTCTAAGGCCTCGTACACATGAGGGGATATGTCCGCTGAAAACGGTCCGATGGACCGTTTCAGCAGACATCTCCACTCGTGTGTATGGGCTAGCGGACAGATTTCTCCACCCGACAGATTTCAAAGCATGCTTTGAAATCTATCCGGTGGGAATCTGTCCGCCCGACATGTCTGCTGGTTAGTACACTTACCAGCAGACATGTCCCCACCGCCGCCGCCGAATGGATTCGGCGCATGCGCGGAAGTGTTTAACTTCCTGGTGCGGTGACGTGGCGGTGACGTGGCGGCGTCAACGTCACCGCCGCGTCACCGCCACGTCACCGCGCCGTTCGGCAGCGGGGAATTTGATCCGATGGTGTGTACACGCCATCGGATCAAACTCCCGATCGGACATATCCGATGGAAATGGTCCGCGGACCGTTTTCATCGGATATGTCCGATCGTGTGTACGAGGCCTAACAGCGACTTCTCAATATTTGTTGAAATCTCAGGATCTAACAGCAACTGGCTATCTAACTTCCACCTGTTAGCGCGGGTCATAAACCCATGGCTCCCCACCGTAATAGATATCGGAGCATGGTCAGACCATGTTATGTTACCAATTTCTGAGGATGAGACTTTTTGAAGTAAAAATTTGTCTAACAAAAACATGTCTATCCTTGAGTAGGATAAGTGTACCCGAGAAAAAAAAAGTATAGTCTCGTTCAGAAGAGTGCTGACATCTCCAAACATCAAATAGACTATTTGAACTGAGAAAGGAGGACAGCGTTGATCGGATACCCCTTCTGTTAGATAAGTTTGAAATATCCAACTGACTGTTAGGGATCACATTCAAGTCACCACATAGAATCACATGACCGATACATTGTTTTTTAACTTTTTTCCACAGTTTGGAAATAAAGCTTATTTGTCTAACGTTAGGAGCATAAACGTTAATTATAGTGTAGGCTGTGTTGTTGATCTCACAGGAGAGAACAATAAACCTGCCATCCTTATCACAATGACTAGAAATGAACTTATAAGCAACTGTGTGTTTCACAAAAATGGCTACTCCCCTTTTCTTGGACGGCGCACAAGCCAAGTAGGTATGTGGGAATAGGCTGTGTGACAAATTAGGATGGTCTTGTGCCTTAAGATGAGTTTCTTGGATACAAAACATGTCACAGTTCTGGGATCGAGCTTCTTTCCATAACATATGCCTTTTCTGTGGGCTATTGAGTCCATTTACATTTAGGGAAGTTACCTTAAACGTCATAGCAAGAGACTAGAGCCACGTTCAAATGAGGTCAAGTGGGAATTTGAACTGTAACCCGGAAGTAAACCTACTTCGACAGCTGGTTCACCCACTCCTTCTACTACTCACTGTTTGAATTTGCGACCTCTATAAACCTTGAACTCCCGAAGATACTTCCTTGATCACTACCAGTGGTCTCAGGGATATGTAGGACCTCTGATACCGAGTGTAGAAGTTCGTTGACTCTGAATATAGACAGATTCCTGGAACAAAAAAGACTAGGACAGTATCTCAAAAAAGAATAAAAAAGTAAAATAAAACGAAAAGGCACGTGAATAAGTGCACACTAAAAAATATGCAATTCCTTCTGAAATCTGAGCAGGGATACTACCTGCTGATTCTGGGGGTAACAACAACAAAAGATATAATGAGAGTGAGTGTGAAACCTGTGCGCCGGCACAGAGCATCCGGAAATATTTAGAACTAGTAAGACCAGACGGGCAACCTATAAATGATGGAGACCAGGCTAACTTCATTTTTTGGACATCACAGGTAATGGCTGGGTTTCTTCCTCCTCTGATGGTAAAATCTTCCACTTCTCCAACAGGCGGATGCCAGCTTCCACTGAAGAGACCAAGAAGTCCCTGTCGCCCTTAGTAATCACCAAAGTAGCAGTATAATTCCAGCGATAAGGAATCTTATGGTTCATGAGCGGTTTTGTTATAGTCAGCAGGTTGCGCCTACTCTGCATCGTGTAGGAAAGACCGCGCATACACTCAGGAAGGTTTTCCGCTTTCCTGGCGACAGACATCAGTTTCTCTTTGACTCTAAAGTAGTGTATCCTAGCGATGGTGTCCCTAGGAAGATGCTCAGGAATGTGCTTCGGTTTGGGTAATCTATGTATGCGGTCTATTTCCAAATCCTCCAATGGCAAGTCAGGAAGAGTTTCTCTTAGGACATTGGTCAAGAAGGCCACTAAATCCGGAGGTTTCACCGATTCGGGGATCCCCCTGATCTTGATATTGTTCCTTCTGGAACGGTCTTCAAGGTCTGCCACCTTTGATTTAAGCCATGTAATGTCCTCATCATGCTCATTATGTGCGTCCACCATAGTATTATATGAAGCAGAGAATTCCCCCATTTTTTGCTCAACATGGGTCACTCTGTCCCTGACTTCCTGCACCTCTGCTTTACAGTTTCATGAGCTGGAGCATATCATTATGTATAGCTCCCCTAAGAGACACTAACATGTCCCCAAGAGTAGAGTCCATGACTGGCAAGTTATTTGTAGGGAAAGCTGCAATGGCGTCCTGAAACTCCAGTGTGTCATCCAGCCCTGAGCACATGTCCCTTTCTGCACCGTCAGGCGATGAGACCTGTGATAGCTTTTGCTTGGATTTAGCAGGGCTGCTCGTGGTGGAAGAAGTCTGGGAGTTTGACTGTCTCTGGCTGGACTGTGCAGGGGGAGTCATACCTGACGATCCTCCTGAACGAGCCCTGTTCTTGTGGGCAGAGGAGAGAGACTGGCTGCTGCCACCGGCGCCATCTTGGCTGCTGCTGCGGTCAGTAAGATCGAAAAAGTCTGTCATCTTACCCAGGACGGTTCGGTCTTTCCTCTTGCGGTGCATGATCCCCAGGCTTCCCCCGACCTATGAGGTACAAAATCGCCGCGTTTAGAAGCCCTGTAGCTGCCGTAAAGGCTCCGGAACACTCTGCTAGCCAGGAGCTGTTTCTCTATGCGGCCATCCGCTTTGCTCGCCGGCTCCGCCCCTCAATCCCTACATTTCTTCTATGGGTCTAATCACTATTTTGCTGCTGTTTCAACTGCTATGAATTTTTTTTTCCAGACAGCTTTTTTTTATAGAAAAAAGGCTCTGGCAGGAGAAGGGTAAATTCAGCCATAATTATGTATCTTCTCAAGAGCCAGTTCACACTGCGGTAGCACGACTTCGGGGGCGACTCTGCAAGTTGTCCTGAAGATGACTTCAGAGGCGATTAGCAAAATTACTTCTGTATAGAAGTCAATGCAGGTCGCCCCGAGCTGCCCCCGAAGTCGTGCAAGAACCTTTTTCTAATTCGGAGTGACTTGCGACGCTCCTATTAGAACGGTTCTATTGTATAGAATGGAACGCAACTCATCGCCCCAGTGTGAACCGGCTCTAAAAGGAAGTAATGCATTTTTTTGTGTTGCAAAAATGATTGTGTATTTATGTAATCTATTGACAAGTGCCCATAGCAAAATGATTTTACCAGCCTTTTTTTAAATAAAAAATGTACAAGATAGAAGTGTAAATGTTTTCTATAATTTGTCATGCTTATAATATCTAACTGTCATAACTAAATTTCAAAATTAAACGTATGTTTCTTGCTACAAAACAAGCAAAAAACAAAAATGGTCAAAAATATACTAATTTAAAAAAAATAGAGAGAAGGAAAAAATTAATTACGACAAAAAAAACTAATGATGATCATAGATGTCGCAATTTACAGTCAATTTCAACCACTTTCAATGTACTGAAAATCACACATACACAGTCGCAAATAATCACCAAAAATAGAAATCTACCACCCACTACTAACCCGCTAAGACGTGTACTTTATTGATAAAATCACCCCGCCCCTTTCAGAGTAGCACTAGCATCGGGAGCGTGTGGCATGTGTTATAGTCATTGACTCTCAGCTCTACATCTTCGGCTAATTTTGTCGGCCTGTTGAGGTTCGTACTGCAAAAGCGCTGCGCCTGCGCAGTACAGGGGGGTCCTTATCGGCTGGCGGACCTTCATCGGCAGAACACCGGCCGGTCTGTATTGAGAAAAACATCCACCCCTTGTCTCGTCACATATGGCTACCCATCACAGTTTTCGCTGGTATTGACGTTCCGCTGAAACATTTTGCACTGCGCATGAGCGACACCGCCATATGCCTTTTTAAAACTTTTATGACAAAACAGCACACTAAAACCATGATGGGTAGCCGAATGTGACGAATCACCGTCATCTTGCTACACTCCGACACCATAAAGATACAGTGAGAAGGGGGCAAGCGGACATCTTTGTACACCCCTCAGAGTTTTACATTTTACACTTATTTATTACAGTAAACTGAGGTTCTATAATGAAATACAGTACTTAGAACTCCGTCTGGCTGTTTACATGTTGAATTTAAAAAGCAGCTGCAAGCCTGCTGATCTCACAGGTTTGCTAATCTGACAGAAGTCCGCTGCTTTTAAAATTCAACATGTAAACAGTCAGATGGATTTCTCAGTACTGTATTTCACTATAGAATTTGGCGGGGGGGGGGGGGGGGTTAATTTAATTACATTTTTTTTATTTATATTTTGTTTACTGCAAAAAAAGATATAACTGTAGCAAATGGCAGTCCCAATGACTAATTGTATTAATGAGGAGCAGAAGTAAAGAGCACATTTCACCTCCTTCCTGCCCCAGGCCAATTTTCAGCTTTCAGCACTGTCACTCTTTGAATGACAAATGCACGGTTATGCAACACTGTACATTCAAATTTTTTGAGACAGATAGAACTTTCTTTTGGTGATATTTAATCACCACTGAGGTTTTTATATTTTGCTAAATAAATGAAAAAATACCAACATTTTTGAAAAAAAAAGCATCTCTAAGGTTTCTGTTATAGAATTGCAAAAAATAAAATGTTCTCCTTCACTAATGAGCGCCAATGAGGCTGCACTAATGGGCACTGAAGAGGCTGATGGGCACTAATGGACTCAAATGAGGCTGCACTGATGTGCACTGATGGGCACTAATGAGGCGGAACAGATGAGGCGGCACTGATGGGCACTAAAGAGGCACACTAATGGCACTGATGAGGCTGCAGTAAAGAGGCAGAACTGATGGACACTGATAGGCAGCACTGATGGGTACTGTTAAGCTGCACTGAAAAGCTGCAATGATGGCCACTGATAAACTTCACTGGTAATCAGACAGATCAGCTCTCCTTTCCCTTACATGCTGTCTCTGTGTGAGAAAAGAAGAGCTGATAACTGGCAAGTCTGTTAGACACAGCTGATCACATGGTAAAGAGCCACTGCAGTTGGCCCTTTTACCCCAACCTGTAATCTGCTGTGTCCAAGGCACACAGCAGTCACAGAGCTTGACCAAATGCTCACCCCAGGGGCATATGGGAGGACATCCAAGGAAGTCCTTCCATAACTGGAGGCCAGCGCTGTAGCTGTTTATCGGCTATATTGTTTACATAAAGTGATTAATCTAATGGTATCACTGTTCTCTCTGCACACTTACAAAAGAGCTGTATCTGGAAAAAGACAACAAAATTGGATTGTTAACAGTCATAGATTATGCAATTTTCTTCCCTTCAACCATGATTTGCAGGAAACAAAATTGCTCAATTCCCCCATCAACACAGCCAGCGTATTATATTCTGACAGTGGGAGGCTTCCCCACCATCAGAATACAATGATCACTGCTGGCGACTATAGCTACCTGCAGTGACCAAACAAAAAAATACCTGACAGGCTGGTTTACTGAAGTTGATCAAAAGATCGACTTCAGTACAACCAGCATTCCCATAGATGGTTTGAAATTCAGCTGGTTCCTGTTGAACTGGCTACATTTTGATCTGTCTATGGTCAGTCTTAGCACCTCATACTGTATGTATCTGCATATAACACCTGGAGATCTCCCCTAATAAGCAATACAAATGTTAGTATGGGTTACTGCACTGTAACCACTGTTCTTTATCCTGTAAATTTACAATTATTTGGAAATGTGTATTAGGCCCCTTTCACATGGGTCAGGTCAGTAATAATCTGCCCCGTGAACTTCCGTTTGCTCAGCGAGGATCGCTCCGTTGATCCCCGCTGAGCTGCCGGATGACAGGGTGGTCCCCGCACACTGTGCAGGGACCGCCCTGTCTCTTCTCCGCTCTCCCCTATGGGGGGATCGGATGAACACGGACCGTCTGTCCGTGTTCACACGATCCGATCCGCCAGACGGATGGAAAATGATTTTTTTTTTTTCAAACAAAGCATTTGCAAAAAACACATTTGCTTAGCTATTGTATGATAACAATGAATGTAATATTTCTTGTATTTCTGTTCTCCCTTTTTTTTCTGTCTACTGAAAAAAAGATTTAAAAATAAAAAAACAGAAAGGGGAGAATACACTATACACACATTGCACTGCACATTACAAATGTGCATAATGACTAAGAAGACTCTAAAGCCATGGACACAAATAATATCTGGCCATAGCTCTAAATGTTAAAATCAATAATTTATTTTCATACTTAGCAGGAGGATAAATTTTCTGTGTTTTACCATCTTGATCGTGACAACTTGATGTGACTAGTAAAACAATAAAACGTCAACCTGAAGCTATGGCTTGAAGTAAAATATTGATGATTAGATTAAACAAAGCATGTTGCAGATTCTGATCACACAGTGATTTTTGCAGAGAGCCTAATGCCGCGTACACATGACGAGAAAAATGCAATTTTTTAAATTGGTCATTAAAAACGACCATGTGTAGGCTCCAGAGCATTTTTCTCGACGAGAAAAATGGGCATTAAAAATTTAGAACCTCTATTTTTAATTGTCGTATTTCACGTTGTTGTTTTTCTCGTTGTGAAAAATGTTTGTGTGTAGGCTTTAACGATGGGAAAAAAACATGCATGCTCAGAAGCAAGTTATGAGAAGGGAAATTAGCATAAGCAGCCCAAAAGATGGCGCCATTCGAATTGAACTTCCCCTTTATAGTGCCGTCATACATGTTGTACGTCACCACGCTTTGCTCGAACATTTCTTTTTCCACGATCGTGTATGCAAGGCTGGCTTGACAAGAATCACGTTGAGAATTTTTTTTTCCATGACATGAAAAACGGTTGTGTGTACGCAGCATAAATGCGCTTGTATAATAGCTGTCTACCTTGAAACCACAGCCTTATAATCGTAATAAACATATTATTTATGTTAAAAAACATGCACAGTTAGCAAAATACATTGCTAAATAATCTGTCTAAGCACTTACTTATGTCTCTGATCAACCAAAATACAGGATAAGACTAAAAGGCTCAACCAGGTCTGAAGTCTCCTTGGGTACTTTACTAAGTCCACCTAACAAACTCACTGCACAAATGATAGGCGTGAATGGTCTCCAGTGGATGCAGTGTCATTATTAAAGGACCAATATGTCAAGGAATACAATTTGACAAATGTGTTTCTATGTTAATAACATTTTGTTCAATAGATGAAAAGATTCAAATATGTATTCCAGTGTATTCTGGTAGAGGGAGAAAACATACAGTACCTGTCACCAAGAATGTGTTTCCAGCACGACAGCATCGCGTTGATTCTCGGCGACAGGGTGCCGACATCTTGCATTAGCTGGAATAGAAAAAGCACATTGCACCGAGCACGTCATAGAAGCGACGGGGATCCGACTTAGATTCCCGCCAATTCTACACACAGCGTTTGGTATGAATCATGAGGGGGAACTCCACGCCAACATTTTAAATAAAAATCCGGCATGGGTTCCCCCCCAGGAGGCATACCAGGCCCTTAGGTCTGTTATGGATTGTAAGGAGAACCCCCCTATGCCGAAAAAACGGCATGGGGGTTCCCCCACAATCCATACCAGACCCATATCCAAAGCACGCCGCCCGGCCGGTCAGGAAAGGAGTGGGGACGAGCCCCATGTTGATAAGGACAGGGCCTCTTCCCGACAACCCTGGCCGTTGGTTGTCGGGGTCTGCGGGCAGGGGGCTTATCGGAATCTGGAAACCCCTTTAATAAGGGGGCCCCCAGATACTGCCCCCCACCCTAGGTGAATGAATATGGGGTACATCAGACCCCTACCCATTTACCTGGATGCAAAGTGTTAATAAAAAAAAACAACACAGGGTTTTAAAATATTTTATTAGTCAGGTCCGAGGCCCCCTCTCTTCTTTAGCTCTTTTACAGGGGGGGGGGCTTGCTTCTTTGATGTCTTCTGGAGGGGGTCTTCTCCGTTCTCCGGGGGTCTTCTTCCATCTTCTCCACTTCACCGCTGTTGTCTCGCCGCACCCGGTTCTTCTCCCGCTCGCTCTCCGGTGCCTTCTTCTTCAGGGCTGGCCGTCTCCATCTTCGTGTTAGCTCAATTACTAGCGGCGGACAGCCCGCTCTTCTATGGCGTCTTCTGCCTTCTTCTCTTCTTCCCGCTGTAATGCCGGGTGCGTGGCTCGCACTGATTTATATAGGCCTCTAATGATGTCACAGTCCCATCATGCTCTGGTACCTACCCACGTGGGTACCCGGAGCATGATGGGACTGTGACGTCGTAGGAGACCCCGACAACCAACGGCCAGGGTTGTCGGGAAGAGGCCGGTCCTTATCAACATGTGGACAGGGTACTTTGGGGTGGGGGGCCGCAGGGCGCCCCCCTGCCCCAGAGTACCCAACCCCCCATGTTAAGGGCATGTGGCCTGGTACGGCTCAGGAGGGGGGGTGCTCGCTCATCCCCACTCCTTTCCTGACCGGCCGGGCGGCGTGCTTTGGATACTGGTCTGGTATGGATTGTGGGGGAACCCCCACACCATTTTTTCGGCGTAGGGGGGGTTCTCCTTACAATCCATAACAGACCTAAGGGCTTGGTATGCCTCCTGGGGGGGAACCCATGCCGGATTTTTATTTAAAATGTTGGCGTGGAGTTCCCCCTCATGATTCATACCAAACTCTTGCATGGTAGCACACACTTGTAGGTGTGATTTTTTTCATTGTACTGTTTACAAGAAGGTATGGTATATAATTCTTACTCATTAACATAGGAGGAGGGGCATATTGGGGTATCTTATTTTGGAAGGGGGCTTTCAAATTGTGATAAGCCCCTACCCACAGATCCCAACACTAGTAAGTAGTATGTCATACAAACCATCAGAATACAGTACAATATTACAAGTAAGGCAGGGCGAAACATGTTGGGAGCATAGCCTGGATGAATTGAGATGAGGCTGCTTTTACCTGCTAACTAGTTGGGCCTGGTGAGGTGAGCCAGGGTATTTATTTACAGACACATTAACAAGTTCAATAAACAGCCGTCTGTGTTCTCTCTGTAATTCTCCATTTAGTTTTTTCTATTGGAAATTAAATAGGTACCAAACTCTTTTGTTTAAAAAGTATGGCCCCCCCTGCAGGTTAATATCAGGCATTAGAGGCGTACTGTAACTGCTGACATAGGTTCCAAATTCACCTGATCTGCCTTCCAGGTTTGTGCATTCCAGCTGTTTGAATGGTCAGGCCACGATGACATCACCCCTGTGCATGTGCACAGGAGTCATGATCAGTGCTCTGAATTTTAATATAGTACAAAACAACTGTAGTAATTCCCTAATGGGGTGAGCGATTGTTGTACTGGCTTGTAGTGTCCTCCTAGCACCCGGGCAAACATGTAAATACAAGAAATTTTCCACAATCAATTTGTTTATTAGTCCAGGTGTGGTATAAAATAATACAGGGCTTACATGTTTTAGTGTAAGCCCTGTATTATTTTGTACCACACCTGAATTAATAAACTCCAGAAGATTGAGCTGCCGGCTTTCTTTTATCTACGGCGCTCTGAATGGACAGCACACTCGGGCGTGCCATTCAGAGCACAGTGTGTATGCACTATTGACATTGCCAGCTGCTAGAAATGTGAATATCTCCTAAATGGTGCATGTTTTGGAGATATTCACTGTACCTACAGGTAAGCCTTATTATAGACTTACCTGTGGGTACAACTCAAAAAGTGGTCTTTAACTGCTTGCCTACCGGCGGCCGTCATACGACGGCCAGATGGTGCAGCTCTTGTTCTGGGCCGGCGTCATATGACATCCTCGCCACATCACTGGGAACCTGATGTGCATGCCCAGCGGCCGTGATAGTCTGCCAGGCACCCGTGATTGCCCAGTATTGGAGCAGGACCATGGATCTGTGTGTGTAAACACACAGATCCATGTCCTGTTATGTTAGAGGAGACCGATGGTGTGTTCCTTGTACAGAGGAACACCGCCGATCAGTCTCCTCCCCTTGTGAATCCCCTCCCCCTACAGTTAGAATCACTCCCTAGGACACATATTTAACCCCTTTATCGCCTCCTAGTGTTAACCCCTTCCCTGACAGTCAGGCAGCATACACACGACCGAGGTTCTCGCTAGAAACCAGCGAGAACCTCACTGGAAGCTACATTCCAGCGAGAACCTCGGCCGTGTGTACGCTCTCGGCGAGCATCCCGTCAGGAATGCCACCGAGCAGAAATAGAAAGCATGTTCTCTATTTGCTCGACGGCCCGCCTGGATGAATGGCTGGTTGCCATTCCCGACGGGCGGGTCACCGAATCTGACGGCCGGCAGAGAACCTCGACGGGCGGAACAATGTGTTCTGCCCGTCGAGGTTCTCTGCCGTGTGTACGCGGCTTCACATTTATATAGAAATCAATGCATTTTTATAGCACTGATCGCTGTATAAATGTGGAGGGTCCCAAAATAGTGTCAAAAGTGTCTGATATGTCCGCCGCAATATCGCAGTCATGATAAAAATTGCAGATCGCCACTATTACTAGTAAAAAAAATCTTAATAATAAAAATGCTATAAATCTATCTTAGACTTGCGCAATTTTGCCGCATAATCACCCTATTCTCGTAGCTTTTGCGCAGAAAATTGCGCATGCGTAACGATATTTCAGAGGCGTAAGGCGGAGTAATACAAATTGGGAAGGACGTGGGCGTGTTACATTGAAATGAGCCGTGACCCCATGCAAATGAAGGGCCGGCCAGCTCGCGCATGCACGCTTGAAGGAGACCATGGTCAGCTTCGCTGTGCGCATGCTCACAACTCGGGAGCGGCGCAATCAGTGAAATTGGAAATGGACTAGGGCAACTTTGTGAACTACGCAAACAGCATAAATAGACAGACACAAACACACTTGCATTGCAAAAGTACATCCCTTTGTCCCTTCCCATTTAACCAAGTGCTTTTGTCCTGTTGTTCGTTGCGTTGTGTTTTGTAGTTGTCAGATTAGTGTTCTGTGTGATCAAGTGTTTGTTAGTAGATCTTTGAAAGTGTTTTTTGATAAGTGTTTGAGAGACTGTTTGTTTGATATATTTCTGTTCGTTTGTTTTCTTGCTGTTTTTTTGCTGTTTGTTTTTGTGACTGTTTCTTGCTTGTGTGATTTTTTGGGTGTTAGTTTTCTCTTTGTGTGTGTTCTTGCTTGATTGGTTGTGCTTGTTTTTGTGACAGATTTTTGTTGACCGGGAGTGAGTTTTTTTGGAAGTATGACAGAGAGAAAGCGAAAGCTCAATTTTACTGTGGGGGAAAAAATAATTCTTGCCCGGGCCATTAGCGATTATGGGCGTTTCCTTCACGGCCCAGACAGTGCCAACACCACCCCGGCCAGGAGGAGGGAGATTTTGGACCTCATCACTGAGCAGGCCAATTCAGCGGGGGAGGGGGAGACACGGACCCGGTCTGGGATTGACAAAAAAATTAATGACCTCCGGCGTCTGGTCAAACAGAAGCTGTCCAAAATGCATGCCCATGCCAGGGGCACAGGAGGGGGCCCACCATGCCGTATTAGGCTGACAGCGGAGGAGCGTGCGGTGGCCCCGACCTTTCATCGGCATGAAGTTGAGGGCCTGCCCGGCTTTGACTCAAGTCCAGAGCCTGTGGTGCCAGGTAAGTATTTTTTTTAATATCAGGTGTGTAGCATGTGTGGGGGAGGGGGTGAAAGGGAATATGTGGCAAGTGTGTGGATCCTCCAACCTGTGAATGTTTTGTGTCATCCACAGTTGTGCAGGAGGGTGCAGGGCCATCTGGCCTGACCGCACCATCCCCAGGACATCAGCCTAATGATGCCCCCCCAACAAGGCCAGAGTCCGCGGAGGAGGTTCAAGAGGAGGAGGAGAATCATGAGGAGGAGGGCCATGTCAGGCACTGGACTTTTGGTTTTTGAGGACTCTTCCCCTCTGGCTGGCAGCAGGCAGCCCTCCCTAAGGGGGAGCCCCCCCTCCTCCCCCAACATGGCTCCCCTCCCAGGGGCCTCCCCTTCTCCCCGGCCACAAGCATCAGCTGGAGGCAGGATTTCGTCCCAGAACACCAGGGGGGTGGCCGATCTCCTGCCTGCCACTCTGAGAAGGGACCAGGCCCTTCAGACCCGCCATCTCGGACAGGTTAGCCAGACATTGGTGCGGATGGAGGAGAGCCTGTCCTCCATCAAGGATACGCTGGGGAACCTGGACTCCCACTCCCGGCTTTCACAACCTGCCTAAACGACCTGCAGACTACATCAGCAGGCGTTGGGCAGGATGTGAGGGCCCTTACCCAGGCTATCCAGGCCAACACGGCAACACTTGGTGCTGCCCTGGACAGAATAGCCGTGGCCTTGGAGGGCAGGCCGCCAGGTGGGCAGAGATCAGGGGCTGCTCCTCCCTCCCCGGTTTTCCCCCTCCCCCATGAGTCTCCCCTGAGGAGCCGGGGCTGTGGCCGGGGGCGCCCCAGGCGTGGCTCACGTAAAGGGCAATAATTTATTTTTTCCCCTTTTTTTATTTTTATTTTTTTATTTTTTGCTGGAAATTTTTTGATTTTGCTGGTCATTTTTTTTTTTGGGTTGTGAATGCTGTTTGAATGTGGGGGTGACATTCCTGCCGGAAAAGGGGTGTCACCCTCAATTTTGGTGGAGAAGGGTTCCCCAGGACCAGGGAGAAGTGATCCCCAGGTCCGTGTGAATGGTGTATGAATGTACAGTGACATAATTGGAGCCTTGGCGTGGCGTTGCTGCTCACAAGTCCTGCATGGTGGACTGGTGCCAATCCAATTTGATGAGGATGTGGGGGGTGTGTGCTAGGGACCACAGTGGTGTGCATGCATGCATTCTTATTGTGCCATGATTAATGTGTGTGTTTAACGTGCAAAGATGCCCAATGTGAGTTGTCTCCTGGCTGCTCTTCCCTCAGAAGACGGGGTAGCCTCGGTTAGGGGGGGATTGTCTGGTTCAGGGGTCAGGTCATCACGTAGGTCAATCTGCAGGCCCTTTCTTACTGCAAAGTTGTGCAGCATGCAACATGCACCGATGATCTGGCACATGAAGTTTGGGGAATACAAGAGGGTACCCCCAGACTTATCCAGGCATCGGAAACGTGACTTCAGGAGGCCAAAGGTGCGCTCCACCACTGCTCGTGTTTGGGCATGTGCTTGATTGTATCTTTCCTCTCCTGGGGTTTGGGGGTTCCGGATAGGAGTCATGAGATGGGGTCCCAGTGGATATGCAGAGTCACCTGTAAGGGAAAAGACAGGAGGATGTTAGTCATGCATGTGCCCCTTGTGATGTGTGCATCATGGGAGGGGATAGTCATGCCTGCCACCCTTGTCACTCACCAACCAGCCAGGTGTCCCCATACACGTTCTGATCGAATTCCATTCGGATGTGGCATTGATTGTATATGTAGCTGTCATGGCTGGACCCTGGGTGTTTGGCACGGACGTGCCATATGAGGCCTTGGGCATCGACTATCACCTGTACGTTGATGGAATGCCAATGCTTCCGATTGCGGTACATGTGCTCTGTCTCCTGGGGGGGCTGGAGTGCCCTATGTGTGCAATCAATGGCCCCCACGGTGCGTGGGAATCTGGCAATTCTGTAGAAATCTGTCATTGCCTTCAGCCGCAGGTCCTCAGTGGTGGGTTTGATGATTTGGTTGGCCATGCGTCTGAGAATTGCAGGGACAACCTGGTGCACACATCTGCTCATGGAGGATTGTGACATCCCAGCCACCACTCCACTTGTACGCTGAAAAGAGCCACTGGCAAGGAAATGGAGTGTTGCCATGACCTTGACCAGTGGCTGCACTGCATGTGAGCGTTGTGTTCGGCTGGTGATGTCCTCCTGCAGGGTTGTGGTTAATTCCAGGATGACATGAGGGGTGAATCTGAAGATGCGATACACCTCAGAATCACTCATGCCAAACAGGTCTATGCGGGTGCGGTATATCCTCTCCCGTGCCATCCTCCGTGCCATCCTCCGTGCCCTCATCCTTCTTTGTTCATCTAAAGTCAGTAGTATAGCTATGTGCGACGATGCCCCTGGCATGTTGGCATACAGATTGTTGTGCAACACGTGTGACTGCTGAGCTCCTCACTAACAGTGTTGCTTTATCTAACAAGTAGACTTTTTTTCTCTTTTTAGACCAGCTTTTATATGCTCTAATTTTAGACAGGACATTTTGCTGTTGCGCACACTGCGTAGCCTGCGCTGCCCCAACGTTCTTTTGTGAATCCCCGTAAGTCCCTCATTAGCATATTTGACTAGCAAATCAATGGTCTGTCTAGCGCAGTTTTGCGCGGACGGATGCGCCTGTCTAACGAAATTACGCCGGACCAAAAAAAGTAGATTTCTTGCGTATCTCGTTTTGGGGATGCCGTGCATCGAAACGCACACGCACATTTAGACTTACGCACGCGCATCTCCTGTTGCGCAGGCGTAATCGCTCTGTGAATCTGGGCCTATAACTTTTGCACAAACCAATCAATATACGCTTATTACAAAAAAAAATTTACCAAAAATATGTATAAGAATACATATGGGCCTAAACTGAGGAAAACATTTGTTTTAAAAAAAAATTGGATATTTATTAAAGCAAAAAGTTAAAAATATTTTGGTTTTTTTCAAACTTGTCACTCTTGTGTTTATAGGGCAAAATAAAAACCGCAGAGGTGATCAAATACCATCAAAAGAAAACTCTATTTGTGGGAGAAAAATTATAAAAAATGTATTCGGGTACAGTGTTGCATGACAGCGCAATTGTCATTCAAAGTGTGACAGTGCTGAAAGCTAAAAAAAAAAAAAAATGCATGGGCAGGAAGGGGGTGAATGTGCCCTGTATTGTGGTTAAAGAGTGAAAGAGAAGATATGCTTGCTTTAGGTAACTTTTTAAAGTAAATTTGATAGCTGACACTCAATGATATAAGTTTTTATGTTTTAAAAAGTTTATTTTTCTAGTGGAATGAATGTGCTTTTTCTGCTCTGAAACTATCATGTAATAAAAAAAATCAATACAGTATATTTTGAGGGCTGAAAATCTTAACTTTTGGGATATGTAATAACCAGGGGATACATCACTCAAACCAATAATAATACATTATTTTTTGGGAGTCTGAAACAAAAACACAGATCACACATATAGCACTTACCATTATCAGCAAATATGGTTACATTATTAAAATTTTCATCTAAAACACAAATAAGTGACAGTTATATATCACCTTTACAGTCATCTTTATTAATAATATATTAGGAACCTGTAGGAAGATGTTTTATTTAAGATGTCTGTGTTAACATGTAGTGTAAATCCCCAGAAGACATTTCTTTACACTTGGATATAGACAGTTTGAGGCTTTAAGGCATTTCATGCAGCTATGTGAAGAACACTAATAATTAGTGGAGGTTCTGATACTAGACAGTGTATGTGTGATGGCCAGATAGAAAACTAAATAGACTGACTAATGATCAAATGTTAAAACATGCTTCTGTTGATGAATACATATATGTAGCTGGCATGCTGATATGCATGGGCATCCGCTGAAATTTTTTCAGAGGGGGGTGCTTCGGCAGCGGCGATACACAGTCACATTTTACCCTTTCTTCGACCGCTAGCGGGGCTTAAAAGCAACCCCCCCACGTTAAAATGTAAAAACACCCCACTGTGCCCCCTGCATCTTTCAATATCTCTTTGTCACCTCTGGACCCCTTTACATTACACAGCACCCCACAGCTCTGCACCCCTTTACATTATACAGCCCCCTCACAGCTCTGGACCCCTTCACATTACACAGCACCCCACAGCTCTGGACCCCTTTACATTACACAGCACCCTGCATTACTGGCCCCCTTTACATTACCCAGCACCCTGCATCACTGGCCCCCTTTACATTACACAGCACCCTGCATCACTGCCCCCTTTACATTACACAGCACCCTGCATTACTGGCCCCCTTTACATTACACAGCACCCTGCATTACTGGCCCCCCTTTACATTACACAGCACCCTGCATTACTGACCCCCTTTAGATTACACAGCACCCTGCATCATTGGCCCCCTTTTATATTACACAGCACCCTGCATCACTGGCCCCCTTTCCATTACACAGCCCCCTGCATCACTGGTCCAATTTACATTTCACAGCACCCCTTTCCCTTGACTGAAACACTACACTATATTGACAGTATATTTATTTCAGGTTTAAAAGAGGAACCTTTTAGAATGAGGGACAAATGAATTTGATTCCAGAAGAGGGATAGGCACTCTAAATAAGGGACAACTAGAGGGGAGGGGAGCGCTGCAGTTACAGCTTAAATTGGCCCCAGGGCCAGTTCGGTCCTGCTTCTGGCTCTCCTTTGTGATTCCAAAGGGGGGCAAACGACCCCCCTTGCCCTATGGAGCGGACGCCCATGCTGATATGGTTGACAAATGAGCTCCAGGCAGATAGAGGTGTGAGGAGGAAGTATCAGTCAACAAGACTGAGTGGAGGAGAAAGCAAAGCAAGCAGTGTTGATGATTTTCTGGTCCCTGACGGTTACAAAAAAGCGTATACATAGTGCAGCCTTACTGTGTTAAAGCCCACCCACTGGGAAGCTGCATATATGTGTACCATCCCCGGGAAGAGGTTAACCTCTTCCTTACCGGGCCATTGTAAAATGACGCCAGCAGGAACCCTCCCTCGATCCGGGTGGACGTCGTTCCGGCAATCTAGGGCGTGAGCGAACACAGCTGGCGCGCGCGCGGCACCGCCCGTCACCCAGCGCGCGTGCCCGACGGCCCTTGATGTCCGCCGGACACCCGCGATTGCCGGTGATCACGGCAGGAGTGTGGATCTGTGTGTGTAAACACACAGATCCACCTCCTGTCAGAGGTGAGGAGACCGATGCTGTGTTCCCAGTACAGAGGAACACACATAGGTCTCCTTCCCTTGTGAGTCCCCTCCCCCTACAGTTAGAACACACTTTACGGAACATATTAACCCCTTCAGCACCCTAGTGTTAACCCCTTCCCTAACAGTCACATTTACACAGTAATCAGTGCAGTTTTATAGCACTAATCGCTGTATACATGTGAATGGTCCCAAAAACGTGTCAAAAGTGTCCAATGTGTCCGCCGCAATGTCACAGTCACAATAAAAATCCCAGATCACCGCCATTACTAGTAAAAAAATAAAATAAAAAAGCCAGAAATCTATCCCCTATTTTGTAGATGCTATAACTTTTGCGCAAACCAATTAATATACGCTTATTACAATTTTTTACCAAAAATATGTAAAATAATACGTATCGGTCTAAACTAAGAAAAACATATATATTTTTTTAAATTGTGGTATTTATTAAATCAAAAGTTTGTTTTTTAAATTGTCGCTCTTCTTTTGTTTATTGCGCAAAAAATAAAAACCGCAGAGATGATCAAATACCACCAAACGATTGGTCTGGGCAGGAAGGGGGTGCAAATGCCCTGTATGGAAGGGGTTAAGAACAAAGTTTGTTAAAATCACTGCAATGTAAATAAATCACCCACTAGGGGTTGTTTTTTTTGTTTTTTGTTTTTTAACGAAGGTGGAGTGACTCTTAAAGCTGACCATACACTACACATTCTAATTGTACAATCCCCTTTAGATCATTTATTCAAAGTGCCCTCTTGATTGGATAGGAATTAAACGGATGTGTGTCCTCATATTACATCATTTTAATGAAGATTGTGCAGAGATTATGCAGATTGTATTATTTATGATCACCCATAGGGGTTTATTTACTAAAGGAAAATCCACTTTGCACTAAAAGTGCACTGCAAATGCACTTGGAAGTGCAGTCATTGTAGATCTGAGGGGGACATGCAAGGAAAATAAAAAACAGCATTTTTGTTTGCACATGATGGAATGATAAAATCAGCAGAGCTTCCCCTCAGATCTAAAGCGACTGCGCTTCCAAGTGCATTTGCAGTGCACTTATATTGCAAAGTGGATTTGCCTTTAGTAAATCAACCCCATAGTCTCTTCCTGCTTCTTCATTGTCCAGTTCACAACAGGTCGGCGGGGAAATGACTCCTCTGTATTCCTCAAAGGGTCAATAAAGGATTTTTTTTAGCTAAATAGCTTCCTTTACCTTACTGCAATCCTGGTTTTATGTCCTCATTGTTCGTTTTTGCTTTTAAGTTGCTGTAATCCTTCTCTGCTCTCCACACTTCCTGCTTGTCTGAAAAAAGTAATGGGAGCTTCTCTATGTGGTCTCTGTTCAAGAAGGTGTGATTACTGTGTGTCTAAAACCCCTCAGAACCAATCAGTTTTATTTTAAAAACAAAACACTGCCCTGTATTGGCTCTTTGTCTCTGTACTTCACAGAAGCATGAAACTAGATGAAAAACAAAACTGAAACTGCAGGCACATTATATAATTGATTTTTATCTATTTTTAATCATTTTTAAAAGGAATCAGTTAACTATTATGTCTCTATACCCTGTAAACAGTCATTTCAGTTTCAGCAAAAAAAATAAAAAAAATGTTCCTTTACAACTGCTTTAACTATAAACCATAAGGTGGTGTAACTTTCCTGGTGGGACTTTCTGGAAGAGTTGTATCACACAAGGCTGGACAGAATCACAACTTCTTTGGAATATAATAATATTCACATATATGAATTTCAGCTGTGAATTTTGTTTTTTGGCTTTTATCTTTGAACAGTTCGATTTACATTTAGAAATACATGTGCATCTAAATTGTGTTAAAGTCCAAATATACTGAGGGGGAGATTTACTAAAAGTGGTTCACTCAGAATCTGGTGCAGCTGTGCATGGTAGCCAATCAGATTCTAACTTTAGCTTTTTAAATTTAACTTTGGCAATAAAACCTGGAAGCTGTTTGGTTTCAATGCAAGTTTTATCAAATAGCATCCTGCATCTTTCTTAGAAAGGAAGATGTAGGAAAAATAGCAGCGCCTATACTAGAACACTCCTAAGCTGGCCACAGATGGATGGAAATGACTATAGTTCAAAAGGAACCAGCCAAATGTTTTAAATGTGTGGCCACTGCCACTCAACAACAGACCTTTTGGAAAAACACGATGAACAGACCTTTGTACTCTGACATTACTAGAGCCCCACCTCTGTCAGAATAGAATAGCACACCTGGATTGTGTGGATAGAGTAATTGGTTTAAATCTTTAACCACTTAAGGACCCCTTCGCGCCGATATACGTTGGCAGAATGGAACGGCTGGGCACAAGCACGTACCTGTACGTCCTTTTTAAGAGCCCAGTCGTGGGGTCGTGAGCGCGCCGCCGGCGGCGCACTTGCAACCCGGTCCGAAGCTCTATGAACGCGAGACCCATGGACCCGATCACAACCGGTGTCCCGCAATCGGTCACAGGAGCTGAAGAACTGGGAGCGGTTATATCCCTGATATAGGGAAAGATGATCACTGATGTCACACGTCCAGCACAGTTCCCCTACAGTTAGAAACACATATGAGGTCACACTTAACCCCTTAAGCGCCCCCTAGTGGTTAACTTCTAAACTGCTATTGTCATTTTCACAGTAATCAGTGAATATTTATAGCACTGTTCGCTGTCAAAATTGTCTGATGTGTCCGCCATAATGTCGCAGTCATGAAAAAAAAATTGCTGATTGCCGTCATTAGTAGTAAAAAAAAAAATATTAATAAAAATGCCATAAAACTATCCCCTATTTTGTAAACGCTATACATTTTGCGCAAAACAATCGATAAATGCTTATTGTGATTTGTTTACCAAAAAAAGGTAGAAGAATACGTATCGCCCTAAACTGAGGAAAAAATGTTTTATATATATTTTTGGGGGGGGGGGGATTTATTATAGCAAAAAGTAAAAAATATTGAATTTTTTTCAAAATTGTCGCTCTATTTTTGTTTATAGCGCAAAAAATAAAAACTGCAGAGGTGATCAAATACCACCAAAAGAAAGCTCTATTTGTTGGAACCAATTTTGTTTGGGAGCCATGTCGCATGACCGCGCAATTATCAGTTAAAGCGACGCAGTGCCGAATCGCAAAAAGGGGCAAGGTCTTTAACCACTTAACCCCCGGACCATATTGCTGGTCAAAGACTTTTTGCGATTCGGCATTGCGTTGATTTAACTGACAATTGCGTGGTCGTGCGACGTGGCTCCCAAACAAAATTGGCGTCCTTTTTTTCCCACAAATAGAGCTGTCTTTTGGTGGTATTTGATCACCTCTGTGGTTTTTAGTTTTTGCACTATAAACAAAAATAGAGCGACAATTTTGAAAAAAATATATATTTTTTACTTTTTGCTATATTAAATATCCCCCAAAAATATATAAAAAAAATACTTTTTTCCTCAGTTTAGGCCGATACGTATTCATCTACATATTTTTCATTAAAAAAAATCAGCCTTTATTGATTGGTTTGCTCAAAAGTTATAGCGTTTACAAAATAGGGGATAGTTTTATGGCATTTTTATAATATTTTTTTTTTTACTAGTAATGGCGACGATTAGTGATTTTTTTCGGTACTGCGACATTATGGCAGACACTTCGGACACTTTTGACAAATTTTTGGGACCATTGGCATTTTTATAGCGATCAGTGCTATAAAAATCCATTGGATTACTATAAAAATGCCACTGGCCGGGAAGGGGTTAACACTAGGGGCGGGAAAGGGGTTAAGTATGTTCCCTGGGTGTGTTCTAACTGTAGGGGGGTGGACTCACTAGGGGAAATGACTGATCGCTGTGTCTTTAACCACTTAACCCCCGGACCATATTGCTGCCCAATGACCAGAGCACTTTTTGTGATTCGGCACTGCGTCGCTTTAACTGACAATTGCGCGGTCGTGCAACGTGGCTCCCAAACAAAATTGGCATCCTTTTTTCCCACAAATAGAGCTTTCTTTTGATGGTATTTGATCATCTCTGCGGTTTTTATTTTTTGCACTATAAACAAAAATAGAGTGACAATTTTGAAAAAAAATTCAATATTTTTTACTTTTTGCTGTAATAAATATCCCCCAAAAAAAAATAAATTATATAAAAAATATATAAATGTTTTCCTCAGTTTAGGCCGATACGTATTCTTCTACATATTTTTCGTAAAAAAAAATCATAATAAGCATTTATTGATTGGTTTGCGCAAAAGTTATAGCGTTTACAAAATAGGGGGTAGTTTTATGGCATTTTTATTAATATTTTTTTTTTACTAGTAATGGCGGCGATCAGCATTTTTTTCAGTAGTGCGACATTATGGCGGGCACTTCGGACACTTTTGACACATTTTTGGGACCATTGGCATTTTTTTAGCGATCAGTGCTATAAAAATGCATTGGATTACTATAAAAATGCCACTGCCAGGGAAAGGGTTAACACTAGGGGAAATGACTGATCGCTGTTCATACATTGTATGAACAGACGGTCAGGCATTTCGCCCCTGACAATGAGCGATCCCGTGTGCCCGGCGGCGATCGCGCCAGCCGGGCACACACACGGGAGACAGGGGCGAGCACGCCCCTATTGGCTGCTGGGCGAGGTGACATATAGCTACGTGCTGGTCAGCGGCTGGTCGGCAAGCAGTTAACCTGCATAATGGTCCAGGTCTTAAGTGGTTAAAAAGAAAAACTGAGCCATGTACAGAATAAACTCCCATGCATGACTTTTACCTATAGGGAAGCCTATAGTAAGGCTAACCCATAGGTACAATAAATATCTCCTTAACATGCACCGTGTAGAAGATATTTACTATTAATGTCACTGTAGCATGTGCTCTAAAGGAACTGCCATTCCTTCAAAGCCCTTTGCCAAGAACGGAAGCTCCTGCACACATGGATGGGAGTGACGTCATCATGGCTCTGGCCACTCACATAGCTGGAGTCCGTGAACCCATAAGGAAGACTGAGTGAAGATGGAAGTGCCTTCAGTGGTGACAGCGCATAGCAGGAGGGCTTAATTTTAAGGTAGGTTTGTGATGCATACAAGCACATTATGGCATTGCCTTGCAGGAATACAAAAAAAAAAACTGGTTTTCTACCACTTTAAGCCTGATTCACACTGCTTGTAGATGCTGTTCTAACATGGCTGGAGTGATGATCAAAGGCTCAAGCAATGATTGACTCCACTGTGTGATAACTGTAATCAGGGAACAAATAACCATCCCAGTGTTAGCCATATATGTTACAATCAGGCTGTACAGTGTTGTTTTTGCTCTTTCTACAACTATGTATTAAAATAGCCTACCTGGATATAAGTTTGTACATATATGTGGGTTGGTCCTTGGCTTCAGGTACTCAGGAAGCAATCGTGGCCATTTTAAAGTAATTTATATTTAAAAAATCTGGTAGTCTTCTATTGAATGCAAACTGAACTGTGCATACGCAGCTTAGTATGCATTCCAGGCATCCATTTTACATGTCATTCGTTAAATGTAGGCCACGATAGCAATAACACTGCAGAGAACATACTGTGATTAGAAGAGATGTTTTGATAGTCAATGAGACAAAAAGCTCCTCCTTCTGGCAACTTGTTTTTCATTCCCAGTGCCGAGTGTTATAAATGTGTCGTTTTTTTATACTGCTGCCTTACAGATGGGCCCCTTAGACAGTAGCGCAAGCCGGCGGGAACACTGTCCGTGCTGCCCCCCTGCAGAGTGCTGCCCTAGGCCTGGGCCTTGTTGGATACAGCATTGCCCTTAGTGACTAGAAACATATTTTTTTTTAACTCAGTATAAGCACTTATATACAAACAGTATATGCCTGGAACTTGAGCAGAGAGCAAACCTCAGTATGCAATTGTGATCTTTATAAAAGTGAAGCTCTCTATTTTTGATCAGAAAGAATACAAGACTATAATGCAGATTCCTTCACCTTCTTCAAAATGTTATCCTTTGCAATTTAAAACCTTTCATTTGTTTTATACTGCTTTGAAATGGATTGTGTGCTATACCAATAACGCAGAGAATGGATTGAGAAAATAGCTAGGAATATCCTATCATTGAAAATGTTCATCTGCTCTGGATTTTATTTCTGTTTATGCAGTATTAGGCGTGCCTCCATTTGGTAAATACACTTCAGATAGATAGCACACAACACTTTAAAGACTGGGTGACCATGTACACGGAAATGTGTCATCTCCTCCCAAAGTGGTTTTGCATTTCTTTTGCTATGTGAATAATGTATTGAAACAGTATCCAGCAATGATGTATTAAGATTGAAGAGTGGGTAGTAATTGAATGCAAGTGATTTTACTGTTTAACTTCAGAAATCAGATTGGATCCTCCTAAGAACAAGGCATCACTTTTTCAACCATCTAGTCCTCTCTTACTATTTTTTCCCTGTTGGCATACTTAATGCATTCTCAATCGTTGCAGGTCTATTTCAGCTCATCTATTACAACACAGTTAAAAGGAACCCGCTGTGTAAGTTTCGTTCTGAGTGCTGTTGTTCAAGTCTTAATTGGATTACCTAGAATTCTGTTTAATGTTGGCAATATTTTTTATATAAACTTTGTATATAAAAAAAAAAAAAAAACAGCTTGTACAGATTAGTCTTTTTTGACAGACAAACAACCTTGTTCATTTATCTGAGTGAGATCTGATATCTTGGTATGTAAGGGAGAGCAATAGTGACCTAGGTGTTCTAATTCTCCGCCAAATATTTATTAACAAAGGCAGTGTAGTAGTGGCATAGGTTAATCAGATAGCACAACATGCTGGTAGTGATTGCAGGCAATTAAAACTGCTTAAGCTTATGTGACAAAGATCGGATAGAGGTTTCTTTCAAAATATATTTAAAGTCAAGAGAGCTTTGTTCGAAAATTGTAAAGGTTATTGATATAATGCCCCAGCAACTAATGGAAGGTGACAGAGGTTAACCACTTTTAAATTCAAATTTGATTGCACAATAAATATATACAGTGCACTAACTTTATGCAATATGCCTGCCTGCTAAAATGTTATGGATTTCATAGAAAACTAAGATGAAAATTATATCAGCTCTGGAAGATTTTACCCCCTTAATGACCAGAGCATTTTTTGTGATCACTTATATGGGGCATTGCCAAGAGAAAGATGAGAGACATGAGACTGAACAATGCAGAAGAGCTGAAGGCCGCTATTGAAGCATCCTGGTCTTCCATAACACCTCAGCAATGCCACAGGCTGATAGCTTACATGCACGCCTCATTGAGGCAGTAATTGCTGCAAAAGAGTCCCAAACCAAGTACTGAGTACATGCATGCATGCTTCTACTTTTTAGAGGTCCGATATTGTTCTATGTACAATCCTTGTTGTATTGATTGCATGTAATATTCAAATTTTGTGAGATTGTGGATTTGGGGTTTTCATGAGCTGTAAGCCATAATCATCACCATTACCATTATGACCATCACTTTTTAATAGCACATTCACCTTTTAGATATGCTATAAGCATTTTATTTAAAGTGTAACTCCACTTTTGTTGAGAAAAAAACTTCCCCCTCTGTACATTACAAGGATACCTACCTTTGTGTTATTCTAAAGAGATCACTGTTTGTTCCTCTGTGGCCCTATGCATAATGAGTCTAATGGGAGTGGTTTTATAATTATCACCAGCTGCTGCAGAAACAGACCTCTAATGAGGAAAATTGCAGAGTCTGCATCCCTTTAGATGTTATTTCCTATTAGGAGTATCTTACCATAAAATAAAATAAAACATTTTGTTGCAGGGGATGCCAAAAATCTGACTTGTATCTTAGTGTAGACTTCTGGGAAAATCAGTGAGCCAATCACACAAGCAGGGAATTATATTTCTGGGGGGCATTCTGTGTACAGAACACCTCCAGTTAACCATATTGCATTGCACATTACAGAAATTTACAGACCTGCGGAACTGAAAAAGAAATGTAATATTTTTTAACATTTAATTACAATATCACTTATGTCGCAATTGTATATAATAAAATGTTGCTACACAGCTGCCTGGATCACGTTTACTAGACAACCAGAAGCTGGCTGAACAAATACAATGCAAGCTCATGCCTGAAGTGGTTCTTTTTTTAAACCCTTCATATTTGGGGTGTGCACCCAGAAGTGAAAGGTCTAAAACAATCTTAGTCACAAGGGCAATTTTTACAAAATGTGTTTGCACTTACATTCTTTGCATGGAAGTGTCCAGTCACCATGCCCTATTTTTAGTAACAATAAATAAGTCCCAATAGCTACACATCACGCAAACCCTCATGTAAAGTGTGGAAGCTGCCTCAGCCTAGACTCTGTCCAAGCCACACCCACGACATGACTAAACCCGCCCACTGGTTTTAGTCTTGGGATTTTTTTTTTAACATTATCTTACCCATTACTATTTAAAAAGGATCAGAAAAAATAGCTTGGTTTACCTTTCATAGATTTAAAAAGGGTTTGCCATTAATTTCAGAGTTGGTTTGGTTTGGTGAACATCCTGTTGAGCTGAACCTGCCTAGGTTTCCTATCATAAAGCCCAATTCCATCCCAAATGTAATCTTAGCTATGGATTGTAAGGATACCACCAACCTTACATGGATAGAATTGGGAAACTTAAATGGTAGTTCTATCAGTTTTATTGCTGTCCTTGACCCTGTTGGGTGATTTCCCCCCTTGCCCTGTGCCAGTGACAGCAAAACAAGAAACAGAAATTATCACTTGGACAAGAAGACATGGACAGTAATGATAACATGTCAGATCATCGTCTTAACCTTTCACAGTCTTACCGAAAAAAGATTGTTGTTGCAACCTGTGTCCCCACCATTTCCTGCCCTGACAAGTATCCCCAATGAGGACAAAATCAATCAATGGCATAGGTATTTTACCTTCTGTGGATAATAATATTACATTTTTTGTATCACTTTACTAGTCATCTCATAGAAGCTTACAAAACATAGTCTACACCATTGGGAGTACTGGAAGAAAATGCTTCATTTGCATTGTGGTAGAAAGAACATATATAAACATTTGCTATTTAGCTCCGATGGCTTTGGATTGCACCTGCCGAACATTACCTTGTATTTACATGTTCTGCAAGTAATATGGAGGATTTGTTGCATATCTTAAATATTGTTAATGTTTAAATGCATTGAAATGTTGTATTGCATATTAGCTGTTCTGACATGGGAAAGGGAGTCAAAAATTCGAGCTGCTCATACATTTTTTTTAAGAGCTAATGTTCTGCATTAATACAAGACTAGCATTCTTTATTATCATTGTAATGAACAGGGATGAAGTTCCTGACGGAATGCTTGCATATCACTGCCTTGATTTTTTGGCATATTGAAAGTGTGCAATTACTCCTCCTTCTAAACAATAAAATCATGAAATAATAACATCATTTGTAGGCCCTGGCTGTACAGCCATGTAACACTAGGCCAGGATCAGAAACATCATTGCTGAGTTTAACATAACTATTTACATTAGTAATTTGGTTACAGATAACAAATAATTGAGCTGACATCTCTTCTTTCTACTGCACAACACAGAAGGAGTAAATGTCTCCAAAATGTCAGATGAGTACTCTATACAACATACATTTTTTCATTTTATTTTTGTTATTTACTTAACTGTTATAGAGGAATGCCAGGAGACCAGAATTTTTTTTATTTTTTATCTGAAGGGTAAGAAATTAAATAATCAGAGGAGTTGTATGCCACCCCCCTGTTTTCTGCCTGTTTTTAAAATGTACAATTTCAATGATGCTGTTCCTCCATCAGCAGATTTGGAGGCTCTCCTACATACAATCTATCTTGTCAACCCTTCCTTCTCCCTGGGTTCACAGACTACAATGCATTCCGTGATTGAGCAATAGGAGAGAAGGAACAGACAAATGCCAGGCTGCTTGTGTGTACTACAGCTACAAGTTGTAGAAGCACCATGAGAATAATGAAAATGATACCACTGTATCTGCCGTTAGTGAAATTTCAAATTGCAAAAAACAGGCTGTAACCTGGGAAGTGGCATAAACCTCTTGAGATTAAATTAAAGTGGATGTAAACCCACTCTCATCCTTTCTAAACTACTGCCATAGTGATGATCTATAAGGATATACATGCCTCCTGCATGTATTCTCACCTGTGAAATGTCTCTCCTCTGTCTGATATAAGAACTGAAAAACTTCAGATTCTGTGGGTGGATCTGTTGTCTGGATCCCGGTATGTGGAGTCGTGATGTCAGTAGACTCCCCACCCACTTCTATACTCCCCTTGTCAACATGCATTTTCTCATGTGTATTCCTTACACTAAATTCTGCTATGATCACTAACATCCAGTCAAAATCCAGAAAAGTAACCACATGACTTCAGAAAAGGAGTGGGGGTGGGAATTAAAAAAATAATGCCTGTCTCAGGCTAGTGCATGAGATATGTATATAACCTGTCATTCACAGCAAGGGGCGGAACGGACTAAGGTTTTCTCTTGTTTGTCCGTTAATCTCACTAAAAAATGAAAAGAGGATTGTTCAGAGCTGGATTAACTCTTTGTGGCAAGACTGGGCACAGATGATAGGAAATCCACTTTAACTATGTAACTATCGATGCGATTCATGTTTGGATCGTACTTATGTTCAGTTCATTGCATTTTTAGAGTTTGGCGGATGATTGAACTAAATGCGTGTTTGGCCAAACCAAACCTCTGACTGGAGGGAAAAGTAAAACATCTAGCAGCATATTACTCCACTGATAAATATGATAACTTTCTGCTCAGGTTAGTTGTTAGGGAGCTGGTGGCCATCGATGTCCTAACAACCAGTGAGCCATTCAAACCTGGCCCATTCAGCTATATTCCAGCAATGCTGGCATCATCAAGGTTACCAGTCTTGCATGTATTTTTAGGGGAATCCCCAAGCAATTTTCTTTTTTCTTTTTTTTTTTTGCTTGGGGTACCCGATCCTTAGCTAGGAAGATAACATTAATCCCTAGCCATTTTTTTTTTTTTAACAAACAGAAGGAATAATCCAGGAACTGCCTTTTACTGGCAATTGAAATAGTTTGTTTTTCTTTGTAAATGTCAGTTTTCAGTAGTAAGCGGTATACATTGTGCAGATGTAACACTTCATAGGCAGGTTCAAGGAATCCCCCAAGCATGTTATTTAATGAATTTTGCAATTTATTTTTCACTTTAAATGCTATTAAATTATCATCTTCCCACCATACAGAATTGTTTGACTTTCTTTTTACTTTGCGGCATATCCTCCAGGGCAGTGCCCAGTCACCCATGTTCTTTTTTTGACAATCCTTGCCTATTAGCTTAGAAAATGTCCATTAATTATTTCTATTGATTTCAAAGGAATTCAGATTTGGCTTTGAAACTTCAGTAAATTTCACTGTAAGTATCCCAAAACAGATCCCCCCAGGTACCTTTGGCTCATCACATTTTTAACCCAGTAGTTTTATCAAATAAACACTTTTTTTCTGGAGTTATTATTTAACCACTTAAGACCCGGACCAATACGCTGGTAAATGACCCAAGGTGTTTTTGCGATTCGGCACTGCGTCGATTTAACAGACAATTGCGCGGTCGTGCGACGTGGCTCCCAAACAAAATTTGCGTCCTTTTCTTCCCACAAATAGAGCTTTCTTTTGGTGGTATTTGATCACCTCTGCGATTTTTATTTTTTGCGCTATATACAAAAATAGAGCGACATTTTTGAAAAAAAACACTATTTTTTACTTTTTGTTAAAAAAAAATCAAATAAACTAAATTTTAGTCAAACATTTAGGCCAAAATTTATTTAGCCACATGTCTTTAGTAAAAAAAAAAATCGCGATAAAAAAAATAGCTACCTAGCGGGAACAGCGACACTAATACAGCGATCAGAAAAATGATTGCTTAGTGACGCTGGCAATAGGGAGTGAAAGGGTTAACTAGGGCAGTGATCAGGGGGTTAAAACTTTATTAGGGGGGGGGTGGGGGGGCTATCCTGAACCTAACACTAACTGATTTTCCACTGCCTGTCACACTGACACTAAATGCAGTGATTAGATCACTGCATTCAGTGACACTGTGACAGGGGGGGTGGGGGGGCAGATCGCAAGGGGTTAAGTATGCCTATGTGAGTGTGTGTCAGTGTAATGTTGGTGCACACTTACTGTGAGGTGTTTCTCCCATTGCAGCGGTTGGAAATACCGCTGCGATGGGAGATTACATCACTTCCCCCTTCCTGTGTTTACACAGGAGGAGGAAGTGACACAAAGGGGGAGCGCCCGCATTGGCTGGGAGCGATCGCGGGGGGGCGGGTAAACGCCGACATCCGCCTGCTCGTCCCGGATCGCTCCCGGAGCCAGGGGGACCCCCGCACGCCGCGGAGGGGGTCCCGATGGGACCCCCGAACCGCACGAAGACGGGGACGTAAATTTACGCCCTTGTGCCTGTACGAGCCATTCTGTGGCCGTATATGTGCGTGCGGGGGTCCTTAAGTGGTTAATGAGCAAGTGTCCCCATTACAAATGTACCTTCCTTCCTATAGTAATATTATTATTACTATTGTATTAAAAAAATGTCAACAATCAGGATTTGGAAAAAGGAGTTTTACCCGATCTTACAACCTGAAACACTTTCAGTTTAAAAACTGACAAAAAAAACGGATTATATTGTACTGCTATCAACAAGTTAGCAAGTCCCCAGCTATGGAGAAAATGAGAAAAAGTATCAGACTGGCTTGGTGGAAAAACAGGAAAATACTTTCTCTTTGCTCCCCCCCTGTATGTATATATATACAGTATATATACACTGTATTTCTTTATTTATTTTTTTCATTTAAAAAAATTGCCATTTTTAGTTTATTGCAAAACTGGCAAAGAAAAATTTCACAGCATTTTGTTGGAGACACTGTGGATCTCAGGGGACTCTGCTCCATATATTCTGGAGCTGCCCCAAATTAACCCTCTTTTGGACATCGGTCTTCCGAGTGATCTCCGAGGCCTCGCACTCTATAGCTGACCCCCAACCTGGACTAGCACCTTTGTCACTGGATATGGAGGGATTCCCTGCTGAGTCAAAACACAATATCTTGCACATTCTCTTATCAGCTAGGCTATGCATAACAAGGAACTGGAAACGCCTCCTGCCACCTACTGTAGGGGATGTTATACAGACTACCCAACTACACTACACCTACGAGACGACACTAGCACTCAGAGACGTAAATAAAGCTAGTGCCGCTAAGAAATGGTACGATTGGTCCACCTGGTATAAACGAAACTGCATGTCTCCACTTGTTTTACCTTGAAATTTCTGGGCTGCTTCAGCCATTGGGGGGCCAACTCCGGCTCTGGTCACAGCCTTGAACGCAGTTGGGGGTGACTGGAGATAGAGGAGGCCCTCGGGCGAATATACCTTTTAGATCCCTTGGCTCAACACCCGTGTTTGCATTGGAACTAGTGTACCTACCACACCTTGTTAATCACTACTGTATTCTATGAAGCATTGTTTGACTGCCATTGCGTGACTAAATGTTTGTCTGTCAATGTAATATGAAAACCTGAATAAAAATGTACTGATTAAAAAAAAAATTCACAGCATTTAATCAAAGCGTAGAATTGGACATGTCATCACACTGAGCTACTATATATTTTTATTTTTTTCTTGATTCAGGATTTCTTGCTGTGGAAATTATATGTTATTGGTAGGTTATATGTAATTATATGTTAGTGGCTTAAGCATTATGTTTTTCATGATACAAATTATTGTTTGCTAATAAATTATTGGGAAATAAAAAACATTTCTTAAAATCAAAGTTCACCTTTTCAGGCAAAATTGTACTTTTTATAATAAATAGAAGCCCTTTCTAATGTCATTTCTGCCCAGGCCATCCATCCCAATGTGCTTGTCTCTCACTTAGTCTTTAATCTGCATCCTCACGTTTCTAATTTAAAAAAAGATGCATCTTAGCCATGACTTCCTGTAGCATTATATGACTGTCCAGGAAAATTCATACCCCATCATGCACTGCCTTGCTGCATCACAAAATAGGGTGTGTTTTATCTCTCTGGACTACTACTGGACCTTCTAAATCCCCCATTACTATAACACTTTTTTTTTCATTTCCACTCACATCCTCATTTTTGCAAGTATGTGGGAAGGAGTGGCTGGAGATACCCAGGTGTCATTGTAATCCAGCTCAGGGAGGGGGAGGATGTCATTGATGACAATTGGAGTTCTACTCAAAAGAATAAATGCATTTTTGGCAAAGTTTTCAACTGTGCATCCAGAGGAAGAGGGGGCTATACACTGAGAGGAGAGGATGACCATAAAGCAATACAAATGGAACAAATGGCATGCAGCCTAGATCAGGGCTAGACACTGCTTAAAGACATCAAGCTAGAAACATGTCATGGAGCATGGGGGGGGGGGGGGGGGTCCTTCAAATATTGTTTTGCAGTCCTGATATTCTACAGCATGTACACACACTGAACATGAGTATGGGTTTTCATGCAATCAGGAACACGTAGTAAAATCAGCATTGGACCACTGGGTTGATACTACAGTGGTGGGAAGGAGCTATCTCCTGGTGGAGTCGTGGATGGATTTTCTGGAACATGAGAGGTGGGGTGTTTGAACTCAGCTGCTGAGGATGCAGATAACTTTCCCACTCTACTAATGGTTTTGGCTATCAGGATTTGAATATCAGGATAGCCATGGAAAAGTTTTCTATAGAATAAACAGGAGACTGAGGTGAAGCCTGACCTAGAACATAGAAATAGCTTTTTAATTTCTGCATGGCAGGTACATTCTTAACCACTTACCAACCTACCACCAGTTTTGAAACAAGGTATTTCAGTGCCCAGGGCAAAGATGCCAAAATGCAACCCCTCTCAATCGCAGAGCAGGCGTCAGAGCTAGTAGAAGCATTTTCATCCCCCCCAAAACATATGTAATGGTTGCACCGTGCACCAGTATTACTATTTACATTTGTAGTTGGTCATCACAATGATCACAAAGTACACATCCCATTAGATTGCTTTGATGTAGGCCTGGTTTGCAGCCAATAATGAACAACCTGGCTGCCCAAGGATGATTTCTGAAGATTGTAAATGGTGCTCCAGAACTAGATGAAGCTGATCTCGGTCCTGCTTGAAAACCTCCTTTGATCTGTGGGCAGCAGTGCTGATCATTGTATCCTGACAGTGTGAGTAAATTAGCACAGATGGGGGGGGGGGGGGGTTCCTCCATTTTCCTTGTTTTGAGTGGATGCAGGGATCTGTTCAGCCTGTTGGAAAAAAAAATAGACTAAAATTTGGAATAAATTCTCTCCCTGTATAGAAAATACCTTTGCAGCAGCCCACACAGCACTTCTGGGAGTATGGATCTCCTGTACCCCCCCCCCCCCACACACACACACACAGGACACAATATGAAGTGAATACGCAATATTTAAAGTATACATATATATATTATGGATCTCCTGTACCCCCCCCCCCCACACACACACAGGACACAATATGAAGTGAATACGCAATATTTAAAGTATATATATATATATATATATATATATATATATATATATATAGGGCTGTTACTGATCAAAATTTTTGTGTTCGCTTAATCGTTTTTTTTTTAAATCGATTAATCGACTAATTTCGATTAATTATAACGCACATACAGATCCAACTACTTTTTGCCGATCTCCTTGCAGGCCCTTTCCCAGTGCAGCTACCAACCCCTGGAAAAATAGACAGCAGGATACAAAAAACACACAAAGGCAGCGCTCGATGAGAATAGCATTAAAACGTTTATAGTCTTCAAGTAGGTAACCAAATAAATATTGCACTGGAGATAAAATCGATGTAGCTATATAAACTGTAAAAATGGTGCGAGTAATACCAAACAGTACCAAAAGCAGTCATAAAAACATGTAGCTAAGTATGATACTGGTATAAAAATGTGTACAACAATGCCACTGCTGAATCCAGATGAGGAGTGGTCAACATCAGTCCGTTGGCATGTAGATGTCCCGTGAAGGGAACTATCACAACTCCCAGTGGATGGCTGTAGAATCCCAGGTTGATAGAGGGAAGTGATAGAGGGAAGTGTAACAGCCCTTGCGTGTGGCAGATAGTAAGGTCCCGCCGGCATGCAGATATGAAGGCACAGCAAAGGAGCCCTTCAGATGGACACGGCAAGCACCGCCGATGTCCGTGACGTTACCGGGTCTCCGATGGGAACTCCCTGAAGGCCCGAAAGCCGGCGGAGAGGTGAGAACCAATCAAAAGAATTTTTTTTTTTTTTTTAAATATGTTTTTTATTGAGGAAGTTACACAACAGAGTAAATACAAAAACAGGACATATGAACATTTTTTGGGGACATTTATGGTTGAAGAGCAGTATATGGAGGGGTCTTCAAAGAAAAAAAACAAAGGGGAGGGATAAACTTAGGGGTACATGTAGCAGATGGAATAGTCCTTCCAAAAAGAGGGGGGGAGGGAGGGATGGTAAGAGATCGTCAGTCCCGCGAGGGATCCTGGTAAAGAAAGGACATTTTTTCAAAGTTCAATCTCTCCGTGGGAGTAAAAGTGTGCAACAGAAAGGGAGTCCATAGGTGGTAGAAGTGATTCTTGGTCCGTTTGTGGGTCAGGTCCGTGTTGAGCCTGTCCTTGTACAAAAGCTGTAACAGTTCCTTTTTGACTTGAGCAGTAGTTGGGCAGTCGGTAGATATCCACTTCTGGAGGATCGTTAGGGATAAGTTTATGGACGGTGTTAAGGCCATGAAGGAGCTTCCCCACCAGCTCAGGGTCGGGGAAGTCTTTCGACCAGTTGGCCGCTGACGTTGATGCAAGGGGGGGGGGGTGTTGTGCTGGAGGAGGGGATGGTAAATGTCCGATATCTTGGACGAGGCCCGGGAGATAAGGGTGTCGATGAAGGAACTCTGGAACCTTTTTCCATCATCCCGGCAGTTTTTTTTTCAGAAAACGAATGCATTGAATATACTGGAATGCGTGTGATGGAGGGAGGGAGAACTTGTCCGCCAGGGCTCTAAAGCCCATGGGGCGGCCTGAAAGGGGGTCACACAATGAATAAAAAGTTTTGATACCCTTATCCTGCCAGTCGAGGTAAGGCTGGTTATCTAGGCCTGGTTGGAAGCTTGGGTTACCCAGGATTGGAAGGTATCGTGAGAGAAAGTATGGGATATTGAGGGCTTTCCTGACCTCTCTCCAGGCAATGACCGTATCCCGGAGGAGGAGATTGTGTTGGAGGGGAGGGGGGGGCAGATTTCCAGTGACAATGGAGAAGGGCCGTAAGGGAGAAGGGGCGGACCATTGCTGATTCCAAGGGGTAGTTCGAGCATCTGGAGGACTGGGAGATGCAATCCAGGCTCATTCTCAATAGACATGCCAGGTTATATAGCCTGATGTTGGGTAGGGCAATGCCCCCCTCTCGTCTGGGAAGATGCAGTTTGGCAAATGCTATGCGCGCACGTTTGCCACGCCAGAGGAACTTGGAAATGGGCGAGTTTAGTAATTTGATGTCTTTGTGGCGAAGAAGTAGTGGGATGGTTTGCAGTGGGTACAACAGGCGTGCAAAACTGACCATCTTGACCAGGTGGCATCTCCCCAGCAGCGAGAGAGGCAGGTCCATCCAGTTTCCCAGTTCTTGGGATATTTTGGTGAACAGGGGGGGGGGTAGTTGAGATGATATAGGGAGGAGGGCAATTTACCTATTTTTATTCCCCGGTAGGTGATATGGGACTTCGCAACAGTGAATAGCGAGCTTTGGGACCAAGAGGGGACAGATAGAGAACCTATGGGGAGTATTTCGCTCTTATTATAGTTAATACGAAGCCCAGAGCATTGCCTGAATTCGTCAAAAGTGGTCTTGATCGTGGACATGTCAAGTGAAGGGCTGGATGTGAAAATAAGGACGTCGTCGGCAAACAATGACATGCGAAGGTCGTGATCTCCAACCTGTATGCCATGGAGGGGGGCGATCTGGGTCAAGTGGCGGGATAGGGGTTCAAGTGCTATGTTGAAAAGGAGCGGGGAAAGCGGGCAGCCTTGCCTCGTGCCTTTGTGCAGCCTGAATTCCTCAGAGAGTAGGCCCGCAGCAACCAATCTCGCGGAAGGGGCAGTGTACATGGACTCTATGAGATGCGTGAATGGGCCAGAAAAGCCCATTGTGAACATGACCATGGAGAGCCATTCGAAACTGACGTTATCGAAGGCCTTCTCCGCGTCTAAAGTGATGATGGCATGGTCTCCTGCGGGGTCATTTTTTGCGTGTTCGAGAGCCAGCATTACCTTCCTGATATTCATGGTGGCCGTCCTACCCTTTACAAAGCCCGATTGTGCGGGGTGGTTCAGGGAGGGTATAATGGATGCCAACCTAGTGGCCGCTATCTTGGAGAGAATCTTAACATCAAGATTTAAAAGTGAAATGGGCCTATAAGAGCCAGGTTCTAGGGGGTCTTTGCCCTTTTTCTCCAAGAGTTTTACGATTGCCTGATTGCCTGTGGGTAGGTAGGTCCCACCCGACCATATATGCTGGTAGACGTCGTGGAGGGGGGACACAGTCGAACTAAAGGACTTATAAAATTCTCCCGTGAAGCCATCCGGGCCTGGAGCTTTGGAGGGGGCAAGCTGTTTGATGAAGGATTGGACCTCCAGGATGGAGATAGGGGCATTAAGGGCTTCGAGTTGGGTGGGGGTTACCCGATCCAGGGAAATACGTTGTAGAAAATTGAGGGCCATTGGCTTATCGATAGGGTCTGAGGCATATAGGGAGGAGTAGAATTGGCGCATAGTACTATTGATGCCTTTCGGGGTGCTGTGTACAGAGCCCGACGGATCTCTCAGCGACATAATATGTGTCGGGCGGTTGGGTCCTTTACTTAATCTGGAAAGGAGTCTGCCTGCCTTGTTGCCAAACTTGTGGAGGGAGGCGTCTAGATGTGCCTTTTGGGTAAGCTTGAGGGTGGCCGCCCAAGTATCAAAGGCCTGCTTAGCAGCAAACCAGGCGTTACGGTTGCTGGGGGAGTCATCAGTATAGAGGACCCGTTGGGCCTGATGCAGTGTTGCGCTGGCCTGTTTGTAGCGGCTAAGTATGTGTTTTTTGAAGGTGGCGGCGTAGGCTATTATGCAGCCCCTGAGGAAAGCCTTGCCCGCTTCCCAGAAAAGGTTAGGGTTGTCGGCATGTAGCGCATTATCCGACGCGTATCCCGACCAGGCTTTTTCCAGATGTTGTTGGAAATCGGAGTTGTTGTGAAGATAGGAGGGAAACCGCCAGATTCTGGGGTTGGAGGCTAGGTCAGGATCTTCAAGGGTGGCCAAGACCGGGGCATGATCCGAAATTGCTATGTCGTGTATGTCAGCTTCCGAGATCAGTGGGAGGAGAGAGTCAGAGCAGAAAAGATAGTCCAGTCTCGTGAAGACACTGTGAGGGTGGGAATAGAATGAGAATTCCCTGTCAGCTGGGTGTCTTAGTCGCCATAAGTCGTGAAAGTGCAGTGAGTCAATTGTCGACGCCAACAAGGTCTGGGTGAGAGGAGTCAACGGAGGACGGGAGTGTCTGGTAGAGGACCTGTCATCTGTCGGGTGCATAATAGAGTTGAAATCCCCTCCTATCAGGTGTGGGCAAGCTGGGTCTCGAAGCGCCCAAGAGGTGAGGTCGCTGAAAAAAGTACTTGTGGGGCTGTTGGGAGCATATACATTGGTGATGTTTACAACCCTGGATCCCAGTTGGATACGGGCAGAGGCGAATCGCCCCTCGGAGTCTGAGTCTGAGGACAGTATCTTGCAGGGAAGGATTTTGTTGACTAGGATTAATACCCCGGCTTTCCGACCGCATGAGTCAGAGCCGAGGACCGTACCCACCCAGAGTTTCCGCAGCCGCGGGAAGTCGGGAGTGGACAGATGGGTTTCCTGGAGGAGGGCAATGTCGGTCTTAAGCCTTTTAAGGTGACGCAGAACTTTCATCCTCTTATTGGGGGAACGGAGCCCTTTAACATTCCAGGAGACTATTCTCATGTTGGGAGAACTATCAAAGGGGTGTGGGCAGGATGTGGAGGCGAAGTGTATGGGAGCATGGAGTATGGCAGAAGTGGGATACAGGGACAGCAGACGGAGTAGTGGTTGACTGGGAGAGAGAACGGAGGTATTAACGGATCCCATGATACGGGGAGAGAGCAGAGAAATAGGGAAGGGGAGATGGGGGAGGGAGGATGGGAACAAACATAGTGAACAATAACATTTGGGAACTTCACTTTTTTCCGCATGGAGCCACTGAATAGGCCAACTCCCAACCCAGGGCTCACTATGCAGCACTTCACCCGCAGCGACCGAAGGGGGGGGCTGTAGGCAGCAGGAGCAATGCGTGCGGGGGCAAGATCTACACAGTTAGCCCTGCGGAAGAACAGAAGGGCCCACATGCATCATATAAATGTATGCGATAGCTCAATATAAAACACAAGCAAAAAGCTAAAGCAACTATTACCAATCATGCAAGAAGAACATGAAACAATATAAAATAAAATAGCATTATAGAACAAAACAAAATAGCATAACAGCATAATAGTATTGGGCCTACCGTGACCCCCCCCGGGTGAGGGTGAGGGGGATGCACGATGGAGGAGAAGGATCCAGAAGGGGGTCTGGGACGATCAAGGCGCAACAAAGTTACACCAAGACGGAGCGGCCATCCAAAAAGGAAAAAAAAAAGGGGGTTCAAGAGGAGGAGGTTTGTTGTCGGTCGGATCCAAAAGCCTTGAATCTTTTAGGAGAGTCCTTGCGTGGGCTCCCGTGTTCCAGGGCCCGGTTGGTGGGTGCAGCTCTGGGAGACAGGTTGTGGTGGGGGCTTGAGCGGTGGGACCTCAGAAAGGCCTCTGCTTCGGATGGGTCATGGAAGGAGAGTTGATCCCCGTTGGGTGCTCTGAGTCGAAGCACGGCCGGGAAGGCCAGGGTGAACTTGACTTGCATTCGGTGGAGCTCCGAGCAGATCTGCTGGAAAGCCTTCCTCCTCTTGGAGACGTCCACGGAGTAGTCCGCAAAAACCAAGATATTCATGCCATCTATCTGGAGGGTCCTGGACTGCCTGAACTTCTGCAGGATGAGGGCCTTATCCGAATAGTTGAGGTACTTGGCGATCACTGGACGTGGTGATTTGCGTTCAGAGTTGAAAAGGGCGCGCTCAACCGTGCAGGGGCCGGGCAGGCCCAAGGCCTCGGGGATGCGTCGCGAGCAGAGATCGGAAAGTGCCTGGGGTTGCAAAGATTCGGGGACGCCAACAAAGCGTAGATTGCTCCTCCTGGATCTGTTCTCAAGGTCGTCCAACTTATCAAGTATATATTTGTTCGTCTTGTCTTGTGCATGTTCAAAGGATTGGGCCTGGTACAAATCCTCTTCTACATGGGCGATGCGGCTTTCAGCTTCACTTAGCCGGGATGCATGCTCCCCTAGTTGGGCCTGGAGTTTCTGTATCCCTGCGTTGATTGCCTTTTCCACTGAGGTGGCTATCATGGTGGATAATAGAGCGGCCACGGCCTGGGCCATCAGCTCTATACTGTGCATGTCCCCCGTTTGTGGGGGGGGTGAGGAGATGTGGACAGCCTGAGGGATGTTAGGAGGGGCTGGTGGTACGCTCACCTCCATATCAGGCGTCGTTTCCACGATCGGATCCACGACCGGATCCGTGTAGGCCGAAGCCGGGGCCTCGATTTGCGGCTGCCCCGTCCACGCCGCGGCGGCGGCGTACGATCGCGCGCCGCTTTTTTCAAGGTATCTGTCCATCTTTGTCTGGGGGGGTGGCGGATGCTTGTCCCAGGGGTCGGTGGCGGGTCTGCAGGGTCTTATAGGCAGTTTTAGGAGCCTGTGTGCGGGAGCTGAGTGGGCACACAGCTACTCCAAGGGGCGCCGGAACCGGAAGTGATCAAAATAATTTTAATCGATCAAAAAGATTTTGATAGATCAAAAAAATTAAAGATTAATCGATCAATTAAAAGTTAATTTGCACAGCCCTTATATACATAATTAAAAGTGTACTACAGCGCTAATTAAATAATTAATCCCAGGAACACCAAATAAAATGCCAAATAACAAAGCTGCTATCCATGTGATACCAAATCAAACAGTGAAAAAATTATTATTAATATAGGATGCGCTGATATTAACTTAAAGGTGTAAATCATACAGACAAACAAATAAATCAGGGAGAAACAGTCTCCATAATGTGTTTGAATACATGTGATTAGTCCTTAATCAAGTGCACAGTGAAGGCAGCAGCACGGATTCCATACAGGGAAAAACACACATAAACGATGCCCTCCTTCACTAAGAGTGTGGATCCCAGACTGTGAATCAGGTGATCAGGCACTCGTAGCAGATGAAGATATGAAAAAAAAGGAGAAAAAGAAAAACCTCATTGCACAAACATCGGATAACAGGCGGATAATACGATCCAAAAACCATCAACAGATGCACTCACGGATCCCCGCTTAATACAAGCATGAAACGCCACTCAGTGTGCTGTCTCCTCAACTCGATCCGATGGACTCGGATACGATCGTAGGCTCCTCCCTACGCGTTACGTCACGGGCACGCGACTTATTCATGGGTTGCTACGGTGATTGAGGATAGCCTATGTTTAAATAGCCTCCTCGGTGTCAGCGTGTCATCGGAGTGAGCAACAGGGAAAGGCAAAACATCATTGGGGCTACAAAAACTTGCACATAGTAGGTTCTATGTGAGCGCAAATGCAGATACACTGATATACAACATTTTTATACAAAAATTTTAATACATATATCTAATTAAAGATTAAAAAGATTAAAACACTATTGGTTTCCATTTCAAATACCTAAATGCGCCCTCTGGTGGCTAGGTACTGAGCTGAGCATACATAACCATATATTATACTGAATACATTGATTAGAAATATATATAATAAAAATAAAAAAATATATAGTTGTTAATACATGTAAAAATGCACTGATAATAAACAACAATAATAGGACCATCACTAAGACCCAAAAGAAGATAAAAATTAGTCATAAAATTAATAATTAAAAATTACAAATTACGAAAGAAATAGAACGAAGTCTAGAAATCAGAAATGAAACAATTAAGATCAAAATCAATATTCAGGCCATTGGGAGATAGAGTTTGCATCTCATGTATCCAGCGAGACTCAGATTTGCTCAATTCCCTTATTTTGTGACTGCCTCTCCAGTGTGGGTTGTATTTGGCAATGGCCCAAAATTTCATTTCTCTGGGATTTTTATGATGACACACATCAAAATGTCGGGACACATTATGTTTGGGGAAGGCCTTCTGAATATTTTGGACATGCTCCCTGATACGCTTCCACATTGGTCGCTTGGTCCGTCCAATATACTGAAGCGAACAGGAGCATTCCAAGACATAACTTACCCCCTCAGTCCTACAGGTAATCAGGTCCTTTATGTCATATTCCTTTTTAGTAACCGTGGATATAAATTTAGAACATTTTTGTCCATTAAAATTGGTATGTCTACACGCAAAACACCGTTTACACGGAAAGAAGCCTTTTCCCTGGTAGAAAGTGAGTGAATTGTTTCTCATCGGCGGGTCAGGGATGTTTTTCGCTACCAGATCCCTTAGGGTTGGAGCTCTTCTATATACCACCCTTGGATAGCTAGGTAAAATTCCCTGTAGTTGCCTATCCGCTTTTAGTATTGGCCAATGCTTTTTTAGAATGGATTCAAGTTGCTTATGTTGCATGTTATAATTTTAAATAATTGGTAATTCAATTTCCAGCCTATTTTGTTTTACTTTGTCTTGTACTAAGGAGGTGCGTGGGGTTTCATACACCTTAGTAATTTGTTCCTGAATGAAATCCTTATTGTAACCCTTATCAATAAATTTTGTTCCGATCATTTTAGCTTGATCCAAAAATACCTGCGGATCTGAGCAGTTTCTTCGGATCCTTAACAATTGACCCTTGGGTGTATTAATTAACCATGGGTCATGGTGACAGCTGTCTACAGGTATATAGCTGTTTCTCTGGACCGGCTTGAAGTAAGTTTTGGTTTTCAACTGTTGATTTTCCATAGTGATCTCCAGATCAAGGAACTGAATGGTTGTGTTGCTAATAGTATAAGTAAGTTTAATATTTTTCTGATTACTATTTAGTTTTCCAAAAAATTGTATTAGGGAGCTCTCATCACCTTTCCAGATGATGATACAATCATCTATAAATCTTCTGTACAGTAGGAGCTGTTCAGGCATATTCTCATATATAGATGACTCCTCCCATTCTGACATGAAAACATTAGCAACACTTGGTGCATATTTGGCACCCATTCCAATGCCATTAAGTTGTCGGTAATACTCTGATTTGTGCCAGAAGTAATTGTGCTGTAGCCCATATGCCAAACATCTTAGGATAAAGCGTTTCTGTTTAGATATGAGCTGGCCAAAGTTATTCAGTGCCCATTTCGTTGCCCCAATGGCTTCCTGGTGGTTTATCACAGTATACAGTGATGCCACATCGGCCGTGGCTAATAGATAGCCACAATCAGGTTCAATTGTAGTACTCTCAAGGATTTGTATCAAATGCTTCGTGTCCCTGAGGTACGCCTTGGTTTGGGGCACTAGTGGCTGTATATATTTATCCACATACTCCCCTAGACGTGAATTAATGGACTGAATACCATTTATAATAGGTCGTCCGGGAGGTTTGATAGGGTCCTTGTGGATCTTTGGAACTGTATAGATAATGGGTACTCTGCACACTTCAGGTATTAGATATTTGGTTTCTCTTTTGTTCAGTACGCCTTTTTCTTTCCCTTTATGGATCAATTCAACTAACTCCTCTTTGTATTCTCCTGTAGGGTTGGTTTGTAATTTAATATAAGTGTTCGCATCCTCCAATTGTTTGGCCAACTCTTCATAGTAGTAGTCCTTGGATAGGACCACTATGGCCCCACCCTTATCGGCTGGTCTTATAATCACCTTTTTGTTTTCTTCCAAAGACTTGATACCCTTATGTATGGCCATAGTATTTGGTGTTTTCTTCACTTTGAGATAATCCAAGTCCTTGAGGACCATTTTAGAAAAACACTTCAATATGCTGATTATTTAATACTTGTGGATTGAACAATGATTTATTCCTTAAATAACTATGTTCCACTCTTCCTGGCATATTGTGTTTTGACTGGTCCCTAATTGGCTGTGTAAGCATGTACTTTTTGATATTTAATTTATTTGCGTGTGAACTTTTTAATATCCACATATGTATCGAATTTGTTCAAATTCCGCTTGGGGGCAAACTTGAGTCCCTTATCAAGTGTGATTAATTCAGTTGGACTCAGGTGTACCCCACTTATGTTAATAATACCTTCTCCTATTGGACCTTTCTTTCTTCTTTTTGTGTCCCCCTCTGCATCCCCTCGTTGATTTGGACTTCGACAATAAGTTGCTTCCCCTGGTCGTAAGGGGGGAGACCTCTCTCTCCGGCGATGGTCTAAAAAAGAGGAAGAACGGGGGATCCACATCCTCTCTATAACTAGATAGTGGTTCATATTTATTTTGAGTCTGTATAGGGCTTCTTCTCCCATCTTGCTGATGGTATTCATTACTTGGTGGACCTCTTTGTTGATATGTATAAGTCTGATCCCTTGCATAAAGCTGAGCTTCATGGTAATCCCTTGGGTCCCCTCTATCTTGAGTATAATAAGGGTCATACTGATAGCCTTGTGTATAGCCCCCTTGTGGTCCATACTGTTTTTTTGGGGGATTAGATGGTTTATTGTTCCCCTTTTTCTTCCAATTGGTGTTTTTTGGAGATTTGGACCGGGGTTTGCCATTATTTTTATTATTTTTCCACCATTGTTTCGGTCTTCTCGGCTCATTGTGTTCAAATCTTGATGGTCTAGGTGGTTCAGTGACATAATTTCTTGGATGTCTGTTATGATCATCCTCACATATTCTACCTGGTTCAGGTGTTCTGTGTCTTATCTCTCTTTCAGGTGAGATAATCCATACCTCCCTGTCAGATGAGGATGATACTGAGCCACCTACACCTTGTTTTAGATTCAGTTGCCATTTAAATGTTTGGTGAAGACGATAGTCATTACTGTCCCTAAAGTACTTCCTCCTTTTACGTTGCTTTATTTCAAGGTCCTTTTGCTCCAAGACCTTATTTAGTTGACTCGTGAGTGTTGTAAAGGGTGGGGTGTCTTTATGACTTTCCAAAGAAGTTTTGCATTTAGCTATTAGTTTATTCATATTAGCAATTTTCCTTTGTTTTCTTTTGATAAGGAAATGCAAAACTTCCAACCCTTTTTCATTGAAGAATTGATACCATTCTTCAATTAGAATATCTTCAATAGAATCCAGTAAGCCATCATTAATAGGGATGTCCCATCTGAGTCTTCTAGGGACTATTCCTTCTTTGATGTATTGCTCATGTGTGGTGAGGTCCCACCAAGCGCTCACTTTTTTCTCCATCAGGTGCCCGAATTTCCTAAAATTAGTATCCAGGTCACCTGTTTGAGAAATGGTTTTGGTGGTAAAAACTTCTTGGGCACTGAATAACTTTGGCCAGCTCATATCTAAACAGAAACGCTTTATCCTAAGATGTTTGGCATATGGGCTACAGCACAATTACTTCTGGCACAAATCAGAGTATTACCGACAACTTAATGGCATTGGAATGGGTGCCAAATATGCACCAAGTGTTGCTAATGTTTTCATGTCAGAATGGGAGGAGTCATCTATATATGAGAATATGCCTGAACAGCTCCTACTGTACAGAAGATTTATAGATGATTGTATCATCATCTGGAAAGGTGATGAGAGCTCCCTAATACAATTTTTTGGAAAACTAAATAGTAATCAGAAAAATATTAAACTTACTTATACTATTAGCAACACAACCATTCAGTTCCTTGATCTGGAGATCACTATGGAAAATCAACAGTTGAAAACCAAAACTTACTTCAAGCCGGTCCAGAGAAACAGCTATATACCTGTAGACAGCTGTCACCATGACCCATGGTTAATTAATACACCCAAGGGTCAATTGTTAAGGATCCGAAGAAACTGCTCAGATCCGCAGGTATTTTTGGATCAAGCTAAAATGATCGGAACGAAATTTATTGATAAGGGTTACAATAAGGATTTCATTCAGGAACAAATTACTAAGGTGTATGAAACCCCACGCACCTCCTTAGTACAAGACAAAGTAAAACAAAATAGGCTGGAAATTGAATTACCAATTATTTAAAATTATAACATGCAACATAAGCAACTTGAATCCATTCTAAAAAAGCATTGGCCAATACTAAAAGCGGATAGGCAACTACAGGGAATTTTACCTAGCTATCCAAGGGTGGTATATAGAAGAGCTCCAACCCTAAGGGATCTGGTAGCGAAAAACATCCCTGACCCGCCGATGAGAAACAATTCACTCACTTTCTACCAGGGAAAAGGCTTCTTTCCGTGTAAACGGTGTTTTGCGTGTAGACATACCAATTTTAATGGACAAAAATGTTCTAAATTTATATCCACGGTTACTAAAAAGGAATATGACATAAAGGACCTGATTACCTGTAGGACTGAGGGGGTAAGTTATGTCTTGGAATGCTCCTGTTCGCTTCAGTATATTGGACGGACCAAGCGACCAATGTGGAAGCGTATCAGGGAGCATGTCCAAAATATTCAGAAGGCCTTCCCCAAACATAATGTGTCCCGACATTTTGATGTGTGTCATCATAAAAATCCCAGAGAAATGAAATTTTGGGCCATTGCCAAATACAACCCACACTGGAGAGGCAGTCACAAAATAAGGGAATTGAGCAAATCTGAGTCTCGCTGGATACATGAGATGCAAACTCTATCTCCCAATGGCCTGAATATTGATTTTGATCTTAATTGTTTCATTTCTGATTTCTAGACTTCGTTTATTTGTAATTTGTAATTTTTAATTATTAATTTTATGACTAATTTTTATCTTCTTTTGGGTCTTAGTGATGGTCCTATTATTGTTGTTTATTATCAGTGCATTTTTACATGTATTAACAACTATATATTTTTTTTTTTTATTATATATATTTCTAATCAATGTATTCAGTATAATATATGGTTATGTATGCTCAGCTCAGTACCTAGCCACCAGAGGGCGCATTTAGGTATTTGAAATGGAAACCAATAGTGTTTTAATCTTTTTAATCTTTAATTAGATATATGTATTAAAATTTTTGTATAAAAATTTTGTATATCCGTGTATCTGCATTTGCGCTCACATAGAACCTACTATGTGCAAGTTTTTGTAGCCCCAATGATGTTTTGCCTTTCCCTGTTGCTCACTCCGATGACACGCTGACACCGAGGAGGCTATTTAAACATAGGCTATCCTCAATCACCGTAGCAACCCATGAATAAAGTCGAGTGCCCGTGACGTAAGCGTAGGGAGGAGCCTACGATCGTATCCGAGTCCATCGGATCGAGTTGAGGAGACAGCACACTGAGTGGCGTTTCATGCTTGTATTAAGCGGGGATCCGTGAGTGCATCTGTTGATGGTTTTTGGATCGTATTATCCGCCTGTTATCCGATGTTTGTGCAATGAGGTTTTTCTTTTTCTCCTTTTTTTTCATATCTTCATCTGCTACGAGTGCCTGATCACCTGATTCACAGTCTGGGATCCACACTCTTAGTGAAGGAGGGCATCGTTTATGTGTGTTTTTCCCTGTATGGAATCCGTGCTGCTGCCTTCACTGTGCACTTGATTAAGGACTAATCACATGTATTCAAACACATTATGGAGACTGTTTCTCCCTGATTTATTTGTTTGTCTGTATGATTTACACCTTTAAGTTAATATCAGCGCATCCTATATTAATAATAATTTTTTCCTTATATACATATATATCATATATTTATTTATTGTGTTTATAGCTTAGGCCTTAGCTTGGATTTTTGTATATTATATATATATATATTTCCAGTAGAGATTATTTACTCCCAGAAAAATATGAAAAAATCTGTAGAGCTACCATATATGTTTTATATTATATTTAATTTAATTGTCCTCAGACATGTTTTTATTGTTTTTCAAAATAGACAATACAATGAAAAACAAAGATAATACACCCTATCTCTGCAGGAGGATAATCCAGTTGTAGAGTATAGAGGTACAAAATTAAAACTGTAGTAGTAGAAGTGAGACAACCTTTGCAACTGGGTACATCAGAGTAATCTAGTGGGGTGGAAGGGATGAATGTTCTATGAATGTATGCTTATAGAAGTATCATATTATTTGTGTGAAAAGGCCGAAAGAATAGAATAAAAGAGAACAATTAAAATAAAGGAGGTAAGAGGGAGTGAAAAGCAGGAATAAAGGTCGTAGGTCTGTAATTAGGAGTTGGCAGTGGATTTTGCGCAGTAATGAGGATGCTGGGGCAGCAAACAGTGCTAAAAGAAGCAGCTTGTGTGAAATCAGCAAGCATGTAAATGGGACAATGACAGTTACTTCAGTGAAGGTGTTCTAAAAAAGTTATGTAGTAGAGGATAGTCCTTGATCATTTCCAGCCAGCCAGACCTGTTTAAACTGCTCATAAGTATCATGATTGTCAGCCACTGATTCCTCCTTAGCATTTTAATCCTTTATTATTCATTACCAGAAAATAATGCTATTATGAATCAGAATACTTTATTAATCCCAATATCTATCTATATATATATGTATATAGATAGATCTAGATAGATAGATAGATAGATAGATAGATAGATAGATAGATAGATAGATAGATAGATAGATAGATAGATAGATAGATAGATAGATAGATAGATAGATATTCTGGTAAATGTGTATTGTTATAAGCACTCAAAACTGATTTAATCACAAGATCTATTTGTTAAAGTTACTCCTGGATATCTTTGGCTGTCCAGACATATGCATTCATGCATTCACAAACATTATAGTACAAATCAGGGTTACTTTAATAAAGAAAGAAAAATTTGATGGTACATTTGCATTGAAGGTCTGCATTTGCACACGGATAAACATGGCTGTAAACTCAAACCATAATTACAACTTCTAAACCTATCTCTCTGATCATATACTGATGTACAATACATTGTGGACCTACTGTAGTCTACAGAGTGAGTTGAACATCCAATTTACACTGATTCTGTGCCTTCTGTTTTAACACAGGTTACTAAAGCATGCGGGTGTTGAACTTTTACCTTTTAAAAACTTTTAAAAAAATTACTCACTAAGCAATGAAAATGTGCCAAAAAATGCACATGTACACCATGTTATGAATACAAAAAAGACATCAGACGCATGTACTGTATATGTATCACTGGAACCCCCCTATGGAATTGTGTAAACTGGTGTGTGACTTTCAAAAATGCACAAAATCCTACATGTACAGTTCACTAAGGAGCTTTACAAAAGGTGTTTTATTTTTAATTTTTTATGATAGCGATAAATCCAGTTTCCTACATGGAATGAACAATAATAAAAGTTAACAGTGGTTAAAAAGAACATTAGCTAAACCACAATTTAGCTAGTGCACATTCCAACAGTAACATAGTAAATTCCATGAACTCATTATCTAGGCACAGTTAAAGGGTACAATTTGTTTTTCTTTTGACAAAAGAAAGCATAATATAATGATTTCTTTTTTTGTGTGTTTGAATGTGAAAAGTATTTTATTTGTCATTTTCATACATTTAGTATGAACATGAACTGTATGTCCACATACAATAGAGACATGAGTGGGTGCTCTGACATAAAACTACCTATACAGGATTATTTCAGTGTGTAGATAGCTCTGCATTTTTGTTTAAATATCAGTACTTTCTCTCTTTGTATTTAATGTGAATGAATATAGAAAAATGTTCATTGGTTGTATACAAAAAAAAAAGAGTTTCTTATTATGACATGGGAAGGGCTATGTCAGAAGGAACAGATATTGTTCCTTTTCTGATGATACCATGTTGGATGGATTAAAAGAAAATAAAGAGCACTATTCTGAAAGAAACCAGATGTCACCAAGACAGTGGCAAATCTTTGCTAACACCAGTTGTATGTCATGTTGTCTTTATATTGCTAGGAGGTGTGAGTTATTCTTAGTAATTCATATTGCTTTTGTAATCTATTCAGAATATTTAGTCATTTACAGAGAAAGGCTTTGCTAAGTGACTATAAACTATGGAGGTCTTTCATACATCTACAATAGAAGACCAAGGTAGGGAATTCAATAAAGCATGTATGAATATTTTCTGATGGTAGTTTGCTTTGGGCTCCATTTACACTTGTAACATTTGTTAAGCCACTTTGGATACAAAAATCGCAAGATAAATCACACCCCATGTTTTTCAATGACAACCGTTCAAATATGTGCAACTTAAGGCCGCGTACACATGAGGAGACATGTCCGCTGAAACTGGTCCGGAGACCAGTTTCCGCGGACATGTCCGATCGTGTGTAGGGCCTAGCGGACAAAAGTTTCTAAGCATGCTTAGAAACTTGTCCGCTGGAAACCTGTCCATCGACATGTTCGCTGGTTAGTATGTCTAACCAGCGGACCGAAATCCCGCGCATGCGTCAAATTGATTTGACGCATGCGTGGAAGCATTGAACTTCCTTGCTTGAGGACGTCTGTGACTTCTACGTCACCGCGTTCTCTGTCCGCGGGGATTTTGGTCTGATGGTGTGTACACACATCAGACCAAAAGATCCCCGGAGGCATGTCCGATGAAAACGGTCCGCGGACCGTTTTCATCGGACATGTCTCCTCGTGTGTATAGGGCCTTAAAGTCACAGTGACTTTGGATCTATATGTGAATGGAGCCTTAGAACAATCTGCATCTAATCTGAGCAAGCACTAGTGTCAGTTTTAGGAACATTACCACACACATTACAAATTCAGGTAGTTCTAATTACTGCCACTTTAGAAAACTGCTACTATGAGAGTGACAGATTTGTAAACAATTGGGAAATTAGGTTTTGGGAATTATTGAGGGGATATGATACTCTCTGCAGCTTGTTTTGGTTATATGGTCCATGTTATAGGGGCCATGGGTACTATAAGCCTGTTGTAGGCTATTTGTTATGAGCATTATTTTCTTTACTTAATTGTTGGAAGTTCGTCTATCTATGTCCATTGTATTCTCTTTTCAATAAATATTGAGTGAAAGTAAGTATTAGGAAATGAGGGAACTGGCCATAATGAAGACCAGTTCTGAGCTGGCCTACAAAAGTATTTAGCGTTGAAAAGCTGTCATAAAAGTGACAGCTTCCCACACAGGATTTTGTCCACTGCTTCATTCAGCTGTCAGCATGGAGATTCCCTGGCTGAAATATAAATGTGAACCAAAGGAGCTGACGATACTGGTGATGTCAATACCCAAATATGGTGATGCCCATTTACTTGCATCACAGTGGAGGCAGACCTGATGGGGAACTTATCCCTATGACTACAGTGCCTGTTTGATGGTCAGAGCCTGATCAGGAACTGAGAGACTAGAAGCACATGTGTCAAACACAAGACCTGCAGGCCAAATCCGGCCCTCCAGGTCATTTCATGTGGCCCTCACACCTCTCCTGCAGCTGCGGCAACCCCCTCATCTTCCCCACCAGTTTGTCTCAGTAGTTTCCAGCAGAGAAGAGGACAGAAGTCTACCTACAGATCTTGTGCCTCTCTGTGCAACTGCAAAACCCCCTCTTTTCTGCCTCCTTTGGTCTCAGCATTCAGCAGACTGCGGAACCTGTCTCCAGACCTTGCACTTTCTGTTTCACAGCAGAAAAACAGGGTAAGGGAGTTATACTGTGATGTAGGGGAGTGTGGTTGACTCTGTTGTAAAGGAGGGGTGGATGCTCTGGACATCTAATCTTAAGGGCCATTCACACGATCAGGCTTTTCCGACAACAACTGTCCGACGAACGAGTTTTCCCGGACAATCCGACTGTCTGTGTGCTCCATTGGACAATTGTTGTCTGAATTTCCACGGACAAATGTTCGCTGTGCATGCTCTCAAACTTTCTGACAACAAATGTCTTTTGTCGGATCATCCGATCGTGTGTACACAAGTCCGTCGGGCTAAAATCCAAAGTACAAACACGCATGCTCAGAACTAATGCTAAACATCAGACAACAATAGCAGAAGTTGCCCAAAGGGTGGAGGTAATGTTGCCTGAAAATGTTCTGCCGTGTGTATGCATACCAAGTTCATGGCCAAAGATCCTTCGGACAAAAATCCACGGAAAAGTCAGGTGGAAGTCTGATCGTGTGTATGAGGCTTAACAGATACAACTGGCCCTTTGAGGGCAACCATAATGATGATGTGGCCCATGGTAAATTTGAGTTTGACACCCCTGCCCTAGAGAATAAAATGGTGGTTGTTGCAATTTTTATGTCACACGGTATTTGTGCAGCAGTTGGGAAATATACGAATGGATTTTAATGCAAACAAAAACACGATATATAACTCAATACCTAACATGTCATGCTTTAAAATGACTTACTATGATACTTAAAGGTTTTATTTACCTAACATGCTAGCAACACCCCATGTGATAAAATTATGATTTTTACATGTAGGAGACAAATACCAGAATTGGCTTGGGATGGAAGTGGTAAAAATCTCTACAGGTGATGATTTATTTTTTTACAGGTTACCTGTTAATATTTACAAAGGAGGTCTATATATAAAATTATTGCACTTGCTATAATGTTTGCAGCAATATCTCATATGTGTGGTGTGAACACCATTTATATATGCACACGCAACCTATGTATGCGTTCTCCGTTGCATGGGAACATATGGGGGTGAGGGCACTTTACATGTTTTTATTATTATTTATTTTTTTATCGCTTTTATTGCTGTCATAAGAACTGTAAACATTCTTTTTTTACAGCAATAAAGCATGATAGGTCCTTTTTCTAGAGACATCTGGGGTCTATAAGACTGTAACGGAATGCACCGTGACAGACTGAGATATTCCTATGTCTAGGGTCACCTTATGTCCACTAGGGCCATAGGGTGACAAAGAATCATAATTCATATATTACAGATGGGACATTATTAATACTTCATATTTCAGGACTGAGATATCACAAGGAGTTAATGATGACATGACCAGGTCAACCAGACAGTGAGTCATACCTTTGTATAATAGGCTATTGAAATATCTTAAGGTGTTGGCTATTCACTGTAAAGACATTCCGTTGAAGGTGTTGATTGAACCCACTCTCACAAGACTCTGCCATTGTGTGATAAAGCTGTCTAGATAACTTATTCAACTAGATGTCTGTGTATTATTCAAGGTTAATTGAACACTATTGATGATGCAGTGCCGTCATGTCTAGCTACCAATTAAAGAATTATCCTCAGTGAGTGAATAGGGGGGTGGGGACTACATTGTCCTGTGATGAACTGTATTATGCTTGAAACTGTATAAGAAGCTGAGAAAATACCAATAAATTGTCATATCTTTGGAAGCAAGTGCAGAGCTTGAGTCTCGTCTTGTTTATGGGAATTGATATGGATAGTGTATGCAATATTGTCGGAGTGTGTCAGATAAGCTTGTCGTGGATGGATGGAAGGTCGTAAGCGGTGGTGACCGTTACAAAGACCTTAAATCTTTCATTTACCCTTGAAAGCATAAGATAAAAAAAAGCATTGATCTCGTGCTTTAAAAAAAATAAAAATCTGTTTACATCTATCCTAACCGGAAGTGACTAAATGCTTGTTGCCTCCAGTCTCCTAGACCATAGAGATAATCGGAGACCTTCGGTGGAACTGCTGGATTAGATTTTGGGCTTCCCATTCACAAGGAAGGGCCCAGAGAGGCACTAGCAGGTGGCAGAAGGGGCGCTGCTCCTCCCACTGCCTGTAAGGCCGCGTACACATGATCAAATGTATCTGCTGGAAACAGTCCGACGGACCGTTTCAGCAGACAAATTCGATCGTGTGTATGGACGAACAGACAGGTTTTTCCAGCAGACAAATTTTAAAGCATGCTTTAAAATCTGTCTGCTGGGAACCCATCTGTCCGACATGTCTGCTGGCTAGTACACTAACCAGCGGACATATCTGCTCGTACATGCGTCGAATGGATTCGTCGCATGCGTGGAAGTTTTTTACTTCCTGGTGCGGTGACGTGGCGGCGTCAACGTCACCGCCACGTCACCGCGCTGTCTGCCGGCAGGGATTTTGGTTTGATCATGTGTACACGATCAAACCAAAATAGCCCAGCAGACAAATCCGATCAAATCGGTCTGTCAGACAGATTTGATCAGATTTATTTAGTTGGCCTCAGAGTGATCCAGCAGCTAATCGGCTACCTGGATCACTTTTAAAGATGTAGGGAATTGACAGATAAATAGATTAATACTGGGGTTATGGCTAACAGCTGCAGCTATGACCCTAAAAAAAAACACTTGAACACACATGTAAATATACATGATTGTGCGGCAAGTGAATAAAAATGAATTATAACTAATTAACCACTTGTCCACCGGAGGACGACAATATCCTGACTGCACGTCATATGACGTGCAGTCATTTGAATAGTAAATGCGCGCGATCGCGTGCGCGCATCCCTATACTGTCGGTAGTGGCGTGTCACTAAGACACCACTCGTTACTGACAGGGGTAAACAGCGGCGAGGATGCGCTGTTTACCACGTAATCGGCCGTGATGAAGTCACGGCTGATCACGCATGGCAACACCCCCAAAGTGCACCGCAAAGTGCACGGCGCGCGCTCGCGATCGCGCCACGCCACGCGTGCCCGTCGGTGGCAGCGTGTTCCCGGGAACACTGCTCGTCACCGACAATGGTACACAGCCATTGGTCAGGGCTGTGTACCACGTGATCAGCTGTGATCCATTCACAGCCTGATGACTAAGTGTAAACAAAGAGCTGTAACTAACTGTTACCAGCTCTTCTCCCCTCACACATCGTTTCCAGTGTGAGGAGAGAAGAGCTAGAAGCATTGAGTTACAGATCTGTGTTCTGTAGTGTCTGCACAAACACCACACCTGTCCCTTTGCCCCCCCCAATTGTTAACAGTCACCCAACAGTCACCCATAAAGTGCACCTGTCACATAAAGAGACTGCCATCAGTGGTGCAACCGTCACCCACCAGTGACCGTGCCCTGTCACCGTCACCCATCTGTGACCTACCCTGTCACCCATCACCCACCAGTGACCATGCCCTGTCACCGTCACCCATCTGTGACCTGCCCTGTCACCCGTCACCCACCAGTGACCTGCCCTGTCACCCACCAGTGACTATGGCCTGTCACCGTCACCCATCAGTGACCTGCCCTGTGACCCGTCACCCATCAGTGACCTGCCCTGTCACCCATCAGTGACCTGCTCTTTCACCCGTCACCCATCAGTGAACTGCCCTATCACCCGTCACCCATCAGTGACCATCAGCGGTGCACCCATCAGTGACCATCACCCGTCACCGTCCGTGGCCTGTCACCCATCAGTGACCATCGCCTGTCACCCATCTGTGACCATCACCCGTCACCGTCCGTGGCCTGTCACCCATCAGTGACCATCGCCTGTCACCCATCTGTGACCATCACCCGTCACCGTCCGTGGCCTGTCACCCATCAGTGACCATCGCCTGTCACCCATCTGTGACCATCACCCGTCACCGTCCGTGGCCTGTCACCCATCAGTGAGCATCGCCTGTCACCCATCTGTGACCATCACAAGTCACCGTCCGTGGCCTGTCACCCATCAGTGACCATCGCCTGTCACCCATCTGTGACCATCACCCGTCACGGTCCGTGGCCTGTCACCCATCAGTGACCATCGCCTGTCACCCATCTGTGACCATCACTCGTCACCGTCCGTGGCCTGTCACCCATCAGTGACCATCGCCTGTCACCCATCTGTGACCATCACCCGTCACCGTCCGTGGCCTGTCACCCATCAATGACCATTGTCTGTCACCCATCAGTGACCATCTCCTGTCACACCATCACCCATCAGTGAACATCACCTGCCACCCATCGCACAACCCATCAGTGAACATCACTTGCCACCCATCGCACAACCCCTCAGTTACCGTCACCTGCCACCTATCTGTCACCCATCATATACAGCTACCTGCCACACAGCCAAAATGTCCAAAAAATGGTATTCTGGCCAGGAGGCGTTCCAGATCCTCTCAATGACTGATGAGAGCACCGGGGAGCTCTCATCAGATTCCATTTTTGATTCCGAATCAAGTTCGGAATTTGAACCGATTGACTACAGCAATGATTCGGATGAAGAATGGGTCCCTCCTAAAAGGGCACGGCACTCTGAAAACCACGCAGCTGCCAGCAACCAGAACTATAAACCTAGGCCCAGTACCAGCGCTGCCACCAGCATTAGGCCCAGTACCAGTGCTGCCACCAGCAATAGGCCCAGTACCAGCGCTGCCGCCGGCAAAAGGCCCAGTACCAGCGCTGCCGCCGGCAAAAGGCCCAGTACCAGCTCTGCCGCCAGCAATAGGCCCAGTACCAGCGCTGCCACCATCAATAGGCCCAGTGCCAGCGATGCCGCCAGCGAAACCCCCCCGCGAAACCCCTCGCGAACAAATGCCCAGGCCCAGTACCAGTGCTGCCACATCACGCCCAAGTACCAGCACAATAAATTCAACTCCCCCAACTACTGGAGTGTCACGTCCCCCAGGAGCCAGGGCTCGTACCAGATGTTCTTGCCAACCCAACATGGCTGCCTTCCGGATCAACAATTATTCCCCCTTTCACAGCACAGCCAGGTGTGCAGGCTAATACCCAGTATTTTTCAGAAATTGATTTCCTTCTTCTCTTTTTGCCCGACACTTTTCTGCAGTTTATTATCGACCAGACAAATTTGTATGCCCAGCAGTATATTGCCAACAACCCCCAATCCTCTTATGCCCGTCCATTTGAGTGGAGAGATGTAAATTTGGAGGAGTTCAAATTGTTTCTTGGCATCACCATAAACATGGGGCTTAACAAAAAAAATCAAGGACATTCCTATTGGTCCACCAAACCCATCTACCACCAGCCCATGTATTCTGCCAAAATGTCCAGGTCCCGATACGAGATGATTATGAGATTCTTTCATATCAATGACAATACCCAGTGCCCTCCCCGTAATCATCCAGATTACGATAAGTTGTACAAGATTCGCCCCCTGATAAATTTCCTTTCCCATCAATTTGAAGAAATCTATGTCCCCGAGAAACATATATGTGTGGATGAGTCCCTGGTACCCTTTTGTGGCCGTCTAGGAATAAAGCAGTACATTCCTAGTAAAAAGGCTAAATATGGAGTCAAATTTTACAAACTATGTGAGAGAGCCACGGGATATCTGTATGCGTTCCGCATATACGAAGGAAGAGATTCCAAGCTCCGGCCCCCTAAGTGCCCGGCCTACATAGGCACAGCCGGAAAAATCGTATGGGACCTGACTTACCCACTCCTAAGAAAAGGATATCATCTTTATCTAGATAATTTTTATACAAGCCTGCCCCTTTTCCGACACCTATATATTGAGAAAACCCTGGCCTGCGGAACCTCCAGAAAAAATAGGAGACAGAGACGTGCACATGATGTCCACCATTCACAATGACACTGCAGTTGTTGTTCAACAAAGACGAGGCCCAATTGAAAAGCCGACATGTGTCCAAGATTACAATCTTTACATGGGGGGGTAGATTTCAATGATCAAATGATTCAGCCCTATTTATCAATAAGGAGGTCCCGATTCTGGTACAAGAAGGTAGCAATTTATCTTATCCATTTGGCCATTTATAATTCTTATGTAGTCTACTCCAAATCCACTGAAAACCCTGCCCGCTTGCTACAATTTACAGAAGAAATAGTCACGTCCCTCATCTATCCACAAAGACCCCCCTCAGAAACCCTTTGCTCTGATGTCGTTAGTCGACTTCATGGACGGCACTACCCGTACCACATCCCACCAACCGAAGGAGGCCGAAGACGGCAAAAAAAATGTCGTGTTTGCAGCAAAAGAGGATTTCGAAAAGATTCCAGCCACCATTGTCCCAGGTGTCCCTCCCAACCTGGCCTTTGCATTGGAGAATGCTTCGAAAATTATCATGAAGCCCTAAAATTCTAGCCCATATTTTTAACCATTTCCCCCATCTGACCATTTTCATGCTACTGCCCTTAACGTAAATTGACCCTGGCCTGTTTTATGGACTATGCTTTTGCCTACCGATTGGACTGCTTCCACGTAAACTGACCCTGGCCTGTTTTTTTTACTATGCCTCTGCCTACCTTTTGGACTGCTTCCACGTAAATTGACCCTGGCCTGTTTTATGGACTATGCTTTTGCCTACCGCTTGGACTGCTTCCACGTAAACTGACCCTGGCCTGTTTTTTGACTATTCCTCTGCTTACCGTTTGGACTTCTTCCATGTGAACTGACCCTGGCCTGTTTTATGGACTATGCTTTTGCCTACCACTTGGACTGATCTGTTGCCCTTGTAGTACACAGGGTTCTCACATATGTGAGAGGCTCCAGAATAGTTTTTCCGGATGGAGAAAACATTTTTTTTGTTTTCTCCGGGTTTTGTAATTTCCGGATTAGGGTCTGGAGTCCGGAGGCTTCATAGAGATTTGGGTGGGTCGAAGCCTCTACTCCTGTGCCCCTGTGCAAAGGTCTTACCCAACTGCAGCCCTCAGCCTGCTGCTGACTTACTGCCATCATGCCTGCCATCATCTTTGCCTGCGGCATGAACGAGCCACACCACTGCTACCTGGACTATTCAAATATGCTGCCTGGAGACTTACTATAGCTGTCGCTAAGCACATCCCTGACTGCTGCCTGGACCAGTGCTCTCTTCTGTGGACACTACTAAAAGCACAGGTAATACTTTTTTTTTTTTACCCTTTCCACAATAGAATTTATTTTGGATTGTAATTCTTGGTATGTACATGCTATGTGTTAGAAATATGAAGAGCCTTCAAAAATGATACGTTGCCAGGGAATGATATATGTAATGTATGCTCGTAGATCGCCTGATGGCGCTACTTCAATGTTGGGCCTTTGTATGTGGCCAGGCTGTGTAAAAGTCCCACACATTTGGTATCCCCATACTCAGGAAGAGTAGCAGAATGTATTTTGGGGTGTCATTTTTGCTATGCATTTGCTATGTGTTCGAAATATCTTATAAATGGACAACTTTGTGTAAAAAAAAAATGCGTTTTCATTTTTTTCCACGTTTTCCCAAAACTTCTGGAAAAAAATAACCGCTAAAAAGACTCATTATGCCTCATATATTATACGTTGGGGTGTCTGCTTTCCAAAATGGGGTCATTTTGTGGGCAATTCCATTGTCCTGGTGCTCCAGGGCCTTCAAAAGTGTAATAGGTGGTTGAGAAATGAGATGTGCAATTTATGCCCGTAGATCGCCTGATGGCGCTACTTCAATGTTGGGCCTTTGTATGTGGCCAGGCTGTGTAAAAGTCCCACACATTTGGTATCCCCATACTCAGGAGGAGTAGCAGAATGTATTTTGGGGTGTCATTTTTGCTATGCATTTGCTATGTGTTCGAAATATCTTATAAATGGACAACTTTGTGTAAAAAAAAAAGGGTTTTCATTTTTTTCCACGTTTTCCCAAAACCTCAGGAAAAAAAGTAACCACTAAAAAGACTCATTATGCCTCATAGATTATACGTTGGGGTGTCTTCTTTCCAAAATGGGGTCATTTTGTGGGCAATTCCATTGTCCTGGTTCTCCAGGGCCTTCAAAAGTGTAATAGGTGGTTGAGAAATGAGATGTGCAATTTATGCCCGTAGATCGCCTGATGGCGCTACTTCAATGTTGGGCCTTTGTATGTGGCCAGGCTGTGTAAAAGTCCCACACATTTGGTATCCCCATACTCAGGAGGAGTAGCAGAATGTATTTTGGGGTGTCATTTTTGCTATGCATTTGCTATGTGTTCGAAATATCTTATAAATGGACAACTTTGTGTAAAAAAAAAATGCGTTTTCATTTTTTTCCAAGTTTTCCCAAAACTTCTGGAAAAAAATAACCGCTAAAAAGACTCATTATGCCTCATAGATTATACGTTGAGGTGTCTGCTTTCCAAAACGGGGTAATTTTGTGGGCAATTACATTGTCCTGGTGCTCCAGGGCCTTCAAAAGTGTAATAGGTAGTTGAGAAATGAGATGTGCAATTTATGCTCGTAGATCGCCTGATGGCGCTACTTCAATGTTGGGCCTTTGTATGTGGCCAGGCTGTGTAAAAGTCCCACACATTTGGTATCCCCATACTCAGGAGGAGCAGCAGAATGTATTTTGGGGTGTAAATTGTTGTATGCATATGTTCTGTGAGAGAAATAACCAGTTAATATGACAATTTTGTAAAAAAAAAAAAAAAAAAACATTTTGCAAAGAATTGTGGGAAAAAATTACAACTTAAAAAAACTCACCATGCTACTTATTTAATACCTTGGAATGTCTACTTTCTAAAAAGGGGTCATTTGGGGGGTATTTGTACTTTTCTGACTTGTTAGTATCTCAAGAAATTAGGTAGGCCGTCAGTACTTCAAGTGTGATCAGATTGATCAATTTTTAGGGATTGGCACCATAATGCACACCAATTTGGGTTATTTTTACCAAAGATATGTAGCAGTATAAATTTTGGCCAAAATTTATGAAGAAAAATTACTAATTTGCTAAATTTTATGACAGAAACAAAGAAAAAGGCAATTTTTCACAAAATTTACCGTCTTTTTTTATTTATAGCGCAAAAAATAAAAAACCCACGAATGATTAAATACCACCAAAAGAAAGCTCTATTTGTGTGAAAAAAAAGGACACAAATTTTATTTGGGTAAAGTGTTGCATGACTGAGTAATTGTCATTCAAAGTGTGAGAGCACCGAAAGCTGAAAATTGGTCTGGGTAAGAAGGGGGTTTAAGTGCACTGTATTCAAGTGGTTAAATAAATAAAAAATAAAATCACTTCTGTCACCTCCATACACACCCCAATGCAAATGTTCAGTGTGTGTCATTGTGAGAGCAATAAGTAAAAATAGTTTGAGAGAGTGCTACTGAGCAGATTTGTCAGATGAGCTTCTACAATCATGGCCAAAATTGTTGGCACCCTAGAATTTTTTCCAGGAAATCAAGTATTTCTCACAGAAAAGTATTGCAGTAAAACATGTATATACACGTGTTTATTCCCTTTGTGTGTATTGGAACAAAACAAAAAGGGAGGAAAAAAAGCTAATTGGACATAATGTCACACAAAACTCCAAAAATGGGCTGGTCAAAATTCTTGGCACCCTTTCAAAATTGTGGATAAATAAGATTGTTTCAATGCATGTGATGCTCCTTTAACCACTTGTCCACGGGAGAACATCATATGACATCCTCCACTTTGTGCAGGGATGTCTGAATGATGCCTGCAGCTACAGGCATCATTCAGATATCGCCGTCTTCAGTGCATGATAAGAATTATCAAAGGGGCGGTTCCGCCGCTTGATCGTTCTTATAGGCAGTGGGAGGGGACGTCCCCCCCTCCCGACGCCATCCGGTGCTTCTCTGGGCTCTCCCATGCAATCGGCATCAGGGGCTCGGAGAGTGAATCGGTTGGCGCTGCCTGGAAACCACAGTGATGACTGGTGAGCAGATGGTGACCAGTCATCTCTATGACCGTGCGCGACGTTATGATGTCACGCCTGGTACCCGGAAGTAAACAAAGCCGCAATTCCGGCTATCGGCATGTGATCGGTGATTTATTTCATGCTTGTAAGCCTGGAGAAGAGATGTGGGGTCTTATTGAGGTCTTCGGGAGCATGCCAGTGGGTTGTAATAATGGCACTGGTCCCCAAAAAGCGTCATGTGAGGTCAGATTTGTCCGTCGCTAAAAAAATCGCAGATCGCCACCATTGCTAGTAAAAATTGTATTATACCCGGCATGTCTCTTGTTTGGACAGATTTAAGTGAGTTATTCCTAAGAATAGCAGGCCTACAATATAAAATACCAAATTTCCTTGCAAAATATTGGTACCGCTTTCAGCACCTAAAATCTGAAATAATCATACCACCAGGGAGGTTAAAGCAATGCAGTGCCATATCACCAAAAAATGGCCTGGTCATTAAGGGGGCAAATCCATCCGGTTCTTATAAAGTTAATACAATTTTTGGCATAATGCACTAGGCCAGTATGCCCTCTTTTCATGTATTTATTTCTACAGTGTGCTAAATACAATTTTTTTCCATCTGGTTTTCTAACTCATACGTAGGGGATCATTACTATAGATTGCCTCTATACATCCTGTTTTAACCCCCTGAATGCGGGACTACTGTGCAGCCACCACATTTGGTATGCACGGTTAGAGGCCAGTTACAGCACGACCATTGGTCAATTGAATGGGTCACACTCGGTTGGCAGTAGTGTACATCCCCAACCACAACCTTTCCAGCCAAGGGGGGAATGGTTGAGGGTGGTAAAAATGCTGCCCAGCTGCACTTACCCAGCCCCCATCACACTCACCACACCAATGCTGGCAGTCACAATGGGGGTTGATTTACTAAAACTGTAGAGTGAAAAATCAGTTGCAGCTCTGTATGGTAGCCAATCCTCTTCTAACTTCAGTTTGTTCAACTACGCTTTGACAAAAAATAAACCTGGAAGCTGATTGGTTTCTATGCAGAGCTGCCCCAGATTTTGCACTCTACAGTTTTAGAAAATCAACCCCACTGTCCCTGAAAACTATTTAAAACCTACTCTGATCTCCATTACATTGGCTAATAATAGGCTCTTATATTGCTGGCATTAGACAGATGCACAATATAGCATAAAATAATACATTTGATAATGAAAAAAAAAAAAAGAAACACTGTTTTAAGAATGTAGTTAGTTTGTAATATTTATTGCACCAAAGATGCTGCTTGTGATTAATTTTTGCACAGTGAAGCATGCTGGTAAATTACCTGAAGTTGGATATATTATTTGTATCAGTGCCTACTTGTTTAGAGTTTACACATTCCATTACTTTCAGCTAAGTGCAGCATATCAGTACATATAATTATAACAGTTTGTCAACATCCATTTATCAGTTTAACAAAAATAATAATTCTAGGAAGCAGTAGTTTAAGACAGCGATGTTCAGCTTTCAGTTCTAACAAATAGTTAGGTATGTATGACTCACAGCTTTTAAATTAATGGTTGCAAAACAATGTCCACATATAAGAGACTATCTCTGCTGAAAAGGGTTTTATAGCTTATTATTGATTGAAGCTGTTTGATAAATAGTGACACCATGAACGGTGACACTTTGGTAATTATTGCCATATTAGATGCTGAAGTTTATTCACATATAGAGCTTTGTTTACTTAAAGCTGACTTGGTTATGACATGAAATTTGCATGACTTTGCCACATGCTCTGAACACTTTACATAGTCTATCTTCTAAGCAAGGTGTATCTTTAAATCTGTAGATCATATTAATGTTTTAACTTTTCAAAACCCTAGTCTGCTTTGGTGAAAAAAACTGTAGTTCAATTAGTAAAATATTTTCCATTGTTACATGAATGTTTTTCACATACACATTGCCACAATATGCCAATTAGTCAGAGAAGACAGTTTGGAAAATTGTCAGGCAATATCTTTTGGGAATTGAGTAGATTCACATGCTTTAGTTGTCTGGTTAATTTTTCCATTGGTCCATAGATAAAATGGAGCAAGGTATGTTACAAAAATGTTCTATAAAACAATTAATACATTAAAATAGATTGAAACCCAGACTGGATGACGTTTAGCTTGCTAAAGTATTGTTTATCATTTGTGTTTTTTTGTGTTGCAATCATTTTTATTAAGTGCAATAAAGATATTTTACAGACATTTGTGGGGCTGGTTATTCAGTCATAACACAACATCCACAAAATAATAGGAGATACTAGCATCATTAGCTGGGTACACTGAGTTCAGTATATTAAACCTCAGTTCAATAGCAGGTTCCAGACTCTGGTGAGGCCATCTGTAGCGTAAAGAGAAAGGTAAAATGGATGGATTCCAACAACCATTCTGTAAACCAGGAATCCTATTCTTAACATTCAAGTTTCCAGTGCCATCAAAGCATCCTTAACCACTTAAGGACCGCCTACTGCACATTTACGTCGGCAGAATGGCACGGCTGGGCACATCAACGTATATATACGTTGGTTTTAGTACCCAGCCGTGGGTCGCGGGCGCGCGCCCGCGGGCGCGCGCCCGCGACCCGGTCCGAAGCTCCAGGACCGGGACCGCGGGATTCGCGGACCCGATCGCCGCTGCAGTGCGGCGATCCGTCCCTGGAGCGGAAGAACGGGGAGAGCCGTGTGTACACACGGCTTCCCCGTGCTTCTCTGTGGCCGGAGCATCGATCGCGTCATCCCTGTAATAGGGGGACGCGATCGATGACGTCACACCTACAGCCACACCCCCCTACAGTTGTAAACAACACATTAGGGCACACATTCCCTACAGCGCCACCTGTGGTTAACTCCCAAACTGCAACTGTCATTTCCACAGTAAACAATGCAATTTAAATGCATTTTTTGCTGTGAAAATGACAATTGTCCCAAAAATGTGTCAAAATTGTCCGAAGTGTCCGCCATATTGTCGCAGTCACGAAAAAAATCGCTGATCGTCGCTATTAGTAGTAAAAAAAAAATAATTAATAAAAATGCAATAAAACTATCCCTTATTTTGTAAACGCTATAAATTTTGCGAAAACCAGCCGATAAACGCTTATTGCGATTTTTTTTACCAAAAATATGTAGAAGAATACGTATCGGCCTAAACTGAGGAAAAAAAATATTTTTTTATATATTTTTGGGGGATATTTATTATAGCAAAAAGTAAAAAATATTGCATTTTTTTTTAAATTGTCGCTCTATTTTTGTTTATAGCGCAAAAAATAAAAACCGCAGAGGTGATCAAATACCACCAAAAGAAAGCTCTATTTGTGGGAAAAAAAGGACGCAAATTTTGTTTGGGAGCCACGTCGCACGACCGCGCAATTGTCTGTTAAAGCGACGCAGTGCCGAATCGCAAAAACCCCTTGGGTCATTTGCCAGCGTATTGGTCCGGGTCTTAAGTGGTTAAATGAAGCACAGGGTTCCCAAAGAGAGGGGTATTAGTGGGGAAATTAAAAGTAGACATGTGCACACTAAAATATTTTGTTTTGGAATTTCGTTTTCGTCCGAAAAATACATTTATTTAGTTACTCCCGAAATTCGTTTTTTATTTATTTAATTTTTCGTAAAAAAAAATACATTTGTACGAAAATCCAAATTAATTAAGGTTGAATCTGTCATTGAAGGCTTATGGTGTCTGTTGAATGTTCTAAGAAGATTCAACGGAATCTTTAAAAAAAATAAAAGATTTTACGGAATCAAAAAAAAGAAAAAAGAAGATTCGACGGAGCAACGGAAGTGTACAATGCCGCAGTCGTACATTTCCGGTCGAATGTTCCGCCTACAAGCTATAGAATTCTAATGTTGTATGACTAATAATAATTATATTTATTAATTATTACTAGTCAACCAACATTAGAATTCTTCTATAGCCTATGGGCAAAGCATTTCACCATAAATGTCCGCTTGCTGTGATCGTATGTTTTTAGCTACTTCGTCAAATCTTTATGTCTCTCTATGTCTAATTTTTTCTCTCAATGTCTAATCTTTTCTCTTTATGTAGAATAATATTGGACTAATAGTTAGTTAAGGTTAGGCACATTTGATGAAAATAAAGCATTTGTTTATGTCAGATCTTTTGGTTTTCATCTTCTGTGCTTTTGTTATCGTTTGTTAAAACAATAATGAGAAAACTTCCGGTTATGGCACCGCATGGAGTAGCTGCCCTTAGCCTCAGCTCCCACAGCCAGACTCCTAAAACCGGCCTATAAAGCCAGCAGACCCACCACAGACCACCGGCAGCACCATCGTCCATCCCCCCCCGGCAGAGGATGGACAAATTTATTGAAAAAATGGCCTGCGATCATATGCGGCCATCACGGCGAGATCGGGACAGCCGCAAATCGAGGCCCTGGCTTCGGCCCACACTGACCCACCCACGGAAACGGCTCCCGCGATGGAGGTGAGTGGCGCTATTGCCCCCCTTCCACCCACAGGCTGCCCCGACTCCTCCACATATTGGGGACTCCAGCACTGAGCTTATTGCCTTGGCAGTGGCAGCTCTTTTATCTCCCATGATATAAGCCTCTGTGGAGTAGGCCATCAACACAGGCATGCAAAAGCTCCAGGCCCAGCTGGGGGAGCATGCATCCAGATTGAACGAAGCTGAACACCGCATTTCCAATATAGAGGAAAAATTGTACCAGGCCCAGTCCACAGAGCAGGCCCAAGACAAGACGAACAGGTACATCCTTGACAAGCTGGACGATTTAGAAAATGGGTCCAGGAGGAGCAATCTGTGCTTTGTGGGTATTCCTGAATTGCTACAACCCTTGGCACTAGCAGATCTATGCTTGTATCACATCCCTGAAGCCTTAGGCCTCCCAGGCCCCTGCTCAGTCAAATGTGCCCACCGTATGGGACTCTTTAATTCCGACCGCAAATCACCTCCCATCATCGCCAAGTACCTTAATTACTCGGACAAAGCTCTCATCCTGCAGAAATGCAGGCAGTCCATATCTCTCCAGATTGACAGCATGAAAAACCTGATCTTTGCAGACTACTCCATTGAAGTATCCAAGAAAAGAAAAGCTTTTCAACAGATCTGCTCAGAACTTCACCGACTACAAGTCAAGTTCACCCTGACATTCCCAGCCATTCTCCGGCTTAAAGCTCCCAACGGCGAACAACTCTCTTTCCACAAACCGTCTGCTGCGGAGGCCTTCCTGAGATCACAATACTCAGACTCTCATCTTAGTCCATCTCTCAGAACAGCCCCCACGAATCATGCCCTGGAACACAGAAGTCCGCGTAAAGACTCTCCAAAAAGATTCAGAGCTTCTGGACCGGTCCAACAACGACTTTCTCCTTATTAACTTTCTCTCAAGTAACCATCTGCTTTACGTGGCCCCTATGCCACCTTGATCAACCCATCTGGTTCTCCCCAGGACGTTCCCCTATCCTAGAGTTGCCTCCCCTTCCCCATTGCTCATTAAGGCTCCCGGTAGGCTGAGAATTTTCTTACTTTGTTTGCCACTGTTTTATGTATCATTGGAATGTCCTACACTCTTAACGATTGCAAAATGTATTTGGTTTCTTTCCCTCTGGCATCCCTGCCTGGTCCTGGTCTCCGCACATTACTCTCGCTGCTTTTACCTCTTATCAGTAACAAAGGTAAACTACAGCGTAAGGAGTCCTGTGCTGGGAGTTGGCCTACTCAGTGACTCCATGTGGAAAAAAGAAACGTTCCTTAATGTGTTTTTCAGTTTGTTTGTTCTCAACTCCCCCCCTTCTTTCATCCTCCCTTGCATCTTTCTATGCTCTTTACCACACGTGCACCAGTTACGCCTTCACTTTCCTACTTAGATAGCTTTAGCTCCATAATCCTTATACGCCAGCTGTCTGTTCACCATCAACTACTATTACACACTACCGATGCAACACCGGCACACATCCCCCTAGCGGTTCCCCCAACATGAAAGTAGTCTCTTGGAATGTTAAAGGGCTCCGCTCCCCCAATAGGAGAATGCAAATTTTACGCCATCTTAAGCGACTTAAAACTGACATTGCCCTTCTCCAGGAAACCCACCTATCCACCTCTGACTTTCCACGAATGAGAAAACTCTGGGTTGGCACGGTTCTCGGCTCTGACTCTAATGGCCGCAGAGCGGGAGTTATGCTATTTATTAACAAAAACCTCCTCTGTACAGTCCTCTCTACGGACTCAGACTCCAAGGGCCGCTCGGTGTCTGCCCGGGTTCAATTAGGGACCAGGGTCTTGATACTCACAAACATTTATGCACCCAATACTCCCACGAGTCAGATCTCTATGTGGATCTTACAACTTGGATTTTGCGGGATCCGACTCTCCCACATTTGATAGGTGGGACTTCAATTCCACTATGCACCTGTCGGATGACAGGTCATCCCCTAGACACCCACGACCCTCCTCAAGTGCAAATGGCCAGACATTATTGGCATCAACGATGTACTCACAATATTTGGCGACTTTGTCACCCGGCGGACAGGGACTTCACCTTTTATTCTAACCCCCATAATGTTTTTATAAGACTGGATCTGTTTTGCTCTGACGCCCTCCTCCCACTGATATCCGACGCGGACATTCATAACATTGTGATATCTGACCACGCGCCTGTATCGTCCACAATCGACGACCCTGACTTACACACGAATCCCAAAATATGACGTTTCACATCTTACCTTCACAACAACTCTGACTTCCAGCAACATATGGAGGCTGTATAATAGCGTATGCCGCCTCTTTTAAAAGAAACACCCTCAGACATTATAAATTGGCCAGTGCGCGACTACATTGCGCTCAACGCTCCCTCTACACTGATGACTCCCCGGCCAACAGGACGGCCTGGCTTACGGCCAAGCAGTCTTTTGGTAACTGGGCAGCGACCCTCGAACAGACCAAAAAGGCACATCTGGATGCCTCCCTTCATAAATTTGGCAACAAAGCAGGTAAGCTACTTTCAAGGCTGTGCAGTCAAAAAGGCATTAATGATACTATGCTTCGTTTCTATACTTCCCTTTATGCCCCTGATCCCATAGATGTTCCGACAGCTCTTGACTTCCTCCAGAAAATGGCCCTAGACCACATCTTTCCCTCACAACTCAAAGCTCTGAATGCTCCTATATCCTCTCTGGAGATACACACTGTTATTAAGAATCTTGCCCAATCTAAAGCCCCTGGCCCGGACGGTTTTACGAGTAAATTTAATAAATCATTCCACTCGCTTCTGACTCCCACCCTTCATGACGTCTATTAGCACATCTGGTCGGGTGGCCCCTACCGGCCCACAGGTAACCAAGCTGTTATCAAAATTTTGGAAAAAAAAGGGGAAAGACCCTCTAGAGCCCAGGCTCTCTCTTAAATATTCATGTCAAAATTCTCTCCAAAATTGTTGCCACTAGGTTGGCTGCCATCATACCTTGCCTGATACACCCTGCCCAATCAGGGTTTGTGAAAGGCAGGACGGCCACCATGAATATCAGGAAGGTGATAATGGCTCTGGAACATGCAAAGTATGACCCGAAGGGAGATCATGCCATCATTACTTTAGATGCAGAAAAAGCCTTTGATAACGTGAGTTTCGAATAGCTTTCCATTGTCATGACTAAAATGGGTTTTTCCGGCCCCTTCGCCCATCTCATCAAGACCATGTACAGCCCCCCGGCTGCAAGATTGGTGGCTGCGGGATTCCTATTGCACGAATTTTGCCTCCATAAAGGCACGAGACAGGGCTGCCCCCTATCCCCCCCTATCCCCTCTCCTTTTTAACATTGCCCTAGAACCTTTGTCTAGATATCTGACCCAAGTAGCCCCTCTCCATTGTATTAGAATAGGGGACCACGAATTACGTACATCCCTCTATGCTGACGATGTCCTTATCTTTACATCTAACCCCTCTCATGACATGGATACGACAAATTCAGACAGTGCTCCGGACTTCGCATAAACTACAGCAAAAGCAAAATTCTCCCCATAGGCTCCCTCTCTGTCCCTTCCTGGACCCAAAAGTCCATATTCACTGTCGTGAAATCACACATTACATACTTAGGGATACAAATAGGAAAACTACCCTCCTCTCTATATCATCTTAACTATCCCCCTCTGCTCACAAAAGTCTCTCAGGAATTGGATAACTGGATGGATATGCCTCTCTCGCTCCTGGAAAGATGCCACCTAGTAAAAATGGCCATTACAGACTATTCCCTTGCTTCTACGCCATAAAGACGTTAAAACTCTTAACTCGGTCATATCTAAATTCCTATGGCGAGGCAGACGGCCACGCATAGCCTTCACCAAACTATATCTTCCCAGACGCGAGGGGGGCATCACTCTACCTAATATCAGGACATATAATCTAGCCTGTTTACTGAGGACTAGCCTAGACTGGGTGGCCCAGTCCTCTACTGCAATTTCCCTTTGGAAACGGCAATGGTTCACCCCTTCTCCTTGGTAGCCCTCCTCCACTGTCAGTGGAAATCTATCCCCCCACCCCTCCAACACAACCTCCTTCTTCCAGATACAGTGATCGCTTGGAGAGAAGTCAGGAAAAGCCTCAATCTACCTTCCTATATCTCCCGACACCTCCCAATTCAGGGGAATCCGAGTTTCCTATCCATAATTAGCCGTACCTCATCTGGCAGCAAAATGGATTTAAGGACTTTATTTCACACTGTGACCTGCAAACTGGTAGTCCCATCGGTTTTCGAACTCTAGCTGACAAGTTTTCACTCCCCCCTCACATATTTTCCAATATGGACAATGCGTTCCTGAAAAACGCCTGCAGAGACAATAGCAAAAGGTTCAGAGTGTCACTCATCGACACCCTTCTCGCCCAGGGCTCGTACAAAATTTCGGACATCTACCTACCTCTTCTCCTGAAGACTACTCCTCCCCTAGCGTCCTCATCTGCTGCCAACTGGTCTAAGGACTTCCCTGATATCGAGCTTGTGAACAAACTTCTGCATGGTCTCAACACCGTCCACATACTGATCCCCAATGAGATTTGGAGAGAAACTCAACTCAAAATTGTCATATCATATCCCTTTTATACATGCCATTCGGGCCCACGGCACCCCTGTTTGCCCCCTGTGCCACCACCCCACCACCACCTATACTGCTAATTTTTGGTCACTGGGACCCCCAACTGCTACCCTGGTCATTACTATCTGCCCCCTCCAGCAAAGACTGGATTCTGATCTGCCTCCTGCTCGCCAGAAGAGCCATCCTGCAGAACTTTATATCCAACGTCAGCCCAACTACCTCCCAAATTAAAAAGGAACTGCTGAAATTACTTTATAAGGACAAGCTCAATACGAACCTAACCCATGAGAGGATGAAAGCACGCTTTTACCGCAAATGGAAACCTTTCATGACCTCAGCGCTCACTCCCACGGATATGGTAAATTTCTAGAAGTTGTCATTTTTGTACAACAGCTCTTCCCCCCTTCCTCCACTTACTCCGACGTCTTCGACCTGATGGAACCATAAGGTGGGATTTCAAGCCCTATCAAGTCTTTAGGGGGACGCCCCTCCCTCAACTCCTTTCGCCCCCATCTATCAGAAAAAGCTTTCTTATTTCTTGGTGCTAATGTTTCCCCTCCCTCTCTTTTTTTTCCCTTAAAAGGTTTATCTTGATTCAGCATTGAGCTCCCCTCGGGAGCACTAGGGTCTCTCATAGACCTCGGAACCATCCAGTTTACCTTTCTATTATTCTGTTTAAATTTGTCAAACTTGATGATTTCTTCCCTCTGAGGTAAATACTTCCCGGTGTTATCCCCCCCCACGGTGGGGACACGTAGTCAATATCCCTAGTTCACGAGACTCACCATTGCTGCTGTTTTGTTTTTTCTTGTATATTTGCAGTATTTTCTTTTTCTTCTGTACAATAATATATATAAAAAAAACATAACGAAAATACCTGAAATTCGGATGAAAATGCATTCGGGCGAAAACAAATGCACATGTCTATCTAAAAGTAGTAGCTTCTCATCAGCTGCACATAATTGCTCCAGTTTACTGACAACAGTACACCATGCCTGTGCACCGTATGTCAGCATGCACACTTGTAGTCCTAGTTCCACTTAGGAATGCGCTCAATATACTTGGGTTTAGTTGGAGGCAGGTTCACAGAACATGACTAAAAGTTTGAGTGAGGAATCAAAGCCACATTGAAGCCAATGAGAGTAGAATGTTAACCTTTTCAAGTCCAGACACTTTCACCCCTTCCAGTCCAGGCCAACTTTCAGTTTTCAGCGACATTTACTCAGACATGCACCACTGTATCCAAATAAATAGGACCATGATCAGGACACTGATATGGCATATGGCAGTGATCAGGATGCTGTTATGGGGTATGGTGGTGATCATGGCTCTGGTATGGCATATTATGGTGATTAGGATGCTAAAATGGCATATTGTGGTTATCAGGACGCTTGTATGAGGTAAGCTGGTCATAGGGGCACTGAGATGGCATATGGTGCTGATCAGGAGGCTGGTATGGTGGTTATCAGGACATTGGTAGGGTGTATGGCATGAGCACTGGTGACACTGGGACAGGTGTCAAGGGCTGGCTACACTGTAGCAACATCAGTTCCCTCTGCTCTCACAGCCAGTCTGCGTGAGATAACAGAGAACCAATGATAACTTTCACTTTCCATTGATTACTATGTGATTGCTGTGATTGAACACAGCAATCACATGTTACAAGACCACGTGATCACCCAAACACAGCAGTAATGTAATCCACTGTGTCTGGGGGACAGTTAAAGCGGAAGTAAACCCATCGATTTAACAGTTTCAAAAAGCAGTTACATTTCCGGCATGCCGGGATTGCCAACTGTCACATTGGTTGGGCTGTCAACCAAACTGTCAAACCATCCAATGGCTGGTGTCATAACTGATTACATGTGCAGCACCATGGCAGTTGAAGATTAAACATAGGCCAAGATGGCAGCTTCCTTGGCTGAACATGATAGGTGGGTTTACCTACACTTTAAATCACAGAGCTCCTTGGTGCGCATTCTGTGAGCCACGCAGGAGCCGACGATGGGAGCTGATGTACAGGTACATTAACCGGCATTGGTGCTGCTTGCCAATTATAGGCTGTGGGTGGAAAAGGTAGAGGTTGAAAACAGTAAAGCCTATTTTCCAGGCTAATAGGCAAGGGACAATCCTATGTTAAAAAAAATGTTAAAAAAAAATAGGCAAGGGACTGTCAAACAACAGTTTTATTAATGCCTTAAGATAAGTATTAAAATGCTAACTTTCTTTGACATTATATGCTAACGTTTTTGTTTCATGGTATTTATCCTTTTATGTTATTTTATTTTTGACATTTTCTCTAGTGCCCCCTCCCCCTGTTTATTGTGTCTGTGCACATCTAAGGTGTTGATTGCCATAGCAATTTATCAGAGACCTGAAGAGTGCTTGGTGGACTTTGGGCCTGGCAAAACCATTATGATTTTCACAAATTTAAACTAATGCAGAGTGCACCACATTTTTTAACAGATGATTCTGCATTTTTTAAGCATTTCAGAAATCAATATGCAATTGTGCATTTTGATTAAAATATATTTTATGAAATAATAATAATTTTTAAGTATTTATTATGTTTAAAATGGAGCTACAGTATATGTTCACACTTGTGACTTTACACTACAACAAAGCTTCTTTGTTACTATGGTATCTGCTTGTGTTTTGATTTTCATTGCCTAGCTTTTCCTGTATTTATTTTTTTCTCTTTACTAGTATAGTAAGTAAAAAAGTAAGAAATGCAGGGTAAGACAATCTCCGAAAAAAGAAAACAGGAACCTATAATGATAACAAAGAGGTCACTTTTCTACTTCATCTCAAACATTGTAATGCTATGATACAACCTTGACAGAAATCCTCATATTCCCTGTAACCACAATATAAAGACTTCATTCTTGATATCTGGCCAAGACCTCAGCTTAAATAACAGTGACCTTTTCCACCATATATGAAAACATATAGGATATAATGCCTAATATCATGCAACACAATATGGCACTAATGAATTAAATATTCGAAAAAAGAGAATTAATTAAATAGTTCATGGTTACAGTGTTAAACTCTGCTAAAATATGTTTGTAGAAATGATTTTGTCTCCAATTTTGAATGCTAGTATATAAGGGATTTTTTATCACATTATATTACTTTGATATATATGTATTTTTCTTTATTTATTTTAGTCTTTTAGCTTTATTTTTTATTACTATTATTTTGGGCTTTCATCTTTCCCTGGTTGCGTGTCACTGCACAGCAACCTATTAGTAGAATATTACCTCTTTGACTGTCATTAAACCACTTTCCGCCCATATAACGTACTTATACGGTGGAAAGGTGATGCTGCGCCAGATCACATACCTAGTATATGATCTGACACTTACAGGTCTGGGGTGTGCATGCACCCTGCCAGTGACCCGCACCCACTGTGATTATATATGGACTCGTCTGGCGGCTTTCACCAATCATCCAGCACAGAGGCAGATAGGCGATCTGCCTATGTAAACAAAGCAGATCACAATTCTCTCAGTAGGGAAGGCATGGATCCTGTGTTCCTGAAAAGAAGCAACATGAATCATGTCTTCTCCTAGAAAAAACACCACCTACAGTGCACAAATACACTAGCTGGGAATGCAGTTAACCCCTTGATCACCCCGTATGTGACAGTGCATATTTATGGCACTGATCACTGTATTAGGCCTCGTACACACGACCGAGGAACTCGTCGGAAAAGACACATAATTTTCCTCAACGAGTTCCTTGTTAAGCTTGTCGAGAAACTTGACAAGCTGTCTTTGCGTACACACAGTCAAGACCAAATCTCCTTGCTCTCAAAAGAGGTGACGTACAACACATAGACGGCAGGGGAAGTTTGATTCCACTGGCACAACCCTTGGGGCTGCTTTTGCTAATCTCATGTTACTGCGTGTTAAGTAAAAGTTTGGTGAGAGACAATTTGCACTTTTCAGTCTGTTACAGCGTGACAAATGTGCTATCTCCATTACAAACGCTACTTTTACCGAAGGTGCGCTCCCGTCTCATACTTTATTCTGAGCATGCGCAGGTTTCTAAGCATACACACAAATGTGTTTCTCATCAAAAACCAGCCCGACGGGGAACACAACAAGGAAATTGAGACTCCCGACGAGGAAAAAGAGAACATGTCTTTCCTTGTCGAGTTCCACGTCATTTTTTCCGATGAAAAGCATACACATGATCATTTTCCTCGGCAAAAAAGCTCTGCCACCAAGTTCCTTGATGGATTCTGTACCACGTGGGTACCCGGAGCATTATGGGACTGTGACGTCGTAGGAGGCCTATATAAACCGGCATTACAGCAGGAGGAAGCGTTGCGTCAACATCTGAAGAAAAGAAGAAACGAAGACGGCGGAAGGTGGCAAAGAAGAGCGGGCTTCCCCACCACTAGTAATTGAGATAAAATGAAGATAGCGGCAGCCAGCCCTGAAGAAGAAGGCACCGGAGAGCGAGCGGGAGAAGAACCGGTGAGCGCCGAGATGATGTACCCCATACTCATTCACATAGGGTGGGGGGCCGGTATCTAGGGGCCCCCTTATTAAAGGGGGCTTCCAGATTCCGATAAGCCCCCCCCCACAGACCCCGACAACCAACGGCCAGGGTTGTCGGGAAGAGGCCCTGTCCTTATCAAAATGGGGACAGGGTGCTTTGGGGTGGGGGGGGGCGAACTGCGCCCCCATGCCCCAGAGCACCCAACCCCCCATGTTGAGGGCATGCAGCCTGGTATGGCTCGGGGGGGCACTCGCTCATTCCCACTCCTTTCTTGACTGGCCGGGCAGCACGCTTTGGATACGGGTCTGGTATGTATTGTGGGGGGACCCCCACGCAGTTTTTTCGGCATAGGGGGTTCTCCTTACAACCCATACCAGACCTAAGGGCCTGGTATACCCCTGGGGGGGAACCCATGCCGTTTTTTTATTTAAAATTTGGCGTGGAGTTCCCCCTCATGATTCATACCAAACACCGTGAATAGAATTGGCGGGACTCCAAGTCGGATCCCTGTCGCTTCTATGACGGCTTTTTCCCCATTGCGGCGAGCCGGAAAAGGGAGTGAGATTGACACAATATTGCGGTCACCCACTGTATATGAGAGTCTTGCTATAAGTCACTGATGGATGCCATTACTAGTAAATACATAAAAATATTCCATAGTTTGTAGACACTAAACTTTGCGCAAACCATTTAATATACGCTCATTTTTTTATTTTATTTTTTAACCAAGAATATGTAGCAGAGTACATATTTTTTTTTATTATTGAATATGTTTAATAGCAGAAAGTAAAATAGATTTTTTTTTTAAATTGTCTTTTTTTGTTTATAGTGCAAAAAAATTTAATAAAACGCAGCAGTGGTCAAAAACCACAAAGGGAAGCTCTATTTGTGGGGAAAAAAAAACATACATTTTATTTGGATACAATAACATGACTGTGCAATTGTCAGTTAAAATAATGCAGTGCCGTATCACAAAAAAAATGCTGACCATGAAGGGGGGTAAATCTTCCAGAGGTCAACTGGCAACACATTGTAAATATTAGGTATGCTAAAATATTATGTTTGGCTTAACTCTGAGAGGTCAAGGACTATTTAACGATGGCAGAGAAATTGAAAGTATTTTCACTGAACGTTAATATAATGGCAATCATTATTCTGGTTATATGGATAGCAAGTTGTACAACCACAAGTGCACTATTGGTATGTGGAATAATTATGTGCAGAAATCTTACATGTTCACAAATGAAAACATATTATGCAAGCCTAGCAATCGCCCAGATGTAAGCCATGTGGTTTACCACTTTGGGGATGTGTACTATTGATAAATGTGATCCTTTTACTTTTGATCTGACTTGCATGGGACAACAAATATGTCTTCAAGTTAGTCTAATTGTAAACTTTATTATAACCCCCAATAACGCAACCGTTTTTTTATAGCCCTCCAGAGTAAGGATGGTCCCAGTGCCTGTAATCTTCCTCCAGAAAAGCAAATCAAGTAGATAAATATCTTCATAAAGAATTTCAGAAGCTAGGCTTGCTATGTCATAACTCAGCAGCTTGACACTGCCTCGTTCAGCTGCCAAGCTAAATATGCACCTGCAAAAGACCCAAAGGACATTGCTGGTGAGTGCTTGCATGACAATCAACGAGTGTGGAAACCTGTCAGATGTTAGCGTGCTCCAATGAGTTGGAACATTACTTCCAAAAGACAGAAGTTTTGCATATTAAGAATTTTTACTCCAGCCTGCTCAACAAGTCAGCAAGGATGATGTATATTGGAGTCAATGCAGATTGCTCATTTTTAACACACTTCTTTTAACGTCTGGTACTTCTTTCTGAATGTAGTGAAGGATGACTTTCACAGCAGGTGTAAAACAGCTCATTCAAAATGTTGATATGACAGTATTTTGTTGCACTCCTAAATTTTTTACGGGTGAGGTTTACCATGGCATGATATATAAATATAATGTTGTTTAGTCGATGCATATGTATTAATAACCATATTTAGGGCTACAGTGACTTCACAAAAAAATAATTCTACAGTTGTAATTTTATTAATAACATTTATACTATACATTAAACAGTCCATTAAACCTGTAAGAGGATAGGCGAAGACAGATTAATGTTTAAAGCTAAACCATGGAATTATGAAGGATTCCCATTGTTCCATTCAATTTTTAATTCAATATTTACTATAATAGAACTGCAATGGTTCTTATTGATTAAATGAAGCAATTAACTCCTTGTGTGGGTAATCAACCAATGATTTTTTTTTTCTATGAACTCAGTGTCTAGTTATTGGTGCAGTGGTAAGTTGCACCAGTGCTAAATAGCTTACTGGCAGGTATCAGCATGGTGGGACCACAAATGCTTATGTCTTGGAAGGAGACCATTCATGTTTCTATATTGTAATAAAAGATAAACAATGAAAATCATAACCAATACTCCTGCTGTATGTTACAGAGGACATGTCGGTAAACAAAATGAAAATATTTGAAACTGAAAACATTGGTCTATACCACACCAGTGTTTTGTAATCATCATCAATCTCTCTGGATGATATTTTGGAGCTTTATAAACAGGCATCATTTATCTGAAATATGCTATGACCCACCAAAGAGCCAGAATAAGCATATTGAAAAGCCAACATTTTACTGATCTTTATAAAAAAATTAGGGCTGTTATTGATTAAAATGTTCATGTTCGATTAATCGATTTTTTAAAATTGATTAATCGACTAATTTTGATTAATTATAACACACATACAGATCCAACTACATTTAGCTGATCTCCTTGCAGGATGATTCCCAGTGCAGCTACCAACCACTGGAAAAATGGATAGCAGGGTACAAAAAACACACAAAGGCAGCGCTCGATGGGAATAGCATTAAAACTTTTATAGTCTTCAAGTAGGTAACAAAATAAATATTGCACTGGAGATAAAATCGATGTAGCTACATAAACTGTAAAAATGGTGTGAGTAATACCAAACGTTAGCAAAAGCAGTCCTAAAAACATATAGCTAAGTATGATACTGGTATAAAAATGTGTACAACGATACCACTGCTGAATCCAGATGAGGAGAAGTTAACATCAGTCTGTCGGCATGTAGATGTCCCGTGAAGGGAACTATTACAACTCCCAGTGGATGGCTGTAGAATTCCAGGTTGATAGAGGGAAGTAATAGAGGGAAGTGTAACAGCCCTTGCGTGTGGCAGATAGCAAGGTCCCGCCGGCATGCAGATGTGAAGGCACAGCAAAAGAGCCCTTCAGGTGGACACGGCAAGCCCCGCTGGTGTCCGTGACATCATTGGATCTCTGACAGAACTCCCTGAAGACCCGGAATCCGGCAGAGAGGTGAGTACCGATCAAAATAATTTCGATCGATCCAAAAAAATCATTGATTAATCAAGGAATTATTAGTTCATTAAACATTTAAATAAATAAGCTAAATAAACATTTTAAATATGTATTTGTGAGCAATTGTCTACCATTCAGTCATGTGACTTATATTCCTCCATGTTGCATAGCCAGACAGATGACACCTCTGGTTCCTGGCTCAGATTTACAGTTTCCCATTCCACCTTTCTACTCCTTGAACTATTTATGAGTGTTATCATACAGCTGGTTAATTATCCAGTGTAAAATAAGGTGACTTTGGAAGCTGAAGGTCTCAAATTAGAAATAAAAAATGTCACTTACCTGAATAGTACTTGTCTATAACCTGCCATAAAACCAGATGAAAAGAATTGCAAAGCTTTCAGTAGATAAAGCAGCTCATCTATACTTATTTATTTTATTATTGTATTTCAAGTGTTTTTTTTTCTTTGCCGGGAGTTCAACTTTAGAGCCGGTTCACACAGGGACGGCACGACTTCAGGAGCGACTCGGCATGGTGATCTCAAGACGACTTAAGAGGTGACTTGCAAAATTACTTTTGTATTGAAGTCAACGCAAGTCGCCCCCAAAGTCGTACAAGAACCTTTTTCTAAGTCGGAGCGACTTGCATCGCTCCTATTAGAATGGTTCTACTAAATAGAGCGGAGCACGACTTGTCAGGCAGCTGAGTCGCCTGACGAGTCGCCCCTGTGTGAACCAGCTCTAATTCCTGATTTAAACATAAATATTAATAAAGGAAAACATAAAGAACCCTCAATTTAATGCAAATGTCTGACCATAATTTGCATATGTTTCACTAACTGTTAGCTAAGACCCTAAAATATGTAACAGTTATTAAAAAAAAGCTGAATGAAAAATAGCATTTCCTATTAAAAAAAAAAAAAACCTTACCATACCATTTACTTCATCATCCATTAAAGACTCCGACCAGATAACATAAATAGTAAGAATAGCAATTGCTTTTTGTTGAATACAAATAAGGCGATAAGCAATCTGCCTCTTCTGACTGAACGGTTCAGATTAATAAGCGGTAGTATTTAGATACTACTTCAAATGCTTTACCAGTACCAGACACTGTTTAAATAATGATTAAATCATTTATGAGAGAAAATTGCAATCTAAAACAAATGAAATATATTTTTAATACATCACTTTAGCATTACTCGGTTCAATTATTCCACTTTGTGTTTAGAATTTGGGTGTTCTTTTGTGAAAGATTCAAATGAGTTTTAATATTAAGCAATTCAGTGGAAATTGTAGTTAAGCAAAAGGCTAATTTGTTTTGTGTTTTTGATTGCTTTTCAAGATATTTTAAATGCATTTTTTTGTCAAGTCTATGCACTAAAGTTTAATGACTTCCAAGGTCAATGTTCTGTATCATAGAAGTTCTATGTCTGTGATTTATTTTTTAACCCTTGATTTGCAACAGATTAGGAGGACAAAGGTTACATCTTTGTATTTTGTGTATCTATTTATATAGTAGTGACTCTTTGTGCAACAGTTTGTTTGAAACAAATGTATAAATATTAGATACTGTATTACCTAGAAGGTAACTATATATACGAATAGAACTGACCTCATTAAAAAAATTGTATTCTGTATAATGTATTTGGTAATATGTGATATTTTAGTATAATGTATATTTCTCTGGCTCTTGATCCAAACATTTGAAGTATTTTCCAGAATGTTTATATGTGTCACCCAAAGTGGTGCAGAAAGTTTATACGTGTCACCCAAAGTGGTGCAGAAAGTTTATACGTGTCACCCAAAGTGGTGCTGCCCATGGCCTAAGACTTAGGCCCTGTACACAAGATCAGACATGTCTGATGAGATTTGTCCGATGGATCGTTTTCATCAGACAACTCTGAACTTGTCTGATGGTCTGATGTGCGTACAGACCAGAACGCGGTGACGTAGAACACAACGATGTGATGAAAAAACAAAGTTCAATGCTTCCAAGCATGCGTCGACTTGATTCTGAGCATGCACAGGTTTTTGGTCCGATGCTTTTGTGTACTAACCATTGAACCTGTCCGACGGACAGGTTTCCATCGGACAGGTTTTAAAGCATGTTTTAAAACTTTTTTTTCCAACGGACAACGATCTGATGGGCCGTACACACCATCGAACTGGTCCGATCGTGTGAACGCGGCCTTACATGAAAGGAAACCAGAGCTCTGAAAGAATATCAGAGCACAACCATATCATTTCTAGAGATTTATTGAGCTTAGCTATTGCTGATGATTGGTGTGTGATGGAGTTTTACTGGCTAGAAAATCCTTTATAACAAACAGAAATAAATTCGTTGGCTGGTTTTATTAATGTCCATAATACATATCTGATGTTTTTTCACTTTTCTCCAACTAATTAAATCCATCTGATATAGGTAGAAAAGATGGATACATATCCTGCATGTACAGGATATGTATATGTGTTTTTTTGTTCTTGATTTTATAAATGTTTTGAATCTCTGATTAATCCACATGAACTAGCACGATGTAAATGCTGTGCCTCATAGTGGGTTATTTACAAAAGGCAAATCCACTTTGCACTACAAGTGCAAACAACAAGTGCAAAGTACACTTGAAATTGCACTGAAAGTGCACTTGGAAGAGCAGTCACTGTAAATCTGAGGGGTAGATCTGAAATTAGGGGAAGCTCTGCTGATTTTATCATCCAATCATGTGCAAGTGAAAAATATGTTTTTTTATTATCCTTGCATACCCCCCTCGGATCTACAGCGACTGCACTTCCAAGTGCATGTTCAGTGCACTTTGCACTTGTAGTTTGCACATGTAGTGCAAAGCGGATTTGCCTTTCATAAATAACCCCCTCAATCTCTGTCGGTATGTGGCGTAATTTAAAGGTTTTGCTTTTGAGATTTGTGTCTTGTAGAATGACGGTGCCATCTTGTTGGTTACTAGAGGTTGTTTACTCTGACTTTATATTGTTTTAATTTCCTGCCTGTTAAAACAAGGCTAGGGACGAATACTTGTGAACGATGTGCACTATAGTCCTTTGCTGATGAGTAGGGTTGAGCGAACCCAAACTGTAAAGTTCAGGTTCGTACCGAACTTTGTTTTTTTTTGGACCCGAACCCTAACCCCAAAAATTTGCTGAAAGTTTGGGTTTGGCGTTCGGCTATGTAACGGCGTGCTGCAGGCCAGGCAATCCTAATTTCTTTTACTTGTGTGACCTCAAAGCCATCATAGCCATGCCTACTAATGGCATGGCTGTGATTGGCCAGTGCAGCATGTGACCAAGCATGTGACCCAGCCTCTATATAAGCTAGAGGCACACAGCACAGCTCGTCACTCTGCTTTAGCTAGGGTAGGGACAGACTGCAGCTGCTCTCAGGGACAGATTTAAATAGGATTTTTCTGCTTCAGAAATCGAATTACAATACTCAGTGATCGATCTACATAGCATTAGCTACGTTAGGGAAAGGTTCCTGATTGTGCTTATAGGGAGAGTATTAGTTAGGAGTCAGTCCTACTTCACAAATCCAAATGCAGCAGCACTGCATATGTTCCTGTCAGATACTCTGCATATTGCACCAGCAATGCATATGTTCCTGTGAGATACTCTGCATATTACACCAGAACTGCATATGTTCCTGTGAGATACTCTGCATATTGCACCAGCAATGCATATGTTCCTGTGAGATACTCTGCATACTACACCAGCACTGCATATGTCCCTGTCAGATATTCTGCATATTGTACCAGCACTGCATATGTTCCTGTCAGATACTCTGAATATTGCACCAGCAATGCATATGTTCCTGTGAGATACTCTGCATATTGCACCAGCACTGCATGTGTTTCTGTAACATACTCTGCATTAGTTACTGTAGGGAAAGGTTCCTGATTGTGCGTATAGGGAGAGAATTAGGAGTCAGTCCTACTTCACAAATCTAATTGCACCAGAATAGTGTCCCATCATTGGTATTATTGGCAGGAATAGTGTATCATCATTGGTATCATTGGCAGGAATAGTGCCCTATCATTAGTGTCAGTGGGAGAAATAGTGCCGCATCATTGGTATCAGTGGGAGGAATAGTGTCCCATCATTGGTATCATTGGCAGGAATAGTGTCCCATCATTGGTATCATTGGCAGGAATAGTGTCCCATCATTTGTGTCAGTGGGAGAAATAGTGTCCCATCATTGGTATCAGTGGGAGGAATAATGTCCCATCATTGGTATCATTGGCAGGAATAGTGTCCTATCATTAGTGCCAGTGGGATAAATAGTGCCACATCATTGGTATCAGTGGGAGGAATAGTGTCCCATCATTGGTATCATTGGCAGGAATAGTGTCCCATCATTAGTGTCAGTGGGAGAAATAGTGCCGCATCATTGGTATCAGTGGGAGGAATAGTCTCCCATCATTGGTATCATTGGGAGGAATAGTGTCCCATCATTTGTGTCAGTGGGAGAAATAGTACCCCATCATTGGTATCATTGGGAGGAACTGTGCCCCATCATTTGTGTCAGTGGGAGAAATAGTGCCCCATCATTGGTATTAGTAGGAGGAATAGTGTCTCATCATTGGGGAAGGTTCCTGCTTGTCAAGATTATTTATTTTTATTTTTATGTAATTTTAAGTTATTTCCCTATCCACATTTGATTGCAGAGTACTTGCCATGCCCTTACCAACATTTTGCTGCCATTTGCAGCCCTCAAGCCCTTTCCCTTAGTTTTTTAGAGACATTTTAGTAGTCAAAAAGTTCGGTCCCCATTGACTTCAATGGGGTTCGGGTTCAGGTTCGGGTCAAGTTCGGGTCCCGAACCTGGACTTTTTTCCGAAGTTCGGCAGAACCCGCCGAACCCGAACATCCAGGTGTCCACTCAACTCTACTGGTGAGGAGGCTATGTTCGAGCTATCCCCTGTATTTTGTGTCTCACTAGCGGCGGCGCCATTTTAAAGGTTATTAAAGACCGCTTATTCCGGTTTCTTGTCACTTCCGCTTCCGGTTTAGCCATAACGAGGCTTGAGATCCATGCGGCGGTGCCGTCTTGACCGAAACCGGAAGTGACTTTAGAGATGGAAAGTGTGTCAGATGGAGCTGCTTTTCATTGAAGAACACCTTTTATCTATAAATAGACAGTAATTACAGTGGTTCAGCACCCCAGGTGATGCCTTATGAGGCAAAACACGTTGGGTTGCCATGCTGATCCCACTGTTACTGTCCTTTTTTACAAGCGCTGTTATACTATGAAACAAATGATTGTATTTCCTCTGTTTACATATTAAATATTAATTTATTCTTTACGGAATTACACTATGTGCCTTCCTTCATCTTCTGTTTATTTGAATGGTTGGGCTGAGTGCCAGTTCTGATTACATCTATTGATATCCATCGTCTTTCTGGAGCCTGGATGATCCCAGGTACATTACATCACAAAGCCAGATTGACTGATTAGGTGTACACCTACTTGAGTTCAATCTCTCTGGTAAGCGACTGGTGCTATTGGTGGTGGATCTCCTATCAACTTGTATCATTATGATGCACATATATGGTTCAATTGATTGTCACCAATTATTGGAATTTATACATTTAATTCCTTTTACTTTTAAGGACTTTTTGTGATTCACATTTTCACTTATGGACAATTTCTTATGTTTTGTATATTGAGTTTATGTCACGAGTTTACTCAATTATTTTCACATAATAATTTTAGAAATAAGCTAAAATCAATTACTGTATTTATTGGCGTATAATCCTCACTTTTTTACCCTGAAAATAGAGGGTAAACTGTGCCTGCGTGTTATACACAGGGGGCTGTGGAAAGTTTTTTTTTTCTGAAACTTCTATCTTAAAGTTAGGGTGCTTGTTATACGCCTGTGCGTGTTGTATCTGTTAGCGCTGCACTTTGTCTACATTTTTAGATATAGGTAGAAAAGCTTAGCTAAAGATAAAAATGTTTTGAACACATTTCTAAAAAATAATTCTCCATTACATACACATAAAATATTTAGTCCTTTACCCATTAAGCTTTTGGTTTAGTTTCTTTTTTTGAAATCCTGTTTTATTTAGTTTTGAAAGCCTATAGTACAATTACATCAATACAAAAAAACAAATAAAACACAACAATACTACACCTAGGAAGGCAGCAATAAGGCTCCATTCACACCTAGGCGTTTTGTCGCCCTACACCCGACGCTGTAGCAGCCTGAAATACGCTGGAGGGGCAAATTTACATTGTCGGCTATGGAGATGGTTCACATCTCTACGCCGAATGCCAAAACGCCATACGCCTGAAGCTCAAAACAAGTCCCGGACCCTTTTTTTCAGGCGTCTTCGGCGTTCGGGCATAGCCGACAATGCGAAAATCACCCCTCCAGCGAAAAACAAGGAGCGACTTGTCGCCGCAAATCGCGGGGACAAAACGCTGATTTCATGTCGCCGCAATACGCCGCATACCTCCTACGCCTAGCTGTGAAATAGCAGACTCCCCTTAGCCAGACCATGGGATGCAATAAATAATGGGATACGGTGTATCCCAGGTAACGACATCCAAACAAAAAAATGACATGAATGCCCTGAAGTGTTCATGGGCATAGATGCCATAGATAGTTAAATAGATGCTCATGATTTAGGGCACTTGTACATTTTCCTTAACAGGTTTTGTCTTGCATTGACACATGTAGTGAATGGGTCCTTAATGAGCTTCAACACATGACAAATTTTACCTGCACTATTTTTTCTCAGTGCATGAATTACAAGACACAGCAAACTCACATCAATAGACTGTGGTGCCCTGAATGACAGGTGTATTTATGTACCTGTATATGTGCATTGAGGTGCCATTAAGAACAAATCCCTCACTGCCTTAATGTGCATGAAAATTTGCATTATCATGCCCCCCCCCAAGTTTGAAGGTACACTGAAGCACCTTACCTGTAAAAGTTAAACTAAATTGCCCATTTATCTTTGTAAATTGATTACAATGTGGACATACCTGTTATGTTCATGCTATAAAGGTATTGGCTCTGCTTACTTTATGCTGCTATTTACGCTCAACATTTAGAGAATGTATGTTAAAACAACCCAATTCCAGCAGAAATTCTTGCTTGACAATCAAGTGATTTGTGGTATCAGTAACATATCTACTTTCCAGCCATAAATGAAATGCAAAACTGTCTTTTCAAACTCAGGCCTCGTACACATAACCATTTTCCTTGACAAAATCCACCAAGAAAAATGCTGGCAGAGCTTTTTTGCCAAGGAAAACGGTCGTGTGTATGTTTTTCGTCGAGAAAACTGTATCTCGACGAGAAAAAAAGAGAACATGTTCTCTTTTTTTCTCATTGGGAGTCTCTATTTCCTCATCGTGTTTCTCGTTACGCTGGTTTACGACGAGAAACATATTCGTGTGTATGCTTAGAAATGCGCACATGCTCAGAATATAGTATGAGTCGGGAGCGCACCTTCGGTAAAAGTAGCGTTCGTAATGGAGATAGCACATTCGTCACACTGTAACAGACTAAAAAGCGTGAATCGTCTCTCACCAAACTTTTACTTAACACGCAGTAACATGAAATTAGAAAAAGCAGCCCCAAGGGTGGCACCAGTGGAATCAAACTTCCCCTTTATAGTGCCATCGTACGTGTTGTACGTCACTGCGTTTGAGAATGATGAGATTTTGTCTTGACAGTGTGTATGCAAAGAAAGCTTGACAAGATTCTCGACAAGCCTGACAAGAAACTCATCGAGGAAAATGACGTTTCATTTACGATGAGATTCTCGGTCGTGTGTACGAGGCCTTGGACATTCATATTATCTGAGGCACTTAAATATGGCAGCTCTACAGTTTACAGCAAACTGGCCAAAGGTACACAATAGCACTAGCAATTCTGGTGTGTAGCTATTTATGTATATTTTACCATGGACGGTTAACATCATTAATTAATAATTTGTTTGTGAATCATTAAATTATAATGCTTAGATATTAACTAACATGCCACATATATGTATGATTAACCTGCTGCATTATAAGTAAACAGCAACAAAACCATGGTCATAACCTGCAAACAAGGCTTTTACAACCATCAAAAAAGCTAACGTGGGCAATGCAGACAAGTCACTGCCCTGTAGATGACCTGTGTTAGTGCCGACAGAGCAAGGTCAAGCACACACGGACTGGGGCTTTCTCATATATTTTTCCATTGTAAAATGTGCTTATTTAATAGCCAAACAGTGTTAAAATGTATTTCAGAATTGTACATACACAGAGATAATGTTCTAAAATGATTTAATGTACACGTATACTGCAGTTATTCAAAGGAATATCAATATAATTATATCCAAAACATCTACTGAACTGCAAAAAAAAACAAAAAAACATTGTACTACAATATATTTCTGTAATGTGAAAACATTTAAAGGATAAAGTAGCAATTGTATTGATACTTACATATTTATTTCACTCCCACTTTCTGTACACTAAATAACACATTCTAAAAAAAAGTAGTGAGGGAGTCAATGTAATCTTTTGCATAAAAAATAAAGGATCTATTATAAACATTATTTTACTTCTTAAAACCAACTAAGATGCAAAATGGCCTTTCATTCTATCAATAGCTTTTACTTATAAAAGTTTGGGTGAATGGTGCTTTTTATCAACTGCGTAATGCTTCTTAAGCCCTGTACACGCGATCGGTTTGTCTGCTTAAAACTGACCAATGGACTGTGTGTGTTGGCCCCATCGGTTTTATTTCCATCGGTGTAAAAAAATAGAACATGTTTTAAATTTTTCCTATGGATAAAAAAACGGTAGAAAAATTTGATTGTCTGTATGGAACTCCATCGGTCAAAAATCCATGCATGCTCAGAATCAAGTCGACGCATGCTTGGAAGCATTGGACTTCATTTTTTTTTCTGCTCATCATAGTGTTGTACATCACTGCGTTTGGAGATGATCGGATTTTTGACTGATGGTGTGTAGGCAAGACTGATTAAAGTCAGCTTCATCGGATATCGAACGAAAAAAACCATCGGATTAGATTCCATCAGATATCCGATCGTGTGTACAGGGCTTTATTCTTACGTTTTTTTGTTTGTATTTTTAATGTATGTTTCTTCAGTAATATGATAAAAGGTAAAGATTCTTAAAATAAAGAAACGTATATTTGTAACCATAGGCAAATAAGTAAGGCAACATAATTAACTGATGTATGCATGTCTTGCTCTCTTTATTCAAGCAAGAAGCTTGCTCAAAACTGACATATGCTCTATTAAGTTTGGATGGTGTTAACTTTGTTTGGAACACATTCAAACTAACATGATTAAATGTAATTACTGTTATAAAGTGTATAACAGATGTCAGATTGTTTTAGTCTTTCAGAATTTAGCACTATTTGTTGGCAGGGTAAACTATTACTTTGTTTCTTTTTTTATGCATTTCTTTATTTTGGCCTTACTTTTAAAACAGTTGGGCCACCCTTCATAGGCTTTTTACATTTGGCTTTCAACTGCTTAAAAAGGACCATAGTGTACACTGGGGGTCTCCGAGTCTTCCACAAAAAGTGCCAGTTCAGTGTCCACTGATTTTTGGTTCACTTATATCTTTATATTTACTGGGTGTCTGTGTTTGTACAGATTTTGTTTCATTGTAAAATAAATCTCACTTAAAACATGCCGTCTGGTCCCAGTCTCCTGTAGCCACATCTATCTGGCATTTTCTGCTGCAGAATCCTGACACTGGTGAACCTTTTGCCAAAACGTAGCTCTGTAGCAGAGCTACCAGTACCAATGACACTTTGGGGGCGGAAATGCTGTAAGATCACCTATCTAAATCAGCAGTTCCCAACTCCTGTCCTCACGACCCACTAACAGGCCACGTTTACAAGATAACTGAAAAATATAACAGGTGATATGATGTGCTGCTCATTGATTGCATTATTCTAATGTATATCTTCCCAAGGTAAACATAAAATCTGGCTTGTTAGTGGGTCCCGAGGACAGGAGTTGAGAACCACTGATCTAAATAATAGCATCTTACAAATAAAATAGGTATGCAACACAAATGATTGGCTCCAAGTGCTGCCTTTCAAATGTAAAATTGTATTATTTGGACAGGTTTAACCACTTGCCTACTGTCCACCTACACCCCCTTCCTGCCCAGACAAAATGTTAGCTTCCGGCACTGCGTCACTTTAACTGACAATTGCGCGGTCGTGAGACGTGGCTCCCAAACAAAATTGCCGTCCTTTTTTCCCCACAAATAGAGCTTCCTTTTGGTGGTATTTAATCGCCCGTGCGGTTTTTATTTTTTGCGCTATAAACAAAAAAAAGCAACAATTTTGAAAAAATACACAATATTTTTTGCTTTTTGCTATACTAAATATCCCATTTAAAAAAAAAAATAATAATTTTTTAGCTCAGTTTAGGCCGATACGTACTCTTCTACATATTTTTGGTAAAAAAATGTAAAAAATAAAATCGCAATAACCGTATAGTGACTGGTTTGCGCAAAAGTTATATTGCCTACAAAATAGGGGACATAATTATGATTTTTTTTATTTATTTTTTTACTAGGAATGGCGGCGATCTGCAATTTTTTTCTCGGGACTGGGACATTATAGCAGACACATCGGACACTTTTGACACATTTTTGGGACCATATACATTTATACAGTGAACAATGCTATAAATATGCATTGATAACTGTATAAATGTAACTGGCAGGGAAGGGGTTAACCACTAGGGGGCGGGGAAGGGGTTAAATGTTTCTCCTAGTTTGTGTTCTAACTGTGGGGGGAGGGGGGGTGACTGGGGGAGGTGACCGACTGTGTCCCTATGTACAAGGGACACAATCGATCTCCTCTCTCCCTGACAGGGACGTGGAGCTCTGTGTTTACACACAGAGCTCCACGTCCCAGCTCAGTTACACGGCAATCGTGTGTGCCCGGCGGCCATCACGGCCGCCGGGCACACGCATGGGGGTCCCAGTGATGTGGCGGGTGCGCGCACGCGCGCGCCCCTAGCAGCTTTCTATGACTGCACGTCATATGACGTGCAGTCAGGACAATGAAGTTATCCGCCCGCCGTCATATGACGGTGGACGGATGACAAGTGGTTAAATATAAATATATATATATATATATATATATATATATATATATACATACGTGTGTGTTTTTTTGTTTTAGGGATATTTAACTTACCCTTTGATGCCTAGAGGTCATTGATGCCTGGATGTGCAAAAAGGATCCATTTTGTTCCACTGTATAACAATTTTAATTAAAACAGAGAGTTTAGCTGCACACATTTTTTAAAAATACGCACTGCCCCATCAAGGCCCCTCTGCGTGATGCAGTTGCACATCCAATTTTTGAGAGTATCCATGCTACAGCACATATTGCAATGGATAACATAGGTTGTGTATGCCTGGAAGTAGCTTACTTGCCCTTAAATGTTCAGGGACAACGTAGAAGCCCAGCAAAACACAATGGTAATGAAGGCAAAAGTTTGCATCCAAAGAGGGAGCTGGCCCCTTCCAGGCACATATGGCCATAATTTATCCATTGTTTTATGGTTGTTTTTCTCAAGGTGGAGACTCTGATGCACACACGATTATTTTTTGGGTTGTAAAATACAAACATTTTCAGGCTCTAGAAAAAACAATGGGCCAGATTCAGGTACAAGTACATTTGCGCAGCGTATCCGAGATACGCTACGCAGCCGTATTTTACCAGGCTCTACAACAAATTCTGGTAGATTTTTGCCCGTACGATACGGCGGCGTAGTCTATTTAATAGACTACGCAGCGTAATCGAAATACGTGATTAGGGGGCGTGAAGCATTTAAATTAGGCGCGTTCCCACGGCGATCGAACTGCGCATGCTCCGCTCAGAAATTTCCCGCCGTGCATTGCGCGAAATAACGTTGATACGTCATTCGTTGTTTGAGTAGCGTCGTTTACGGACATTCCTATTCCCGGACGTTTTACGTCAAAAATAAAAAAAGTGCGGTGACGTACAACACGTATGATGGCATTATAAAGGGGAAGTTACATTCAGATGACGCCACCCATTTGGCTGCTTTTGCTGATTTTGTGTTAGTAAAAGATGATTTGTTACAGTGTGATGAATGTGCTTACTCCATTACGAACGGTAGTTTTACCAGAACGAGCGCTCCTGTTTCATAACTTGCTTCTGAGCATGTGTGGATTTTTCCCACACACAACCATTTTTTACAACCCGAAAAATGACAACATTAAAAATGTCGTGAAAAAATAGAGCATGTTCGAATTTTTTTTTGCCCGTTTTTCAGAACCCGTTAAATGCTCTGAAGCCCTCACACAATCGTTTTTAATGACATTAAAAAAAAAACTGTTGTGTGTACGCTGCATCAGAGATTGGGATATAGATGCATCAGTAAATGATATTTTCTTGAAAAATGTTAATACTCAAATAATTTTAAAAAAATATTTTTAGGGCTAAGTCCATTTTATATGTTGTACCATGTAATATGCTATACATATATTAAGCATATAAATGAAACATGATTAAAAAAACATTATACCAAAAACCCAAACCATGTTACCTGTCTACCCATATAACCACATCATCCAGGCCAACAATCCTTCATCCCCCACTGTTCTGTAGTGCAGTGGCACTTTTCTCCTCAGGTCTGTACTTCTGTACAGACTCAAGGCTTGGGGTAAAGTTTAAAAGGGTCTATGCATTGCACCCATTATGTACTGATAATGAGTTAAATGCTTTGACCAGCTCCATTGTAAAAAAAAACCACACTATGAGATCCATGCTGTTGCATTTGCTACAGTTTTGCAAAAAGTATTTTTGTTTACCACTGTATACCTCTATGTCATATCTTGTATGTCATTGTTAACTTTGTGGTCACATCTGAGCTGTCAGTGACAGCTGTCATTAGAAGTATTTAGCTGTGCTAAGTGTCAATTTGTTGTCTTGAAAGGGGTGAATGTTTATAAACATATCCCCAACATGATGCCCTGTTTATACAGATGGTGAATGAAAAGGAGTTAATGCATTTCTGCCTGTAATTCAGCTTTAAATCAGTATCCTTATGAAGCCAATGCATTGAAAAATACTGTTTGATATTATGTACAGGTAAATGTTGTTGTTTTTTTTTCTTGTGTTTTTTTTTTGTTTTCCATACATATGCACAACATGCACACAATAAAATCCTTGAATATCTGGATGGTATATAGAACCTGTCACAAGTATTTTTTAACCAGAATTCTCAAAGGTATCCCCCTGTTGTTAACCTTATCTGAAATATAGCAATTTTCTTGTCTATATGTGAAAGCGGTGTTTGCAAATTACTTTTATTAGGGCTGATGACAGACAGTTACATAATGCTTGGCATATGACTGTTGAATGTTTCATGTAAACCCCTGTACACACATGACCTTTTCCCTTACAAATAGGAAACTTGCTTAAGTTTTAATTTAAAATTGTATATGTTGCCAGTAAATACATGGAATTATACCAATGCCATGTTGTATGTTTTTGTTTTTGTTTTTTGTTACTCAGTTTTGAAGAAAATGCATTTTTTAGATTGCTAAAATTGGTTAAATAGTGCTGAAGAAAGTGTGATCTTGTTTATGGGGAGGGTCTAATGTGTTTTTGAAACTGGCAAGAAGAATTGCAAGTGTTCAGTGCTTGACCTTTGTTATTGGTGGGGTGTACCTGCCTTTTATTCTTATGTTCCCAAAGGGAGTTGACTTTATTGTTGTTGCTGACTGCTGAGAACAGTAAAAAATGCTTTTTTGTTTTGCTATTTTCCTTGGACTTAACAGAAAATACTTGAACTTTTCACATGTTTGAAACTTTTTCTCAATGCTAAGATCCCACTACTGTATATATACTTTATACATTGTCATAATATAATCTTGTTTTTGCAAGATCTGTCATTGCAGACTCACTGTTGTTCTGGGACAATTTTCTATTACTTGATGTGGAGTTTAACTTTATTTTTATTTTCTGAATAGTCAAATACATGTATGAAAATATAATTGAGCAGTTACAGATGAACAACTTTGTTTTTTTGTCTATAAAGTAAAAACACATATCAGTTCTAAATAGTCTAAAATCTGATCCCCTTTAAATAGACAACTTGGGGTTGATTTAATAAAGGTAAATAGACATTTATTTTGTTCATTTTGCAAAGCAAGTTGTACATCGCAGGGAAATTTGCCCCAGAGACTAGTGAATGAGGTGCAGCTCTGCTAACTTCCATCATTCAAGAGCATGCAAACAAAAATTATGTTTTATTTTATTATTTTCTTTGAACGTGATTGAGCACAACATTCCCCCTGCAAAGTGCAATTTCCTTAGTGTAAAGTTAACAGCCATTTTACTTTACTAAATCAACCCCAGTGTTTCATTTCTGATTACACCACATAAAATAATTTCATATGTTACATTTATCCACTACAAAGAGGTCAAGTTACGTAATTACTAAAATTGTTCTCAAGCTTTAACTCTATAAGGTAAACCTATTGTGCAGCATAATTAAAAAAAGACACAGGTATTGTTTTAGATTAGCATGTCACTTCTTTTCTATCTGTTAGACACTTATTCTTCTATCCAGATAAATGCAGATTCTAAAATGCAAAACAGCCATCACATTTTATGTGCTGACCTTATCAACACGTTAGAGTACTTGTTTCATCAGTCTGTCTTGGATATAAAATTACACATATTATTTCACATGCTGACAAGAGCAGCAAACAATATAACACATACCTCCCACTCCAGTAAAATTTTCAACATAAGTGCACTATGTGTTCCCTGAACAGCTGTAGGCATCCTTATACTATTAATTGCCTCGCCTTATACAGCACAAGCCGTTAAAAGGGAGTTCATGACAACAGCCTAAATATGAATGTCTATGACCACAATATGCATGTAATAAAATGAATAAAAGTGGAATAGGAGGCATGAACAAGGATCCATATCTCCTTTGCATATGTTTCTTTCAAAACACAAAAATTCACAACATATTTAAAAAGCACATATTTGTAATATTGATTAACACACAGGAAGGTATAACTTGTTTCTTCAAAATTACCTAAGAATTAGACATATGGGCCCACTTAACTTATGATAAAAAAAAACTTAGAAACAAATTTTGCAGATAGAGAACATATTTCACAATATAATACTCTAGGAAGTAGGTTAAAAGGAACTTGTGCTGTCTTGCATTTGCAAATGCTATGTGGCTGGCTTCCTACAGAATTTTCTTAACGACCCAGTCTGAATGAGTATGTATCAAGCAAAGGCAATTTCTGATCTGAATACTTCTAGGTCAGTGTCTCATAAAGTATTGAAGCCAGAGACAGCCAGGTAGCTAAAAGTTTCATAAGAAGGTCACCTATGGCAGTCTGCCTGTTTCTGCTATGTTTGCTCAAAAGAAACAGCCAAAATATTTATTTTGTGTATAATAAATAAAGAATCTTAGAAAAATACACCAACAAGTTTAATTGAAATGACACTGTCATTAACCAAACAGAATTCAATCAGACATGCCTGAAAGCGAATAATGATCTTTACCATTGCCCAGTAGCAGTGCGTCCATACAGGGCGCAGGAACGCCACCCCCTCTCTATCCTGCACCGCCACTGAATACAATACACACATTTATGCATTGCATGAATCTATGTATTGTTGCTGCTGCCCACTATTCAGATGGCCGGCCCCCTGGTTAGCACCGGCCATCTGAATAAAGGCAGCTGATTGGCTTTGAAAGTGCCTATCAGAGTCAGCGGCTCTGCTAGGCTTTCCGATTTACAGCCCTCAGGCTGTAATCGGCTTCCAAATAGTTAGCCAGGGGACGCACATGGGGTGCGTGTGCGTTCCCTGGCTAACACGGTAACCTGATTGGCTGAAGCGTCATTAAGGGCAGGAGAAGACATTGAGGGACTGTGGAAGGAGAATGGCTGACCCCAGAAAGGTAAGCAGGGGGACAATCTGACTGGCAGCATTTTACAGGGCACAGTGGGGACAATTGATGTGGGCATAGTGGGGACAATTGATGTGGGCACAGTGGGGATAATTGATGTGGGCACAGTGGCGACAATTGATGTGGGGACAGTGGTAACAATTGATTTGGGCACAGTGGTAATAATTGATTGCATGGCACAGTGGTTGCATTTGGTGGCACAGTGGCTGCGTTTAGCATGGCACCGTGGTGAAAATTGATGGGGACAGTGGTGACAATTGGTGGCACAGTGGCTGTGTTTGATGGCATGGCACAGTGGCTGCATTTGATGGCACAGTGGCTGCGTTTGGCATGGCACAGTGGAGACAATTGATAGCACAGTGGCAACAATTGATGGCACAGTGGCAACAATTGATGGCATGGCAGAGTGGCTGCATTTGATGGGAACAGTGGCTGCATTTGATGGCACAGTGGCTGCCTTTGATGGGCACAGTGGCTGCCTTTGATGGGCACAGTGAGGCTGCAATTGTCTTTTTTTTTTCCTGTTTGTTTGCGCCCCCCAAAAATTTTGAGCACCAGCCATTTCTGCCATTGCCCACACCACCAGAATGTTCCTTCATTCATGATAATTTCAACATTCAAAACCACTTTGAAAAGAGTACATTTCCCTGGTCTTCTGCAGATCTCACTGCTTTCTCCCATTGACCTATGTATCATAAAAGTATCCTGTTGTGACATGAAGGTTGATTGGGGGAACCAGTGAGTAAGTAGGGGGATAAGGAGACTGGCACTTGCATCTTTAATTGCCCTACAAAATGTGCCTGTTTGTGTAACAGTGCAAACATTGTTATGTGTTCCATCAGTTTCATTTTTTTTAAATCAACTTACCACTTACCTATTGTTGTAAAACTCTTCAGTGATGTTGAACATACAAAAAAAATGACACCAAAAATAAGTCTGATAATAAAATAAGTTGACAATGAATGTTATTTTTGTTCAGGATTAAGGTGTAATACTATATATAAAAATAAAGGTGTCTGAATGTATTGGTCACATAAAAAAATAGTTTAAAATTAAATTGTTTTATCTTAGCTGTAATATTTAACACCACAAGGACACTGCAAAAGTTCAAAGCCACTAAGTTCCTTGCAGTCTATCAAACTCTCCTTATGCAAGACTGTATCAGAGTTTTTTTTGTATTTGAGTACTACAATCCAAGGCTCTCTCCAAATTCCGCAGCACCAGTAATTACACGAGACAGCTACAAAACCTTTAGAACCACCTGCATCAGTAAACAACTGAAAATCCTCAGCGGAAATAAAACTGATTTGCCAAAAAGGAATTGCCATTATAAACTTTAAAAAAACTGATACCATATTATTAAATCTCCTAAAATGAGAGAATGGGGATATACAGTAAAGCCAGAGATGGTTAATGAAAGACACCTAGAATATATACCACCAACCAGTATTATTATGAAGGCAGAGGCTGATAACTATAACAAATATTGTAGTTATTTTAAGAGATCTTTCCTAGTTTCCTTGATTTAGTTATTTTTTTGGTCTGGCAGCCTTAATTCCACATCCTATGTATCAATATTGAAAATAGTTGGAAAGTGTTGTGATACTTATATTGATTTGCATTCAAACCAAATGACAGTCAAAAATAAAATATTTGCACATTTCCCAATATTAGTTCTCACAGTGATCTCAATATATTATTACATTAATCTTGGGTGACATCAGTACTGGAAGTAGTTTGTATTCCAATGCTGATAGCGTGCCAATTCCAATGCTCCAAACTCTTACCTGTTTGGACCCAAAGAGATCTTTCTGTAATGTGCCAGTATAGTGCACAATTACATGCAAGTGTTTTACATTTATTTTAATAAACTGATTGGTCTTTCAAATGAGCAATGAAGTCATTTATTTTACCTTTGAGCCTACGAAAATATTTTCCCCACCAGAGGAAACAGCAGCAAAGGAGGGATTAAGTCAGCAACCCGTAAAGGGGTTGTTAAAATCACTGATAGTGAAATGTGAATGATTTAAGAAGATTTGTGAAGTACACAATGACAATTTGGACTTTTATGATGCTTTAATTACTTTGACATCATTTATTTAATAATATTTCTAGATCACTGGAAGGACTAATTTTGGGAAAAGTGCACCAATTTTACTTGAATATCATTTGGTTTGAGTGCATAGTATAAGTAGTGCAACACTTATTTTCAACTATTATCAACTGTCTTTTGTGGAAAGTCACATGTAGGTGGTTTCAGAGGCCCAGATTCACAGAGCGATTACGCCTGCGCAACAGGAGATGCGCGTGCGTAAGTCTATATGTGCGCGTGCGTTTCGTTGCGCGGCATCCCCAGAACGAGATACGCAAAAAATCGTCTTTTTTTTGTCCCGCGTAATTTCGTTAGACTGGCGCATCCGTCCGCGCAAAAGTGCGATAGACACACCATTGATTTGCTAGTCAAATATGCTAATGAGGGACTTACGGGGATCCACAAAACAACGTTGGGGAAGCGCAGGCGACGCAGTGTGCGCAACAGCAAAATGTCCTGTCTAAAATTAGAGCTGATAAAAGCTGGTCTAAAAAAAGAAAAAAAGTCTACTTGTCAGATAAAGCAACACTGTTAGTGAGGAGTTCAGCAGTCACACGTGTTGCTCAACAATCTGTATGCCAACATGCCAGGGGCATCGTCGCACATAGCTATACTACTGACTTTAGATGAACAAAGAAGGAGGAGGGCACGGAGGATGGCACTAAGGAGGGCACGGGAGATGTTTTTTTTTATTTTTTATTTGCTTATATAAAATTTACAATTTAATCTAATCTAATACAATATTCTTATCTGATACAAGCTCCTCACTCTTCACTTGATATATCACACACGCATAGACATCTTTGGCATGAGTGATTCTGAGGTGTCTCGCATCTTCAGATTCACCCCTCATGCCATCATGGAATTACCACAACCTTGCAGGAGGACATCAGCAGCCCAACACATGGCACCACCCATGACACCCATGACAGCTACATATACAATCAGAGCCCCATCCCCACAGATTTCGAACAGAACATGTATGGGGACAGCTGGCTGGTTGGTGAGTGACATGGGTGGCAGGCATGACTATCCCCTCCCGTGATGCACACCTCACAAGTGGCACATGCATGACTAACATCCTCCTGTCTTTTCCCTTCAAGGTGACTCTGCATATGCACTGGGACCCCATCTCATGACCCCATCTCATGCCAGCTCACATTATGCATCTTTGCACGTTAAACACACACATTAATCATGGCACAATGAGAATGCATGCATGCACACCACTGTGGTCCCTAGCACACACACACCACATCGTCATCACATTGGATTGGCACCAGTCCACCATGCAGGACTTGTGAGCTGCAACGCCATGCCACGGCTCCAATTATGTCACTGTACATTCATACACCATTCACACAGACCTGGGGATCACTTCTCCACCACAAATGAGGGTGACACCCCTTTTCCCGCAGGAATATCACCCCCACATTCCAAAATCATACACAAACAGAACCAAAAAAATTAAATAAATGACGAGCAAAAAAAATAAATGCCCAGCAAAAATATAATTTAAACAAAATAACAACAAAGAAAACACATAAAAGACAAAAATCAGTCTGCAAAACAGTCCCCAAATATCTCAAAGACACGTCACAAACAAACAAAAGCACCTTGCTGTAGAGGGAGGGATACAAAGGGATGTACTTTTGCTAAGGAAGTGCATTTGTGTCTGTCTATTTATGCTGTCTGCGTAGTTCACAAAGTTGCCCTAGTCCATTTCCAATTTCACTGATTGCGCCGCTCCCGAGTTGTGAGCATGCGCACAGCAGAGCTGACCATGGTCTCCTTCAAGCGCGCATGCGCGAGCCGGCCGGCCCTTCATTTGCATGGGGTCACGGCTCATTTCAATGTAACACGCCCATGTCCTTCCCAATTTGTATTACTCCTCCTTACGCCTCTGGAAAAACGTTACGTATGCGCAATTTCCTGCGCAAAAGCTACGAGAATAGGGTGATTACGCGGCAAAATTGCGCAAGTCTAACGTAAAGGCGGTGCGCTACGCCGGTCCAATAATGCGCAGATGTACGTGAATCTGGGCCAGAGACTTCACATTTAGACTATTATATAAACATTGGAATTAGCACGGAGAAAGTAGCATGAGAGTACCTTCACTATTTAATACAATATATTAATATCTTGAAAAGAAAAAAAAAATCTGATGCCAGAGGGACCCCAAAATGATGACAAAAAAGGGCCATTGAAAAGAAAATCATTGACACAGTAAGCTAAAACACACTTTAACCACTTAAATACAGGGCACTCTAACCCCCTTCATGCCCAGGCCAATTTGCAGCTTTCAGCGCTGTCACACGTTTTTCATATTTTTTTACCCACAAATAAAGCCTTTTTTTGGGGATATTTGATCGCCACTGAATTGTTGATTTTTTGCGCTGCAAATAAAACAAGACCGAAACATTTAAAAAATAAGATAACAATTATTTGTTTCTGCTATAAACCCGCTATAAACCTTTTTTGGAAAAAAAAGTTTTCTCCTTCACTAATGGGCACTGATGAGGCAGCACTGATGGGCACTAATGAGGCGGGCACAGATGAGGAGGCACTGGTGGGCACTGATAGGCAGCACAGATATGCAGCACTAATAGGTGGCACTGATGGGCTTTCCTGATGGGCACTGATAAATGGCACTGATAGGCAGCACTGATGGGTTGCCAATGACAGACATTACTGATGGGCACTGACTGGCATTAATAATGGGAACTGATTGGCATCCTTTATGGGCACTCATTGGCAAATTACTTGGGTACAGGTGATAGGAATCACTGACTGGCAGTGCTGATGGGTGTGCACTGATAATCAAACAACATTTGCAGATGGTAAAGATTTATTTTTAAATTGTGGATAAACCTTAGGGACCTGGATTTTTTAAGGAACAACGCCAAAAGGGAAATATTCAAACATTTTCAAAAGGAGGACAAACAATCAAAAATACACCTTGTACTCCATCTCCAAATTTGTATTTGTAAATGTTTTCTCTGTCAATATGGTAGAAACTAACGACTGATTTTAAATTCTTAACTATTTACACTTCTTTTAAATATTGTAATCTTAAAGTCTTGGCTGGATCCATTTACAAGGAGCTAGGCCTTCTCCTTGTCTGGGTACAACACTAACTAATGCAGCACTGGTGTGCAGGCTATTTATCTACTAAACGGTATATTTTCATGTTGAAGTCTATCTACAATGACTATATTAAATGCATAATATACACCTTTTCTGAGCAAAGAGGGATTTGTGTTAGAAGGGGATTTCCTGAAAGATGCTGTAAAATAAGATTCAGCTAAACATCAACATTCGTCATAACTCAAATTAGGGTACACTGTCCTCTTTTTCCCAATTCTTTATCATCATAAAGCCATCTTAGACCTTCACAACTTTTGTTATCCTCCAGGATGATTTTTAGGTGTTGCGATAGGCTACTGCATGCTTCTTACCTATTACACCAGCAACAAGTCAAGTCATTTGGTCAGTTGTTAAAAGTCCTAACTTCCGGTCTATGCTGGTAATTCTCATACTTGTTCTCAATCTTATTTTCAGTTTTGAATATAAAATCATTAGAATAAGTTAATGATGATAATAAATCAACAATACAGTCTCCTTATTCAATGCCATAGATAAATACCCAGATGAGATATTTTACATGAAAAGCTTGTTTTGGACAATCTGTCAGCTAATAATATCTAACTTTCTCTTAGCTTCTTTAGGAAACATCTCAAAGTAATCTGTGATCCAATATCATTTAAATTTCTTATAACAGTGGCAGATTTTACTAGAGAAGAAACAACAGGTGTGGCAATGCTGGAAAAAACATAAGTAACAAAAACATTAGCAATAGACTGTGACCAGATGCTTTTGGCAGCTGGCTGACTAGATACTGAAGAGCTATATGCAATTATAGAGAGTTAATTTAGTAGGGTTGATAAGGACAAAAAAATTATATAAATCACCAGCAGTAGTGACATCACTGTCCTGCTGTGTTGTTGGGCCACTGATGGTCCTGGTATTATGACCTCAGAGCAAATAGATCATCTGTAGAAGTTGCATCTGAATGGGGAAAAGGTCTGGCCATTTCTCCTGACATGCTTGGTAGTACCTCCTCCAGAGCACCCATTACTTGGATCTTTCTCCTCGTCACCAATACCCTTCTTAATGAGGTGTTTCTTCTACAGCCTTGATGGGCGTTACACTAGGGTACTCTGGGGTGTGACACCGATAGACTTACCAATGGTCTTCCTGCTGATCTCCCCACGGATGCTGGACAGTTTTTAACTCCTTCTCCTGATAGACCTAATGACAGAGGAGTTTAAAGCTGAGGTCCACCCTAAAAAAGGCTCCAAAAAAAATTAAAATAAAAATTGAAAAAAAGTGAGGATGGCGGCACCGGGACACGGTCCAAAGGAAGGATCGGCCTCGGGGGCCGACATCGCAGGCACCCAGGATAGGTACATTTTCTTATTAAGTCAGCAGCTACAGTGTTTGTGGGTGGAACACCGCTTTAAGTCCTTCTGCAGCGAAGCTTTAAGGGGTCACTAAACAAAACATTTCATTTTTTTGCTGAAATTACTGTTTACAGGGTATAGAGACATAAAAGTTAACTGATTCCTTTTAAAAATGATTAAAAATAGATAAAAATCAATCATATAATGTGCCTGCAGTTTAGTTTCACTTTTAAACTGGTTTCATGTTTCTGTGAAGTAGAGAGACACACAGAACAAAAACAAACAAATCCAGGGCAGTGTTTTGTTTTTAAAATGAATCTCATTGGTTCTGATAAGTTTTAGACACACAGTAATGACATCTTGGACCACAGTGAAAAGCTGCCATGAGATTTTTCATAGGGAGCCAGACAAGCAGGAAGTGTGGAGATCAGAGCAGAATTACAGCAACTTCAAAGCAAAAACTAACAATGAGGACAAAAAAACAGGACTGCAGTACGCTCGAAAATCCGACAACAGACCATTGTCCACAGAAAATTTTAAAAACCTGCCATCAATCATTTGTCCATGGAAAAATCTGACAACAATTGTCCAATGGAACATACAAATGGTCTGATTTACCGCTAACAGCCTGTCATCAAACAATTCCCGTCGGAATATCCGATCATCCGATCCATCTATAAACACACCAAATGCAGTAAAACACTGGGGGGGAAAGGGGGGAAAAGATGAAGTCACAGTCCCATGGAGGTGGGCACAAATAAATTGTAATTTATTACCAGTGGTTACCTTTACAGAGGTTAAACCGTAACAGCTATTGCAGGTAAAGCTGAGTATGCTCTTTTTGCACATCCATCCCACTGTTGCATGTATTGTTCTTTAAAGCGGAGGTTCACCCTAAAAACATGTATATAACATTACACTTAGCATACTTCCAACATTTACAGTATGCTGTTTTTTTTTTTTTTTTGCTGTACATACCGTCTTATTGTTCTTTTCCACCCGACTTCCAAGTTCTCACTCCCACGGGAGTAGGCGTTCCTATGCAGAGGCTAAGTGTCATGTGGGACTTCGCCCAGATGATTGATGTCTTGAGAAAAAAGTCCCCCCTGCGGATAAGGCATGTCACGAGTTTCCGAAAATAGCCGAACTGCGAGTCGGCTCTATACAGCGCATGCGCAGTCAGCTCTACACGGCTTCTAGTCTGTGCGCAGGCCCCGTATAGAGCCAACTCAGTTCGGCTACTTTTGGAAACTCGTGACGCACCTTATCCGCTGGGGGGAAGTTTTTCTCACGACGTCAATCATCTGGGCGGAAACCCACATGACACTTAGCCTCTGCATAGGAACACCTACTCCTGCGGGAGTGAGAACCCAGAAGCCGGGTGGAAAAGAGCAATAAGACGGTATGTACAGCAAAAAACAAACAGCATACTGTAAATGTTGGAGGCATGCTAAGTGTAATGTTATATACATGTTTTTAGGGTGAACCTCCACTTTAAACAGTTGTGTAAAAGTTAGGCATAATTCATAGCATAATTATAAACAATAAAAAAAAATAAAAAAAATGTTGAAGTGTACATTAGGAAAATATAGCTAATTGAATTAACATCTCATTGTAATCTAGATCTTATAACCACAAGATGTTACCTTCATGGATCAGATCTGCTCTTTTAAAAATGAATATTCAGCCCTTGCCACAAAACTGTCAGATTTTTTCACCTATTGATCTTTTGTCAGATCAATATGAATGGAATTTTACCCATGGGAAAGGGAGAACCATCTATTTATAATAATAGTTACATTATTTTACTGGTTGAGGACAGATAGGTGTTGAAGTCTTTACTGCTTCATGACCTTGTATTATTAATCACAGTTGGATCTCCTCGTAACATCTGATAAAATTTTATAGAAGGTGAAACTGATTTAATTTTGTTGTTTCAGCTAAATCCTTCAACCAGCATTTAGAAAAAGGCTATAATTCAGTGACTGCTTGCCCTGTGCATTATGCTAAAGCTAAATTTTAAATTACATTGGGGACATCGAATCTAGGTAGTACCTTTTAGAAACGAAAGCAGTCAAATTTAGAACATATTCCAAATATAGTGACAAATCATCTGGATGTTTAAATCTATTTCCAAATTGGATCTAAAATTAGAATTGATCAACGACATTCATACTTTCCCACCAAAACTTCTTAAAAAAATACTATTTTTAACAATATATTCCAAATTAACACAGAGCATCTTCATATAGTGTATTTATTAATAGCAATGCACATTCTGCATGAAATGCTTTTATTATAATTATTATTATTATTATTACCATAATTTAGGATTTATATACTGCCAACAGTTTGTGCAGTGTTTTATAACATGAGAGGCGACAGTACAATACTATTCAGTACAGGAGGAAATAGAGGGCCCTAATAGATCTATCTATCTGTCTGTCTGTCTGTCTGTCTGTCTGTCTATCTATCTATGTCTACCTATATCTATGTCTATCAATCTATATCTATGTCTATCTATCTATATCTATGTCTATATTTATATCTATCTATATCTATGTCTATCTATCTCTATCTATCTATCTATCTATCTATCTATCTATCTATCTATCTATCGATGTCTATCTATCTATATCTATGTCTATCTATCTATATCTATGTCTATCTATATCTATGTCTATCTATCTATCTATCTATCTATCTATCTATCTATCTATCTATCTATCTATCTATCTATCTATCTATCTATCTATCTATCTATCTATCTATCTATCTATATCTATGTCTATCTATCTATCTATCTATCTATCTATCTATCTATCTATCTATCTATCTATCTATCTATCTATCTATCTATCTATCTATCTATCTATCTATCTATATCTATGTCTATCTATCTATATCTATGTCTATCTATCTATATCTATGTCTATATTTATGTCTATCTATATCTATGTCTATCTATCTATATCTATGTCTATATTTATGTCTATCTATGTCTATGTCTATCTATCTATATCTATGTCTATCTATCTATATATATGTCTATATTTATGTCTATCTATATCTATGTCTATCCATCTTTATCTATGTCTATATTTAAGTCTATCTATCTATAGAGATATATATATATATAGTAGCTCACAAAGGTGAGTACACCCTGCACATTTTTGTAAATGATTTATTATATATTTTCATGTGACAACACTGAAGAAATGTCACTTTGCTACAATGTAAAGTAGTGAGTGTACAGCTTGTATAAAAGTGCAAATTTGTTGTCCCCTCAAAATAACTCAACACACAGCCATTAATGTCTAAACTGCTGGCAAAAACAAGGGAGTACACCTCCTAAGTAAAAATGTTCAAATTGGGCACAATTAGCCATTTTCTCTCCCCGGTGTCAAACGTGACTCGTTAATGTTACAATGGCCCAGGTATGAATGGGGAGCAGGTGTGTTAAATTTGATGTTATCGCTCTCACTCTCTCATACTGGTCACTGGAAGTTCAGAATGGCACCTTATGGCAAAAAACTCTCTGAGGATATGAAAAAAGAATTGTTGCTCTACATAAAGATGGCCTAGGCTGTTAGATGATTGCCAAGACTAGGGATGAGCTTTGTGTTCGATACGAACGTATGTTCGACTTGAACATTGTCTGTTCGTACATTCTACGAAATTCGAACAAAAGCGGTCGTTCGTGCCAAATTCGAGTGAAGCAAAACGGCCCATAATTCACTATGGCATTGCGCGCTGATGATTGGCCAAGCATGCTGTATGCCCCGCATGCTTGGCCAATCACAGCACGCAAAAAACGAAGAGCCATAATTGGCCAAAGCCTAGGTGGCTTTGGCCAATTATGGCTCAGGGCTTTAGCACACGCCCCACACTATAAAAGGCCGCCTGCTGGGCGGTCTCGTGTAGTGTGTTCCGGCTTGTTAATGAGAGCAGTCAGAGAGACAGAGAGATTGTGGGCCAGATTCAGGTACAATTACATTGGCGCAGAGTATCAGAGATACACTACGCCGCCGTATTTTACCTGGCTCTACGACAAATTCAAGTAGATTTTGGCCCGTAAGGTACGGCGGCGTAGTGTATTTCTCGCAGCGGAATCAAAATACGCGATTAGGGGGCGTGAAGCATTTAAATTAGGTGCGTCCCCGCGGCGATCGAACTGCGCATGCTCCGTTCAGAAATTTCCTGCCGTGCATTGCGCGAAATAACGTTGTTACGTCATTTTTTGTTTGAGTAGCATCGTTTACGTACATTCCTATTCACGGATGACTTACGTAAAAAATAAAATAAAACTTTGAAATTCGACGCGGGAACGACAGCCATACTTAACATGGGCTGTCTAATACTAGACCAGATAAAAGCTGGAATAACTTTACGCAGCAAAAAGATGACTACAGATGCCGTAAGAGATTGCGAACGACGCTCGTAACTTCGTGGATCGTCGGAAAAAGCTCATTTGCATACCCCGACGCCGAAAACGACGGGAACTCCACCCAGCGGCCGCAAAATTATTGCAGCGTAGATCCGAAGGCATACGAACACGTAAGCCAGTAGGATTGAAGCCCGAAGCCGTAGTTTCATGGTTTTAGGATTCAGACTAATGAAACGATGCGCGTAATTTGAAAGTACTCCGGTCTAACGCGAGATAGACCGGAGTAAGGGGTCTGTGAATCTGGCCCGGTCTTTTTATATAGCTAGATAGAGCAGGCATGCAGGCTAGTCAGTTTAGCTTAATTTACAGTGTGTAGAGAATATATATACATCCCTAGGAGTTGTACATATATTTATACACTTTATAGCTTAGATAGATCAGTTCTTCCTAATTTACTGGCAGGCAGGCGATTGTGCTATTTAAAGACGTTATCACACGTATAGACACCCAACAGGTACAATATTTAAAGGAATTTTATTTTTATTTATTTTTTAATTTAAGCACTTAAGGACCGCCGCATGTACATTTACGTCGGCAGAATGGCACCGACAGGCACATCAACGTATATATACGTTGGTGCCTTGGGGGGGATCGGGGGTCCGATCGGACCCCCCCCCCGTACATGCGGCGGTCCGCGCGGCTGCAGGAGCGATCCGACAAGTGGGGGCGGCTATCCGTTTTCATCCGCCCCCTCCGGATCGCTCCCAGCCAATGCGCGCGCCCGCCTGACCTGTCACTTCCTCCTCCTGTGTAAACACAGGAAGGAGGAAGCGACGTGATCTCTCCCTCGGCGTTTGTTTCAAGCGCCGCTGAGGAGAGATCACTACAGAACAAGTAAGTCCTGCACCAAACAGCACACTGACACACACACAAACACATTTAACCCCCGCGATCGCCCCCCCCCCCCTCCCCCCTGTCACAGTGTCACTGAATGCAGTAATCATACATGTATGATTACTGTATTTAGTGTCAGTGTGACAGACAGTGTGACAGTCAGTCAGTGTTAGTGTCAGGGTAGCCCCCCCCACCCCCCCCAATAAAGTTTTAACCCCTTGATCACTGCCCTAGTTAACCCTTTCACTCCCTATTGCCAGCGTCACTAAGCGATCATTTTTCTGATCGCTGTATTAGTGTCGCTGTTCCCGCTAGGTAGCTAATTTTTTTTTAATGCGATTTTTTTTTTACTAAAGACATGTGGCTAAATAAATTTTGGCCTAAATGTTTGACTAAAATTTAGTTTATTGGTTTTTTATTATAACAAAAAGTAAAAAATATTGATTTTTTTTCAAAAATGTCGCTCTATTTTTGTATATAGCGCAAAAAATAAAAATCGCAGAGGCGATCAAATACCACCAAAAGAAAGCTCTATTTGTGGGAAAAAAAGGACGCGAATTTTGTTTGGGAGCCACGTCGCACGACCGCGCAATTGTCTGTTAAAGCGACGCAGTGCCGAATCGCAAAAACCCCTTGGGTCATTTGCCAGCGTATTGGTCCGGGTCTTAAGTGGTTAAGCAACATTTTATTAATGTTTAAATAATAAAAAAAAGAAACATTCCTTTAAATATTGTACCTGCTGGGTGTCTATAATTTACCTGTGAAAACGTCTTTGAGAACACGGGTCTTGCCCGAGGGAACATGTATCAATGGAAAAAAAAGTTTTAAAAATGGTCGTTTTTTCAGGAGTCCTGAAAAAAACAACTTTTTAAAAAAAAAATGTTTCCATTGATACATGTTCCCTCGGACAAGACCCGGGTTCTTAAAGACGTTTTCACAGGCAAACTATAGACACCCAGCACTGCAGGTACAATATTTAAAGGAATTTTTCATTTTTTTTTATTTAAACATTATTAAAATCACTTCTCCTGACAGGGGGGGTTCGCGCTGATTGTTTATCAGCACAGCCCCCCCTCGGATCGCCACACGGACCACCAGGGAGTGCCCACACTAGACCACCAGGGTACTTAAAAAAAAAAAAAAAGGACAAAAAAATAAAATAAATAAAATAAATACAATTCCTTTAAATATTGTACCTGCTGGGTGTCTATAGCTTGCCTGTGAAAACGTCTTTGAGAATCCGGGTCTTGCCCGAGGGAAAAAAGTTTTAAAAAAGGTTGTTTTTTCAGGACTCCTGAAAAAACGACCGTTTTTAAAACTTTTTTGCATTGATACATGTTCCCTGGGGCAAGACCCGGGTTCTAAAAAACATTTTCCAACAATAACTTGAATATTGGTCTTTAAAATTAGCGTTTTTGAATTTGAACGTTCGAGTCCCATAGACTTCAATCAGGTTCTAAATATTTGCGCGAACGGTCGGTCTGTTCGACGGTTCTGGTGCGAACCGAAAGCGGGTATGTTCGGCTTATCCCTAGTCAAGACCCTGAAACTGAGCTGCAGCACGGTGGCCAAGACCATACAGTGGTTTATGGGACAGGTTCCACTGAGAACAGGCCTCACAATGGTCGACCAAAGAAGTTGAGTGCACATGAATAGCATCATATCCAGAGGTTGTCTTTGAGATATATATGTATAAGTGCTGAGAGCATTGCTGCAGAGGTTGAAGGGTGGGGGGTAGATATGTGCATTCCCGTTCGTACAAAAGTTATTTTCGTACGAAAATGTTCATTTTCGTACCCGCAGGATAATGTGTACATACGAAAAATTAAAGCACCAAAATACGAAAACTACGAGATTACGAATGAGCCTGATAACGAACAACCGCAAATACGAAAACGGCAAAAGAACAAATATGACATCTACAGTAGGTGACTGGGATATTGTGTCAATCTCGCTCCCTTTCTCGGCGAGATTGACCACCTACGAGCCCCATCGCGGGAGCCAGCGCCGAGCTGGCTTGCCGCGATGGAGACAAAGCCGTCATAGAAGCGACGGGAATCCGACGCGGATTCCCGCCAATTCTACACGTGGGCGGAGTTTGTTATGAATCCTGAAGGAGAAATCCCCGCCGGATTTTTAAAGAAAAATCCGGCATGGGTTCCCCCCTCAGGAGCATAACGGGCCCTTAGGTCGGTTATGGGTTGTAAGGAGACCCCCTACGCCGAAAAACCGGCGTGGGGGTCCCCCCACAATCCATAACAGACCCGTATCCAAAGCACGCCGGCCGGCCGGTCAGGAAGGGAGTGGGGGCGAGCGAGCGCCCCCCCCCCCCCCCCTGAGCCGTACCGGGCAGCATGCCCTCAACATGGGGGGGGTCAGGTGCTCTGGGGCAGGGGGCGCACTGCGGCCCCCCACCCCAGAGCACCCTGTCCCCATGTTGATGAGGACAGGGCCCCTTCCCGACAACCCTGGCCGTTGGTTGTCGGGGTATGCGGGCGGGAGGCTTATCGGAATCTGGAAGCCCCCTTTAATAAGGGGGCCCCCAGATACCGGCCCCCCACCCTAAGTGAATGAGTATGGGGTACATTGTACCCCTACCCATTCACCTGCAAATACAAAGTGTAAACACAAATAAAACACACAGGGTATTGAAATATTTTATTAGTTGGCCGCCGGGGGGGGGGGTGTATGATCGCTTTTATAAAAGCGCCCCCCTCCGGCGGGCTTCTGTGGGGGGTGGATGCCGCCGTCTGGTTCTCTTCTTTCGACGTCTTCGGCGGCGGGGGGGTCTTCTCCCACTCTCCGGGGTCTTCTCCCGCTCTCCGGGGGTCTTCTCCCACTCTCCGGGGTCTTCTCCCGCTCTCCGGGGGTCTTCTCCGCTCTCCGGGGGTCTTCTTCTTCTTCAGGACTCGCCGCCGCTATCTTCGTGTGTTAGCTCAATTACTAGCGGCGGCGGCCCCCTCTTCTGCGACATCGGCGTCTTCTTCTTCTTCTTCTTCTGCTGTCCAGATGTTGACGCGACGCATCCTTCCGCTGTTATGCCGGGCGCGCGGCTCGCAGCCAAATATATAGGCCTGTCTTGTGACGTCGCAGTCCCATCATGCTCCGGTAGGTATCACGTGGGTAGGTAGCACGTGGTACCTACCGGAGCATGATGGGACTGCGACGTCACAAGACAGACCTATATATTTGGCTGCGAGCCGCGCGCCCGGCATAACAGCGGAAGGATGCGTCGCGTCAACATCTGGACAGCAGAAGAAGAAGAAGACGCCGACGTCGCAGAAGAGGGGGCCGCCGCCGCTAGTAATTGAGCTAACACACGAAGATAGCGGCGGCGAGTCCTGAAGAAGAAGAAGACCCCCGGAGAGCGGAGAAGACCCCCGGAGAGCGGGAGAAGACCCCGGAGAGTGGGAGAAGACCCCCCCGCCGCCGAAGACGTCGAAAGAAGCCCGCCGGGTGGTGGGCGCTTTTATCAAAGCGCCCCCCGGCGGCGGAAGAGAACCAGACGGCGGCACCCACCCCCCACAGAAGCCCGCCGGAGGGGGGCGCTTTTATAAAAGCGATCATACACACCCCCCCCGGCGGCCAACTAATAAAATATTTCAATACCCTGTGTGTTTTATTTGTGTTTACACTTTGTATTTGCAGGTGAATGGGTAGGGGTACAATGTACCCCATACTCATTCACTTAGGGTGGGGGGCCGGTATCTGGGGGCCCCCTTATTAAAGGGGGCTTCCAGATTCCGATAAGCCTCCCGCCCGCATACCCCGACAACCAACGGCCAGGGTTGTCGGGAAGGGGCCCTGTCCTCATCAACATGGGGACAGGGTGCTCTGGGGTGGGGGGCCGCAGTGCGCCCCCTGCCCCAGAGCACCTGACCCCCCCCATGTTGAGGGCATGCTGCCCGGTACGGCTCGGGGGGGGGGGGGGGCGCTCGCTCGCCCCCACTCCCTTCCTGACCGGCCGGCCGGCGTGCTTTGGATACGGGTCTGTTATGGATTGTGGGGGGACCCCCACGCCGGTTTTTCGGCGTAGGGGGTCTCCTTACAACCCATAACCGACCTAAGGGCCCGTTATGCTCCTGAGGGGGGAACCCATGCCGGATTTTTCTTTAAAAATCCGGCGGGGATTTCTCCTTCAGGATTCATAACAAACTCCGCCCACGTGTAGAATTGGCGGGAATCCGCGTCGGATCCCCGTCGCTTCTATGACGCGCTCGCTGGAATGTGCTTTTACTATTCCAGCGAGTGCGAGATATCGGCAGCCTGTCGCCGAGATTCAGCGCGATGCTGGCGTGCTGAAAACACATTCTCGGCGGCAGGCACTGTATAACAAAAGATTTGCATTTTGTATTTTGTTTCAATACTTTTTCTGTTTGTTTTCAGTCCTATGTTCATTGTTCATATGACATCTATAACAAAAGATTTGCATGCTGTATTTTGTTTCAATCCTTTTTCTGTTTGTTTTCAGTCCTATGTTCATTGTTCATATGACATCTATAACAAAAGATTTGCATGCTGTATTTTGAATCCAAAATACGAACAGAAAAAATGAATTTAAAATACAGAATGCAAATCTTTTGTTATAGATGTCATATGAACATACGACTGAAAATAGCAAAAGAAAAGGGTTTCAAGATACTGCAAATCATTGACGAAAATTCACAAAAATTATTGTCTAACAAGTAACGAACATGAATTAAACAGAATAACGAACCATCCCGCATGTACGAAAATAAAACAGTAACGAAAATATGAAACGATCGGAATACGAAAAAATCGCGTCATACGAAAAACGAACGGGAACAAACAGGAAACGGGCGTCTTACAAAAAACGAACGAAAACGAAAAACGGAACGATACGAAACAGAACAAAAAAAAACAAATTTTTTTTCTGTGCACATGTCTAGTGGGGGGTCAGTGCTCAGACCATATGCCACACACTGCATCAAATTGTTCTAAAGATGATGCACAAGAAAGCCTGCAAACAGTTTTCTGAAGACAAGCAGACTAAGGACATGGATTACTGGAACCATGTCCTGTGGTCTGATGAGACCAAGATAAACGTATTTGGTTCAGATGGTGTCAAGATGGTGTCAAGTGTATGTGTGGAGGCAACCAAGTGAGAAGTAAAAAGACAAGTTTATCTTGCCTAGAGTCACACATGGTGGTGGAAGTGTCATAGTCTTGGGCTGCATGAGTGCTCCCGGGACTGGGAAGCTACAGTTCATTGAGGGAACCATAAATGCCAACATGTACTGTGACATACTGAAGCAGAGCGTGATCCCCTCCCTTTGGAGACTGGGCCGCAGGGAAGCATTCCAACATAACAACCCCAAACACACCTCCAAGACAACTGCCTTGCTTTAGAAGCTGAGGGGAAAGGTGATGGACTGGCCAAGCATGTCTCCAGACCTAAACCCTATTGAGCATCTGTGGGGCATCCTCAAATGGAAGGTAGAGGAGCGCAAGGTCTCTAACATCCACCAGATCTGTGATGTCATCATGGAGGAGTGGAATCCTGTGAAGATCAGTCTGACACCCTGCACCTCCGATCTCGGTAACGAGTCTCCGGTGGAGCCTCGTTACCACGTGATCAGCCGTGTCCAATCACGGCTGATCACGATGTAAACAGGAAGAGCCGCCGACAGCTCTTCCTCACTCGCGTCTGACAGACGCGAGTACAGGAGAGCCGATCAGCGGCTCTCCTGACAGGGGGGGTTCGCGCTGATTGTTTATCAGCACAGCCCCCCCTCGGATCGCCACACGGACCACCAGGGAGTGCCCACACTAGACCACCAGGGTACTTAAAAAAAAAAAAAGGACAAAAGTAAAAAAAAAGGGGCAGTAAAAAAAATGATGCCAATCAGTGCCCACACATGGGCACTGATAGGCAACATTGATCCATCAGTGCCACCCCTCAGTGATCATCAGTGCCACCCCAGTGTCTGTCAGTGCCAATCCATGCCCAGTGCCCACCTATCAGTGCCCACCTGTGCCACCTATCAGTGCCCACCTGTGCCACCTATCAGTGCCCACCTGTGCCACCTATCAGTGCCCACCTGTGCCGCCTATGAGTGCCCACCTGTGCCGCCTATGAGTGCCCATCTGTGCCGCCTATGAGTGCCCATCAGTGCCGCCCATGAGTGCCCATCAGTGCCGCCCATGAGTGCCCATCAGTGCCGCCCATGGTGCCCATCAGTGCCCCATACCAGCGCCACCTATCAGTGCTCATCAGTGCTACCTAATCAGTGCCCATCAGAACTACCTCATCGGTGCCCATCAGTGCCACCTCATCGGCGCCCATCAGTGCCACCATATCAGTGCCCGTAATTGAAAGAGAAAACATACTCATTTACAAAAAAATTAACAGAAAAAAATAAAAACTTTATTTTTTTTCAAAATCTTCGCTCTATTTTTAGTTGTTGCGCAAAAAAAAAATCGCAGAGGTGATCAAATACCACCAAAAGAAAGCTCTATTTGTGGGGAAAAAAGGACGCCAATTTTGTTTGGGAGCAGTGTAGCATGACTGCGCAATTGTCATTCAAATTGCGACAGTGCTGAAAGCTGAAAATTGGCTTGGGCGGGAAGGTGCGTAAGTGCCTGGTATGGAAGTGGTTAAGGATCGTTCCAACAGGAGCCACCTACAAATCCTGGGAATCCCAAAGTCAGTGTTTCACAAGACCTTTCACTAAATTTGCAGCAGCTATTAACCACTTGCTTACTGGGCACATAAACCCCCTTCGTGCCCAGACGAAATTTCAGCTTCCGCCACTGCGTCGCTTTAACTGACAATTGCGCGGTCGTGCGACGTGGCACCCAAACAAAATTGGCGTCCTTTTTTTCCCCACAAATAGAGCTTTCTTTTGGTGGTATTTGATCGCCCGTGCGGTTTTTATTTTTTGCGTTAAAAATGAAAAAAAGAGCGACAATTTAAAAATATATATATATTTTTTACTTGTTGCTATAATAAATATCCCATTTTCTTTTTTTTTTTATATTTTTTTTCTCAGTTAAGGTTCTGAGATTCTCAGTTAAGGTTCTGAGATTCTTAAAGAATATGGGGGAAGTGAGTAACACAAACTCGGTGGGTATAGTGAGCAACACTATACAGGCGTGGGATTAAGATACCCAAAATAAGGCACAGTGGTCTCCAAGAGACGGTTCAGGGGGGCACAGTCATCTAGGGGGGTGAGAGTCTCGTTGCATCTTTGGTTGTTGCTTGTTCCACAACGGAGTGATGGGGCTGCCGGTGGAAGGCCTCTTAGTCGAATTGGGTCGAGGAGAGGGATCCTGAGGGGGAAGTTCTTGATTGATGAATCCAAGACGTAGTAGCAGCTGTTCACCTTCCCTGAAGCTAGAGAAGCCGTAGGATTTGCCCTTGTAGTCAAACTGGAGGCGAAATGGGAAGGACCACCTATACTTGATGGATTTCTGCGAGAGAACTCCCGAAAGGGGCTTCAGGGTCCTCCTCTTCTGAATTGTGGTCGGTGAGATGTCTGCGAAGATTTGTATTTTGTTCCCTTGAAAGCTGAGGTCATCAATATTGCGGGATCTCCGCATGACTTCCTCCTTTACACTATAATAGTGGGGCTTAACCAGTAAATCCCGCGGGAGCCCGTCTTGGCGAGGAGGTTGTAGAGCCCTGTGGGCCCTGTCCAGTTCGAGCTTGTGGTCAGGGATATCAGGAATAACGTTTTTAATGAACAATTTCACTGCGTCAGGAATATTGACTACCTCCTCAGGGAGGCCCCTAATGCGAAAATTATATCTCCTGCTGCGGTTCTCTAAATCGTCGATTTTAGCAAGTGCGATTTCAAGTTGGTCCTGCAATGTCTGTATGCAGTTAGTGATTTGGTTAGTACGGGCTGCAGTATTGTCCACCACCTGTTCAATGGCATCTATGCGAGTCCCAATGCTTTGCAGGTCTGCTTTGATGGAGGATGTAATCTGTGCTGCGGTTTGCGTCAGCCCTGCCGCAAGCTTGTCAGAAAAGCAGTTGAGGAGTTGTGTCATATCAGACTGAGGGGGCTGAGAGATGGGGGAAGGCATCTGGAAGCCAGCATGGTTCATGGGGGATTGCATCATGGGAGTGCTCAGTATGTCTGCCATAGTGCGGCTAAGGAGCGATTCTGTGGAGGCCGGTGATGCTAGGTAATGAGGAGCGGTACTCACTGGAGTTGCCAGCAGGGGAGGAACGTGCTGGATTGGGGATGATGGGTCCGCTATAGTGTCCAGGCCTGCCGTGTCATCACGAGGAGAGGCTGCGGCCGCCATCTTGGGGGCTAAGGGAGACGCTAGGCCAAAGTCCAGCTGCCGGCTAAATCTCTTCTTTTCGTCGGAGCCTGACATCCAGGGATGTGCTCCACACCTCCCGCTCCCCTATCTGACCGTCCTCGGAATCAATCTCCTAGCGATTTCTGCACTGTGAGCCTCGGTGTGCTGGGGCGGCTCGGAGCTCCTGTTCAGAGCGTCTTCCCGGAAGTCCCGCGCATGCGCACTCCCAAAATGTAATTTCTAACAGGTTGCTCAAGTGGTAAGATCACCAATCCCGCAGAAATAGCGAAACAGTTCCACAAATACTACTCCTTTGTATATAACTTAAAAGATTATGATGCCATACCCGCTCTTTTGCCCCAAGATATTCACAACTTCCTAAAAGCAATCAACCTCCCTGTACTCAGCCCAGAACAAATGAACAATCTTTCCACATCCTTTTCTGAGGCGGAAGATGCAAAATGATAACCCCACTTCCCCTACATAAAACTCCAGGTCCTTACGGGTTTCCAACTGACTACTATAAGCTTTTTCTGACACACTTAATCTCCTAACTTACCAACTCTTTAAATTACATAGCAGACATGGGCTCCTTGCAAGCCACATTTCTTGAATCCATTGTAGTTGCAATCCTCAAACCAGGAAAACCAACAAATAGACCTGTCAATTTTTTCCCCATCTACCTATTAAATACAGACACCAAAATATATGCCAAACTTGTCACAAACCACCTTGCCAAGCTTACACCCCAATTTTTTTCAAAGGATTAAAAACACTTATATCAAAGTACAAACAAAACAGCACCACACATCATAAGACTTCACCAAAGATGACCATAACAAACGCAATGAGTGGATTAGGGCTCAGACTGATGCATGTCATCATTTCTGATATCATCTGGGGTGCTTACAAACAACAGTCAATGTAGGTGTTTACAGTAAAAGTAGCAAGCTATTGCACTTGGATTTCTCAACGTGGGTAAATGTTCTCCCCTGGGGTAGGGGGTCCCCATCTTTGTGATGAGCTGCTGAAAACAGGCCAATTGGGCTCAACCTGTAAATAATTTATAAATACATAAAAAAAACATATACTGTATCATAACATGGATTTATATTCACCCTGACATTGTTAGAAGGTGCTGATGTAGGGCATGACGTGCTCCACGTGAGGCACGCACGCCGAGGGAGGGGCTGACCGCACCACGGATCCAACAGGGGGATCGGATCGCTGTAAGCTTTGAGGAGAAGCGTATGACAAGGATGGCCCGGCGGGGTGAGAGGCTGCCGGCTTACCGAACGCAGGCTCGCTAGCGGGCCCTACCTAGTCTCAATGCTCAGCGACACCCGGACTGCAGGATGCATATGTAGATGGCTCTCTATATACCAAAGATCGCGAGACAGCGGGTCGGGTAAGATTGTTCCGATTTGTTATCTGATATCAATCCTATGGTAGAAAATGTGGTGATTGAGTGGTAAGGATGAACAGGTTCAAAGAACCCTAAGACTTTGACTTATCATGTGCAGTGCAATTTGAAATTGGACCATCATATTAAAATTTGTTCCGCTCATACCTTCCTCAAACGGCCAAAATAGGACTCATTTGACGATATATAACACATACGGATTCTCATCACTGGTATTAGTGTTGGATCAATGAGGGGCTACCTATGTAAAGGGGAAACACATTGGGAGGCATAGAGGTGGAGTCTCCATTCTACACTAATTCATTATATCCATTGAATACCGTACTGAGCCCACCACCAACAGGCAAATTTAAGTTCATAGGAGGAAGAGTCGGGTGAACATATTGTGGAGCCAGTCTACCCCTTATAGGGGTTGGAGGTGAGATCTAGACGTGCATGTAGGGAGAAGGACGTAGGTTGGGGTGGATCGAGGCCCACGGAATGTGACTTTCCCAGATACGTCCATACACAGGACCACAGGGGAGTCTATGTAGACCCCTGGTGAGGGTCTCTCCATTAGTCAGGGAACCCGTGTGGGTGGGTAGTCCTGGTGTCCCTTGGCCTGAGAAAAGCCACGATCCTTCCACACAATCCCCCGAGTGGACGCGCCGGGTTTGGGAGATCTAAGGGGGAGCTTCTTTCTAGCGTGATCTCGAGTCAATATTCCTCTCACAGGGGGTAAAACATTATACATCATTTTTTATGGCCTGGGGGTCCACTACATGTAATACAGAGCCGAGCTGGCACATGGGCCGATTGCTGGATCGGAGAAGTTGGGGGCCCCTAACCAAATAATAAAAACCCCAGGCCATCGCCCATAGAGTATAAAAGGAGAGTTGAGCAATTAGCTCCCCCACTCAGCAAACTATGCGCAGGACAAAATAAATCAATTTATATTGAAACTGGGGAAGCGAATCAGATCCAAGAACAGACACAACATGAGCAAGACAACAAGGGGCAATGCCCCGAAAACCCCCAAGGAAAATCCCACTACTAGTTCAATTAGACAATATATGTCCCAGGAAGGAAGTACCAAAAGCACCGTCGAAGATAAGAAAACTGGGAAATCGGGGACTACAAAAAAAGGGATAGGGCGTGCGAAAAGTACAGATGTGTCTACAGATGGGGAACAGGATTCAAGTCATGTAGAAGATCCGAGAGGGGACTCACACATACCAACTATGGCGGAATTAGATGGAATGCTAAGGCGACTGGAGAATGCCATAAAGGAGCAAATTGACGGTCTGAGAACGGATATCAATCACATGCTCACTCGGGTAGAGGAGATAGAAACAAAAATGGAAAAACAAGATTCAGAAATAAAGCAAATAAAGAATCAATACTCTATTATGAAGTTGAATCAAAGGAATTTGCAATATCGCCTTGAGGACCAGGAAAATCGCAACAGAAGACAAAATATCAGGATCCGATCTATCAAGGAAGAAAAGGGGGAAGATTTAAGACTCATTTTGAATAATTTGTTCACTCCTCTCCTCGATAACAATGGAGGGAAACCTCTTAAAATAGAGCGGGTTCACCGCCTAGGCAGATTTAAGGACAATGTTAGTGAAAGGCCAAGGGACATTATAGTCAGATTCAGGCACTACGAGGACAAGGAAGAGATTTGGACAAAATTGAGGAGAATCTTACAAATCTTACAAATCTTCCCCGACTTGGCCTGGGAAACTCTAGTCAGGAGGAGGCTTTTCAAACCCCTTCTAGAGGCTCGGTAGGAAGGGCAAGGATGGGAGGGGGGTAGAGGGAAAGTGGCTCCCAGTGATTCCTTAAGAAGATTTAAGCTTGGGAGAATGAAATGGCTGAACTGAAGTTTTTATCATACAACGTCAAAGGCCTGAACTCTAAGGCCCCATACACACGAGTGGACAGATTTGTTCAAATCTGTCCGTCCGACAGATTTGAACAAATCTGTCTGCTGGGATTTTGGTTTGCTCGCGTGTACACACGAGCAAACCAAAATCCCCGCCAGCAGAGAGCGCGCTGATGTGTCGGTGACGTGGCGGTGACGTTGACGCCGCCACGTCACCGCACCAGGAAGTAAAACACTTCCGCGCATGCGCCGAATCCATTCGGCGGCGGTGCGGCGGCGGTGTGGGACGACATGTCTGCTGGTAAGTGTACTAACCAGCAGACATGTCGGGCGGACAGATTCCCACCCGATAGATTTCAAAGCATGCTTTGAAATCTGTCGGGTGGACAAATCTGTCTGCTCGGCCGTACACACGATCGAATCTGTCTGATGAAACGGTCCAGCGGACCGTTTCCAGCGGACAGATTTGATCCTGTGTACGAGGCCTAAGAGTAAAAGATTGCAGATTCTGGAGGAAATTAAACAATATAAGGCAGACGTGGTTTTTATCCAGGAATCCCACCTATCTTTGAATTCTAATGTAAAATTGCATTCTCCTACCTACCCAACCTGGTGCTATGGAGACGCCATTTCAAATCGCGCTAGAGGAGTGGCCATTGGTTTTGCCAAGGAAGTAGATTTTGCTCTTTGGGCAAGGATGACCGACCCCGAGGTCAGATATCTATTCCTGAGGGGAAACATTGGCAATGCTGATTATACTCTTGTCAACATATATGCTCCAAATGCTCATCCCATAAAATACCTAGGCAGAATCCTGGATAACCCAAAATTGTTTGCGGAAGGGTATACGATCTTGATGGGGGATTTAAACTTCGTCATGAATCCGAAAGAAGACAGCACCTCCCGGGGGAGGGAGAAGACCAGTATACAGCTACAAAAAATTAAAGGAAAAATGAAGGAATGCCAGGTGGTGGACGCTTGGCGGGCTTTGCACCACGATATAAATGGCTTTACATTTTTCTCCCCCCCTCATGGAACATACTCCAGAATTGACTACGCGTTAGTGGACCATAGGTTACTAGATTCGGTCAGCGATACAGAAATAGGCATAATGACCATCTCAGACCATGCCCCGATAACCATAAAAATAAAGACGGGGCACTTAAACAACAAACAGGCAGTCTGGCGCCTCCATGATTATTTGATTTGGGACAAGGCAGGGGCAGAGAGGGTGGAGGAGGAACTCAAACCATTTTTTACATTTAATGACACAGGAGAAATTTCTGAAGCAAGGCTTTGGGAGACGCACAAGGCTTACATTAGAGGGATTTTAATATCAAAGGGGGCACAACGGAAAAAGGAGAGAAACAGGAAGCGGGAATCATTAGTAAAAGAAATAGCATACCTAGAACAAAATCACAAAGAACAGGGACAAAAAGAGACATATCTTAACTTAATAATAAAGAGGAATGAATTAAAATAGATTATGGAACAGGAAGCTAGGAAAAATATCAATACTATATCCAGAGAGATGTATACATGGGGAAACAAATCCAGCAAACATTTGGCAAAAATGGCACATAAAAAGAAGACTAGGAACTACATTGAAAAAATCAAAACGCAGAATGGGGATCTGGTGTATGCTACCACCGATATTGCTGATACATTCAAAAATTACTATGAAGCATTGTATAATATTAAACAACCAGAGGGACAGGTTGGAGAAAGAGAGGTTAGGACCCGGGCTTACCTTAAGAGGGCAGGACTACCAAAGGTAGGCGAGGACAAAAGCTCAAATATGGATAGCCCCATAACAGAAGGGGAAATAAAAAAGCCTTGGAAAGTATGACGGGTGGGAAGAGCCCCGGCCCCGATGGGTTTACTGTTCTTTACTACAAGAGATTTAGTGAAATATTAATACCCAGACTATGTAGTTACTTTAATGGCCTGGGATGCAAGTATGAACTTAGCCTAGAAGCCTCAGCAGCGGTGATCGCAATCATTTTAAAAGAAGGGAAAGACAGCTCCATCTGCTCCGGTTACAGACCCATACCTCTCTTAAATATAGACACAAAGCTCTTTGTGAAAGTCTTGGCGGAACGGCTAAAAAGAGGGATGCAGCGCTTGATTCATATAGATCAGGTAGGATTTGTGACTGGAAGAGAGGGAAAAGATAATGCGATTAGAGCCCTACTCTTGATGCAGAGGATCGAAAGGGAAGGGGTCCCCAGTCTATTTCTGTCGATCGATGCTGAAAAAGCTTTCGACAGGGTAGACTGGGGACTCATGATGCAGACACTGGCGGCATTAGGATTAGGCAATAGGTTCATAAAATGGATTAAAACATTGTACCATCAACCTACAGCAAGAATTAAGATCAACGGCACCTTATCAGAACCATTTAAGATGAAGAATGGGACAAGACAGTGATGTCCCCTGTCTCCCCTGCTTTTCATCCTCTCCCTTGAACCCTTACTGGCTGTCATCCATAAAGATCCCGACATCAAAGGGGTCTGGGTCGGCGATGAAGACTACAAACTATCAGCCTTTGCAGATGACGTTCTGTTCTACATCGCAGACCCGGTGACGACTATCCCTAAGATACTATTTACTTTGCAACAATATGGGGTTATTTCTAATTTTAAGGTTAACGTAGCCAAATCTGAAATATTAAACATAAATTTAAATAAAACGGAAGTGGGGTGGGTCAAAGAGATGTGTGCCTTTCCCTGGAGAAAGGAGTTAAGCTATTTGGGTATAAAACTAGCGAACACGTTCAAGAAGATCTATAAGATCAACTATATTCCCCTATTAAATGAAATTAAAAACAAATTAAAAAAAATAATAAACAAACCCATCTCATGAATGGGCCGAATCAATATATTAAAGATGATCTTTGTCCCTAAAATACTATATACATTTCAATTACTTACAATCACGCTACCTCCCCAGTATTTAAATACCTTGAACTCGGTATTGATGAAATATGTATGGAAATATAAAAAAAACACAGAATATCCCTGTCAACTTTGAAACAAGATAAACAGGATGGCGGTCTGGCTGTTCCCGACATCAAAAGCTATTATAAGGCAGCAGTTCTCTCCAGGGCGGTGGAATGGGTTAGAGATAGGCAAGGGAAAAGATGGGTACAAGTAGAAAGGTCACAATATATAATTCAATTAAGTAACATTTTATGGATACCAGCACAATATAGAGCACTGAAGCACAACATATATGATTTGACAAAAAGCACGTTGAAAATGTGGGATCGGGTTCAGACACTCCTTAAAAGTAAATTTAATTCTCCACTTATAAATATAAAGGAAAATCCATATTTTACACCTGGTGAAAAAGAAATGGGAGGAAATTGGATTAAACAGGACATTGTTTATTTAGGAGATATGATAAAGAACGGTGAGTTGGCCACCTTTGAGGATCTGAAATCCAGACGTGATGTTTGGAACTTGGATAGGTGGCATTACTCGCAGTTAGGCCACTTTGCACGGCAACTCCCCCAACCATTACGTTCGGGAGAGGAGCTGACACCACTAGAAACTGTTTGCACTATGGAATATACCAAAGGCACGATTTCCAAATTATATAAGATATTGGTTAAGATTGGGGCACAGGGAGCAGCACCTTTAGTTAAAAAATGGGAAAGGGAGCTAGGCACTGTTAGGGGGGACAATACGATAAACAAGATAATGAGTCTGACACATTCCTCCGCCATAGATTCACAGACAGCAGAGATGAACTATAAGTGCATCTCGGGCTGGTACATTACACCGGTTAAAATCAGCAAATTTAAAATAGACCAATCTGCCGAATGTTGGCGCGGATGCGCTGAGAGAGGTACGATGGCTCACTTATGGTGGACCTGTCCGATTATCCAAAAATACTGGGACTCCATACTTCTCCAAATAAAAAAGATCACTCACATTAAGATCAAGAAAGATCCCTGGGCTGTGCTATTCCATTGTAATGGTGAGGGGCTTAAAAAGTATAAACAGTCATTTCTGCCCCATTTTCTGAATGCAGCAAAAAAGCTGATCCCAAGGAAATGGCAGGATGCCAGAAGCCCACGGATATGGGAGTGGGTGGATGCTGTCGAGAAGACTTACAGGATGGAAGAACTGAAGGAGAACGCTTTAGGAACCTTAAATGATTTCCAGGCTAAATGGCTTATTTGGAAGGATTATAAAAAAAATTGGAGCTATGTAGAGGGACTGAGGGCCCCGGTATGAGATGTAAAAGATAAATTGAGGAACAGGCTCTTGATAGAGAACGGAAATCAAGAACTTAGACCTCAATAATGTAAGTTTAGTATTCGGACCAGCTTGCTCTAATACAGACTGGAGATAGTAATTCAACTTGGAGTCCTGGGAGCCACGAGGAGGGTTTGGGGGGGGGGGGGGGGGGGGGGGTTTGAGGGAGGGTTTAGACGAGCTAAAAGCTGAAATTTGAAAACATGGAAAATTATATATATATATATATATATATATATATATATATATATATATACACAAGATAGATATATTCAATATTAAAAAAACAAAAAAAACACACATAGCAAAAATAAGACTCTGCAAATATGGTAAAGGCTTACAGATGATGCAAAACTGCTAGTAGAGACGACTAAAGCCACAAATATGAGCGGGTCTCACAAGACAGATATAAGGTGATGTGAGGAAAGATAAAAAACAAAAAAACAACATGGATTTATTAGACAAAACAAAAACATTTCCCACTGTATTTATATTAGTTAGAAAGCAAGCAGGTAGAATTTATTGTCAAATAGTTCTTAAATCTTAGAAGTTGTGTTTACTATCAACTACTGTAATGGGATTACTTTGAAGTCAACCTTGTGTAACAAAATGTCTCCCCCTAGAGCTAGAACGCTATTTCAGTTATCCTGATTTCTAAGCTCCTGAAACATTTAAGCTCCAACACATAGGTAATTGTAGATGCTGTAATAAAAATGATCGCAACTGTTGTATGAGTGACTAACTTGAAAAAAAAAAACTTACTGTAAGTGTTGAGCCGGTCTGTGATGTTTTTGACAATTTCAGAATTGTAAAATAATTTGCAATTCATTTTCAGTTAGCTATATATACATTTAGTGGAAAAAAAATAAGTCCCAGGGCTAACACTGCGCTAAATTGTGAAAATTTTTAAATTAGTGATATAAGATGTGAAAAAAAGCAGCTAGCATTTAAGGTCAGTACAAAATTTTTTATAAAATAGTGATATATGGAAAAGAATGCAGAGCTAAATACTAAGTGACAATATAATTGATATGATTAAGGTACTTATACTACTCCTTAGAACTCGAAGTACAAAAAATATAATAATGCAAAAACAAGAAGAAAAAAAAAGAAAACAGGAGGAAATGGAAAACTAAAGCAGTGTCCAGTTCAAAATCCCAAAAATAGGAAGTCTGTGAACAAATCAATTTCCAGAATAGCCAAAGTGATACCAGAAGGAGATGAGTGACACCAATCTTCCCATATACGTGATTTTAGATGAAACACCCAAGAACGTAGTATTCTGCTTACCAGAAAGCTGTGACTGTGATTCACAGTCTCACCTAGCCCAGGGAAACCTCCATAGTATAGTATGTACCGTATTTATCGTCATATATCGCACACTTTTTTCCCCTTAAAATAAGGGGAAAATCGTGGGTGCACGATATACGCCGATACCCGCTTCCTGCGCTCAGTTTGAAGCCTCCGCCGACATATACCGAGCGCAGTACACTCGGGTACATTCGGCCCAAGTGTACTGCTCTCGGTATATGTCGGCAGAGGCTTCAAACTGAGCACAGGAAGCGGAGATTCGACTCGGACAGAGCGGGAGAAGCTGGAAGGACACCACCGAGGCCGCAGACGGACGCCGGACCGGACGATGGACGCCGGGCAAGACACCAAAACTGTAAGTAATAACATTTTATAAAGTGATTTTTTTTTTACAGGAATTTCGGGGCTACTTTAGGGGTGCGCGCTATACGCCGGAGTGCGCAATACCCCGATAAATACAGTATATTCAAATTATTTAATAAATGAATATATTGCAGTTACAGAAGTTAAGATGTATATTCAGCGATTAATTAAAAAAAGAGCGATCCACAGTGTCTCTATGTGCCACTCCTAGGTTCCTGTATGTCTACAACACCGCTGTATCGTAGTAAAAAATATGATGACGTCACCGGCACTCTATGCGTTTCGAACACTAATGGACGAATTCCCAGTTGAAGTTCATTAGTGACGAAACACGCAGGGTGCCGGTGACATCAGCATGCTTTGTACTATGATAGGCAGTGTTGCTGACATACAGGAACCTAGGAGAGGCATCCTAGAATCATTCTATGCTAACCTGTATTGCCATGATCCTATCTATGCCACCGTGGCACAGGCCTTTCTTGACCAGGTACAGCTCCCCTGGATAGACCCCTCACTTTTGGACAAGCTCAACACCTCGATCACTGCCACAGAAGTGACCTATGCGATCGCTTTGCTGGCTTCAGGCAAAGCTCCAGCCCAGATGGATACACCTCAGAATTGTTTTATATTTTTTCATATATCTGCCGATCGTATTGCTCCAAAACTTGTATCTGTCTACTAAGGGATCCTTGATGGGGGCCAATAACCTCCCTTGGGTTTTCAAGCCTTCATCAAATTGACCCCCAAAAAAGGCAAAGACCCAACGGAGCCAAGCTCTTACCGTCCTTTCTCACTGCTCAATTCTGATTCTAAGATTCTTTCCAAAACTATGACCCACAGGTTAGAATTTTTTTTCTTATACCATGGCCCTCCCCCTGGACAGTTAATCCCACCTTCTCTGTAGATAAGACCCATGTCATCTTGGTATCAAAATAGACAAATCACCCTCTTTCCTCTACCATCTTAACTACCCCCCAGTCATCTTCAAATTGGGGAACTAGAAAACTGAGCAAACCTCCCTCTCTTCCTATTTGGCAGATGTCACCTATTTAAGATGGTCAGATTTACCAAACTCCTATACCCCCTCCAAACTACCCCCCTTCTATTGCGGCATCAAGATACCCAGATGCTCCGTAGGGCTCTCTCAGTATTCCTTTGGCATGGATGTCGCTCCGTATATCCTTTTAAAAGTTATTTCTCCCCAAATGTAAGGTGGGCGCAAATCTACCAAATGTTTAAACCTATAATTTGTCTTGCCTTCTTATGCCGCGTACACACGATCACTTTTTGTGATGAAAAAAAATGTTGTTTTATCTCACGAAACAAAACAACGTTTTTCAAACTTCATTTTTAAAAACGACGTTGCATACACACCAGCGTTTTCTGAAAATGCTCTTGCAAAGCGCGGTTACGTACACCACGTTCGACAGCACTCTGTTCCATTGAAGCTCCCGGCTCATAACTTGCTTCTGAGCATGCGCGGGTTTAAAAATGTTGTTTTAATAGTCGTTTTGCCCACACACGATCACTTTTTATGACACAAAAAAATGACATTTTGAAAAACGACACAAAAAATTCAAGCATGTTCGAATTTTTTTTTTGTCGTTTTTCAGAAGACATAAAATTATGTTTTGCCCACACACGATCATTTTAAATGACGTTTTTTAAAACGTTTTTTTTTCATCACAAAACGACCGTGTGTACGCGGCATTAGAGTGGGTTTTCATTGGTTGTTGGAGGCATCCAGATACTCCAACTATGACCTGGATTCCCAGATGGTAGACCCATGTGGATTGTCTGCTTTACTGCACTGCAAATCAAAATCTCTCCCTCCCTCTTTAAAGCATAATCTACTGCTACATGGTACTTTAAAAACATAGAGAAATCAGAAAAAAAATGCCCTTTTCTATCTCAGTACCTACCAATAACTGGACACCCTCTCTTCTCACAAGAATGGCAGTATGTGGCCTTCTTCACATGGGCCTCCCACAGGCTCACAAACTTGGTTCATCTTTTTGAACCCTCCACTGGGAAAGCTCTTCCCTTTCCTATATTAAAATCCTAGTACAATCTCCCTGCCCATTCAAAATTACAACTACTGACCATACGATGCAACAGAGCATGTCTCTCCACTTGCTGTGTGGCTGCTAGGAGGGCCATCCCCAAACAATGGACCTCCACCACCGCCACCAACCATCTCAGAGGTGAAAATGGAACCCAAAAGTCTTCTTTGCAAAGAAATACTGGATATGTCATTCCCCCTTGTAATCACTCATCACACTTCCACAACAAATGGGACTTCTACCTGACCAAGGTTTTTCACACTGCAGACATCTTTCTTACAGGCCTATTTCCATCTGACCTACCCCACCCACCCTTCTCAAAAGAGACGGATGCCATGTTCCCTTCCACCTCTTAGTAATCTTGACGGACACTGCTATCTCATTGGTTTTGTTTTACCTTATGGTTATAGTGTTGTACTACTTGTATCCCCCCCCCCCCCGGTGTTAAAGCTCATCTAAATATCATGTAAATTCCATCAAAATGTAATCCTCTCATGTAAGACCTCAACTCTGGTTACTTCCCCCCTTCTATCCTACCTGCCCCCCTTTCTTTCTTCTCCACCTTCTAATTTTTCAGTTGTTTATTATTAATGCCCCCCAGGGATCCATGTAACCATGGTTCTTGATACTTTGTATGTTGTAAAATCCAATAAAGTATATTAAAAAAATAAAACATTAAAAAATATGTTATCATGAGAACATCTGGAATGGGAAAAGTCAGCATATTTTTGTGCCATATATTAACCTCCTCTTTTATTGTGACCCTTTAAATGTGCATATTTATTCCAGGGGTTCCTTCTTTGTCTAGTCGCCATGTTTTGTATTATATTACAGTAGTAAATTGTAGACTTTCTTATGTCCAGAGATGATGGCTGCATTCAATATATATTATAAAAATGAACATTGCACACACACACACGTAAACTAGAGCTAACAGTATATTGAACAAAATGAACCTTAACAGACATTCAATTAGGCAACATAACAATAAAAACCTCTGCACTCCAAAGGGACATCACTCTTTATGGTCAGAGTGGAAGAACCAATATCTTTAAATCAACTTGCTGAAAAGGAGTTTAAAAAGTGCATAGTGGAAGAGAACAATTTAAAATCATTATTCACGTTGACATTAGGTCAAAAAAGACCAGTGTTTCCTTTGACTTTCAGCCTATACCTTAATTGGATGTATATTAACTGGGCCAGATGGCAAAGAAGGCATACAGTAGGTAAAGAACTAGCAGTGAGAAAAAAGTCATGGGGGCACAGTTGGGGGCACAGTTGTTGCTATTAGGGCACTACATGTGCTCATGTAAAGAGAAATATAAGCTTATATTTGGTCAAACAAGAGGTACATGAATCATCTGTGATGATGTAATAGAAACTACTTGCCTTATCAGCGGGGTTTGTGCAATGATGGGAATCATATAATAGTCATTAGAATTACTTTTTTTGCCAAAGAACTTATAATTTTAGCCAGTAATTTATATGATACACACATCTCTGCTAGCAATCACTGTGTACTTCATGGCTAAGTTTTTCAGCTTCCTCAGTCAAATTTACTGTTATCTTAACCCATGATAATACATTGTTTAAAGCGGATCTCCACCCTAAAGTGAAGATCCGCTGATCGGAACCCTCCCCCCCTCCGGTGTCACAATTGACACCTTTCAGGGGGAGGGGGGTGCAGATACCTGTCTAAAGACAGGTATCTGCAACCACTTCCGGCCCGCAGTCTCGGGCAAAAGACGGGTTTTTTGGCGACATCCTGTCGCCCCCCCCCGTTGTGTGCTGGGAACTCTCAGCTCCCAGCACACAGCGGGAGCCAATCGCCGGGCGCAGCGCGACTCGCGCATGCGCCGTAGGGAACCGGGCAGTGAAGCCGCAGCGCTTCACTTCCTGGTTCCCTCACCGTGGATGGAGGGGGGAGCAGGAGGGTGACGAGCGATCACTCATCCTCTGCTGCGGACGCCGCTGGACTCCAGGACAGGTAAGTGTCCTAATATTAAAAGTCAGCAGCTGCAGTATTTGTTGCTGCTGGCTTTTAATATTTTTTTCTAGTGAACCATCCGCTTTAATATAGAATTACCTCCTCAGCAGATTTGGACTTTTAGATTTTAGCCCAAGGGACGTAAACAATGATATCCATGAAATCTACAAAGATGATTATAGGAAAGCATTTACGGACTTGTTTTATTAAATATGCCTGCTTAAGTCTTTTTAATTGGAAAACACACAAGCTATGCACATGCTATAGAGTTAAGGACAGAAAGTCTTTAGAAGATACACGATATATATTAGCAAGTCAAGAAGACATTAAAATGTATGCACAGATGGGGAAGTAGGGCCAAAGCCAAAGGGACTTTGGACAGTGGGCCCCCTCCACAGCCCAGCACTCCAATGAGCATTGGAGGGCCAGAGAAGAGAGCCAATGACTGACAGTCACGGCTCTCTGATCACTGAAGACTAGGGATGAGCCGAACACCCCTGGGTTCGGTCCGCATCAGAACCTGCGAACAGACCAAAAGTTTGTGTGAACTTTAGAACCCTGCTAAAGTCTATGGGACTCGAACATTTGAAATCTAAAGTACTAATTTTAAAGGCTATAATGCAAGTTATTGTCCTAAAAAGTGTTTGGGGACCCGGGTCCTGCCCCAGGGGAGTGTTTGGGAACCTGGGTCCTGCCCCAGGGCACATATATCAATGCAAAAAAAGTTTTAAAAACTGCAGTTTTTTCAGGAGCAGTGATTTTAATAATGCTTAAAGTGAAATGGTAAAATTGAAATATTCCTTTAAATTTCGTACCTGGGGGGGGGGGGGGGTGTATAGTATGCCTGTAAAGTACCGCTTGTTTCCTGTGCTTAGAACTGTCCCTGCACAAAATGTAATTTCTGAAGGAAAAAAGTCATTTAAAATCACATGTGGCTATAATGAATTGTCGGATACCAGCAATACAGAGAAAAGTCATTCATAAAAAAAGAATGTGTGGGGGTTCCCCCAAATTCAATTATCAGGCCCTTCGAGTCTAGTACGGATATTAAGGGGAACCCTGCATCAAATAAAAAAAAATATATGTGGGGTTCCCCCCAAATATCTATTCCAGACCCTTCAGGTCTGGTATGGATTTTAAGGGGAACTCCACCCCAAGTTTAAAAAAAATGCCGTGGACCCCCACACATTTTTTTTTTTTATGAATGACTTTTCTCTGTATTGCCGAGAGCCGACAATTCATTACAGCCGTGAGTGATTTTAAATTACTTTTTTTCCTTCAGAAATTACACTTTGTGCAGGGACAGTTCTAAGCATGGGAAACAAGTGCTAGTTTACAGGCATACGATACACCCCCCCCCTCCCCAGGTACGAAATGTAAAGGAATATTTCACTTTTATTGTTTCACTTAAAGGAATTATTTTTAAAATCACTGCTGCCAAAAAAAATGCAGTTTTTAAAACTTTATTTTGCATTGATACATGTCCCCTGGGGCAGGATCCAGGTCCCCAAACACTTTTTATTACAATAACTTGCATATTAGCTTTTAAAATTAGCACTTTAGATTTCAAACGTTCGAGTCCCATTGACTTTAACATGGTTCTAAAGTTCACATGAACTTGCTGCGAACACCCCAAATAGTTCGCTGTTCGGCGAACAGGCAATGTTCGAGTCGAGCATGAGTTCTACTCGAACTCGAAGCTCATCCCTACCGAAGACCCAGAACTGAGCAATCAGTGGTTATTGCTCATTTTTCAGTCTTAGGCCGCATACACACGATCAAATTTGTCCGCTGGAAATGGTCCGACGGACCATTTCAGCAGACAAATCCGATCGTCTGTATGGGCTAGCGGATGGATTTCTCCAGATTTGTCCGGCGGACAAATTTCAAAGCATGCTTTAAAATTTGTCCGCCGGAGACATGTCTGTCGGATATGTCCGCTGGTTAGTACACTAACCACCGGACATATCTGCCAGCACTTACTATGAAGCCGTCGTATGAATTCGACACATGCGCATGGAAGTGTTTCACTTCCTGGTGCGGTGATGTGGTGGTGTCAACGTTACTGCCACATCACCGCGCTGTCCGCCGGTGGGGATTTTGATCCGATGGTGTGTACAGCCATCGGACCAAAACAGCCCGGCGGACATATGCGATGAAAACGGTCCGAGGGGTTTTATAAAGAACTTACAGAATTACAGAATCTAGTCCTGCAGAGTGAATTTTGTGTATATTTTAACTGCTTGGAGTTTGTGGAAAAAGAGAAAATGGACTTTGTAGGCACTTGTTTATATAAAATACAAAATATTTAATAATAGAAAATCACAAGACAAAAATGTTGACATATCAATAAATACATATTATTAAAACATGTTATAGGATATAAAGAACCAGTTTGCTGGACCATAGAGAGTGATTAGTATTGTTGTTGATCACTGGGGAACTTGCAGTTCACATTTGGTACACACTGTTCAATCATTGATTTGTAGGGGGTTCCACGATTGGCTCAACTAGTTTCGCGGACCTTATCCGCTTCGTCTGGAGCTTTGGAACACTTGGATGGTATTTGTTAAATAGAATGCTGCAACGACTAAAGGACGCTAACCAAAAAAGGGAGACTTGTCCCAATCTGATCCGGCTGGGTCAGATGGGTATACACACCTCTCACCAGCAGACACCAAGAGGGCCGTGGGGTCCGTTCCGCAAGCTAGGGGGTGCCACTGGCTACTGATTGTTCTAGTGAGGTAGTCAAACTTGCTGTGAAAGCTTGCGGTAACTAAACCAAGTATACTGCAACAATGCCAATTTTTAGAAGTAGGGGATTCACTATGGGACATTTTATCCGACACGGAAACACCCTGTTGCTTGTGGTGTGGCTCGCTACAAATTAAATTTATTTTAACTGCTTGCCGACCAGCTGCCGTCATTTTACTGCGGCAGGTCGGCTCTCCTGGGCGAGAGCCCGTAGCTCTACGTCAGCTACTTTTGCGGCCACTAGGGGGCGCATGCGAATACAATGTATGAACAGAAGATCAGTGATTTCCCTCAGTCAGTCCATCCCCCCATACAGTTAACCCATTCCCCGCCCCCTAGTGTTAACCCCTTCACGGCCAATGGCATTTTTATAGTAATCCAATGCATTTTTATAGCACTGATCGCTATAAAAATGCCAATGGTCCCAAAAATTTGTCAAAAGTGTCCGAAATGTCCACTATAATGTCGCCGTACTGAAAAAAACGCTGATCGCCGCCATTACTAGTAAAAAAAAAATATATTAATAAAAATGCCATAAAACTACCCCCTATTTTGTAAACGCTATAACTTTTGCGCAAGCCAATCGATAAACGCTAATTGCGATTTTTTTTTTTACAAAAAATATGTAGACGAATATGTATCGGCCTAAACTGAGGGAAAAAAAGATTTTTTATATATTTTTTGGGGACATTTATTATAGCAAAATGTAAAAAAATATTGAATTTTTTTTCAAAATTGTCGCTCTATTTTTGTTTATAGCGCAAAAAATAAAAAACGTAGAGATGATCAAATACCACCAAAAGAAAGCTCTATTTGTGGGGAAAAAAAGGACGCCAATTTTGTTTGGGAGCCACGTCGCACGACTGCGCAATTGTCAGTTAAAGCGACGCAGTGCCGAATCACAAAAAGTGCTCTGGTCATTGGGCAGCAATATAGTCCGGGGGTTAAGTGGTTAAAGATAATACTAGGAAACAGCAATTCATTTATTCAGATATAAAATACATAGTTTCCTCAACTGTAAAATTAAATATGTAAATAAATAAGAGTGAACCATTTATCCCAAACTGAGATTCACCTTGGATTAGTCAGATTCTAATATTGACTGATCACTAGGGAGGAGCCAAAACCCCCCTGATTCGGTTCGCATCAGAATATGCAAACAGGCAAAAAATGAATGCGATCCCGCCCCACCATGTAAATGGGTATCGAGTACATTGTACATCTACACTACCAAAAAAAGTGTCAAAAAAGTAAAACTGACAGGAGGTGTTTTTACGTCACTGGGTGGCCCTGCCTTCAGCTTTATAAGAACTTTCATTGTGAAAATGCTGCAGCTGCGGGTATGCCTCCAATGGGTCGTCGGCACCGTGATTGAAGATGAATGGACATTGCGGGACACTTTTTATTTTTTGATAAAGGAATTGTCCAAAACTGTCTCATATCATTTTTAATTTTTTGACACTTGTTTTGGTGCATGGGTAGGGGTACACTGCACCTGACACTCATTCACATGGGGGGCGGGATCTGGGGCCCCCTTGTTAGAGGGGGCTTCCAGATTCCAATAATCCCCCTGCCCGCAGACCCCCACAACCACTGGGCAAGAGGCATGATAGGTTCAGGATGGGGGGCGCTCTCCAGCCCCCCTTGTTATGCGGCCTGCTAGGTTATGTGCTTGGATAAGGGTTTTGTATGGATTTTGGGGGAAACCCCATGCCATTTTTTTATTTTGGTGCATGGTTCCCCTTAAAATCCATACCAGACCTTAATGGCCTGGTATGGACTTTGGGGAGACCCCCACGCCATTAATTTTATTTTGTAGCGGGGTTCCCATTAATATCCATACCAGAACTGAAGGGCCTGGTATGGATTTTGGGGGGTGGGGGACGCCATTTTTTTTAAATTTTGGTGTGGGTTTCCCCTTAATATCTAAGGGCTTGGTAATGGACTGGGGGTCTCACGCCATTTTTTAAAATGATTTGTATGTATATTGCCAGGAGACAGCAATACATTACATCCGTGAGCAGTTTTAAATGAATGTTTTTCCTTTAGAAATGTCATTTTGCTGCTTTCATTCATTTCACTATGTCTGGCCACTATGTATGTAGCTTTACATAGTGTGGGGCGTGGACTTAGCCCCCTCAGTCATGATTGGCAAATGGCACCCTGCTTTTGGCCAATCATGGCTCTTACAGCAGAGCATGCTGTGATTGACCAAAGCATGCAGGTCAGGTGCATGCTTTGGCCAATCAGCAGCCATCAATGCACTGTGACGGTGCATTGACGGTCACACAGTGAATTATGGGAGTTCCGCTGGCATTCAAAATTTCCCACAGACGCCCCATAATGTTGTACATTCGAGGAATGGGTTCATCCCTACTGATCACCAGGAAGTGATCTAAATGGTCCTTTAATCTCTCAGGCCTCTTACACACGACCAGTTTTCCCAGCAGGAGAGCATTTGGCCAGGATTCCTAGCTGTGTGTATTCTGCCTAGGAGTTTTCCCGTCAGGAAAACAGCCGGGAATCCCGATGGGAAAATAGAGAAATCTGATCTCTATTTTCTCGTTGAGAGTGTTTCCTGCCAAAAAACTGATCACCTGTATGCTTACCTGAGTGTCGAAAAACCATGCATTCTCGATAACACTTGGACGCATGCACGGTAGCATCCAAAGTTAGTGTGGGGTGTAGCAAGATGGCGGCGACGGAATCGAATGTGACGAGACGCTGGCTCATCGTAGTCAATGACTTCACCGCGTTCTTGCCATTCAAAAGAACGGCAGTTCTTTTTAGTGGATGTCTGTATACACGGCTTTGCTCCAGGAATCCCGTCAGGAAAACCAAAGTTTTTTTACCTGGCGGAATTCCCGGCCATGTGTACAAGGCTTTACTGGTTTACACTGAGTAGTCACAATGCTTAGGGGCCCATCAGAATTGTTTTAAATGATGAATGAAAGAACAGGGACAATCTGTGTTATTAAGTTGTGTTAAAATTACCTGTGAAAACACCTTGCCCTACCTGGTTTGAAAGAGAGAAGTGATCAATTGTAATAGCTTTTAATGTACATGCAGATGGCAGTGGGACATTTGGCAATTGGACTACATATGCTACATGCAGCCAAAGTAAAGACAAAATAAAAAATGTCACTGGGACTTACGGAGTAGGCTGATTGGGGGAGGGGAAAACTCATAAATTTGCATTCTCATGTGGTATTTCAAAAGTGGTCTTTTCAAAAAGCAGCCCTTGGGACTGGGAGGTTGTCAGTCTGCATTTGCCCTTCAGGGACAGTTACTTACTGAAGTTTCTTCCATAAACCTTTCTTTATATGCTGCAGAGTTTTTCCTTCTAGACTACATGGAAATCTACAGTATACTAGAGTTTTAGTGGTGAATAACTGTAGTCACTCCAGAGAATTTAGGGTGGCCTTTGCATTGCCTTATTTTTGTATTCATTTTATTTATGTATTCTTCTAGACAATAAATCCAACAATCACATGTCTCATTAGATCATTTTCCATGGATAATGATGAAAAGATCAAGGTGTAGGTACCCAGGTTTCTCTTTTAAATTGTGTTTTATTTTCAATTTAATGCACTAGTGAAATAAATAATAAACACCTTGAACCACACTTGTGAATGTATTTGCTATGCTAATTATAGATGAATTATACATCACCTGACATTGGATTGTTGAATTATATAGTGCCTGAACCTGAAATGATATTTAATGTATGTATCTGTGGAAATGCAATCTGTAAAATCACTTATTATTTCATGAACTTTCCTGTATGAAAATTTGAAATGTAGTAATCTACTTTCACAGGCAAGGAGGCGGTTGAATGGTATATTACATTTAACACTATACACATTCACAGCATTAGCCTGTATTAGTTAAAGGCAGTATATTTGATACATACAGTATACTCTGCATTCAGCGTAGCCTTTATACACAGTATAAACTCTATATTCAGACAGTACAGGCAGTGTATTTTATATTTTCAGTCAGTACCCACGTGGAAGAAAAATATATTTTAAATATATTTTAAAAAAACATTCTAAATATATTTTTCCCAAATATATTGCAATATATTTGAAATGCTACAATTTTGGCCAGATTCAATATATTTCAAAAATATATTTCAATATATTTGTGAATATATTATTGAATATATTGGGAAATGCATTGTGAAATATGTTGCAAATATACTCATAAATATATGTTAATTGTACTTCTGAATGCATTTAGCAATATATTTATGCAGCCATAAATATATTGCAACATGCATTTTGGAATGCATTGTGAATATATTCAGACATATATTGCTAAATGCATTCAGAAGTACATTTAACATATATTTCTGAATACATTCACAATGCATTCCAAAATGCACTTTGCAATATATTTATGGCTGCATAAATATATTGCTAAATGCATTTAACATATATTTATGAATATATTTGCAACATATTTCACAATGCATTACCCAATATATTCACAAATATATTGAAATATATTTTTGAAATATATTGAATCTGGCCAAAATTGTAGCATTTCAAATATATGGCAATATATTTGGGAAAAAAGATATTAAGAATGTTTTTTAAAATATATTTTAAATATAAATGTACTGAATGTAAAATAAAAAAAAAATACATTCCTATTACATTTTGAAATGCTGTGCATTTATATATTGTATTTTATATATTGTAGGCCTATAAAACCAGCAAATATTTGGAAATAAAAATGATAACACAGTACAATACACACAACTTTATTATCATGTAAATATACAAACACTACAACACAGAGAATAGAAAGTGGTGTTAACTGTGGTAAATGACATACAAGTTTATTTGTGGTATTCTGATGGTTCCCGATGTTTCCCTTCAGGTGATATTTCAACACCGGAATTGTTCTCGTAAGAGCGTCACTGATCACACCGTTTGAAGTCCCAGGAAACTTTGCCAAAGTGGCAGCTTTAAAAAGTAAATGGAAAATATTAGACTTATTAGATTTTCCCTGTGAATCAAAAGCCATATAAGACCCTTTTCACACTTTAGCGCTGCTAAAGCTCCGGCGGTTTTTGCAACACTTTTTTGGGCGTTTTTTTTTTTTTTTAAAGGGAAAAAGTACAGTTTTTAATGCGCTTTTAAAGTGCTTTGGAAGTGCTGCCCATTAATTTCAATAGGCAGGTGTGTTTTAGGAGCGCTATTTATAGCACTCCCAACCCGCCCCAGATGCTGCTTGCAGGACTCTTTCTAAAGTTCCGCAAGCGCATCACCCCAGTGTGAAAGTACTCATTGCACTGAAAGGGATGCAGTTTCATGAGCTTTTTAAAGGCTATTTCTAGTGCTAAAACACCTGAATACTGGCTCAGTGTGAAAGGGGTCTAATAGATGCAGCTGAGTAAATAAAACAAACAAAATGAAGCATGTAAAAAAAAAATATTGTAGACTTTTAAAAAATCTGTATAAAAATCAACATCTTGCCTACAACTTGCCTTTTTAGTTCAGACTACTACCAGACTGAGCAAGATATCTTATTTTGACACAACAGTCAAATTGGCTTACAGTCTACATGTCAAAGCTGATGTTTTCATAGGGTCTAACTGTACTTGCTTCTCTCCATCTGTCAGCCGCTTGGAGGCACCTCCTTAAAGGTTACTTTTTATTGAAGTGGTTGTAAAGGTACAAGGGTTTTTACCTTCGTGTATTCAATGCATGAAGGTAAAAAAAACTTCTGTGTGCAGCCCCCCTATACTTACATGAGCCCTCTCTCAATCCAGTGATGTCCACGAGAGCCTTGTCTCTCCAGGGACTTGCACTGCTGAGTGGCTTTCTGTAGCGGTGGGAGCTATTGGCTCACGGTGCTGTCAATCACAGCCAGTGAGCTAATTAGGAGATGGGGTCAAGGCAAGGCTCAGTGTGTGATTGGACACACAGAGCTCTGGTTCAGGAGCACCGGCATGGGACCTGAGAAGAGAAGGAACTGAGCTGCTCTGTACAAAAACCCTTACACAGAGCAGGTAAATAGGAGTAGGATATGTTTGATATTTAAAAAAAAAGACAACCATTTAATGTTTCGATACCAAAAGAAAACCTACCTGTTTAGGCCTTGAGTACGACACTTGACAAGGAGATGAGCTCAAGTCTTCAGATGGGACAAAAGGTGATGCACACGATACACCCACACAGGATGAACTTCCACCATCATTCTTCAGTGCTATTAGCTGCGCTCTTGTTGTTTTCAAAAGATCCATTACACCAGGCAACTCTATGGAAAAGCATAACAACTTTTTAAGTAACACAATGGCCTATTTTCTCACTATATCCATTCATTTCATTTGTTAGAAATTGATGACTTGTGGAAAAATTTACTTAAATGATTAGAGGGTTTCCTCCAGTCTGCTGCTGACCCCCCCAAGAGGGTTTCTCCCAAGGTAAAAGTAAGGATGTTCCACAAAACAAAAATCCTACTTGTGCATATAGTATGTAGTTACCTCAGTGCACTCACTGATACTATAATGAATGTAGTACAGTAAACTTCCAGTTACTCAACGATCCCCATTGGTACTGTTATTTCTGGTTGCTTGAGATCTAATAGTAACTCTCAAGCATCCACCTCCCATGGCACCCTGACCCCCTCCCACTTAGCAGCTAAAGGGGGTAGGGATTGGGGGCAGGGTTTTACCACCCCCAAATTCACATGTGAATGAGCCTTAAAAGTGCTATTGCCAAATGCAACTTAGGGCTCATTCACAAGTGCGGTATGCAATGCTCCAATGCGCCTCTGAGAAATTCTGCAAGGTGGTGAGGAGGCAAAATGTTTACACCAAAAATTGCAGTGAAAGGCACACAATTGCAGTGCAGTAGTACGGCAATTATAGGTTTTAGTCAGGTGTGAGGAGGCAACATTGGAGGAGACTGTGCCCTGTGATCTTTGACTTCTCCCATGTTGTTCAGGTAGATCTCCAACTCTCTAAGGTTGCCTACCTCTGCCTTAAAACACTGTAGAATGAAAGGGCAAATGATTGGTCAAACAGAAAATAAAGATAAAAATAACAAAGGCAGCAGAACTGGTGGAATAACACACAATAAATAGATAACAAAAATAAAAGACTGTGCCAATAAAAAAGATTCAATGAAAATTAAAATTGAAAAAATTTCACCAATACCAATTCCATTGAAAGATTGGCATCCAGGGGCTGATATGCCAAAAAACGGTGCACAATAATTAACCAAAACAAAAAAATCAGAGTGCAAGGAAAAATTTGTATATAAATTCACAAAATGAATGTCAAATTATATGTATAAACAATGAGAGGTTAATACGCCAAATCGGTGATCCCAAAATTGTATGCCAACAGCACACAATTGGCAAACCAAACCTCAAAAATTCTTAATGATATCACCACAAAACTCAAACGCTGATGACCAAATGAATAATGAAGGATGATGCAGATATGATGATCATATACAGTGCCAGTTTAATGCAGTGATATAAACCGCAATTAAGTTGTCCGCTTACCAAAGGCAAGTTGTCTCAGTTGTTGGTTTTCTTCTTCCAAGTGCTTATTCTGGTTTTATATTCACCAGCTGTCAGTTAGTCTTGGTCAGGTGCTTTGACAGTGGCTGGCGGCCCATCTGTCAGAATCCGCCAAAAATAAAAAAAATAAAAATTATCTTTCCACCTCCACACCCCCCATCCACTCCCCCCCACCCCACACACACACCACACACCCCCATCTTTCAAACCCCCCGCCCACACACACACCCCAGACACCGCTAACCTCCTTCTGCACAATTTATTTGATGGTAGCTGAATGTAAACAGCAGGCAGTGGGGGAACCATAGCCAGACTGCCATTGGCTGTTTCAAATTTTAAAATTAGGCTGACTATTGTGCCCCCTTCCCACTGCCTGCTGTCAATCAGGAAGAGGAAGACCTGAAGAAGAATGTTCTCCTTCAAATCCTCTCCTTTGCTGATTGACAGCAGGCTATTGATTTCCCTGCTATCTGCTCTTTTTTCCTGCATTCTGACAGTGGCCAGTGGCTGTTAGAATACAAAAAAAGGCCTAGATGTCAACTGATATCAGGCTACTTCTGGGGCAGCTGGATGTAAACATAATATCATTACCTCATATTGTTATCGGCCTGAAAGGTGGCCCATAATTGGTATCTGTATGGAAAAATACATATCTAATAGCACCTAGTAGCAGGGCAGATAATAATATGCAAAAGGGGAGGGAGACATAAACATTGGTAGCACTATGCACTGACATTATGGGGTATATTTACTAAAGGCAAATCCGCTTTGCACTACAAGCGCACTTGGAAGTGCAGTCACTATAAATCTGAAGGGGACAAAAAAAAATCATTTTTGCCTGTACATGATTGGATGATAAAATCAGCAGGGCTTCCCCTCATTTCAGATCTACCCCTCAGATCTACAGCGACTGCATGTCCAAGTGCACTTGTAGTGCAAAATGGATTTTCCTTTAGTAAATCAACTCCTATGCTGCATGGCGAGTGGATATAGAATAGAAGCCATATAATATTGTATGCATATATTATATTATATTATATATTGTATGCAGCAATGTACACTGAAAGTAAGTTACACAGTTACTGGATATAACATGGAAGCCGTACATATTATATACAGCAATGTGCACTGACAGTATGTTACACAGTTACTGGATATAACATGGAAGCCGTACATATTATATACAGCAATGTGCACTGACAGTATGTTACACAGTTACTGGATATAACATGGAAGCCATACATATTATATACAGCAATGTGCACTGACAGTAAGTTACACAGTTACTGGATATAACATGGAAGCCATACATATTATATGCAGCAATGTGCACTGACAGTATGTTACACAGTTACTGGATATAACATGGATGCCATACATATTATATGCAGCAGGGTGACATGCTGTGGAAGAGGAGCTCTATAATATTACATTACTGTGCACATGCTGTATGGTAACTGGGAAGGTGAATGTACACAGAATGAGAACTATTCAGCAGGAAATAGACAAATACAACTTAACTCATACACCAAACTTTCACAATTCTAATATTATTACATAGAAGGCTCACCTTTCATCCAGGAGAATACATCCAGGGGAATACAGAGAGCGTCTCCACCATGCTGCCATGCTTTCCTTTTCAGACTAGGCCTTACCAGGAACAGGAAGTGAGAGGTGAAAGTTCACCCCTCTGGTTCCCACTGCTCACTTCCTGTCACACACCTCCTGTATTGTTTCCTGTATTATCATTGCAGTCTCATTTAAAGAGTTTTCCCCAGGGCTGAATTCACATATTATAAGATCGAAGGCACAGAATTCAAACCCACATCCCAATAAAAAGAATGAGATAAAAGAAATGAGAAAAATATTTATACATGTAAGTAAGTGATGGGAGATGCATTCTATATATATATTTTGTATCTTCATTCTGGTACATGTGTGTGTGTATATATATATATATATATCAGATATACTCTATGTGTATGTGTGTGTGTGTATATATATATATATATATATACTAAGGTGACCAGATTTTTTTTTTAAAAAATCCAGGGACACATTTTTTTTAACTAGTAATGGCGGCAATCAGCGTCTCTCTGCCCATCGCTGCAGCCGCCCACCACATAGCCTGCCAAGTCTTACACTCCGGGTCCCCGCTACTGCTTGGTGGGGAGCGGAGGAAGATAAGCAGGCAGGCAGCTGGCCGGGACTTGAGCCAAGGCAGAAGAACATGGAAGCGGAGCTGAATGGGAATGCACCTGAAACTGAAGAAATATTCCCTCTGCTCCGACCAACACATGATCATCAGAAAGGGGCACAGGTAATGGAAAAAATCCCCCCCCCCCAAGCTAGTAGGAGCGACAGAGTAGGGGGGTGTAATTCAGAATTATTATTTTTTTAATTCTGCACTGACTGTCTTTGAAATTGCCCCAGCCCCTGTTCAAATCCAATGGGGACAAAACTGGGGACAGACTTGGTCTATAGGGACAGTGTCCTTAATCCAGGGACTGTCCCCTGAAACCGGGGATGTCTGGTCACCCTATATATATACACACACACACACACAGTATATCTGAGATATATATATATATATATATATATATATATATATGTATATGTATATATATATATATATATATATATATATATATGTATATGTATATATATATATATATGTGTGTGTGTGTGTGTGTATATATATATATATATATATATATATATATATATATATATATATATACTGTATTTGCTGGCGTATAAGACTACCTTTTACACTTAAAAAAACTGGGCAAAAAGCAGGGGTCATCTTATACACCGGGTCAGCTGCTCGGATGCCTGCTGGATGTGCGGTAATATCGCATGTAGCTTCGGCTACATACAGTATATACCGCTGAGCCAATCCCGGTGAGCGATGTATTCAAATGAATACAGAGCCTGCTCAGATTGGGGTAACAACCTCTGCCAATCCGAGTGCCTACATACAGTAGCCTGCTCGGATTGGCTTTGAGAGTCAGAGATGCACAGGCTGATGATGTTACAACCTCTGCCAATCCAAGCAGGCTTTGTATTCATTAATAGAATACATCGCTCGCCGTGATTGGCTCCAGTCCCAGTAAGAATGAAGAAGTATATGGCTCCAGAAGGAAGAAATATGAAGTATCGGAACGGGGGTCGTCTTATATGGTGAGTACAGGCAAAAAAAACGTTAAAAAACTGTAAAATTAGGGGGTCGTCTTATACGCCTGGTCACCTTATACGCCAGCAAATACGGTATATATATATATATATATATATATATATATATACACACACACATACACACATACACACACACACACACAGTATATATATATATATATATATACACACGCACAAGAATGCAGCTCTCATCACTTACATATTTATCTTCCAGCACAGCCTAGCATTGGCAGTGCAGCTTGGGCAGGGATATGACATTTAAAGCGGAGTTCCACCCAAAAGTGGAAGCTCCACTTATTTGCTTCTCCCCCCCCCCCCACCTACTTTGCCAATGCTTTTCTGCATGTGTGTTTTTGATGCATTCCAGGGTATGTTTGGTGTGTTTTTAAAGCATTCCAGTGCATTTTCCCCTCTTTTTTTTCTTAACCTTAGATAAAGACATGTGTGTTCCAGTGTGTTCAGGTGCATTCTAGTGCGTTTTTGATGTGCTTTACAGTGTTCCATTACAGTCCAGTGCAGGAAAAATGCAGCATGCTCTACTTTTTTTCTGGAACTGCAAGCACTAGTGTGAATTATGCCATTGAAAACCATATAACTTACTTTCCATGCAGACAAAAAAAAAAACGCACTGGGCTGCATGTGGTGTGAATTGTCCCTATATATAGGCAATGGAGGCAGCAGCACCCGAGAGCCAATGGAAACATTGGCTGGGATACCAACATCGCCGGATTCCAGGACAGGTAAGTGTCCTAATATTAAGTCAGCAGCTGCAGTATGTGTACAGTATGGGGGGTTATTTACTAAAGGCAAATCCACTTTGCACTACAAGCGCAAACTACAAGTGCAAAGTGCATTTGAAATTGCACTGAAAGTGCACTTGTAAGTGCAGGCGCTGTAAATCTGAGGGGTAGAACTGAAATGAGGGGAAGCTCTGCTGATTTTATCATCCAATCATGTGCAAGCTAAAATGCTGTTTTTTTTATTTTCCATGCCCCCCTCAGATCTACAGCGACTGCACTTCCAAGTGCACTTTCCTTGCAATTTCAAGTGCACTTTGCATTTGTAATTTGCACTTGTAGTGCAACGTGGATTTGCCTTTAGTAAATAACCCCCTTTGTGTAGCTGCTGAGTTTTAATTTTGTGCTGGGGGGAACTTTTTGCTGCTGGAATTACCCTTCGGCAGGTACGAAGTCCAAACAATGGACTGGACTTAGTATAAAAAGAATATACAGGGCCAGATTCACGAACACTTGCGCTGGAGTATTTGGATATGCGCCGCGTAACTGTGCTGATGCGCCGACGTTTCTATGTGCCCGTACCCACCAAACTAGATGCGCCCAATAACGGCTCATTTGCGACCGGCGGAACGTTCCGACGCCAGAGTATCGTCAGCGTTTATTTTCGCTGGGCGCATCAGTCGCGCCCATTGATTTCCCCTGCAAATATGCAAATGAGGGAGATTTCCCAATTCACGAACGGATTAGCACCATACGCTGGCTACATGCGCTGCGCGTATCTGATCCGTCCAGCGCAAAGTTATTTCTACAAAAGGCTGCTTTATCTTTACTCCAGACGGTCACAGGTCAGCAGGAGAGCAGCTACAGCAGCGTTACCGACGATAGGAGCTTGCTGAGCACCCCCACTTGCAAGGACAACACCTCTGTGTGCCAACATGCCAGGGGCACTCGTGGTCCTAGAACTACTGATGGGTCCCCTGGAACCAAGAAGGCGGGCACGTGAGAGGATATACCGCACTCGTATGAACCTCTTTGGCATGGGGGATGAGGAGGTGTATCGCCTCTTCAGATTCAGCCCTGATGCAATACTTGAACTAACCACAACCCTGCAGGATGACATCACCAGCAAGACACACCGATCACAAGCAGTGCAGCCACTGGTGAAGGTCCTGGCAACACTCCATTTCCTTGCAAGTGGATCATTCCAGCGTACAAGTGGAGTGGTGGCTGGGATGTCACAATCCTCCATAAGCAGATGTGTGCACCAGGTTGTCCCTGCAATCCTCAGACGCATGTCCAACCAGTTCATCAGACCCACCACTGAGGAGCTGCGGCAGAAGGCAATGACAGATTTCTACAACATTGCCAGATTCCCACGCACTGTGGGGGCCATTGATTGCACACATGTGGCCCTACAGCCCCCCAGTGCCACAGAGCACATATACCGCAATCGGAAGCATTGGCATTCCATCAACGTACAGGTGATAGCCGATGCCCAACGCCTCATATGGCACGTCCGTGCCAAACACCCCGGGTCCAGCCATGACAGTTTCATATACCGTCAGAGCCCCATCCCAGCAGAATTTAACCAGAACATGTATGGGGACAGCTGGCTGGTTGGTGAGTGACATGGGAGTCAGGCATGACTATCCCCTCCCGTCATGCACAACAGAAATCGCACATGCATGACTAACATTCTCCTGTCTTTTACCTTACAGGTGACTCTGCATATGCATTGGGACCCCATCTAATGACTCCTTTCCGGAACCCCCAAACCAGAGGAGAGAGAAAATACAATGAAGCACACATCAAAACCCGTGCAGTGGTTGAGCAAACATTTGGGCTCCTGAAGTCCCGTTTCCGCTGCCTGGATAAGTCTGGGGGGGCCCTATTGTATTCCCCTACCTTTGTGTGTCAGATAATCGGTGCATGTTGCATACTACATAACTTTGCTATGAAAAAAGGCCTGCATATTGACATACGTGATGACCTGACCCCCGACCCACACAGTCCCCCCCTGCCAGAGGACACCCAGTCTGCTGATGGAAGAGCAGTCAGGAGGGTCCTCGCCGTAGGCATCTTTGGACACTAACCCAAAACATTAATTACACAGACAGTGCACGCGTGTACACCACTGATGTCCCTAGATCACACACACCACATGCACATCGCATTGGATTAGCCCAAGTCCAGCATGTAGGAGTTGGGAGCAGTAACGCCAGCGTCAAGGCCCCAATGATGTCACTGTCCATTCACACACCTTTCACACGTCATTCATACAGCCGTGGGGTTCACTTCACCACCACGGCCGAGGGTGACACCCCTTACTTTCAGGAGTGCCACCCTCTCACATTCACACACCATTCACACTGTCCCCTGCACTCCTGACCGTGTGCAGTACAAAAATAAATTAGAAAGATCATATCCTGATCAATACAAGAAAAATAATCTCATAACCTGAGAAAAAATAAAAATAAACTCATGACCTGAGTATGTCAAAAATAATAATATAAAACCAGCAACAAAAAAAAGGCCTCATCGGGGATGCTGGGGGCTTCTTCTGGGGGCCCCTCTCTGGCTCCGCAGCTGCCTGGATGGAGTGGGTGGGGGTGGGGGGGCATCTGGAGGTGGCTGATCCCCAGGTGGGCCACTCCTGGCAGGTGTGGCCTGCGTGCCCTCCAAGGCCCTGGCTATCCGTCCAAGGTATGTGTTCGTCTGGGCCTGCATCCGGAGCTGACGGGTCATCTGGTAATGCTGGGCCCGCCGACTCAGCCTCCCCTGCTCACGGATGGCAGCACTGTTCCCATGGATGGCAGCAGTGTTGGCCTGGACGGCTGCAGTAAGGTGCTGGATATCCCCCTGCACCTCCCCCAAAGTGGTGACCACTGCAGCGCAGTTAGAGCTGACATCCTGCACTGCGTTGCTGAGGTTGGCAACGGAGCCCAGGCTGTCAGACACTTTCTGCAAGTGGTCCGCTATGGCCCCCATTTGTTCTGTCTGTCTGGCGTGATCCCTCGCCAACTGGTCCTGGACACCATCAGACACCCCCCTGGTCTTCTGGGTCGCCTTCCTGGGGCCCGAAGATGGATGTCCTCGGGTGGAAGGTGTCGCCCTTGAGGGGCTTCCAAGGATGGGGGAGGGGACGACAGACGGGCCAGGAGAAGGGGAGGAGACAGACAAGACTAATGAAAAGTCCTGCTCTGCCACAGCAGGATCTTCCACAACCACCTCGGCAGGTGTGGTGTGGCCACTCTCCTCCTCCACAACCTCTTCACCACCCAGTGGCTCGGGCACATGATGGCGTGGGGGGGATGGGGTGGAATGCAGGCTGACAGATGATGGCCCAGCTCCGTCATCTGTGGATGACACAAAGCAGACACATGTTGGTGGTCCCACACACTTGGCACATGTCCCCCCCCCCACCCCCCCAAATGCAAAACATCAAATAGGGGATTATAAAACACTTACCTGTCCTTGTGCCTTCCTCCACGGAGTCATAGCCTGCGACCCCCTCCACCTGCTCCCTCTCCAGGCAGCGAGCAACCACCTCCTCCTCTGCGGTCAGGGTGACAGGACATGGGGGACCACCACCTGTGCCCCTCTCATGCCTCCTGATGGAGGCCACCTTGTCCCTCACCTTGCGCCGCAGGTCATTTATTTTCTTTTGTATGTCCCCAGCAGTCCGGGTGGAGTAGCCCAGGACATTGACCCTGGCAGCAATCGACTCCAGGATGCCCTGCTTCCTCTCCCGGCTGGTCTTGCGGCTTTTTTTGCCATGGAGAAATTCATTCTCCGTCTCCATAGCCGAGATAATGACAGAGACCTCCTGGGTATTAAAATTGAGGTTCCTCCTCTCTCTGGGGGTAGCGGGAGCAGCCATTACAGAGCAAAAGTATCTTCCCTGGGGTGGGGGGAAACGGAACTACTTTTGCGCCGGAATGGCGTTTCCGCCAGCGCTTTTAAGCGCCCAGCGGAACGCATTGCGCTGACGTTTCCCAGGAAGTGGTGCCGACGGAAGTTGTGAGCATGCGCACAAGGGGGCGAGGGGAGCCGCACTCACTGCGCATGCTCCGTGGATGATGCGCTGAACGTAAGCCTCTGCGCCGGCCTCCGCCCATCATTTACATATGATCACACCCACTTCCACTTGCGTCGGGTTACGCCAGCGCATTATCGTTACTCTGGCGCAAGTTTACGCGCAACTGCTATGTGAATTACAGGAATTGCGCTGAAAGGGTCTTCAGAGTAACGTAAATGAGAAGCGTTACTCCAGAGGAAAGATACTCTCATCTACCTGAATCTGGCCCACAGTATATATACAATATATATTATATTGCCAAAAGTTTTGGGACGCCTGCCTTTACACGCACATGAGTTTTAATAGCATGCCAGTCTATAACAGCTTCAATTCCTCTGAGAAGGCTGTCTTATGGGAATGTTTGACCATTCTTCCAGAAGCACATTTGTCAGTTCAGGCACTGATGTTGGATGAGAAGGCCTGGCTCACAGTCTCCACACAAATTCATCCCAAAGGTGTTCTATCAGGTTGAGGTCAGGACTCTGTGTAGGCCAGTCAAGTTTCTCCACCCCAACCCACTCATCCATGTCTTTATGGACCTTGCTTTGTGCACTGGTCCAAATCATTTGGTGGATTATGGTGTGTGGGGGGGGGGGGATTATGGTGTGGGACTGTTTTTCAGGGGTTGGGTTTGGCTCCTTAGTTCCAGTGACGGGAACTCTTAAGGCGTCAGCATACCAAGACATTTTGGGAAAATGTTATGCCCCCAACTTTGTGCGAACAGTTTGGGGATGGCCCCTTCCTGTTCCAACATGACTGCCCACCAGTGCACAAAGCAAGGTCCATAAAGACACTGATGAGCGAGTTTGGTAATAATAGTGCAACTTCTGATTCATGGATTAAACAGAACATTGAAGATTTATATCCAGAGTTTCTCTCTGTACTCTGTAAGCAGACAAGACCCTTGGACTGTGGAGGTGGATGTCTGTGAAGGTTCTCATTCATTCAGGTCAATCAATAAATCAATATAACTGTACGTGCTGGTCCGCCGACAAGCGTTCTCAATTCAGAATGACTTATACAAAAATTCTTTGGGAATGGAAAGTGGATGCGAGAGGTTTATCTGCTTTGTATTGAATGGATTATGTGCTTAAAATCTTATAAAAAAATATATTTTATTTGAATCTGTTTTTTTTTTTTTATTTATTTTAAAAGAGTAAAACAAGCCATTTTAAAATGGTAGTGGGTCTCTTATAAATGTATTCAGAATGTTATCTATGACATAGTTACAAAAATATCAGACAAAATATATGTTGAAATGTCTTTATTAGACATTAAATATTTTCAGAAAAACATATTTTAAAAATATATTTTCTAATATATAGCTTTGTAAAATATATTTAAATTATATTTTTGGAATGCATTTACAAGTATATTTAAAGATATATGTTTGAATGCATTTTTTTATATGTTCAAAAATATCTGGACAATATATTTTCAAACATATATTTTCACATATATGCCTTTGGAAAATATATTAAAATTATATTTTTGGAACACATTTACAAATATATGTAAAAATATATGTTGAAAAAAATCTGAAGAATATATTTAAAAAATATATTTTTCAATATATGTCTTTGGAAAATGCATTTAAATTATATTTTGGAATGCCTTTACAAGTATATTTAAAAATATATGTTTAAATGCATTTTTTTAGATGCTCAAAAATATATGTCAAATATATTGAAAAAAATATATTTTAAAATATATGCCTTTGGAAAATATATTTGAATTTACATTTTTGGAATAGATGTAAAAATATATTCGCGTAGGCCAATATATTGTAAATATATTTAAAATATATAATTTTTTTAAATAAATATATTGGAAATATATTTTTCTTCCATATGGGTACAGGCAGTATACTTGATATATATGCAGTCTACTAGTGTGTATATATATATATATATATATATATATATATATATATTCAGGGAAGCCTATCCCACACCCACCTAACTGTCCCCGAGCCATCCCCATCAAATCATTCTCTGCAGCTATATCCTTTTGTACCACCACCCCCTCCCTTTAGAATGTAAGCTCATGAGCAGGGCCCTCCTGTACCTTCTGTATTGAGCAGGGACCGTTCCTGCACCCAACAAGAGTAACTGTGAGGGGTTACAGTGTTCTGGCACCACCAACACCTAAGGCCCATTTTTTTTGCAGAGTATATAGTGCAGTCTGTATAGTATATATAATACAGTGCAGGGAAAATAGTGCAGTGTACAATATATAATAAAGCGTATTGAAGTTGTTAAGGGGGGCCCTATGACAGAATTAAGAAAAAACGGTATGGGCTCCCTCCTCCATACCAGGCCCTTTGGGTCTGGTATGGATTTTGGGAGACACACCACACCATTTAAAAAAAATGGTGCGTAGTTCACCTCAGTATTCATACCAGACCCTATGGGCCTGGTATGGACTGGGGGGGGCACACTGTTTTTTTAAAGGATTTTTGTATGTATATTGTCGGGATCTGGCAATACATTACAGCCGTGAGCAATTTTTAAATTACATTTTTTACTTTAGAAATGTAATTTTGCTGTGGTACTTTTCTAAACATGGGGAACATTTGCTACTGTACATGCATACTAAGAACACCCCCTAGGTACGATATTTAAAAGAATATTACATTTTTATTGCTTCACTTTAAGAATTCGTAAATTCTTAAAACAAACGGCCGTTTTAAAAACTTTATTTTGCATTGATACAAAAACACAGGTCCCCAAACACTTTTTATGGCAATAACTTGCATATAAGCTTTTAAAATTAGAACTTTTGTTTTTTCACGTTTGTGTCCCATAGACTTTAATGGTGTTTGAATGTTTGCACAAACTTTTTGTCTGTTCGCAAGTTCTGTTGCAAACCGAACCGGGGGTGTTCAGCTCATCCCCATCACTAAGCAGGGCTATAGGGGAAATACCTGCATTTTATAATTAACCCCCTCTTAACCTTGCCTGAGGATGGCTCCCCATAGTAAGGCCGCGTACACACGATCGGTTTTGGCCAGTTTCATCGGTCCAAACCGAGCGTGTGTACGGCCCATCAGGCCGTCGTCTGCCGGACCAAAGTTTTAAAACCTGCTTTAAAATCAGACCGATGGACGCCTGATCATCGGACCAAACCGATGGTTAGTACGCAAAAGCATTGGACCAAAAACCCATGCATGCTCAGAATCTAGTCGACGCATGCTTGGAAGCATTGAACTTCGTTTTTTCAGCACGTCGTTGTGTTCTACGTCACCGCGTTCTGACCCGATTGGATTTTGGACTGATGGTGTGTACGCACATCAGACCATCAGGCCACTTCAGCGGTGAACCGATGAAAACGGTCCGTCGGACCATTCTCACCAGGTTGGACCGATCGTGTGTACGCGGCCTAACAATAATCCACTTGCATTTCATGGGCTTCTCCTAAGCAGAACAGTTTTTACTTAGGTCTGCTTATCCTGCATTTGGCAGACCTAAATCTTAATTTTATATGGTAATTCTATTTGGTTTCAGAACTACTTAAAATGTTCAGAAACACCATACCACTCTCTCTAGCTACTATAAAGTTAGCAGCAAGTGAGTGTAACTTCACCTTTAGCTGCCCCATTGGCTTAAGGCTAGTAAGCCTTCTGGTTCTAGGTGGCCCAGGACATAATGTGCTCCTAAACCCAGGACCCTGAATTCACTATATCTGGTCTCCCACAGTACACAGAACATGGAAATGAAATTATTTGAGTAAATATAACCTGCTAAATACCTTTTCTTTCAATAGTTTTTTTATTGACAAATATATATATATATGTATATATATATATATATATATATATATATATATATATATATATAGATGGCAATCACATATTGTACAGTGTAGTAGCAATCCAATTACAGATAATGTTACTCTCAGGGAAGAGCCACCCAAAATAACATCTGACTAAAGTTCACATGTGAAGATAAAGATTGCCATTCTATATAGTCTAAACTGCGCAGAAAACTATTTATGGATATTGAATTATAAAGAGAAGCATAAACAATAAAAACAAGAACTTAGTACCAGTTTACCGACTGAGCCTCTTTCTGAAAATTGATGTTTACAAGTTAAAAATTGTTTTTTTTTGCTAGAAAATTATTACTTACGGTCTAACGATCGCGGCAATACCTCACAAGTTTGAACACCGTTTTCTGCACGCAAGCTTGTCGGGATAGGGCGCTTTAAAAAAATCCTATTTTTTTTACTTAAATGTTTTTATTTTGACACTGTTTTAAAAAAAATAAACATTTGGGTCACTTTTATTACTATTACAAGGAATATAAACATCACTTGTAATAGAGAAAAAGCATGGCAGGCCCTCTTAAATATGAGAACTGGGGTCAAATAGGCCTCAGATCTCATAATTAGACTAAAATGGTGACCCCTCTTCCGCCAGCGATAAATGTAATTTACAGGGAATCTGCCAGAGAGACCACTTTTATCTGAACGCTGACCTCCCGCTCTTGAAGAGGGTACTGGGGTATGGTATCTAGCTGCTACCATAACAACAGTATTCTTCTTCAAAGTAGCAACATATTCCTGCGGCGGGCGGTCCGTAAGTGGTTAAAAACCTTTTAGGCTTAACCACTTGTTGACCAGCTGCTGCAGTTATACTGCAGCACGTTGGCTCAGCTGCGTGAATCGTACCTCTAAAGCAGGGGTGGGCAATTATTTTTTCGATAGGGCCACATGAGAAACTAAAAATATTTTGGAGGGCCGGGCGTACTCGCCACCAGTTGCCCCACCCAACCCCTACCATGCCCCGCCCCCAATCCCGCCCCTAGATACGCCCACAATTGCACCCAGGTGTTCCCCCCCCACACTGCAGCCAGGTGTCCCCCCCCACACTGCAGCCAGGAGTGTTCCCCCCCCACACTGCAGCCAGGAGTGTCCCCCCCCACACTGCAGCCAGGAGTGTCCCCCCCACATTGCAGCCAGGAGTGTCCCCCCCACATTGCAGCCAGGAGTGTCCCCCCCACATTGCAGCCAGGAGTGTCCCCCCACACTGCATGCCAGAGTGTCCCCCCACACTGCAGCCAGGAGTGTCCCCCCACACTGCAGCCAGGAGTGTCCCCCCTCATTGCAGCCAGGAGTGTCCCCCCCACATTGCAGCCAGGAGTGTCCCCCCCACATTGCATCCAGGAGTGTCCCCCCCACATTGCAGCTGGGTGTCCCCCCCATACGGCAGCCGGGTGTCCCCCCCACATGGCAGCCGGGTGTCCCCCCTCACATTGCAGCCGGGTGTCCCCCCTCACATGGCAGCCGGGTGTCCCCCCCATACGGCAGCCGGGTGTCCCCCCCACATGGCAGCAGGGTGTCCCCCCTCACATTGCAGCCGGGTGTCCCCCCTCACATGGCAGCCGGGTGTCCCCCTCACATTGCAGCCGGGTGTCCCCACCACATTGCAGCCGGGTGTCCCCACCACATTGCAGCCGGGTGTCCCCACCACATTGCAGCCGGGTGTCCCCCCACACATTGCAGCCGGGTGTCCCCCCACACATTGCAGCCGGGTGTCCCCCCACACATTGCAGCCGGGTGTCCCCCCACACATTGCAGCCGGGTGTCCCCCCACATTACATCCTACCTGTGTAGGAGAGGAGCCAAGCCGAGCCAAGCCGCCGCCTGTTTGTTAATAGCGCGGGTCAATCCAATAGCTGCGCGTGTCATATACAGCGCTTCCGCCTTTTCCGGGAAACTTTGATAGACAGATCATCCATCCAATCCTGAGATGGGTGATGATCTCTCAATTAAAAAAGTGCCCGGAAAAGGGGGAAGCGCTGTATATGACACGCGTAGCTATCCGGGGGCCGGATTAAAAGGTCCACCGGGCCGTATACGGCCCGCGGGCCGTAGTTTGCCCAGCTCTGGTCTAAAGGCATTAGCAGGTGTGTGCGTCACCAGAGATGATGTGCATGGCCTAAAAATCACTGATTACCCCCATTACTAGTAAAAACTATAATTGTAATAAAAATGTCACACATTTATTCCCTATTTTGTAGACACTATAACTTTTTCACAAACCAATCAGTATATGCTTATTTATTGATTTTTTTTAATAAAAAAATATGTATAAGAATACATATTGGCCTAAATTGATGAAGAAATTATTATTATTTTTCATTTATTTGTTTTCAAAATTGTTTTATTGAAGTAAAAAAATACCAATGCCAACCGATTCAAGTGAGTCCTGAGTTAAGACCTTTATGTCTCGGGGCAGTCAGACATATATTCTCATAGAAAGTCTAAAGCCTTGTACACATGTATGGGTTTCCCAGGCTGACTTTTTACTGCCGGGAAACCCAAGGGGAAAACCGAGAACCTGCTCGGTAACTTTTTCCCCCTACACACAACTGGGTTTTCCGACAGGAAAACTGCCATGAGAGCTTTGGTCGGGAATCCCGGCCGTGTGTATGCTCCATCACAGTGTTTCCCATAGGAAAACTGCCAGGTTAAAAACCGCTGGGTTAAAAACCGCGCTGTTATGATTAATCCCCTTAATAATTACATATCTACTCTCTTTATCCCTATAGATCTGACAAACCTCCATAGGGAAGAAGGGGTGGAGAAATATGGCAGCACCCCTGCCTTTGGAAGAATGTAGGGAATAGAAAGCCTGTGGATAGTTCCTATCAAAGAATTTTGGATGTGAGGCAGGGGAGAAGTCCGTCTCCTGGATCAAAGGGACTTTAGTTGTTTATAACAAGCAAAGGCTTTTCTCCTCTTGATGCGGGAGTTGAAGCCCTTAACATTATGGGAAATGCAGCTGATCACCATTGGAAAGGGGCGTGAATAACTTTCTGCTGACTAGATGTGACATGGGAAAAAGGCCCATGTCTTAGCTATCTCCAGGGGTGCTGCCATACCATGAGAAAAAGGGTGAAAGACACAAATATACTTAACATTTTAACCTAAAATTGTACCATAGTCATACAATCCCCGAGATCCAACCAGACAAAACAAAAAAAGTCCAACAAGAAAATAAAAAATGTAGAACAGGTTACAATAGAAAACCGGACAATCAAACCGTCCAAACGAGACATCTCGTACCCAACTGCACAGTGAAGACCAGTACCATCACTCGTGTAGGAACCAAAGTAAAAGGACTTGCTGTGAAGAAGAACAACGTGGTTAGCAGGGTGTTCAAACAAGCTGGGTGGGAAAGTCATGCAACGGTACCTAGAGACAAAAACCTGACCTTTGAGGTGCATATGGCGATTAGGAGCATCTTCGTCAAGTCTGGTAACGAAAAGAACAGCGCAGCTGCAAAGTACCGTGGAGTTATTCAATGTCTCTGTCTGCATTGTCGTATCGAATCCTCCTTCTGTCCCTCTGTGATGGCGGCGTCCGCCAGATCTGGGATGGTTGGGGAGTCAAAGGAGGGCGACGAACATTGTCCATGAACATTTACATATGGAAGTAAAATGGGTTGTTTTTTCCAAACTGTCAGTAAAATATAGAGAAAGGATCAACGCTCAAGGATACCAATTAAGAATCTCCTCACCAAATTCGAAGCCATGCGTGCTGGCAATGCATACGATAATGCAAAATGAAGGAAGAATTTCTAGGCAGCCGCACACAAAAACTTTTATTGTAAAATGAAAAACACAGGATACATGCTACAGCAAACAGGGTACAAGCTGACGCATTTCACACTAAACTTTAGTGCTTAATCATAGCTTAGTCAGTAAAATATAGTTGGCAACTGTGTTTTCAGAAAGTGCTGCTGGTGGAAGTTCAAAATGCAAGAGACTGCCAAATACAGATCTTCAATATTTTTTTATGAAATAAAAAAAAAAACATATGCTCACTGAGACAGAATAATACATAAGGTATCAACACTATACACACATTTCTTCAAGTTTAGTTCTCTTTGTTATTGACAGAGTTATATTTGAATTATACAGCTGGAAAGATTTCCCCTTATACATTTAGGGCACAATTAGCTTAATTAAAATGATCTCATATCCTAAATTTACTTGTGCCCTTCAAATGCTTTCTTTGACTCCACAGTGCATTAAGACTATGTTAAATTAAGCTAAATAGTTTTGTACTTTATTTGCTACTTCTATTCTGTGCACAGCAGAATACAATTACAAATTGGTTTCTTTCTTGAAGTGTTCATGTACTCCGCAAGTTCAAGTATGTTTACAGTATATATGGCTAGTTTTGTAATGGATTCAATTGTTTACATATTAAATTATTTGGAAAAGAAAGCACTAGATGTTGCTTTTTTTCTTGCATATAAAATCAATCGGGGTTCTTGGAACCCAATTAGCCTAGGTTCACACTGATGCGATGCGAGAACCAGTGCGATTACAGTGCTGGCTCTCGCATCGCATTTCTACCACAGGCAGTTCACACTGCTCTCTGTGAACCGCTGCGGGTGTCATCGCATTGTTAATCACAGATCGCCCAAAGCACTTAAAGTTTTTTTTTTTTCAAATTACTTTTAATTTTTTTTATTGCATCTAAGTGTAAATATAAGATCGGAGGTCTTTTTGACCAAAAAAGACAGTGTCAAAATAAAAACTTAAGTAAATAAGAAAAAATAAATAAGCGTACCGTCCTGCCGAGCTTGCACGCGGAATCGAACGCATACCTAAGTCGAGTCTGCATATGAAAATGGTGTTTAAACCACACATGTGAGGTACCGTCCCAATCGTTAGAGTGAGAGCAATTATTATATCCCTGGACCTCCTCTTTAACTCAAAACTGGTAACCTGTAGAATATTTTAAACGTCGTCTATGGAGATTTTTAAGCGAAAACATTTTTTGCCATTCCACGAGCAGGTGCAATTTTCAAGTGTATCATGTTTGGTATAAATTTAAAAAAAAATTCACAATAAAACAAAAAAAAAATTGGGCTAAACTTACTGTTTTCTTATTTTTTAGGTTTCTCTAGGGTGTCTGAAAAAAATATTCAATGTTTTGGGGTTCTAAGTAATAACAAAGGAATATATTTTAACTTGTAAACACAGAGTCTGAAAAATAGGCACGATCCTTAAAGGAGTTGTAAAGGAAAAAAAATGTCACCTTAGAGCGGAGCTCCAGCCGCAATTTTTTTTTTAAAGTCAGCAGCTACTAACAGTGTAGCTGCTGACTTTAAATAAGGACACTTACCTTGTCCTACTTGCCCGCGCTGAAGGGCCCCCCGATGCCGGTCCCAAGATCGCTCCGGGTCCCGCGCCGCCATTCACACTATGGGAAACAGGCAGTGAAGCGGTACGGCTTCACTGCCCATTTCCTACTGCGCCTGCGTGAGTCTCACGCTGGCTTGTGAATGGGCGCGCTGCTCTCTGAGAACACACACAGTTCCCAGAAAGCAGCACGCCCCATTCACAAGGAGGAGGATAAGAAGTAAAGGCACCGCGGAGTGGAAGAGGCAGATTACGGACTTCCGCATAGCAACAGGTATTTCGGGTGAGTATTTTTTTTTTCAGTTTTTTTTTATTTTTTTTAAACAACATGGGAAAATGTTGTTTTCCTGGGTGGAGCTCCGCTTTAATGCAATCTATGCATTAAGGTGAAAAAACATCTGAAGATGCCCCCAACCCCCCCCCCCAGCCCCTGTTTTACTTACCTGACCCCGCAAAAGTCCCGTGCTCAGTCCTGAGATCCTCTTCGCCATTCAGCCTGGCCACTGATTGGCTAGAGCGGATGGATTGAGAGCAGCGCAGCCATTGGCTGGTGCTGCTGTCAATCACATCCAGTGACGTGGCGCGCCGAGGGGTGGGGCCGCTCGCTGTATCACGGAAGCGCGCCCGCAAAGGACTGATCACCATGCGAGCTTACTCGCATAAATGTGATGAGTTCTTGCAGGGAGGACCAGAGACAGCTGCCGAGGGACCCCAGATGACATGGATTGGGGCCACTCTGTGCAAAACGAACTGCACAGTGGAGGTAAGTATAACATGTTTGTTATTTTGAATACTTTTTTTTTCCTTTATTGAGCCTTTAAGTGGTTAATCAGTTGTTAGGCAGTAATCTGCAGGTACCTAAAGTATACTTTATTTTTACAATATGTTTCATTGCCTTTAGATTAGGTTAGGACAGCAAAGTGGTGAAAGAGTATGGGGAAGTATGTATTATGCTAGATACAAACCAGCCAAAATATTGACCACTGTCAGGTGGTTCAACGGGTGATGGCCAACATTTGGTTATAGTGTACAGCAGCCTTTCCGACAGAAGCCAGTCTAAGAACAGTGGCCCAGATTCACGTACATCTGCGCATTATTGGACCGGCGTAGCGCACCGCCTTTACGTTAGACTTGCGCAATGTAGCCGCGTAATCACCCTATTCTCGTAGCTTTTGCGCAGGAAATTGCGCAATCGTAACGTTTTTTCCGAGGCTTAAGGAGGAGTAATACAAATTGGGAAGGACGTGGGCGTGTTACATTGAAATGAGCCGTGACCCCATGCAAATGAAGGGCCGGCCGGCTCGCGCATGCGCGCTTGAAGGAGACCATGGTCAGCTCCGCTGTGCGCATGCTCACAACTCGGGAGCGGCGCAATCATTGAAATTGGAAATGGACTAGGGCAACTTTGTGAACTACGCAGACAGCATAAATAGACAGACACAAATGCACTTCCTTTGCAAAAGTACATCCCTTTGTATCCCTCCCTCTACAGCAAGGTGCTTTTGTTTGTTTGTGACGTGTCTTTGAGATATTTGGGGACTGTTTTGCAGAGTGATTTTTGTCTTTTATGTGTTTTCTTTGTTGTTATTTTGTTTAAATTATATTTTTGCTGGGCATTTTTTTTTTTTGCTCGTCATTTATTAAATTTTTTGGTTCTGTTTGTGTATGATTTTGGAATGTGGGGGTGATATTCCTGCGGGAAAAGGGGTGTCACCCTCATTTGTGGTGGAGAAGTGATCCCCAGGTCTGTGTGAATGGTGTATGAATGTACAGTGACATAATTGGAGCCGTGGCATGGCGTTGCAGCTCACAAGTCCTGCATGGTGGACTGGTGCCAATCCAATGTGATGACGATGTGGTGTGTGTGTGCTAGGGACCATAGTGGTGTGCATGCATGCATTCTCATTGTGCCATGATTAATGTGTGTGTTTAACGTGCAAAGATGCATAATGTGAGCTGGCATGAGATGGGGTCATGAGATGGGGTACCAGTGCATATGCAGAGTCACCTTGAAGGGAAAAGACAGGAGGATGTTAGTAGTGCATGTGCCACTTGTGAGGTGTGCATCACGGGAGGGGATAGTCATGCCTGCCACCCATGTCACTCACCAACCAGCCAGCTGTCCCCATACATGTTCTGTTCGAAATCTGTGGGGATGGGGCTCTGATTGTATATGTAGCTGTCATGGGTGTCATGGGTGGTGCCATGTGTTGGGCTGCTGATGTCCTCCTGCAGGGTTGTGGTCATTCCAGGATGACATGAGGGGGGAATCTGAAGATGCGAGACACCTCAGAATCACTCATGCCAAAGATGTCTATGCGTGTGTGATATATCAAGTGAAGAGTGAGGGGCTTGTATCAGATAAGAATATTGTATTAGATTAGATTAAATTGTAAATTTTATATAAGCAAATAAAAAAAAAAAACATCTCCCGTGCCCTCCTTAGTGCCATCCTCCGTGCCCTCCTCCTTCTTTGTTCATCTAAAGTCAGTAGTATAGCTATGCGCGACGATGCCCCTGGCATGTTGGCATACAGATTGTTGAGCAACACGTGTGACTGCTGAACTCCTCACTAACAGTGTTGCTTTATCTGACAAGTAGACTTTTTTCTTTTTTTAGACCAGCTTTTATCAGCTCTAATTTTAGACAGGACATTTTGCTGTTGCGCACACTGCGTCGCCTGCGCTGCCCCAACGTTGTTTTGTGGATCCCCGTAAGTCCCTCATTAGCATATTTGACTAGCAAATCAATGGTGTGTCTATCGCACTTTTGCGCGGACGGATGCGCCAGTCTAACGAAATTACGCGGGACAAAAAAAAGACGATTTTTTGCGTATCTCGTTCTGGGGATGCCGCGCAACGAAACGCACGCGCACATTTAGACTTACGCACGCGCATCTCCTGTTGCGCAGGCGTAATCGCTCTGTGAATCTGGGCCAGTCTTTTTTCGAATGGACATGCTGAAAAAACAGCATCTGATCAGCAATTGCAGTCAATGACTGCGAGCACTGATCAGTATGTTCTGGCACAGGAGGGGGGCAGTCCTCCGGTCAAAACAGAAAGGCATAGTGAGGGCAATTCCATCAATAAAATTGCTTGAAAAGTTTTCTTTTCATTCAGACCACTGGATTGAACCAAAAAAACATATAGGGCCAGATTCAGGTAGATGAGAGTATCTTTCCTCTGGAGTAACGCTTCTCATTTACGTTACTCTGAAGACCCTTTCAGCGCAATTCCTGTAATTCACATAGCAGTTGCGCGTAAACTTGCGCCAGAGTAACGATAATGCGCTGGCGTAACCCGACGCAAGTGGAAGTGGGTGTGATCATATGTAAATGATGGGCGGAGCCCGGCGCAGAGGCTTACGTTCAGCGCATCATCCACGGAGCATGCGCAGTGAGTGCGGCTCCCCTCGCCCCCTTGTGCGCATGCTCACAACTTCCGTCGGCACCACTTCCTGGGAAACGTCAGCGCAATGCGTTCCGCTGGGCGCTTAAAAGCGCTGGCGGAAACGCCATTCCGGCGCAAAAGTAGTTCCGTTTCCCCCCACCCCAGGGAAGATACTTTTGCTCTGTGATGGCTGCTCCCGCTACCCCCAGAGAGAGGAGGAACCTCAATTTTAATACCCAGGAGGTCTCTGTCATTATATCGGCTATGGAGACGGAGAATGAATTTCTCCATGGCAAAAAAAGCCGCAAGACCAGCCGGGAGAGGAAGCAGGGCATCCTGGAGTCCATTGCTGCCAGGGTCAATGTCCTGGGCTACTCCACCCGGACTGCTGGGGACATACAAAAGAAAATCAATGACCTGCGGCGCAAGGTGAGGGACAAGGTGGCCTCCATCAGGAGGTATGAGAGGGGCACAGGTGGTGGTCCCCCATGTCCTGTCACCCTGACCGCAGAGGAGGAGGTGGTCGCTCGGTGCCTGGAGAGGGAGCAGGTGGAGGGGGTCGCAGGCTATGACTCCGTGGAGGAAGGCACAAGGACAGGTAAGTGTTTTATAATCCCCTATTTGATGTTTTGCATTTGGGGGGGGGGGGGTACATGTGCCAAGTGTGTGGGACCACCAACATGTGTCTGCTTTGTGTCATCCACAGATGACGGAGCTGGGCCATCATCTGTCAGCCTGCATTCCACCCCATCCCCCCCACGCCATCATGTGCCCGAGCCACTGGGTGGTGAAGAGGTTGTTGAGGAGGAGAGTGGCCACACCACACCTGCCGAGGTGGTTGTGGAAGATCCTGCTGTGGCAGAGCAGGACTTTTCTTTGGTCTTGTCGGTCTCCTCCCCTTCTCCTGGCCCGTCTGTCGTCCCCTCCCCCATCCTTGGAAGCCCCTCAAGGGCGACACCTTCCACCCGAGGACATACATCTTCTGGCCCCAGGAAGGCGACCCAGAAGACCAGGGGGGTGTCTGATGGTGTCCAGGACCAGTTGGCAAGGGATCACGCCAGACAGACAGAACAAATGGGGGCCATAGCGGACCACTTGCAGAAAGTCTCTGACAGCCTGGGCTCCGTTGCCAACATCAGCAACGCAGTGCAGGATGTCAGCTCTAACTGCGCTGCAGTGGTCACCACTTTGGGGGAGGTGCAGGGGGATATCCAGCACCTCACTGCAGCCGTCCAGGCCAACACTGCTGCCATCCATGGTAACAGTGCTGCCATCCGGGAGCAGGGGAGGCTGAGTCGGCGGGCCCAGCATTACCAGATGACCCGTCAGCTCCGGATGCAGGCCCAGACCAACAGTTATCTTGGACGGATAGCCAGGGCCTTGGAGGGCACGCAGGCCACACCTGCCAGGAGTGGCCCACCTGGGGATCAGCCACCTCCAGATGCCCCCCCACCCACTCCATCCAGGCAGCTGCGGAGCCAGAGAGGGGCCCCCAGAAGAAGCCCCCGGCATCCCCGATGAGGCCTTTTTTTTGGTGCTGGTTTTATATTATTATTTTTGACATACTCAGGTCATGAGTTTATTTTATTTTTTTCTCAGGTTATGAGATTATTTTTCTTTTATTGGTCAGGATATGATCTTTCTAATTTCTTTTTGTACTGCACACGGTCAGGAGTGCAGGGGACAGTGTGAATGGTGTGTGAATGTGAGAGGGTGGCACTCCTGAAAGTAAGGGGTGTCACCCTCGGCCGTGGTGGTGAAGTGAACCCCACGGCTGAATGAATGATGTGTGAAAGGTGTGTGAATGGACAGTGACATCATTGGGGCCTTGACGCTGGCGTTACTGCTCCCAACTCCTACATGCTGGACTTGGGCTAATCCAATGCGATGTGCATGTGGTGTGTGTGATCTAGGAACATCAGTGGTGTACACGCGTGCATTGTCTGTGTGATTAATGTTTTGGTTTAGTGTCCAAAGATGCCTACGGCGAGGACCCTCCTGACTGCTCTTCCATCAGCAGACTGGGTGTCCTCTGGCAGGGGGGGACTGTGTGGGTCGGGGGTCAGGTCATCACGTATGTCAATATGCAGGCCTTTTTTCATAGCAAAGTTATGTAGTATGCAACATGCACCGATGATCTGACACACAAAGGTAGGGGAATACAATAGGGCCCCCCCAGACTTATCCAGGCATCGGAAACGGGACTTCAGGAGCCCAAATGTTTGCTCCACCACTGCACGGGTTTTGATGTGTGCTTCATTGTATCTTCTCTCTCCTCTGGTTTGGGGGTTCCGGAAAGGAGTCATTAGATGGGGTCCCAATGCATATGCAGAGTCACCTGTAAGGTAAAAGACAGGAGAATGTTAGTCATGCATGTGCGATTTCTGTTGTGCATGACGGGAGGGGATAGTCATGCCTGACTCCCATGTCACTCACCAACCAGCCAGCTGTCCCCATACATGTTCTGGTTAAATTCTGCTGGGATGGGGCTCTGACGGTATATGAAGCTGTCATGGCTGGACCCGGGGTGTTTGGCACGGACGTGCCATATGAGGCGTTGGGCATCGGCTATCACCTGTACGTTGATGGAATGCCAATGCTTCCGATTGCGGTATATGTGCTCTGTGGCACTGGGGGGCTGTAGGGCCACATGTGTGCAATCAATGGCCCCCACAGTGCGTGGGAATCTGGCAATGTTGTAGAAATCTGTCATTGCCTTCTGCCGCAGCTCCTCAGTGGTGGGTCTGATGAACTGGTTGGACATGCGTCTGAGGATTGCAGGGACAACCTGGTGCACACATCTGCTTATGGAGGACTGTGACATCCCAGCCACCACTCCACTTGTACGCTGGAATGATCCACTGGCAAGGAAATGGAGTGTTGCCAGTACCTTCACCAGTGGCTGCACTGCTTGTGATCGGTGTGTTGGGCTGGTGATGTCCTCCTGCAGGGTTGTGGTTAGTTCAAGTATTGCATCTGGGCTGAATCTGAATAGGCGATACACCTCCTCATCCCCCATGCCAAAGAGGTTCATACGAGTGCGGTATATCCTCTCACGTGCCCGCCTTCTTGGTTCCAGGGGACCCATCAGTAGTTCTAGGACCACGAGTGCCCCTGGCATGTTGGCACACAGAGGTGTTGTCCTTGCAAGTGGGGGTGCTCAGCTAGCTCCGATCGTCGGTAACGCTGCTGTAGCTGCTCTCCTGCTGACCTGTGACCGTCTGGAGTAAAGATAAAGCAGCCTTTTGTAGAAATAACTTTGCGCTGGACGGATCAGATACGCGCGGCGCATGTAGCCAGCGTATGGTGCTAATCCGTTCGTGAATTGGGAAATCTCCCTCATTTGCATATTTGCAGGGGAAATCAATGGGCGCGACTGATGCGGCCAGCGAAAATAAACGCTGACGATACTCTGGCGTCGGAACGTTCCGCCGGTCGCAAATGAGCCGTTATTGGGCGCATCTAGTTTGGTGGGTACGGGCACATAGAAACGTCGGCGCATCAGCACAGTTACGCGGCGCATATCCAAATACTCCAGCGCAAGTGTTCGTGAATCTGGCCCATAGTTTTATACCCCTCTTAAAGTGGTGGTCCACACAAAAATGAAACCTCCGCTTTTCGGAACCCTCCCCCCCTCTAGTGTCACATTTGGCACCTTTTAGGGGGAGGGAGGTGCAGATACCTGTATAATCCAGGTATTTCCACCCACTTCTGAGCATAGACCCACGCGGGGGTCACACTCCTTCCCGTCCTGCCCCCCCCAATGTCTTTTGGGAAATACACATGTCCCAGAAGACAGCTGGGACCAGTTAGGACTCACATGTGCAGTAGAAAGCCGAGAAGTGAAGCCCCTGCGCTTCACTTCCTGATTCCCTCACCGGGGATGACAGCGGGGGCAGCCGAGAGCCGATCAATTGATCAGCTTCAGATGCTGACTTAGCAGGCACCCTTGACAGCCAAGTGTCCATTTATTAAAAGTCAGCAGCTGCAGTATTTGTAGCTGCTGGCTTTTAATTTTTTTTTTAGGCGGACCTCCGCTTTAAGTGAAGTGCTCTCCTCTATGGGGAGATTGGATTAAATCGAACCACCACCCATCTAAATTTCACAGACGAAATTGGATCGGATAGCAGCAGGTGTCAGCGGACATGTCATCCGCCTCTCCATAGGAGTGAATGGAGGGTCCGATCAGGCCCACCTGAAAAACTGACAGCTGAACCTGTTTGGAAAGCCTGTGTGTAAGGGACCATAGAGTAGTAGAAAGAGGGAGGGAGGAAGTTGGAGAATGCTTCTTACATTAGTTCTTAACAATGGCATAAAGATCCATTATTGAGACATCCATAAATAGATTTTACACCTGTTCTGACTTCCATCCAATATATGTTCTACATCCAACTCACCATAGTACCATACCAAATATAAGTTTTCTTGTGCCAGTGATTTTTACAGCACCAATTACTACATATGCCAATTATTATAAAATATTTTTTTTATTGTACACAAAAAACAAAAATGCATGTTAAAACCTATCCAGTAACATCCCACCAACTACAGTACCTGTCACCGAGAATGTGTTTCCAGCACGAAAGCATCGCGCTGATTCTCGGCGACAGGGTGCCGACATCTCGCACTCGGTGGAATAGAAAAAAACACATTCCAGCGAGCGAGTCTCAAAGGGGACGGGGATCCGACTTGGATTCTTGCCAATTGTACACACGGCGTTTGATATGAATCATGAGGGGGAACTCCACGCCAACATTTTAAATAAAAATCTGGCATGTGTTCCCCCCCAGGAGGCATACCAGGCCCTTAAGTCTGCTATGGATTGTAAGGAGAACCCCCCACAATCCATACCAGACCCGTATCCAAAGCACGCCGCCCGGCCGGTCAGGAAAGGAGTGGGGACGAGCGCCCCCCCCTCCTGAGCCATATCAGGCCGCATGCCCTCAACATGGGGGGGTTGGGTACTCTGGGGAAGGGGGGCGCCGGGTCTATTACAGGTCTGATATGGATTGTGGGGGAACCCCACGCCATTTTTTCGACATAGGGGAGGGTTCTCCTTACAATCCATAGCAGACCTAAGGGCCTGGTATGCCTCCTGGGGGGAACCCATGCCAGATTTGTATTTAAAATTTTGGCGTGGAGTTCCCCCCCATGATTCATACCAAACGCCGCATGTAGAATTGGCGGGAATCCAAGTCTGATCCCCGTTGCTTCTATGACGACATTGTCCCCATTGCGGCAAGCCGGCTCGTCACTAGCTCCCGCGATGGGGCTCGTAGATGGTCAATCTCGCCGAGAAAGGGAGCGAGATTGACACAATATCGCGGTCACCTACTGTAGCTTATCTCTGAATGTGCATCTCTGATGGATTTCTGAAAACACATCTCTTCAAAGAGGACTATCCTGCCCCCACCAACCTGTACAATTATTTTCTCCATCAAACCATCTACTACGGTTATTGCTTTTTGTATCTCTTGACCCTCGGGTTGCTACTGTATTAAATAGTATTGTAACTGTACTGTCTGCCCTTATGTTGTAAAGTGTTGCGTAAACTGCTGGCACTATGTAAATCTTGTATAATAATAGTCTCAAGTTATTCTTACAAAAAAATAATCAAATTTTTACATTATCACATTTAAGACATTACATGATGAAGTTGAAATAAACTCTAAGGGCCAGATTCAGGTAGATGAGAGTATCTTTCCTCTGGAGTAACGCTTCTCATTTACGTTACTCTGAAGACCCTTTCAGCGCAAGTCATGTAATTCACATAGCAGTTGCGCGTAAACTTGCGCCAGAGTAACGATAATGCGCTGGCGTAACCCGACGCAAGTGGAAGTGGGTGTGATCATATGTAAATGATGGGCGGAGCCCAGCACAGAGGCTTACGTTCAGCGCATCATCCACGGAGCATGCGCAGTGAGTGCGGCTCCACTCGCCCCCTTGTGCGCATGCTCACAACTTCCGTCGGCACCACTTCCTGGGAAAAGTCAGCGCAATGCGTTCCGCTGGGCGCTTAAAAGCGCTGGCGGAAACGCCATTCCGGCGCAAAAGTATTTCCGCTTCCCCCCACCCCAGGGAAGATACTTTTGTTTGGTGATGGCTGCTCCCGCTACCCCCAGAGAGAGGAGGAACCTGAATTTTAATGCCCAGGAGGTCTCGCTCATCATTTCGGCAATGGAGACGGATAATGCTTTTCTCCATGGCAAAAAAAGCCGGAAGACCAGCCGGGAGAGGAAGCAGGGCATCCTGGAGTCCATTGCTGCCAGGGTGAATGTCCTGGGGTACTCCACCCGGACTGCTGGGGACATACAAAAAAAAATTAATGATCTGCGGCGCAAGGTGAGGGACAAGGTGGCCTCCATCAGGAGGTATGAGAGGGGCACAGGTGGTGGTCCCCCATGTCCTGTCACCCTGACCGCAGAGGAGGAGGTGGTCGCACGCTGCCTGGAGAGGGAGCAGGTGGAGGGGGTCGCAGGCTATGACTCCGTGGAGGAAGGCACAAGGACAGGTAAGTGTTTTATAATCCCCTATTTGTTGTTTTGCATTTGGGGGGGGAGGGTACATGTGCCAAGTGTGTGGGACCACCAACATGTGTCTGCTTTGTGTCATCCACAGATGACGGAGCTGGGCCATCATCTGTCAGCGTGCATTCCACCCCATCCCCCCCACGCCATCGTGTGCCCGAGCCACTGGGTGGTGAAGAGGTTGTGGAGGAGGAGAGTGGCCACACCACACCTGCCGAGGTGGTTGTAGAGAATCCTGCTGTGGCAGAGCAGGACTTTACCTTAGTTTTGTCTGTCTCCTCCCCTTCTCCTGGGCCGTCTGTCGTCCCCTCCCCCATCTTTGGAAGCCCCTCAAGGGCGACTCCTTCCCCCGAGGACAACCATCTTCTGGCCCCAGGAAGGCGACCCAGAAGACCAGGGGGGTGTCTGATGGTGTCCAGGACCAGTTGGCGAGGGATCACGCCAGGCAGACGGAACAGATGGGGGCCATAGTTGGGCACTTACAGAAAGTGTCTGACAGCCTGGGCTCCGTTGCCAACCTCAGCAACGCAGTGCAGGATGTAAGCTGCAACTGCGCTGCAGTGGTCACCACTTTGGGGGAGGTGCAGGGGGATATTCGGCACCTTACTGCAGCCGTCCAGGCCAACAGTGCTGCCATCCGGGACCAGGGGAGGCTGAGTCGGCGGGCCCAGCATTATCAGGTCACCCGTCAGCTCCGGATGCAGGCCCAGACGAACTCCTACCTTGGACGGATAGCCAGGGCCTTGGAGGGCATGCAGGCCACACCTGCCAGGAGTGGCCCACCTGGGGATCAGCCACCTCCAGATGCCCCCCCACCCCCACCCACTCCATCCAGGCAGCTGAGGAGCCAGAGAGGGGCCCCCAGAAGAAGCCCCCGGCATCCCCGATGAGGCCCTTTTTTTTTTTCTTGTTTTATATTTTTGTTTTGGACATACTCAGGTCATGAGTTTTTTTTTCCTTTTTCTCAGGTTATGAGATTTTGTTTATTTTATTTATCAGGATATGATATTTTTAATTTCTTTTTGTACTGCACACGGTCAGGAGTGCAGGGGACAGTGTGAATGGTGTGTGAATGTGAGGGGGTGGCACTCCTGAAAGTAAGGGGTTTCACCCTCGGCCGTGGTGGTGAAGTTAACCCCACGGCTGTATGAATGACGTGTGAAAGGTGTGTGAATGGACAGTGACATCATTGGGGCCTTGACGCGGCGTTACTGCTCCCAACTCCTACATGCTGGACTTGGGCTAATCCAATGTGATGTGGATGTGGTGTGTGTGATCTAGGGACATCAGTGGTGTGCATGCATGCATTGTCTGTGTTATTAATGTTTTGGTTTAGTGTCCAAAGATGCCTACGGCGAGGACCCTCCTGACTGCTCTTCCATCAGCAGACTGGGTGTCCTCTGGCAGGTGGGGACTGTGTGGGTCGGGGGTCAGGTCATCACGTATGTCAATCTGCAGGCCTTTTTTCATAGCAAAGTTATGTAGTATGCAACATGCACCGATGATCTGACACACAAAGGTAGGTGAATACAATAGGGCCCCCCCAGACTTATCCAGGCATCGGAAACGGGACTTCAGGAGCCCGAATGTTTGCTCCACCACTGCACGGGTTTTGATGTGTGCTTCATTGTATTTTCTCTCTCCTCTGGTTTGGGGGTTCCGGAAAGGAGTCATTAGATGGGGTCCCAGTGCATATGCAGAGTCACCTGGAAGGGAAAAGACAGGAGAATGTTAGTCATGCATGTGCGACTTCTGTTGTGCATCACGGGAGGGGATAGTCATGCCTGACTCCCATGTCACTCACCAACCAGCCAGCTGTCCCCATACATGTTCTGGTTAAATTCTGCTGGGATGGGGCTCTGATTGTATATGAAGCTGTCATGGCTGGACCCGGGGTGTTTGGCACGGACGTGCCATATGAGGCGTTGGGCATCAGCTATCACCTGTACGTTGATGGAATGCCAATGCTTCCGATTGCGGTATATGTGCTCTGTGGCACTGGGGGGCTGTAGGGCCACATGTGTGCAATCAATGGCCCCCACAGTGCGTGGAAATCTGGCAATGCTGTAGAAATCTGTCATTGCCTTCTGCCGCAGCTCCTCAGTGGTGGGTCTGATGAACTGGTTGGACATGCGTCTGAGGATTGCAGGGACAACCTGGTGCACACATCTGCTCATGGAGGATTGTGACATCCCAGCCACCACTCCACTTGTACGCTGGAATGATCCACTTGCAAGGAAATGGAGTGTTGCCAGGACCTTCACCAGTGGCTGCACTGCTTGTGAGCGGTGTGTTGGGCTGGTGATGTCATCCTGCAGGGTTGTGGTTAGTTCAAGTATTGCATCAGGGCTGAATCTGAAGAGGCGATACACCTCCTCATCCCCCATGCCAAAGAGGTTCATACGAGTGCGGTATATCCTCTCACGTGGCCGCCTTCTTGGTTCCAGGGGACCCATCAGTAGTTCTAGGACCACAATTGCCCCTGGCATGTTGGCACACAGAGGTGTTGTCCTTGCAAGTGTTGTTGTTCAGCAAGCTCCTATCGTCGGTAACGCTGCTGTAGCTGCTCTCCTGCTGACCTGTGACCGTCTGGAGTAAAGATAAAGCAGCCTTTTGTAGAAATAACTTTGCGCCGGACGGACCAGATACGCGCGGCGCATGTAGCCAGCGTATGGTGCTAATCCGTTCGCGAATTGGGAAATCTCCCTCATTTGCATATTTGCAGGGGAAATCAATGGGCGCGACTGATACGCCCAGCGAAAATAAGCGCTGACGATACTCTGGCGTCGGAACGTTCCGCCGGTCGCAAATGACCCGTTATTGGGCGCATCTAGTTTGGTGGGTACGGGCACATAGAAACGACGGCGCATCATCACAGTTACGCGGCGCATATCCAAATACTCCAGCGCAAGTGTTCGTGAATCTGGCCCTAAGCATTTTGTTGCACTTGCTATCAACTTCATAAGTTTATTCAAGGTGGTTGCTAAAATCATATCGATCATGGAGCAACAAACCCAGAGATCGACAGTGCTGGATGCCTCCCAAAAATGGAGGCAATGTCAAGAAATAGGGGGGAATCTTCCCTAATTTTAAATGTTATTGATCCCCCTAGGTCCAAGTCCAGAAGTGGCATACAGGTCACTAGTATGGAACTGCTTGTGTCCTCCATTAGCATACATAAGACTATATAGAATATAACAATATAACTTATACTTGCAACAATGTATCTTATTGTCCTAACATTATACAAACTTGTCCTAAAGGATTCTCTAAGGCCACGTACACACGATCGAACATGTCCGCTGAAACTGGTCCACAGACCAGTTTCAGCGGACATGTTTGAGTGTGTGTACGGCCTATCGGACCTTTTTCCAGCGGACAAAAATTTCCAAACATGCTTGAAAACATGTCCGCTGGAAACCTGTCCGTCGGACAGGTTCGATGGTTAGTACACAAATCATCGGACCAAAATATCCCGCATGCGCAGAATCAAGTCGATGCATGCTTGGAAGCATTGAACTTCATTTTTTCATCACGTCGTTGTGTTCTACGTCACCGCATTCTGGTCCGAGGGGATTTTGGTCCGATGGTGTGTACGCACATTAGACCAACAGACCACTTCAGCCTGGTCCGATGAAAACGGTCCATCGGACATGTTTCCTCGGACATGTCTGATCGTGTGTACAGGGTCTAAATGTACAAGGCAGATGTTATAGAGACAACTGAACATCAACCTTTAAAAAAGGGTTTCTAAAAATCTCAAGAAAAACTGCAACAATTTTACCATGGACTGAGCTAGTTTTCCTCACCCCTGTCTCATTTAAGGTGAATATGGAAAGCACTCTTGCATGGATGGATAGATGTGATGCAATTTGCCTTTTATATACAGTATACAGTGGCGGAACTTTCAGTGTCGCTGCAGTTGCAGTTGCGACTGGGCCCTGCCGTTCTGCCGCTGTGGGGGGGGCCCTAGTTCCCGGGTGCCTTCATTGCACAATACAGTCATGTCATGATTACTTCAGTGGAGGAGTCTAAGCCGCGGTAGCGCTGGCTCCTGCACGCAGAACCACCTCCACCTTCTGTCCACTGGTTGCTAGAGCCGCTTGGCGTGTAGCAACCAGTGACATCACGGCTGCAGTGCACTCCGTGTTCAAAGCTGAAAGCGCGGGAGGATTTCACTTCCTCCTCCGACCTCCGCGCTACTGCTCTGCCTCTGTCTCCAGGGGTCCAAACCAGCTTAGCTCCGAGGCTGCCCCTTGACATACCAGAGAGGCACAGACAGGTTCACAGCATCTGAGGGGGAGAGCAGCAGCAGCAGCATCTGAAAACAACAGAGAGTGGGGGCCCCGTGAGCAGCAGGAGGCTGACTGGAAGGAACAGCGCGAGAGGGAGTGAGAGAGAAGACCTGACCTGCAGTGACATCCTCCCAGTCCCAGAGCCTGACCACCTTCCCCCAACATCTGCTCCAGCTGTGCCTGTCATCAAGAACAAGAAGAAACATAGGCTGACAGAGGACAAGGATGGTCTGGAGGTAGGTGCAACACACACACCTACCCACAGACAGGGGCTGGGACAGGGGGTACAGGAAGGACTGCAGGCCAGCTTAGGGGGTCAATTCCACTCACCTCTCTTTCTCTCTCTCTTTCTTTCTTTCCCCCATCTTTCCCCTTTCTTTCCATCTTTCTTTCTTTCATGCATCTCCTTTCTTTCTTTCTTTCTTTCTTTCTCTCTTTCTTTCTTTCTTTCTTTCTTTCTTCCATCTCTTTCTTTCTTTCTTTCTTTTTTCCATCTATTTCTTTCTTTCTTTCTTTCTTTCTCTCTTTCTTTCTTTCTTTCTTCCATTTCTTTCTTTCTTTCTTTCTTTCTTTCTTTCTTCTTTCTTTCTTTCTTTCTTTCTTTCTTTCTTTCTTTCTTTCTTTCTTTCTTTCTTTCTTTCTCTCTTTCTTTCTTTCTTTCTTTCTTTCTT